>PVHT020000061.1:7064628-7133815 GCA_004024745.2 Catagonus wagneri
CTTTTTGATGCGATGGTAAATGGGATTGCTTCTCTAATTTCTCTTTCTGATCTTTCATTGTTGGTATATAGAAATGCAGTTGATTTCTGTGTATTAATTTTGTATCCTGCGACTTTGCCAAATTCATTGATGAGCTCTAATAGTTTTCTGGTAGAGTCTTTAGGATTCTCTAGGTATAGTATCATGTCGTCTGCAAAAGCCACTACTCCTCTTAACAGTAGATGCCAGTATCCTCTTCTCTTAGTGAAAACATTCAGCCCTCCCTCCTACATACATAAATATTCATCCTACTTTTAGTCATATGCTCCTTTGCTTGATTATACCTCCTCAGTCTTCACAGCCAGCTCCTGAAAGAAATCCTTCTGACAGGGTCAGCAATGAGTGCCATGTTTCTAAACCCAACGGTCAGTTCTCAGTTCTCATTTACTTGGTCATTATGTATTCTCTGATTTTTTTTCTTATGATTTCCATAATATCATTACAAAAAACACTCTACTCTAGATGCTTTGACTTATATGGGATGCTTGGTGGTCAGGGGTTTTTTATTTTGGAACTTTGGATATATCAGCCCTCTGCCTTCTGGCTTCCAAAATTTCTGATGAAAAGTCTGCTGATATCTTACTGAAGATTCCTTGAAAGTTTCAAGTCACTTTTCTCTTGCTGCTTTCAAGACTCTTTGTCTGTGGCTTTGAGAAGTTTGATAATAACTTAGCTAAATGTGTTTCTTTTTGAGTTTATCTCACTCAGTTTATGGAGATTCTTAGATGTTTATATTCATGTATTTCATCAAATTAGTGAAGTTTTTCAGCCATTATTTCAAAAATTCTATCTGCTCTTTTGCTTTCTTCTCCACTTCAGGAACTCTCAGCATCCATATAATGATCTGGCTGATAATGTCTCATAGGTCTCTTGGGCTCTGCTCACTTTTCTTCATTATTTTTTTCTGTTCCTCAGATTCAATAATTTCCATTTTCCTATCTTCAAATTTGCTGATTCTTTCTTCTGCTTTTCCAAATCTGCCTTTAAATCCCTCTAGTGAATGCTTCATTTCAATTTTCAGCTCTAGAATTTCTTCTTAGCTTCTTTTTAGGTTTTATATCTCCTTATTAATGACTCTGTTTATATGTCATTTTACCAACTTTCTCTGCATCTTCCTTTAGTTCTTTGGACCTCTTTAAAATTATTGTTATAAAATCTTTGGTTAACATCTGCTACCAAGTCATTTTTTAGGAATGGTTTCCTTTGAATGGGTTATAATTTGTTACTTCTTTGTATGCCTATTTTTGGTATATATTTATTTTGGTATTTTTTTGAATATGTGAATCTAATAGTGTGGAAACCAGGAAAACAGATCTTCCTCTCCTCAGGGTTTACTGTTTTTTAGTTTTTTGTTTTCTTCACTGTTTTTGTTTCTTAATTGTTTTAGATTGTTCCTGTGCTGAGAATCAGACTGAGGTGTAACCGTAAGGTCTTCTCTGAGTGCCATGTTTCTGGTCATTTTTGAGCCTCTGGCTTTCCCTAGGCATTTGAGGTGACTTTTTAGTTTCCCTTTATATGAAGTTGCTTTTGAACATCCTAGTCTTTAAAGTCTGGCTTCCACAAGGGAAAATGAAAAAATGAAGCATGGAGATGGAGGGCAAGGCCCTAGCCCTTTAAGCCCCCTCAGAAGGCACTTCAGCCCAAGGAGGAGGGGCTTGCTTAAAGGGCAGGAAGTGTAAAAATAGCCAGCTACATTTTGTGTGATCCTCTGAAATCAAAAGCATAATTCAGCAATCAGAACACAGATTCCTAATATTTGGAGAGCCGGGTCTTTTTGCCCACCATGGCTTTCATAAGCTGTGTGTAAGTTGCTCCTGGAAAATAAGCATGGCTGCTGGCCATGAGGTTGAGGGATGAGGGATGGGAAGCTGCTACTATACTAAGAGCTGAGAATGATGAAAATTAACTGTAATATACTGTCCAAGCTGTGAAGAGGTTAGCTAAGCTACTCATGGAATTGCTACCTCAGCATACATTTTGTTGGAACAAGATGACTGTAGCGACCTTAAACTGACACTAGCTCTTCAGGTAAGCACATGCCTCAGACAGAAGCCTGCAGAATCACAGTAAATGTAACTTCCTCTTATGACTTCTCCAACAGCCCTTGGAATCAACAGTCACCCCTGCCTTACCCTAACACACCTTATCAATAAGATGCTGCTCTTTTGATTTAAATTGATCAACCTGGTTTAGCCTGGGAATCCCAAATCACTCACAGATCATAATAAAGGCATTTGCTAAATGTCCTGTCTTTCTCTGTACTCTGTTCTGCATGTCCCTGATTGCTAGTAATGTCAGGTAACTATTCAGATGTTTTAATTTTCTAAAATGTCCTAATGATTTTCATACCATTTGCCATATGATATGATATGCAAAATACTGTTTGTATTTTCTTTTTATACTTATCAAAATTACATATTCTGGATAATAAACATTTGCCTTTGCTATATGTTTCAAATATTGTTTCCTGGATAGTCATCTGCTTGTTATTGTGTGGTTTTATTGTTAAATAAAATTGTTTTGTTAAGGTAAAAAAATATTTCATTATTTCCTTTATGCTTTTTATCTTTTGAATAGTATTAAAAGGGCCTTCCATCCCCCCAAAGTTTACTTAAAACTTTTTTCATCTATATTTTCCTTTAGTTTTTACAGTTTTTCTGTTTCCTAGTCTTTTTATGAGTTATCCGCGTGTTCTGGTTTTTAGGCCATATGATATTTTTATTTAGCTTGTGAAAAGAAAAAGACTTCTATCCATTGCTTCAATACTTGTTCTTTTCCCCACTGGTTTTGGATTGGATGGCACACTATTGCATCTCAAGTGTACATATATACATAGGATTATTTCTCAAATCACTTTTTTGTTCCTTTACTATCATAATCTATCTCAGCTATGATAGATAACTTTTTAACTGTACCTTTATTTTTATGTGTGAACAAAATAATATATTTAACATTTAATTAACACACTATGCACAAAATTTTCTAATGTTAACCACTGCATACATGAGACAAATTGGCTTGGGTAAAGTAAAATTAAAAACACTTCTGGATTTTCTTTGCTATTATTTTATTTAGAATTTTTAAATTATTTTTGTGGGAACCCTAAAATTGACTTCTCTAGAGCTTTCTTTGGATTTGTCGTCATGGTAATCTTTGCTTCGTATTAGTTGTGCTGTCTCACATCTTCAATGAATTATACTAATTTATATAAAATTAGAATTACTTTCTCCTAGGAAACATTTCAGTTATGAAGAACTGATCTTAGTTGTTTCTCTGCCATAAAACATCAAGAGATACAATATACTTTCAATATTTAGACCTTGTGCTATTTCTTCAGCTTACCTTTATTATTATACTGAGGGCACAGCGAATATTATATTGTTTTGAGAAGCATCTAGTTCACGTTAAAAATAATTTTTATTAATCTGTGATGCCATGAGCAAACAAAAGAAACGTATATATATACGTATTTCATATGTGTGTGTGTGTGTGTGTGTGTAAAATGTGTCCTTAAAATAAATACTCACAGAGTGCATTTCTTGGCCATGCCTACTAAATGTGGAATTTCCCAGGCCAGGGATCGAACTTGTGCCACAGCTGTAACCAGACACCTCAGTAACAAGCACAGATCCTTAACCCACTGGGTCATGAGGGAACTCCTGAATTTGAAATAAAAATTTTTTTCTGGAAAAATGTGAAAAGGATCCTATAAGAGTTTAAATATATTTTTTAAAAATTTGTCCGATATCTTTCTTATTTCTACTTCTTACTGACTTCATAAGCATTGTGAAATTAATGTGAATAATAGCTGCACTACTAGGAAAAGCATATTGTTCTTTACTCTTTTTTTTAAGTTTTTCTGATTTCTCATTACTAAACCTGAGTATATCCCATAAAAAATTGGTAGAAATTGCCAAGCATTGTTGAAGGATCATAATAAATCAAGACAAGTATTCCTTCTCATAGCCTGTAGTTCTATATAAAGAACTCTGGAATTACATCACCCCTCCTACAAAATATTTAAATTTTTGTAGTACATTAAAATTCTGATCACTTGCAGCATCCGTGAAAATGAGTTTCACTGAAGTCATTCATTGAAATATTAATTAGAATTTTATTTTAAGGTCAACTACTTTGGTTAGAAATATTTCTCCAGAATTTGTTTACAAATTTCTTTAAATGTATGAATTAGTAAGTACATTTAGCATGAAGAAAACTAAAAAGTGTGACAGTTACAACACTTCATTGGGTACATTTTACATGAAAAAACATTTAAATAAAGCTATAATATTGAATTTGTTCATGAAAATTAGCACAGACTTACACACTCTGGGACTGGAATAAAGTATTTTCTAGGACAACTTAAATTTAAATTTCTTCTGAGAACTAAAATACTGTAATTCTTTGAATAACTTATTCTGGATACTAGAAGACAAATTATTGCTATAACATTTTATTTAACACAGAAAAGTTCGGACAAATTTCAAAGTTGACAGGAAATTTTATACTTTACTGATTCTTGAAAATTCAGTGACTATTTTATCCAAAAATAGAAATGCAACAGCAGCTCAGAGCATTCATTAATGGCAGAACTGAAATTGAGAGTGGGAAAGTAGCATAGATATTAATGCCTGAGCAATTCATCCAAAATATGAGAAAAATAACACAAGGGTGAGTCAGGGCTAAACACAGGTTTAGAAATCAGAATTTCCTTATTTCCTAGGCAATTTCTCATTCCATATAGGTAGCTTCTAAAGTTAGAAGATACAAATAAAAAGTTGATCAGGAGTTCCCTTCGTGGCTCAGTTGTTAACGAATCCGACTGAGAACCATGAGGTTGCAGGTTCGATCCCTGGCCTTGCTCAGTGGGTTAAGGATCCGGCGTTGCCGTGAGCTGTGGTGAAGGTTGCAGACGCGGCTCGGATCCTGCATTGCTGTGGCTGTGGCGAAGGCCAGCAGCTACTGCTCCTGTTAGACCCCTAGCCTGGGAACCTCCATATGCCGCGGGTGTGGCTCTACATAAAGGCAAAAAAGACAAAAAAAAAAAAAGTTGATCAGAACCGCATATGCTCCTCAAAGCTCATAAGGCATGTATGTAAGCCCGTCTTTTATGATCAGGAATATCAAAGTTTACAAAAAATAACACTATTTACTCCTGTAACATTCTATACCATCCTTCAGCTTATAATTTTTGTGTAATTAATGCTAGAACAAGATCATCAGCATATTTAACTTCCACACTTTCCTAATTTTTAATACTAAATAACCCCATGAGAAAACACGCTGGATGCCAAAATATTTATATCACTGTAAAGTTGTTTCTAAGATCATATTTTTTTTTTCAGGTATAAGATTTCCACTTCCCATTGTCTAATTTTAAGCTCACTCGGTGGTGACAGATTCTCAAATCTGATACAATTCATTTACTAAAATTTCCAGAAGAATGTTGTGTGATGAAATGCATTATTTTGAAATTAATTTTTATGTTGAGGTGAAGATGCTGTGCTTAGCTGATAAAATACCAGCTTCTCACGGCATCTTAAAGTGAGTAAACCTATTTTTGCCTGGCGATACACATCTGCTTCTGTAGTTCATAGAGTGAGTTTCCTGCTGAAATGAGGATACGAATTTTCACAAATTGAATATTAGTAGAAGTCAGATTTCTTCCCACTGCTTTTGGATAAGACACTGACGATGAACAGTAGGAGGTAAATTCATCTCAATTCTGATTATAAATAACATACAAGCCTTCTTTTCCATCCACTGTTTGAAAAATAGGAAGCTACATGAATTATAGCAAAATAAAAGCAATTATAAAATTGAGTCCCAGTGAATTTTTATGGTTTACTTACTTCTCTTTTTAAAAATTTCATGCTGTGCCCCAGAGAAAACTCAAAAAGATGTTTTCAAATAATATTCTCAAATTCATGGAAGGAAAAATATCACATCATCTAGATATCTATTTAAGTTATTATTAGACTAAGAGATCCAATTTAATCACATCAATTTTATTTCAAATAATGAAGTGATTCAAGTACTTTATTCTATCTTCAATTCAACATAATTAAAATGAATTTTTAAAAGATAGAATTGTTTTGAAAAGGCTCACAGACTAAGCCTCATGCTGATATAAAAATAAAAGCCAAGCATAATCTGTGAACTCAAACATAAAATATCAGTGTATAAAGACATGCTCTATGTCTTAGGATAAACTATAGTTTAATCTTAGGGCATATTGATTGTATTGGTCCATATGTTTTACTGCAGTTCAGCATTAAAATGTACATTATGCATAATTTCCTTTAAATAACTATTTCACTTATTGCAGGGGAGTAAAGAGAAATAGTTAGCAAACATTAAATTTACTAATAAACAATATACTTGCTTTACATTTTTTAGAAAAAAGAGATTATAGATGCTGTATTAAGGGAACATTAGACTTAATAGGTTGAGGCAAATTGGTAAAAATACTGGCTCTGGATTCAGAAGCCCTAGATTAACACCCTGACTGTACTAAGTTTAACCACAATCAGAACTTTGGAATAAGAGAAAATTCTCTCTCTGTATGCAGAATATAAAGTTCTCTCTATGTAACTTCATGATTTTGGATCTCCTCTTCAAATTTAATGGGAAAAATAGCATAACAAATATTGCATTTTAGAAAGATTATTTTTACCGTGAAGTAATAGATTGAAAACCAATAAGGCTACTGAGTGTATCTCACGGCAAGCATGCTCTAGTGTATATAGAAGTAAAAATATCACATCGCAAATATGAAACATAGCATGCTATACACCAATGTTACCTAAACATAAATAAATAAATGAACAAATAAGAAACAGTTTAATATTTGAAATGGAAAAAAATGGATAGCTAATAACAGCTAATTCAGGGTGATGATGACACAGAAGTGGATTGTAAGAATGAAATTAGAGAGATAAGTACTGATACTAGCAAATATTTGTGTACTACTTTAGGACGTAGAAATGAGGTACAGGGATTTTAAGTAAATTTCTCAGAACCGGAGAGCTAATGGCAGAACTGTGATTTGAACTTTAATAGTTCCACAGCTTACGTTCTTAACCATACTCCTTTGTAAGAACATGAACTGCACATGGTAAGTAACCACAGAGAGAAAAAGGACAATTTCCATATTGCGGATTTAGGTAATTGAGTATATGGTGGTGATAGTGAAGCAAAGGTAAAGTCCTATAAAGACAGACCCGATAAAGAAGGAAAGGGAATTTTTTCAACCCAAACACAATCTATAACATAGAGGTAAGAGAACTCCACCAGCTGGAACAGCAATGATGAATGAAAAAGCACTGAGATAGGAACATGCTGTATGTGTCCAAGGAGCTTGGTGTAAGGAGAAAGCAAGGTTAGTTGTTACATACTCAGCTTGAGACAGCTTGGTAGGTTGCCCATATTTTTATCAGACAATTAGCTATGTATCTGATAATTAGAAATAACACAGAGTTCCCTGGTGCCTCAGTAGGTTAAGGATCCCACATTGTCACGCTGTGGCTTGGGTTGCTGCTGAGGTGCAGGTTCAACCCCTCGCCCAGGAACTTCTAGATGCCATGAGTGTGGCCAAAAAGAAAAAGAAAAAGGAAGTAACACTTAAAGGTAGGGAAAACTGTTTATGAAAAAGACTTCCAAAGAAGGGTCAGGAAAGGCAATTAAATGAAGTTATTGTCTAGAACAGGAAGAAAAGACAGTCGTGTTTCAAGGATGGTGAGAGACAATGATTACTTTCAAAAATGTACTGATTTTTAAAATTGCATATTCCCCTAACGTGTGTTCCACATATTTATTACTTTTTATATGGCTGGAACATAATTTAAACTTTTTGTACAATTCAGAGAATCACTAGGGATATTAACTACTGAAATAATTTTCTGTTTATTTTCTTAGTTCAGTCATCTGAGAATGGCACGACAATATTTATTTATTTATTTATTTATTTATTTATGATGATGATTACTGTCATCTAACATTTACTAAATGGCTACTACGTACTGGCCATAGAAGCTGGTTTAATATATTTATTAACTCTTTTATTTCTCATAGAAATTCTATTAAGTTAATGGCATGTAGTATTTAAAACAGACTTTTCTTAGACCATATTTTCAACTCTTACTGATGTTCAGTGAGGTAAATGACAAACCACCAAACTAACAATATGTCTAAAAAATAATAAATCTGCTCATATTGCGGAATCTGGTTTCTCTAAAAACTAAAGCACCTGAAATTTAATATATGTGAAATAAAAAGGGGACCTTTAATAAAGGTAGGTATTTTAAATTTCAGTGAGATTTACCAGTGAAGGAGTCACCTGTGTTATTGTTTTAAACTGTTTTGATGGTGTAAGAACAAAAGGTTGATGTGATGGAGAGGAGAGCACAAAAATGAAAAAAAAAAAAAACTATGTGAAGGTAGAATGTTAAGGAAGAGGCTGGTAAGGGTGATAGCTAGGAAGATGTTGCTTTGAGGAAGTTGTCTATTTTTGTAACACAGACTTTTTATACACTTGATCAAATTTAAAAGATACTGAAATACCAGCCACCTTACCTCCCCCTCCCCTAAAAAATGGTAGCAAGGATGTAACGGAGCACTTATCTAAAGATGAACTAAACACAGAAAGTAAAGCACAAATGAAGAAGTAACCGAGAGAAAATCATGTGTATTTATCCACTGGGGTAGACAAAAAAGTCTGCATACAAGTAAGGAAAGAAAGTTCACCCAGTTTCCTGATGATGCCTTTTTATTTTCTCATAAAAGTATTAGGTATATTCAAGTGACAAGAGTCAGCATAGAATCGATGGTGTAAAGCACATCTGAAAAGTGACAGTGCTTTTGAACAGCCAACAAGGGAAATAAGTAATACATACAATATATGGAGTGTAAAAACACCCTCCACTATGTTATTTAATCCACATTCTCATATTATTTTACGTTCCCAGATGAAATCTGAGGTGTGCAGACATAGCACTTATTAAGTGAAAGAGGCGAGTTTCTATCACCTGCCCTTCTAACTCCAAATCGCATGCTCTCACTTTAAAACCCTACATTAGGATAGTAAACTGTCCTGTTCTGTGCTATTAGTATAGTGCAGCGAAAGATACAGAGTTGATTTTGGATTCAAGGGCGTAAATGTGCAGTGGCCCTGATTTCTGCACTTCAGGTGAATTCTCAGAAGTGCTCAGCATCCTTCCTGGAATCAAAAGGAGATCAGACAGAAATGCTCTGTGCTTGATGAGTGATAGGTCATTTCTCCAGAAGCACAAGGGGCGAGTCATCAGAGGGTACCAACGAGAGTCATTACAATTAGGAATCCTCAGGGCCCTGTTGAATGGTATTGAAGAGAAAGTTGATGGATAACTTGACATAAAGAGTTCAATATATTTTTTAATGAGGTTAAAGCACCAGTGTAGTCAGAATAAAAAGGTGAGAAAGAAAAATGAAAAGATGAAATGTTTTAATTATGCTTATACTAAATTGCTTAAGCTTATGAGACTTACTGAGGATCACTTGAAATCATCTGTATAAAACAGAAGGAAACAGAAATATATGTTACTAACCATTTCTATTTTTAGAATCTTGGTAGATAAAAAGTATTTTTAAATATTTAGGTAATATGATTTAAGAAAAAAGGTTAAAAGGAGAATTAAATTTTGCATGTATGTATAAAATCCAGGCTATTTTTACTCAAGCCGTAACTGCAGATTCCCTTATGCCCACAGCTTTTCTAGTCATATCCGTAATTCACATTTTTAATAGTATCATAATGGCATCTAATTTGCAGAGATTAACTGAAGCTAATATTTAAAGAATATGAAATTAAAAAAAAACTAAACAACTTCCATTCCTATCACATAAAACAGATTGAATGTCGCTGAGTAAAATAGTTATTTCTCTTTGTCATAATTGGATTTTGTCCAGTTCTCTGACTTGTGAATCCTCAACTTTCAGAAACAAATTCCTATTTTTTTCTTCTATGAAGAATTTCCTGAGCATTCCCAAACACTTCACTTACTGCATCTCAAAGATGGGTTTCACCTCAGCTGTGCCATACCTTGTAGAAATTCCTAGCATCTCAATTACTGTCATATTTATGAACTAGTTCATATATGTTTTATTTTACTGTATGTGTCTTACCAGTAGTTGGCAAATTGTCTGACTTCAATGAATGTAGCTGTTTATTTTTGTATCTCAGCAGCATCTTCAGCATTTGATAAATATTTAACAGTTCTGATGTAGGAGATTAAATCAAAAGAACAGAAACAACGGAGTGGAGTAATAGACAAGCAATCCCCTGAAATCTCAGCTCTCCTCTCTAAGGTCCTAGTTGTGTCCTGCTCAGTGACCTTTATTTTCTCAACTGACTAAACAAAAACAACAACAAAATTTAGAAAAGTGCCATAGCTACTTAGTGGAACCATAAAAACTGAATCAGTGCCGAATCACCCAGACAAAGATCAGGTCATTGAAAGGGAGAAGAGGAAGCTTCTGTATGAGCACTATATTATTGGCTTTTAGCTGCCACAAAGGAAACATTCATTTTAAAGTAGAATCATTTTAATACCCTTGATAGAAGTTGAATGTATAAAGTTAAATGAATAATATCATCTTACACATGATTTAGATTAACCTTCTAAAAAGTTTTCCTGCCTAATATCCTTGATCTTGAGGTTTTCCATCCCATGCCTGGCATAGTGTGTTACAGGATCCAGCGTTGGCCCCACTGTGGTGTAGTTCGCAGGAGTTCCTGTCATGTCTCAGTGGCTGACAAACCCGACTAGTATCCATGAGGACGCAGGTTCGATCCCTGGCCTCGCTGAGTGGGTTAAGGATCTGGCGTTGCTGTGAGCTGTGGCGTAGGTTGCAGACGTGGCTCGGATCCCACATTGCTGTGGCTGTGGTACAGGCCAGCGGCTACAGCTGCAATTCAACCACTAGCTTGGGAACCTCCATATGGCGTGGGTACGGCCTTAAAAAGACCATACAGATTTTTAAAATTTGTTTATGGGAATTCCCATTGTGGCTCAGAAATTAAGAACCCGATAGACATAGTCTCTGAGAATGCGGGTTCGATCCCTGGCCTTACTCAGTGGGTAAAGGATCTGGCAGTGCAGCAAGCTGCTGCAAAGGTCACAGATGCAGCTTAGATCTGGTGTTGCTGGTAGGCCAGCAGCTGTAGCTCTGATTCAACTGCTAGCTGGGGAACTTCCATATGCTGTAAAGTACAGCTTCAAAAAAAAAAAATTTCTGATATTACATATTTTTATATCTGTCTATTTATCATCTGTCTATCTTTGTCTTACTGCATTTAAGAACTCCAGTGCTCTGCCGGGTAAGTCTGCATAAAGATGACGATCATTAGCACTGTTTTCAGTCTCTCATTTTAATAGATAATTAAGTCTATTTTATTTTCAGTATCAATTTGTTTCTTATTCTTACAACTATTCTTTCTAGTTTGTCAGAGTTTTTATAACAAAGTAATTTATATGTATTCCCCCATCTAAGGAGATATATTTATACATTCAATGACACTTTTTACTATTATAAATGAGGCTGCAATAAATTTTCCCATGCATGTTTTGATATCCAGTTATGAACGCATTTCTGGGGAAGACAACTGGATTAGTTAATAAACCATGAAGAAGATGTTTTTGTTTTTCTCATTTTTCAGTTGAGGGGACCAAGATTTAGAGAAATTAAATATCTTGCCCAAAGTCATTCATTAGAAAGTGGCAGATGCACAGCATAAAAAGACACATATTTGATTTAAAACCCAATTTTAATCAGTTTGAGTTCAACATAAACCTGATGCTACTTTGGTTAAGTCATCTCAACCTTCTCCCCTGCACTCTGATAGTGACTGTATATAGTGATAATTATTATATTTTCTGATATTTTTTAAAATGAAAATTTTATGAGATCGATAATAGAGCAAAATCATTATTATCCTCAATCATTAAAATGAATTGCCAATGTCAGGATCTCATTAAATACAGAAAATATTCCTCCCATAAAAACTGACTTTACATAATTACAGCAGAAGGTGGATTAACACCTTCTTAGCAATGAATTAACTATTTTGACTTTTAATAAGTGGTAATCTTTATGATCCTGAAATAGCTTATTTGTAAAATGTGATGGTCATTTCTGACTTACAGTAGCAGTCATAGGGCATGCTTTGTACAAGGCATGGTCCTTTTTGTTCCAAAGTATTTCTATTAGATGAATTCACTTATTCAATTTTCTTCTACCCCTTTTGCTTCCTTTTTCCATCGCTCTTTTTGCTTTTTTTCTCTTTTATTCTTTATTGATATAGAATGTAACAAAGTAAGGAGTGGAGAAATTAAGAAATGTATGGAAACCCTCACAGATAGCAGGAAGTCTAAGAATTTGAACGAAGACAATGTGCTTCAGTCTATCCCTTTAACCACACAACAAATCACTCTGGTTTCTGTTGAAGATACTTAAAGTAACTTGTAAATGTCCCTCAAACCAACATAAAAAAGAAAGTTTTTTGTTTTGTTTTTTGCCTTTTATGGCCACACCCGGGGCATATGCAGGTTCCCAAGTTAGGGGTCAAATCAGAGCTACAGCCACCAGTCTACACCATAGCCACGGGAACGCTGGGTCTGAGTCATGTCTGCGACCTGCACTACAGTTCACGGCAAAGCTGGATCCTTAACCCACTAAGCGAAGCCAGGGATGGAACCCACGTCCTCATGGATACTAGTCGAGTTCATTAACCGCTGAGCCACACAGAGAATTCCAAAAATAAAGGTTTTTTTCAGTGTTTCTTGTGAAAAATCGTCTTCATATTTGTATCTGTTCCTTGGCTAATTTAATCAGGATACCACTGGAACACAATAAAGTTTCAGAATAAAAGGATATTGATAAAAGACTTTTCAATGTTTCAATATAATTTGAAGTATTTTGACTAGGAGGATTCTAATATAATTACCTTGTAAAAATGTCTATTAGTAAACGAGAAATATTCATGAGCTAGGAAGCCATCAATGTAATAAAAATATATTTAGAAGAGTTACCATTTTATTGTGTTTAAGCATGGAACTGACCATAGCCACCTGCATGCCACAAAAACATTATAATGTAATTTGAGAAACATAACAAAATACAGAAAAATATATACTGTCAAAATGAAACCTTGCAAATTTACTGTTCTAATCGTTACAGTCATTACATATCATAGAATGTTTAAAATCATATACAAACTAACAGATGATCGTTATGTCAAGATTTTATGGCAGAGCTGAAATTAAGCTCCTTTCAAAATTTTATTACAAACAATGTAGCTTATAAAGATGAGTTCCTGGCAGGCTGGAAACAAAAATTCAGAAGTCAAGTGTAGTGTCTATTTTATTTACAATAATCATGATGGTAACTACTTGCTATGATCACCACCATCATCTTTACTCCGTGAAAACATAAGCAGGCTGTGCTGTGTGGTCTTGAATCTCAAAGAACAGCATGGTGAATTCCAGCCATGTTGAGCACATTTCAAGGGCTGGAAAAGTTAAGATCAAGAAAATGTAGCGGTGCCAGAGGAGGGGGAGTGTTTCACAAAGCACAATGCAGGACTGTTCAGAAACAACTGATCTGTTGCCTTGTCTGACTGACCAAGATTCTAAACACCACTGCAGGTGACATCAGTCTAGCCCCTTCAGATTTCACTGTATTCTACCTTCCAAAAACTCCCTTTGAAAGAGAAAGGAAGCAATATATTTCCAAGGAGCACATCTGTATAAAGTAGCAGTTATAAATGTCTTTCTTTCCTGCCTGAGCAAATAAAGATGGATGGTCTTAGAGAACTGTGTTCACTGACATCATTACAGAATTTTGCTCATAAAGGTTTTTTATTCTAGTTTTTATCTGTTTCTTTTTTTAATAAAAAATTATAGGAGACAATTCAGTGTATGAATATTGAATTATCTGCAAGTGAGTTGAATTAAAAGAAAAACTCTGACAGCTTAAAATTCTTCATAAATGGAAATTACTGTATTCCACATTGTTTTTCACACAGATACGTTTTAAACTTTTTCCTACTATAGTACTGAATTTTCTACTAAATATAGATGAACTTTCAGAATATTTAACAAATTCAATTTTCTATTTCAGGACAATAACATTGGGCAAAAGAGTTCTAAAGAAACATAATCACCACTATTGAAAAATTCATAAATATCCCCAAAATCTAGATTTTACTTAAGCAAAGTAAAAACAGCAAAATCAGAAAGAGTTGTTTTTAAATATGCTTGATTGTGAAATACAATTAGATTAAGTTTTTCAAATAATTTTAAAGTACATTTTTGTTTTCATTGGCTTTTTTTTTTTTTTTTTGGCTGTACCTGTGGCGTATAAAAGTTCCCAGGTCAAGGATTGAACACAAGCCACAGCAATGACGATGCTGACTCAACTGCTAGGCTCCATTAGCCTTTAAGAAAATTCAGTATGATTACCTTCATTTTCTTCTAGCTGGTCTGAATTTATGCAAACATAGGGTAATCATTTATTTGTTCAATATAAATTTTACCTAAATCATCTGAAAAAATATGTCAGCAGGTTATATTCACTCATGCATTCATCTAACAGGCATTTAATAAACACATTTCTAAACCCTTCTTGATGAACAATAAATAGCTTTGGGCTTCATGGGGCTTATTTTTTAGTTAGTTTAGTAAACTAACCAGAGGCAGAATTATTCTTTAATACAAACTCAGATAGTGATACCTAATCTTGAGAGAAATACTGCATGGTATCAGATTACAGAGTAAAAGTACGGACCCTAATCTTGATAGGGTGGGCAGGAAAGCCTTCTCTGAAGGAGTGATAGATGTGCAGAATCCTAAATAAAGTGAGACATCTGTCTGGAGGAACATCTCAGAAATAAGAAACACCAAGTGCTAGGACTTTGAGTTAGAACTAAGTTTAGCCTATGGAAGGAAATAAAGGAAACACAGTGTTACTGGAGACAGAGTGAGGGAGGGAGAGCGGGTTGGGAAGTAAGATCAGATCAGGGGCAGGGAGCCAAACAGTTCTTTTCTGCTGCATTAGAGGAGCTGGATTTTAATTCTAAGAGTATGGAAAACCAATGGAGGTTTTTAAATGATGTTCGATATAATATGATTTACATTTTCAAAAGAAAGATTCAAGATTAGGATAGAACTTGCTTTGAGGAATCAGATGTGTAGCAGGGAGATCAGTTAAAAAAAAACTGTTGCAGTATTAGGCCAGATTTAATTAGAAGTAGTTTAATTTGGTATCTATTGCAGAGGAAAATTCAATAGGAATTACTGATTTGTGCCTCTGTGGGAAGTATGTTACAGAGGTAAAGAAGAATTACTCAAGAATTTTGAGGTTAAGCTACCAGGTAAACTGTATTCCCATTCAATGTGATGGACCGGAACTAATTAAGATATTTGAAGGAGAGAACAATATTTATATGTGGATGCTTTAAAATTATAAATTAAGAGATAACTTGGCCAGAACAATGAATGAATAACCCTCATCTCTCTGCTGAAACCATCATCGTAAATTCTTGTTTCCAATCTTTCCTAAAATGTCCACATTTAATTTGGAGCACTTAGGCTCCAGAATCATTCTTTTAAGACCTCTTTGCAAGCTTTACAGTGCCTTACACAAAGTGTGTTGGTGCTCTAAAAAATGCCTATTAGTTTGTTTTTAATCAGTGAGTATACTAATTTGTGTTTTTCCATTCATCTATAAAGTACAGAATTAATAAGAAAAAAGACTTCATGTTTATTAAAACATGTCTGATCATTTATTATAGTGCCTATTAAAGTGTGCTAAGGAAATAATATAGTCTTACTTTGAATTTTACTGCTTTACTACAAGCTAAAATTAACGTTTAATGAAGTACAAAAAATTGAGAATATGCGTAATTCCTCTGCTTTTCACTTCCACAAAACATTTTTTTCAAAAACATTTTAAATAGACTATACCTTGTCTTTTATATAAAATCATTAGTGAAATGGCTTATATGACAATTATCAATACTGATTATAACTATCATGTATAATAATATGTATTCTAGATTTAAAACATAAAAACCCAAGAACTATATTCTCTATTAAATCGATTAAACTTAGTCATATTCATGCGAGTTTGCATAGTTTTCTTTACCTTCACTCTTGTTTGTTTCTTCAGACAACATTTATATTTGAATACGGAGTGTTTCTAATAAATATTTTTACATTTATTTGTCTGTTTGACCACGTCCTGCAGCATGTGGAAATTCCCAGCCCAAGCCACTGCAGTGACAATGTGGGATCCTTGACAGACTGTGCCATAAGGGCACTCCTATATATTTCCACTTTCAACAAACACATTATGATGCCTTATGGAAAACTGTGAATAATTAGTATATTTTCATTTTGAAACATTTTTGTACATGATTATTTCTTTTTTGTTTTGTTGCTTTTTAGGGTTGCACTAGCAGCATATGGAGATTCCCAGGCTAGGAGTCCAGTCGGAGCTACAGCTGCCGGCCTACACCACAGCCACAGCTATGCATGATCTGAGCCACACCTGTAACCTATGCCACAGTTCACGGAAACACCGGATCCTTAACCCACTGAGAGAGACCAGGTATCGAACCTGCAACCTCATGGTTACTAGTCGGATTCGTTTCTGCTGAGCCATGATGGGAACTCCTGTGCATGATTGTTTCATGATAACATCCAGTTACAATGACTACAAAAGACTATACATTTTATTCTCAGTCTCCCATAACTTTATTTGAATGTAGTTATTATTTAAGCAGGATTTTAATGATCTAATAATTGTATGGTCAAAATAACCTTATTAAAATGAAGGTGTTGGAATCATAACATAAATGAATTGTACAGAGAAGAGTAACACAACTTAAAATTGAAAAATTGTGAAAGTATTTAAATTTTATATCTCTAGATACTCTATAAATGAAGAGATACAGTAGATTATGTTAAAAAATAATGCCTACAAATGGTAGAAAATGTTAATGATCATAGGGAAAAATGAAAAATACAAAAAAATACAAAGCTTATTCAAATAATGGTTACTTCATAAAATTTAATATTACACCATCATACAGTAGGAAGTTTTAGGATTATTTAAGGTCAGAAACTTCTACCATTCCCCGTCTTCACCTCATGGTCAATCTCAACATGTTCCTAATCTATTCATTCAGTGTATCACAATCTCTCATCCCTTTGATTCAAGATGCTGTCATCTCTTGTTTAATTACTTTTCTTATTGATTTTGAATTGACTCATTCATCCCCAATCCAGTTGTATTACAGTTACATTAAAACATGGGTACTTTTGTAAATTCAAAACCAATCACATTGTTCCTTTCTGTAAAACTTTATACAATCCCCATCTTTCATTGCTTTTGTCCAAATTTCTGAACATAGTTTAAAATGCCTATAACTATGTAACTTTTTCCACACTGAGAATGCATCAGTTTTTGCATTTATATTGCTTTTCTCTAGAATCATGCACGATGCTCAAGACTTCCCCTAGATATAGTCACTTCCTATTGTCCCCACCATCCTCAGCTACATACACAGAAGATATCTCTTCACCCTTAATGCCATTATTTACTCTGGGAAAACTTCTACCTCTTTTCTTTTTTCTTCTTTTTTTTTTTTTTTTGCCTTATCTAGGGCCGCATCCGCGGCACATGGAGGTTCCCAGGCTAGGGGTCTAACAGGAGCTGTAGCCGCCGGCCTTCGCCACAGCCACAGCAACAAGGGATCTGAGCCGCGTCTGCAACCTTCACCACAGCTCACAGCAACGCCGGATCCTTAACCCACTGAGCAAGGCCAGGGATCGAACCCACAACCTCATGGTTCTCAGTCGGATTCGTTAACCACTGAGCCACGAAGGGAACTCCTTCTACCTCTTTTCATCAGCTGATATTTCTTTGTGGTCACATGCCACTTTAATTTCTTCTATTCTGACACCTATTCAAATACTATCTGGTTGGTTCTGAGTTGGGGAAAAGCATAGTATTTTAATTTTCTTTTCCTTTTAAAGTATCTGTTTTATTTTACATATATAGAACGGTCCAATCATCCATTGAATAATATATAAGGAAATTTAAAATAGATGTGAAACAACACAAGTGAAAATCATAAAGATTACTATTAAGTATGCATAGTAGTAGCAGAGCAAATAATAACAGTAAATGAAAAAGCCATCAGGTTTGGAATTTAATAGACCTGAGTCTGAAATTTGTATCTACTGTTTAATAATACTTTGTGATACTTTTTGTATGAGTTTCATATTATCGTTCTATAAAATAGCGTTTATCATTTTGAGTTACTGAAACATTAAATGATGTAATATATAAAACAGAAACACAATTCAGCAAATATATTCATTTATTTAAAAAGTTTATATTGATTTTCAACTAAGAGGCAGTATACAACATTGCAAAATTCTCAAGAAGCTTGCAGAAAAATGTAGATAAAATATCAATTTGTCTCTGCTCCTTTCTGCACTTTTACTTCTATTTTAATCCTTACACGGAAAATTTGCTGATATAACTATTTGGAGTCCAGATAATTACTTAGGCTAAAACCATTTACTTTTATTTGTCTTCATGTTGCTGAATCTATAAGCCGAGTCAGTCTCTCTCATTCATCTTTCCATTACCTTTCACTTTTCTTCATGTCTTGTATACTTCCTAACTTAACTTTCCTGCTTGTCTAAAAGTAGACATCCAGAAATTGTATGCACTGCTTCAATTTTGTGTAGCACACCAAAGCAGCAAAACAATAAAATCTAAAGGTTTAGATCCAACCTTAGTGGAAAATACCAACTCCTCTTTAATTCCAGTATTTATATACAAATTATCCTCACCAACCTTTTCAGAGTTTTGTGCTACGTTTTAGCTAAATAATAAATATAGAATAATATTAGATTATTGATGATTAAATTAATAATTGAATACAACATTGATCCTCAAATTCTTTCGTTACATGAAGGTACTGCTGTCTTTGTAATCCCACACAGGTATGATGGTATGAGTTGGAACTGAGAAAATTTTCTGGCCAAATGTCAATTAATATCACCTCATCTTTAATATCCAGTGATATTAAACTGAAGCTTGGCCATATTAGATGACTTTTTAAAGCTGTACAACATCGCTTGGCTGGGTTGCTCTAACATCTCAGTTGTGAATGCCAACTTTAGGAGTTAGCATAAAAGCAATAGGAGCTAGTCCAAGAATTGTTTTAATCTGAGATGAAGTCAATTCTCAAGGAATCTATACACGAGAATTGTAGTTTGCAATAGGTATTAAAACTTAAGTTCCTAACTATACCTTCAGAGAGCAGATTTCAGAGTTGCCCTGAGCTCACATGCTTCAAGCATTGAAATGGGTTATCTCAGGTAAGAAGTCTAATCTGCATGACAAAGTTTGCTATAAATTGCATTGTTTATTACAACTTTTTTTTCTTTTTTTTTTTTTTTATGGTTGTACCCCTCACACTTATAGAGATTCCTGGGCCAGGATTCGAACCCTTGGGTCACAGCAGTGACCCAAGTCACAGCAATGACCATGGATCCTTTATCAATTTTCTAACCAGAAATTGTTACCATGAAATTATTGTCCTCCATTCTATATATCGTTTGAAAGAAATGTGTAAAAGTCACAGGGGTAGAGCATGTTGACCTCTGGAATTCTGTGAAGCAGAATAAGTTGAATTATGAGGTTAATGAACTTATATATGTGTTCTGTGAAAGAAAGCTGGTCTTGAGATTGACTAGATGATCACAAAGTGATGAAATAAGGATAGATGTATTGCCTAAATAACACTTTGCGTTGATTTTATTGTTACTAAAAAAAAAAAAAATAGCCTCCTGGCTTGACTCTTCCTGGGGAGTCTAATAAATTATCAATAAAGTATGTCCCCTTCATGATGAGGATAATGATTAATATTGGTTTTACTTAGTAACAAATACTCATGAAAGCTCTTAGAGGAAATCCTCTGAAATCTGGTAACTGGTGAATGTTTGGTTACAGCGAAATGATGCAGGTGAGAAAACTGGCATACTTAGGGGACTACATCAGGTTCTCAGTATGACTGCACACAAAACTAATTTCCAAATGTCTCTAATCTATATGCCTATTTGTGTATGAGAACAAGAATTGTTTCTCCTGTCTCTATATATAAGAAATAAATTCAAATTTTAATTAAATGTATACCTTAAATAAATATGAAACACACATAGACATTCCCTTTGGAATTCATCCCATACTATTTTGTAATGTACTTGTAGCAATCACCTATGAGTTGCCCTTCCAGAATTTAGGAGCTAGCTCACTGTTACACATTATACCAAGTATTCTATACTATTTGTATTGAATACTCAGGGTATTACTAAAAGTTACATTAGGGTATAATTCTTCAGCATTAGCAGACACATTATTTCTTAAAAAAAAAGGCAGCATACATGATTGGTCTTTTTAATTTACCTGAACATTTGCAATTACATACAGTAAAATGTTGCGAATATACCATCCTAGGGGTCAGAGCATTAAGTACTAGGTAGAATTTGGAGTCTTTAAATCCCAGTGCTATTCAATGTGTATGACAGAAATTCCATACTGTAAAACAGTCTATTTGCAAGCATTACTTCTTACTTGTAGTGCCACATTTGAGAATTCTGATGATTGTATAATGAAGTGATTAATAATGCATGCTTATTATAATAAATTCAACCTTTTACTCTCTAAGAATATCCCACTTTGTGACATTTATGGTTAGTTATAAATGATGATTTAAATATGACCATGCAGATTTTGGCATTCTGATTAATTTTTCTATTTGGATTCTCAAGATCAGATATTTAAGAGATGGTAAGAATTGTAATAGGTTCCTAAGATATAGAAACGTGTATTAAGCATTTAGACCTGTGCTAATCCCAACTGGTATTCGTTTATCCTACACCACAAAATCCAAACAATATTTACATCTATTAGCTCAAATCATAGCACAGAGGACTGCTATAAAAATTACGACGTCAATTCTTATAGCAATCCTTGGGATTGAGGTAGCTCTAAGCATAATAAACATTATTGTTTGCATAATTTTGTGAATTTACATGGCCAAATTTTCATATAAGAATTACTTGATCTATTTGTACTTGTGGTACTATATTAATATTGACAAAGATTATAGTTAATCTTTCTTTAAGAACATTGCCTGTGACATTGCCTATGAGATATATTGTATAACTATTCTTTAAGAAATAATAATTTGTTATAAAATAAGGAACACAAAAAAGTAAAATAAATAAATTGTAAACTAGTTCAATCACTATAATAAATTAAAATCCATAGACTTTAGGGAAAGTTTAATAAATTATCAACTAATAGTTATTGCATTTCTTTAGTCAAACACTATTCTAAGAACTTTATATACATATATGTAAGAATTTAAATATCATACCAAAACTTTCAACTTGAAATTATTTAAGCACTTAAGTACTTTGTATTAAGCCAGACAAATAGTAAGTTGAGTACTGAAACTTGGACCCAAACAGCCTCTATAGATTCTCTTGAGAATCTATGTCCTTAGAAAGACAAAGGGACAACACAATAAAAATAATGATAATGCATAAAATAACAGTAAAAGGAAAATAGGCTTAAGAAGAAAGTAAAAAAATTAATGAGAATACGGTAATATTGATAATCTGAAAATATTTGCTAATTTGTAATATTATCTGAAGTAAAAATAGCTCTAGAAAACATTTTAAAATATCGATACAATTTTGGAAAGTTTCAAAAAAGTAACAATGAGACTAACTCACAAATATATGGAAAAATAACTCATTGAAGTAACTGTCAACCTGTGTTCTAAGGGATATTTACATATACATATATATATGGAAAATAAATCAGCAAAACCAAAGAACACCACCCAATCAAACAAACAAAACCTTACTGAAATAACTGTCAACCTATGTGAGCTAAGGGATATTTATACAACATTGCCCCTACAAAGGGCATAGTGTACATAGCTCGTAATTTCACATTGAAGATTCACCAAGATAAACCATATTCTGAAGCTTAAAACTGATGTCAACCAACATAAAATAATAGGTAATAATATAGAGAACGTTTTCTAAGCAAAATTGAACATAACTAACATTCATAACAGAAAGATAACTGGGAAAATCTCCAGATATTTGGAAAATAAAATGATCCCAAGTACATCATAGGTCAAAATCACAAGAGAAATTAGAAAACACTTTATGGAATGAAAACCAAAACACAACCTATTGAAATTTGTGAGGCATGACTAAAAGTCTTGGTGGAAAAAATGTAGCATGAAGAACGTATATTAGAAAGGAAAGAAACTCTTCAGACACATATTAGGGAACAGTACCAGTATGGTACACTTTTCCAGAGAATTGAGGAAAAAAGTAAAGGAAAAGGGACATATTTCCATTAGGTTTAAGAAATCAGCATACACTTATTCTTAAACATGATGACATTACAAAGCAGGGAAATCCTAGAGCACTTTCAATCTGAATTTAGAAGAAAAAATTCTGCACAAAATATGTTTCAACTAAATCCATGATGTCAGATTTATTCCAGGATTCAAAGTTTGTTTTCAGCCTGAAAATCAATCTGCAATTCACCGCCTGAACAGAATAAATGAATAAAAAACCATTATATCAACAGGTGAAGAAAAATCCTATGATAAAAAATTCAGCTATCTTTCTGATTTATAAACTCTCAGCAAAGTAGGAATAGAAGCAAACTTCTACTGAGAGAATGTCCTTGAAATCAGGTATGGAAACTTTTTCACCTTTGTTCGTTTAAAAACTGGTTCAATATCTGGCAAATACTAAGGAATCAATAAAACATAATTTAATGGAAAGGTAAGCATAGCAAACTTTTTCAAAAGAATAGGTGGAAGGAAAAAAACAAAATGCTAAGGTGTAAACCTTGGTGAGCACCCACAGTTAAAGGGGAAAGATAATTTGCAATAGAATGTGTGTAGAGCAAGGAAAGCAAAGGCATTTTAGGGAGAGAACAAAGGAGAGTTTCAAGGACAGTGCTTATCTCAGCTGACAGAGTCAAGACTGCATTTCCTGTGCAGGGATCATCCTCTACACTGCCACCAACAAGGTTCAAGAGAAATCCAAGGAATGACATCATAGCCTCATCATCGCTGCATCTCTGAAGTCTACAGAGACGATTTCAGTATGTCCCCTTTATCTCGTTTATGTTGGTTACTGTAATGTGCCCCCACTTCTAAATCACCTCTCTGCTCCCAGTGTGCACTGGGCTCTTAGGTCTTCTCCTTCCCACTTCTTCCCATCTACTAAGCATTTCCAACGTGGCAGCTGGAATTCATGTTCCATCATTAACTGAATCCCATCTATCCTCACTTCTGTTTTGAATATTCCGTGCATTGTTTATCATCCCTGACTACCCAGAGGTCGGTTCTTAGTCCTCTTCTCTGTCTACATTAACATGGTCATCTCAATCTGTCTCATAGCTTTAAATAGCATCTATGATTTCCCTTCTGGTCACATTTCTGCTCAGTTTAAAAAAAAAAGGACAGAAGGAAAGGGAGGGAGAGAGGGAGGAAGGAAGGAAGGAAAGAAGGAAGGAAGGGAAGGGAAAGAAAAGGAAGGAAGGGAGGGAGGGGAAGGGAGAAAGAGAGAGAGGAAGGAAGGAAGGAAAGGAAAGAAAAGAAAGGGAGAGAGTAACATGGCATTTTAATAAAAGTGTCAACATTGTTAAGCAAATGTCGCTCTTGTTCCATTATGTTGTAATGTTTTTCTTGTCAGAGGAAAAAAGTCTAGTGGAGAAGAAAATAAATGAATGCAATGGATTGGAAGGAGAACATATGCAAGATAGCTTCATGCTTTTAAGATTCTTCTGAAACCTCAAGAGGAATATACAGTCTCTTAGAAAATACCTTTAAAAATACAGTTAAATGCATAAAGATATTTATGTACTTGTAATTTACCACTCTTTCTCTCTCTCTCCATGTAAATATGGAGAGTCCTAACAGCAACTTTTCCTTCATGAGATATGATATTTGGAGACAATTCAAGACTCCATAGATACTTATTATACTATATAATATGAATTTTCAGACCTCACTTATAGTGAGTAAACTGTCAGAAAACAGGTGTTTATACATTCTGACAAGGATATATTATTGTTATTAAATGGTGGCGGATAATTTAAAGGAAAAAATATAACTATATTAACCAGAAATCACACCTTTTCTTTTTCTTTTTCTTTTTTTAAGGACACATCCTGGCATATCGAAGTTCCCAGGCCAGGACTGAATCCAAGCCACTGCTGGGATCTACCACACAGCTGCTGCAAGCCTGGATCCTTAAACCACCACACCAGGCTGGGAATCGAACCTGAACCTCTGCAGTGACCCAAGCCGCTGATGACTGATTCTTATCCATTGCACCATAGCAGGAAGTCCTCATATTTTTTTGTAGAAGGATAATTTGTTTCCATTTATATCATAAAATTTCTACTTTGGGTCAGATTTCTAATTTTAATACGTGGTTATTAACTTCATTAAAATCTGATCCTGGGAAATTTTATGTTGTTAGAAATTATTCCAAAGCCATTCATTCCAAAGCCTTAAAAAAAGGAAGAAATAACATTCTTCTTCCAGAAGTTATTATATTCTCAGTTTAACAAATCATTTTTTTTTTTGGCCTTTTGCCTTTTCTAGTGCCGCGCTCGCGGCATATGTAGGTTCCCAGGCTAGGAGTGTAATCGGAGCTTAGCCACAGACCTACGCCACAGCCACAGGAACGCGGGACTGAGCCATGTCTGCAGCCTACACAACAGCTCATGGCAACGCCGGATCCTCAACCCGCTGAGTGAGGCCAAGGATCAAACCCACAACCTCATGGTTCCTAGTCGGACTCATTAACCACTGAGCCAAGATGGGAACTCCAACAAATCATTTTGTTTGAATGGATACGCTTTCAGAAATACTTCTCCAGAGGAAGCGTCTAAAATGAATGAATAAATAATTTCCTCCCTTTTAGAAAAGACGGTGATGATATGTGTGATGTGAACTTCAGTAGCTCTCCTCTAACATAATGGTTCCATGTTTCAGGAAACTGAATCGAATTGCTATGTATTTCCTGCTGTTGTTGACAAAAGTGAGGGCTGATGCCTTCCTTAGGGAACATTGTTTGTTGGCATTGAAAACATTTAGCGTAGGTTTCCCCTTTTCACGGACAAAGTCATTCTGATCAAATCTTAAACTTCCGTTTCAAATGAAGGTTTTCAAAGAAAAGAAACTCATGGACTTGGAAAACTCTTGGACTTATGGTTGCCAAGAGGGAGGGAGTCAGATGGACTGGAGTCTGGGGTTAATAGATGCAAACTATTGCATTTGGAGTGGATAAGCAATGAGAAACTGCTGCATAGCACAGGGAACGCTTATCTAGCCACTTGTGATGGAACATGATGGAGGATAATGTGAGAAAAAGAATATATATATATATATATATATGTATATATATATATGTGTGTGTGTGTGTGTGTGTGATTGGCTCACCTTGCTGTACACTACAAATCGGAAAAAATAAAAATCTTTCAAAAAAATAAAAATAAACTAATAATGATGTTTGTAAAACTTACTTAAAGCCACAAAGTTTAGACAGGTTTTAATTTGATTATTAAAAAATATTTCTATACATATTTAAATTAAATACTCTGTCAAATCTACATAAGTGTATGAATAAGTGTGCATGTATTTAATAAAGTTAGTTTATATATTTTTATATTTGTGCTGTCATTTTATTAATAGGGTTATATTAGTCATTTATATTAATAAAGGACATTCTTCTATTGTTTTTTCATGCCAGAATAGGATGTAGTTAGGTGGCATACATTAATACATATATTAAGTATAAATTCAATTCCAACTTTGACTTATGGTCCTTACAGTAAAATAAGTTCCACAACAATGCTTAAAGACACCAGAAAACTGATTTTATCTAATGTAGTTTAATTTGAATACTTTGTATCAATTTGGGTATTTTGACAAAACAGAAAACTGGATTTTCCGTCGCAGCGCAGTGGAAACAAATCCAACTAGGAACCATGAGGTTGCAGGTTTGACCCCTGGCCTCACTCAGCGGGTTAAAGATCTGGCGTTGCCGTGCGCTGTGATGTTAGGTCACAGACGCGGCTCAGATCCTGCATTGCTGTGACTGTGGCATAGGCAGGCAGCAACAACTCCTATTAGACTCCTAGCCTGGAAACCTCCATAAGCCACAGGTGTGGCCTTAAAAGATTTAAAAAAAATTTTTTAAATAGAATAAAAAATAAAATAAAACCATGAAAACTAAAGTGGCCAGCTGAGGAGGATGCAGGTAAGGAAGGATAAAACCTCTTTCCACTCATCCATAAGGTATTTACCAGGTGTCTCTGTTAAGTCTTATCAAGCACAGCATCCCTTGTCACAGGAAACTTACATCACTTTGGAATTATTGATCCAGATTGCTTTGATATTCATAGTATTTTTTGCTTCAGTTGCATATACACTTGTCCAAACATTTTACCTTTTTCTGATATATACAGATGCATATTCTAATTACACTCACATCGGGAGTACGCATTCATTTCAATAAATATAATTTTATTTTGCCTGCTAGATCAATGTCCTTATGCAAACGTTTAAATGATTTAAGAAGTGGTTGTGAGTTTTTGCTGTAGCACTATGGTAAATGCTGTCATTTCTCACATCTTCAAAAAAATATTCTGTCATTTGAACCATTACTTCTTCCTGTCTAGGTCAAGTTTCTTGGCTCCCCTTTACACCACAATGCTTTCCCCCAGAAGAGTTATTTATACTCAATTCTCCAGTTCCTTATATCCCACTTTTGCTTCAAGTTATTTCAATTAGACCTCAACCCCTGCGCCTCAAACAAAATTTCTCTTATCTGTCTGGCTCTAAAGAGGAGATAAAAACCACAGTCATGTAAACAGAGAAAGTTTAACACTGAAAAATTATTAATCATAAAAGTGGATTCGATTAACAAGGATCAGGCTATTAAGAAGTAAGAGAATTCTAGATATAAAGTGCAGCCAGTACCCTTAGGGCTGAGAGGGGGGCCTTAGGTCCAAGAGACCCTCTCCCCACCCCACCCTGGGGACTGAAATCCACCATGACGGAGAAGGCAGGATCTCAGCTCATGGATGGCAGGGAAATTGCTATGATTCTGTACCCACAGAACTTGCTTTCTGTCTTCAGGAATTTGCTGGAAGTAGGCTCTGTAGGGTGCTGAGAAAAGCATTTGCGGGAAGGTGTCTCACCGGAGACACTCTGATACTCTGGGGGGTGCCCATGACTGAGAGGAAGTACTGAGGGTGGCTGCCTGCCCTTGGATCCTGCTGGCTGCCTGTGTCCTGCAGCAGCAAGTCCAGGGTGAGCCGTGGGTACTGCAGGAGCCTGGTTCTGGAGAAAAGCAGACATGCAGAAGAACAGGAACCAGGAAGCAAAATCTTCTCCTCTTGCAACATCTCTCTAGCACCTTCCAGAGGCCAAGTTTTAGGACCAAAGGACAAATGGTAAAATATTTTAAGAACCCAGATACATTTTTGCTTAAGATTTTTATTTTTTCCATTATAGTTGGTTTATAAGACATGGAAACAGATGAATTGATTAAGAAAATGTGGTATGTATATACAATGGAATACTACTCAGCCATAAAAAAGAACATCATCTGCAGCAACATGGATGGAAGTAGAGACTCTCATACTAAGTGAAGTAAGTCAGAAAGAGAAAGACAAAGACCACATGATATCACTTATATCTGGAATATAATATATGGAACAAATGAACCTTTCCCCAGAAAAGAAACTCATGGACTTAGAGAACAGATCTATTTTTACAGAGCAGTGAAAAAGGATGGATTTGGAGCCAGAGGCAGCAAATGGGGCACAGTACAATCCCTAAAGTTCTTCAGAGGTCTATAACGGTCAGTTTTCAGTCTGGCATTTCCAGTGTTTGAACTAGCTACTACTTCTCAGGTTTCTGTGCTACCTAATCCTTGTCTCCCTGATCTGTAACACATTAGATCACAGGGATCATTTCTGGTCATTTGCTCTACTTATTGCTTTGGCAGTTTCATTCAATAAGATTTTAAATGCCAACTCTATGCTAACTCCAAAATTTAAATCTCAAACAGAGGTCTCTACTCCGAACTTTAGAATCACATAAACAATTGTTTAATCAACATCTCCAGGTAGATAGATACCTAATACGTATGTCAAGATTAGCATTCTTAAAACAGACAGGTAATATCTTCATCAAACTTGCTTCTTCCACAGACATCCTATTTTCAGTGAATACTTAAAACCATTTTAGCTGCTTAAGACCTGATGCTTATAATAAGCTTTAATCCTAAGTTTCAATTGCAGACAGCCTCAATAAGCCACTATCGAAATAACAGAAGCAAACAATTTTTTTCACTTTCCCGGTGCATATAAATTTATGCTTACACTATTCTGTAGTCTAAGTGTACAACAGTATTATGTTTATTTAAAAATTTACATACCTTAATTAAAAATACTTTATTGCTAAAAAATGCTAGCCATTATCTTAACCTTCAGTGGGTCTTATAGCATCATTGAAGACCCTGATCACAGATCACCGTAACACATGAAATGATAATGAAAAAGCTTGAAATATTGTGAGAATTATCAAAACGTGTCACGGAAACACTAAGTAAGCAAATGCTGTTGCAAAAATGGTGCTAATGGACTTGCTTGACACAGGGTTGCCACAAATTTCCAATTTGTAAAAAAAACAACCAAGCACACAAAAAAAACCCTACAATATCCGCAAAGCACAATAAAACAAGGTATGCCTGTGTACCCATCAGTTAGTTCCTCTCTCACCATGCTGATTCCTGGTAAATGCCAGACATATTCCTACCAAGGGGTTTTGAGATGACAGCTTTCTGTGCCTAAGATATTCTTCTGTTGGTTTGCAAACTGGACCAATACACAGAGGGGTAGGAGAAACCAAGGGAAGAGGCAGGTTTAATAAGCTGGGGAACTTACTCAAAGGCCTGTCTTGGGCAGCCTGATGAATAGACCCCAGCACCCACCTGCCAGAATGGGAACAGTTATGCAGAGATCTTACCTAGGTCCAGTCACTTATTCAGTCCAGTTGGTCTCAGCAGCACCTCACTCTCTCAATGCCGTGTCCTCGGAACAATCCCTGCTGTGGGGTCAGTGGGCAGAAGGTCATTCCAATGGCTGGGGAGGGTGAGGAGCCTCATATTTCCCAGGGTCAACCAGCAGCCCCGTCCTCTGACCACCTCCTTCAACGTCTGCCCCTGGATGTCCACTTGCCTCTGCCCTTCATCTGCCCCAGGTTTTAACTGAATATTAGTGGAACCTTTTCTGTGCAAACCCTTTGTCTTGTCTCGTCTTTCTCCACAACCCACTGTCCTATCTAAAATTTTATACATTTTAACTATGTGTTTGTCTATGTTCTGTCCCCTCCTGCTACAACATAAGAGTCATGAGAGTACGGGTATTTGCTTGTTTCGTTCACTGTTATAACATTTGTGCCTTGTAGAAAGCTTGGTTGTTAGTATTACTTATTTCAGTTTTGGGAGAAATACAAGGATACCCAGAATTACATGTGATTAGCATGTACATTTAGCTGAAGTAAACAAAATCTCCTATTATGGTGATGAGTCAATCAAAATATTGTTTCTTTTAAAAGATCAAAAATTTTATCCCACTGACTGCATGCTGTTTTCTTTTAACAGTTAAAATATAAATTCACTTACAAATACCCAGTTCTTGAGAAATGGGCAAAAAGACAATGATTCGTTGCCAGCTAAATGAATAAAAGAATGAATGAGTGAATGAACAACTTCATGAGTAAATACATAAAGGTGGCCTGCAAACATTTGAAGTTTGACTTAGTCGCAGCATTAGACATAAATGTAAATTTTAATAGGCACTAGTCTATACTCATCAAAATAACAAGGAAAGAAAAACACACAAAGCTCAAAAGAGACAGCTACTACCATAAACTGTATTGCAAATATAGCAAATGGTTGCAATCTTTTCAGCAAACACACCACTGATACTCTTTAAGAACTTTAAAATGTGTTCATAAACTCTGATGCTTCAATTACTATCCCAGGACTCCAAAATGAAAAAAACAACCTGAAACATGGATAGAGATAATATAAATATACAGCATTTGAGCTCTGATATCACAAAGTTAACCTTTTATCTTTAAGTTAGAAAGACAGAGTATCCTACAATAGATTTGTATTCAAACCCTGCTAGTAGGTAACTATTAAAAATAGCATTTTGCAAGTTCCCATCATGGCTCAGCAGAAACGAATCTGACTAGCATCCAGGAGGCCACAAGTTCAATCCCAGGCCTCTCTCAGTGGGTTAAGGATCCGGCACTGCTGTAAGTTGTGGTGGAGGTCGCAGACGTGGCTCAGATCTGATGTTGCTATTGTTGTGGCTGTGGCGTAGGTTGGCAGCTGCAGCTCCGATTCAACCGCTAGCCTAGGAACATCCATATGCAGCAGATGCAGCCCTAAAAAGACACACACAAAAAAATAGCATTTTGCATTGTGTTAATTGAAGTGGAAAAAGACACTTGAAATACTTTTAAAGACAACAGTCCAGGTCTTTATTAATTGACACATGTCACTTGACTCATCTTTTGGAAATGTATGCACATGACCTTCAATTCATTTACCTACATAGGTAAGTACACAGAAAATCTGAACAGTGAATCAGTTCTCTTTTGTTTATAATGTTCCCTGTCCTCTCATAAGGGTGCATTATATGCATAATTATACAGATTACTAATGAATTCACAATGGAATTATTTATTATGTGTCCTAAACACATTTTGGAGTAAGAAATGTTACAAATATTAAGCCACAGTGGCTTTACTAATGTCTTTGCTATATACACATATTTTTTCCTTCAGTATTGTTTTTTTATTATTTTTTATTTTAAAACATTCACCACCATTAGGAGATAGCCCAGATTTTTCTAATCATTGCACTCTACAAATAACGTTACAATGAACACCTCTGTACATATATCACCATGGGCAATTAAGCATATTTCTAACAGATAGCTTCCCAGAACTGGAACTGCTGATCCAAAGTAATGAACACGTTAAAATATGATCATTACATCTAAATTGTCCTCACATATGCTGTTAAACCCATACTGCCGTTAATTTTACATAATGGTACTAGTCCCAGTTTGGCCACATACAAACTAAGACTGGATGCTATCAATTCAATAAATCCTTACCTATCTGATAGGCAGTGAAAGCATCACATTGCTTCTTCAATCTGAGTTTCCTGATTATTGTGATTCCAATTATTCCCTGTCATATTTAAATAGCTTATATTTACTTTTTTCTGTGAATTCTACTTCCAACCTCATTGAATCGCTGCAAACTTCAAATGGAATAGAGAAAGAAACAAAATTGTTTTATAAGTCTTCTCCTTGTCTAACTATTTGAATTAGAAAAGAACAAATCACAAATTTACCAGGACAATACAATGTCTTTTTCACAATAGCAATACAATGTGACTAGAATCACACTCATAAATATCTTCCGTGACAAACCAAATGCCTTATGTACAACAATCATTCACTTTGCATCGACAATTTTTTTTTTTTACCAGCTACATATGGTCAATTTCTTGTTTTTTATGTTGTATCTTTTTCAATTGCACCTAGGAGTCATTTTAATATAGATAATTGAATTGAAGTTAATTCTCCATCTGGTGTTCCAGATTGGTTACTTACTACTGCTGATTTGAGGCTGATATTTTTCATTTATATTACTTGATCATTTTATTCACTGGCACATTCCTAACAGTATGTGACATTTGCAGAGCATGTCATGTAAGCATAGTTTAAAATGTCCAAAGTATAATTCCTTTTCGAAGCACTTGGAAGTCTGACACAAGCCCTTATATGATCTTATTTTTGACTTTCAAATTACCATAACTTACAATTTACTTTGAGATGTATTCTTAAAATAACGTTATAAGTAGATGTTTGGAAACTAGCATGTGGTCTACTATTTTTAGTGTATTACTCTAGTGTACAGAATACATTATTCACCCAGTAACCCTAGATAAACTGGGTTATCTTTTAATTATGTATGAATCCTGACATTATCTTATGAGAAAACTGTAAGTTAAAAATATGTACTTACCATGGATTCAACTGTTCTACTAATAAATTTTCCTTTTAAATGTTGGAACAGTGAATTACAGTTTTAAAGTACCTTCCCTTGATTTGATACCATGAGGTAAATAAGCAAAGAATTACTTATGTTTTGTGAAAGAATTACTTTGAGCCAGAGAAAAGCTGAGGTTATAATTCAGATATTAGCTTTTTCTTCACAGCTCACTTTCAAAACTGTGCTAACCATATTTCCATGTTAAGACTTCTGAGAGGATTAAATGATAATTCATTAGAAATAAATTCAACATGTGTTTGTTATTTCATTACCTCCTTTATAATCCCCATTTCTGGGTTTATGAATCAAGTCTCATAGAAATTTGAATGACTTGCCAAATCCAACACATTTCAGAATCACCAAGAACCTATGGTTCTCATTCTAGAAACTGCTGTGTAAAATGTGTCATAGATTTTGGATAGCAGGCATCAACCAATCTTCTTATTTTATAGCAGAAAATTCTAAGTCACAGTGACTTAATGGATTAGCTCACAGGCAGGCCACTAGGTTTTGACCAAGTCAAATAATGATGATAACTTAGTGTTGTATTTTGAGATGTTTTGATACCGCAAATATAAAATGGATGGTGTGTACATAGTGTTGTAGCAAAATACATTAAGTTTTAAAATATTGAGAGATGTGATTAATTTTGTTTTAATTTATGAGAAACGTTCCATCTCACATTTAGTCTACTTGAAAATGTACACGTTTCCTTCACTATCTCCATTATCCCACAGTGAAGGGCCATATCCCTCTGCTTATTTAAAGGTACATTTAAAAAAAAGCCTTTGAAAATGTTGATATTGTGTGGTACATTAGATATGACACTCCAAACCAGGTTCCCCTAAAACAGAAAATCTTTTAAACCCATAAGAATATTTTGTGTGTGTGTGTGTGTGTGTGTGTGTGTGTGTGTATTGCAGTTATGTATTTAAGGACATAGATAAGCACATGATCTCTATTCACTATTTATTATTATTGCCACAGAATTTTCCAGGTACAATTTAGCTACCCAATGCGTCTGAGTCATATTGTTTCCTGTTATATAAGCTATACCAAGAAAATCACAAAGTCTGATAGACAACTGAAATAGCATTTTACACATTTCATCAGATTTTGAAAAAAATTACTAGCGCTAATTATATAAAACAGATACATAGCTTAAGTTTAGCATGTTTACAAAATTCTAAAAAATGAATACTTATCCATTAAGAGCGCCTTTCATTATATCTTGAAATTCATGTCTGCTTAAATAATGGGAGAAATATGAAACTTTTTTTTTTTTTCTTTTTATCAGGTGCACCTGCGGCATATGAAGTTTCTGGGCCAGGTTTCAAATCCAAGCTTCGAATCCAAGACACAGCTACAAATTACGCCACATGAAGTTTCTGGGCCAGGTTTCAAATCCAAGCTTCGAATCCAAGACACAGCTACAACTTACACCACAGCTGTGGCAATGCCAGATCCTAACCCACTACACCAGGCCAGGGAGCAAATGCGTACACCTCGGAGAAAAATGCCATGTCCTTTAACTGCTGTGTCACAGTGGGAAGTCCATGAAACCGTTGTAATGGAATCAAAGTACTAGTTAAAGAAATCCTGACCCCTTAGAGATTTCCTGTTTCATAAGTTTCAAAAAGTGATTCTGAATAGCTACATGATGTTAGAGAATTAAGATTTTTTTTAAAAATTTGTTTTCTTTAAAATGTGGTATTCAGCAAAGTTATGGTTTTATAACAGTGTTATTTGTATGTATAAATGCAATAGAAAATCAAGTACACTTTTATTTTACTTCTAATTTTTAAAACCTTTAAATGCACCTTACGAAAGTTCAGTAATAATGCCTATGGAATCATAATGTAATGTATAAAACATATAAACTTATGTCTTTTCTTTAATCGATTATTTTAATTTTCATTTGCTAAAATAAATCATATGACTAATTTCCATTCTTATTTTTCATCTGAAAGCACAGTGGCAACTAAGAAGTATGTTAATAAAGTATAAACGTTTAAGTGCACACACACATGTTCTCATACTGTGGAAATATTTCTGAATTAACTATGATCAAATAAAGCAATTTATCAGAGATTTTACCTTTCCAAGGAGTTTCTTCTGACTATTTATACCAAAGACTGGAAACATTTATGATTTATGTTAAAAAATAGCCACATGTGAGTGCTCTAATTCTGTAAAGGAGACTGTTTATTGGTTTGGGGGAATATTAGTTAACCTATTTCTGATGTCAAAAGCACTAGTTAGTACTCAACAAAATTCTAGCCAACTGAATCCAACAATACATAAAAAATATCATACATCACCACCAGGTGGGATTCATCCCAGGTTCACAAGGATGGTTCAACATATGTAAATCAATCAACATCATACACAACATTAACAAAAGAAAAGTAAAAAACCATGTGATCATCTCAATAGATGCAGAAAAAACATTTGACAAAGTTCAACATCAATTCACGATAAAAACTCATACCAAAGTGGGTACAGAGGGAACATATCTTAACATAATAAAAGCTGTTTATGACAAACCCACAGGAAATATAATACTCAATGAAGAAAAGCTGAAAGCCTTCCCACAAAAATCTGGAACAAGACAAGGATACCCACTCTCACCACTGTTATTCAACATAGAATTGGAAGTCCTAGCCACAGCAATCAGACAAACAAAAGAAATAAAAGGCAACCAAATAAGAATAGAGGAGGTAAAACTGTCACTGGACGCAGATGACATGATACTATATATAGAAAACCCTAAGGACTCAACCCAAAAACTACTTGAACTGATCAACAAATTCAGCAAAGTAGCAGGACATAAGATTAACATTCAGGAATCAGTTGCATTTCTGTATATTTACAATGAAATATTAGAAAAGGAATACAAATATACCTTTTAAAATTGTACCCCAAAAACTCAAATACCTGGGAATAAACCTGACCAAGGAGGTGAAAGACTTATATGCTGAGAACTATAAAACATTAATCAAGGAAATCAAAGAAGATACAAAGAAATAGAAAGATATTCCATGCTCATGGGCTGGAAAAATTAATATAGTAAAAGTGGCCATACTACTCAAAGCAATCTACAGATTCAATGCAATCCCTGTCAATTTACACATGACATTTTTCACAAAACTAGAACAAACAATTCAAAAATTTATATGGAACCACAAAAGACCCAGAATCGCCAAAGCAGTCCTGAGGAACAAAAACCAAGCAGGAGGCATAACTCTCCCAGACTTCAGGCAGTATTACAAAACCACAGTAAGCAAGACAGTGTGGTACTGGTACCAAAACAGACATACACACCAATAGAACAGAATAGAGAACCCAGAAATAAACCCAGACACCTACGGTCAATTAATTTTTGATAAGGAGGCAAGAACATAAAATGGGAAAAAGACAGTCTGTTCAGCAAGTATTGCTGGGAAACCTGGACAGCTGCATGCAAATCACTGAAACAAGAACACACTCTCACACCATGCATAAAAATAAACTCAAAATGGCTTAAAGACTTAAATATAAGACAAGACACCATTAAAGTCCTGGAAGAGAACATAGGCAAAACATTCTCTGACATCAACCTTACAAATGCTTTCTCAAGTCAGTCTCCCATAGCAACAGAAATAAGAGCAAAAATAAACCAATGGGACCTAATCAAGCTCACAAGCTTTTGAACAGCAAAAGAAACCAAGAAGAAAACAAAAAGACAACTTACAGAATGGGAGAATATAATTTCAAATGATGCAACTCACAAGGGCCTAATCTCTGAAATAAATGAACAATTTATACAACTCAACAGCAAAAAACCCAACGACCCAACTGAAAAAGGGCAAAGGACCTGAACAGACATTTCTCCAAAGAAGATACAGATAGCCAATAAGTACATGAAAAAATTCTCAACATCACTGATGATTAGAGAAATGCAAATCAAAACCACCACGAGATACCACCTCACACCAGTCAGAATGGCCATCATTAATAAGTCCACAAATAACAAATGCTGGAGGCGGGTGTGGAGAAAGGGAACCCTCCTGCACTGTTCGTGGGAATATAAGCTCATACAGCCTCTATGGAAAACAGTATGGAGGTACCTTAGAAAACTATACATAAAACCACCATATGATCCAGCAATTCCACTCTTGGGCATATATCTGGACACAACCTTCCTTGAAAAAGACACATGCACCCACATGTTCATTGCAGCACTATTCACAGTAGCCAAGACATGGAAACAACCCAAAGGTCCATCGACAGATGACTAGATTAGGAAGATGTGGTATATATAAACAATGGAATACTACTCAGGTATAAAAAAGAACAAAATAATGCCATTTGCAGCAACACGGATGGAACTAAAGACTCTCATACTGAGTGAAGTCAATCAGAAAGAGAAAGACAAATACCATATGATATCACTTATATCTGGAACCTAATATACAGCACAAATGAAACTTTCCACAGAAAAGAAAATCATGGACTTGGAGAATAGACCTGTGGTTGCCAAGGGGGAGGGAGAGGAAGTGGGAGGGAGAGGAAGTGGGATGGATTGGGAGCTTGGGGTTTACAGATGCAGACTATTGCCTTTGCAATGGATAAGCAATGAGATTTTGCTGTGTAGCACTGGGAATTATGTCTAATCATTCACAATGGAGCGTGATAATGTGAGAAAAAACAATCAATACATGTATGTGTAACTGGGTCACCATGCTGCACAGCAGAAAATTGACAGAACACTGTAAACCAGCTATAACCAAAAAAAAAAACCATTATATAAAAAAAAGCACCAGTATTTCTGCTTTGTAAACTTAAAGTTTCCCTATTAACCCTGCAAGCTCCCCATTCTCAAAGATGCCCCCCCAAGTATTCTCACAGGACTTGAGGATGTGTGGTTTCTATGGGACAAAGTCATAAAACGCATCTCTACATCACAAACAACAAAGCCATAGAAAATATTTATAAATAAAAATAGAGAAACATCCAGTGAATTAAATGTTCGAAGGTAAAGGGAGACACTGTCTTTAAAAATGTGACTTCCAGGTATTGCATTATGTCATACCTCTGGCACACACTTGTTCTTGATTTTCAGCCATACCTATGCTTGTCTTACTATGCTAGATACTGTGTATTCACTTTTAAATAAATAATTTCAGTATTAAATTGCATGAGATATTTCTCTTTTATCAGAATTCTAGGAAGCGTATTCGAAATATATGAGATTATGTGGCAAATTATTTATTTATTTTTTTATTTATTTTGTCTTTTCAGGGCCGCACCTGCAGCATATGGAGATTCTCAGGCTAGGGGTCTAATTGGAGTTGTTGCTGACAGACTATGCCAGAGCCAGAGCAATGCCAGATCCGAGCCACGTCTGTAACCTAGACCACAGCGCATGGCAACGCTGGACCGTTAACCCACTGAGCGATGCCAGGGATTGCACCCACAACTTCATGGTTCCTAGTTGGATTCATTTCCGCTGCACCATGGTGGGAACTCTGGAAATTATCGTTTTTCTAAAACTCACACTAGTATACATTACAACAGTCATGGATTTGCATTGTGATAATTTAGCTATGATGGAAGGACTTAAAAATCCCCTAAATTCTATCCTTGTGTTAGCAGTGGCCACAGAGATTATTTGCATATTTAAAATGTGGCACTGAAGCATAGGAAATCTTTTTACACCAAGAAGTTCAGTGAAAGGTCATTTGCTATAGCAGTTCAAGTCTGTTCTCCCATGATTTTCTGGCTTTTCTTGCTGGCCTGGGCAACAGCCAAATCTACTAGTCCTCCAGCTCCTGCTGGAAGGTTTCCACTATTTTCTTCTCCTTTGAGGACAGAAGCGTGCCTCGATTCTTGACAAATGGTTCTCTTTAGGTCACATATCATTAAAGTTGGAGACTTGGAGGCAGGGAGTAACCAAAATGAGTCCCAGCTTACTCTCAAAGTTTCCTATTTTTTTAAGTCCACACCTATCTTTTCTTCCCTCACTGTCTCATTATCTACCCTGCAGACTCGGGGTTAGCACAAATTCAAAGATAAAGGTTGTGTAAAAACCAATCAATTATTTACTACACTTGCATAAAATCCAATCCTCATCCAATCTATGTATAGCTATAGTTTTATATATATATACACAAATATCTATCATCTATCATTGACTTTTTTTTTATCTAGCATCTCTGATTGAACTTGAAACAAGGTCGTCTCATAATAAAATGAAAGTTTCACAGTTTGTTCATTTGCCTTCTAATAAGTAAGATCAGTAACTGACTTTCAGAGAGCTAGTTATGTTGACATCATTACAGATAGACCTGCGTTTTGGAATTAGGACATATGGCAAAGAATAGGCATCATTCTTGAATTTGGGTATCATGTATAGTGGATGTTACTGGCACTTCACCCCATGCCCTGAGGTCACCTCTATAATTTTTATGCATTAATCCCCAATTTTTGCTGTGTTTTTCATTTGTATCCACATTTTTCTAAAGACTGCCTCTAGGCTATTGGAACTGTGTTGCTTATATGCAGAGAGAGATGAACAAGTCTGGAAGTTTACACTTCATTGTATTTACTCAGACCCAGTACTTGCTATCTATAAAAATGCAGCTGTCCTCTCCCAACACAGGCCAGATTTTGGGATAAAGTTTAAGTTCCAGAGCTCTATCCTCAGCTTCTCGTGACATCAGGGTGTAGATGGGACTTTGCCTGAATCTGCACCCATGTTTCGACTCTCCCCCATCCTGCTTCCGTGCTCAGTCTCATTATTGATTTATACTTGATTTCTCATTCCTAGATTAGATTTTAGTAAATCCAGTTTAAGACATCATAGAATGCATAAAAAAAGATTGGGTGTTCATTCTTAAAGTAGAATACTTGAAAATAGGCCATTGTGACAAATGTGACCTAAACCATGTTTAATAGAATTTTCTCAGTTTAACTTAACAAGAGTTCTGGCAAGCGACACATTTTTACTTATTTATTTTTAGAAGATAATTTTAAAGTGTCTACTTGAAAAATTAAATGAAATAGTACCCAGGAAAGTCATTTTTCAAAAACATTAATGACATTTAAAAAAATAAAATGTTTCATTATAATCTATTGTTTAATGAAACTACTATACTTTAAAATATTGACAATGACAATTTATCTTTTGGATCAAAATCAAATTTATTTAGTGAATGCTGTATGCAAAATGCATGCCAGTTTATGTCTTATATAATTACATTTTATATTTATTTCCTAATATTTCTCTTACAAGATGCAAAATGCATTTTTCATTTGCAAATATGGAATTCATCTCAAGTATTCAATCAAAGGGAAAGTATTTCCCTTGTCAGTCACTTGTGCTAGAATTTGATGAAGATCATGATGTAATTTACCCAGATATCCTTGAATTTCTGTGAACCCAAATATGTTCATTATTTGTCCCCTTGAAGTTGCTCGTTCACTTGTAATGATTTCATTAAAATTTTTCTTATTATTAATGGATCAATATACTTAACTATGAATGTTTTTTCATCTAGTGTATTTGTTAAAAGCCCTTTTATTATGTGATTCCTTTGTTCAATGTTAACTCATTTGAAATGCAAACATGATTCTGTCATGCGACAAGGAGATGAGATGACAGGTAATCAATGATTGACTTTGTCCTTAAGTTGTTCAACTGTCAAAGATAAAACATGTCAATCAGTAAGAACAAAATGTACCATTAGTTGTAATTACATCAGCAATAAAAGTCATAAATAACCTATCAGCTTCCAAATATTAAAGCTAAGTAGAAATTAGCAACACTGAGCATTCAATTTCATTGTCCTACATTTTACTTTAATTAACAAAAAGAAATATTGAGTTAATTCTACCTCTCAGACCTATCCATTGATTTTTATATAAGCATTTTCTTGTCCTTGATTTAGTAGTCAAGAGATTTTTAGCCTTTAATTATATCCATAAATTAAAAAACATATACCAATCTAATTCAAGGAAAGATTAGAAAGAAAATAGTCATGAAGCCTGAAATTAGAAAACAGTCACATATTTGTAAGGTCTTGGACAAATTACTTAATTTTCTAAACCTTAGCTTTCATATTTCTGCTATGATGATTAATAATTCAAAATTCTAGAGTTGTTAGGGATATAAAGGCAACATATATCTGATACATCTAACAAAGGTGCTATTCAGAGGAGAAAAACATTTGGGTCTGTATGAATACTTCTTTAAGATTCATAACAATATAGTTCTTGATATTAAATAGTGTTACAAAGTTACATCTAACCCATTCTTTCTGTAAGGATTAACTATATGCTCATGATTCAAAGAAAAGAAATCAAAACACAACACGCAACTGTTCATTTTATATTACAAATTTAACATAAACAGATACACATGCATGCACAGAACACTAGGAACATGAAGGTTTCAATAAATAATGAAAGTGCAGATCATTTTTCCTCTAGAAGGTACACCAAATCCTTTATGAAACTCATGAATATTGTGTCCTTAAACCGATTCCACTTTACAAACTTTATTTTTGATTTTTATATTGCTTTTGTGTTTTCTTGTTAACACGTACATTTAAACAATATCCATCATTAAAAATGTTTATTTTTATAAACAGTTCAAGGTAGACACATTAATCTACCACGTGAATACAAACTTTTTAAAAAACGTAACTCCTTGAAGTAACTCGTTGAGCAATTTGCAACCTTGAAAAGTATAATTCATCATGTCAAAAGCCAGGCGCTCAGTCCCTAAGGGCCTATAGTCCAAGGTTGTGAAGATGTGAGGTTCTGAGTACCATTAGGAGCTAGAGGATTACAGAAACAGCCAGGCACTCTCCATCATTGCTTCTAGACAGGCAACACATACGGTTCCTGTCACAGGGCAATTTTTAGTGACCACTGGAGCCTTTCAAATGGAAATGTACTGACCTTGAGTGTAAGCAGTCTGGCAACAGCAGGACTTGTTCAGAAAGATCTTTGAGTAATTTGAAGTGACTCAAAACACTGTTGAGTTGAGGCAAATTTTCACCCATAGGTCAAAAAGCCATCAATTAAAAGCTGAAACTTAGCAGTTATTGTGAAAGGTTGGGAAAGACTATCTTCTTTGGAACAGATGAAGTTAAGTGTTGTACACATGCAGGAAACAGAAAAGATAAAGAGAGGAACTGATGTTTTTTTGCTACAGTAGAAATTATATAATGTTACTTGGATACATGACTTTGTTTCTACTCTGCCTAGAAAATCAATTTACAGGAATTTTCTTTGTAGTAACACAGCCAGGTCTGGGGTTATGAACACTACCTAGCTAAACTTAGAGCTAAGCAGAGTTTCAGTTTCTAGGCCATCTTCCCTTCTGTATCCCCCATCCCATGACTCTTGAATTAAGAACATACGGCAGTCTATACTGGAAGAATTTAAACACACACACACACACACACACACACACACACGAAAGCAATATCCCACAGCCTCACAATTGCTGGCATCATGCAAAATTTCAAGGCATACTTAGCGTAAATTTTGACAAAATTTAAACATGTGTACTTTCTGCCTCTTTTTTGTGTTCAATTTGTCTTGTCGAATCATTATAGCTTTTGCCTCTTCCACAGCATTTAATCCTACATCTCTTAATAAAAAACGATGGCATTTTCTAGATGATGATGATTAGGGAGGCTAGAATAGGACTTTGGTTATCTGTTAAGAAACATTTATAATAAATATTTAATCTTCACGTAGACTCTTATTACAGTCATTGTGTATAACTCCAGCCATTGACAATAGATAGGGCCCTAACTGATGTATATGCCAACATCATAGTATCAAAGAATATAATTTAGATAGCATTTGTGTTTCCCTACTGCCAGACATGATTTTTAAAATGCAATATTTATTTTTTAAAGCAATATTTCAATGCAGTATGCTCAACATTTCAAACAGGGAAAATAAGAATTCCAATGTCTACTTATACCCTAAAAAAAAGAAGGAGAATATGTAAACATGTCTTTGGATGGATAATAACCATAGCCAAAACTATTCAAAAAAGGGAAGTAAGGGGTTATCCACAAAGGAAAAAAAAATCAGAGAAGAAAGGGCAAGCTACTAACTGGCTTCATATCTTTTTACTTCAAGTAATAATTCTAATCGATTATCCAGTTTAAGATTTAAAGTGCTTAAATCCCAAGAAATTAGAGGAGTGGGAAAAGCTTTAAAGCATTTTATTTTTCCTTTATAAAACATAATTCTGCAAAAGCAGATGAGAGAGGCCATCAACAGTACTGGGCCATATTCAACAATATTTTACTTTCACAGTGAGAAGAAGGTGGTCACATTTTATTGGATGAGTACGCATGGTTTCATTAAGTTTCTTACAAACTATTCACCTGCGTGCTGACACAGATGAGGCACTATGTCCCAGATATTGAAACCATAATATAACATAAATGCCATTACCTTTTTTTTTTTTTTGGCTGTAGTAAAGTTCCTGTCAGCTACACTACAGACATCCTACCAAAACGTAATTCAAGATTGGTGAATCCAGCAAAACTTTGTGCAATCTTCTGTACTGCCAGTATTAAAGATTCATTCTTGCAGTGTATTACTTATCATTTCAATCTAAGTGTTGGATGCATTTTCTAGCATACACTGACATTATTCTCTTATATAAATTCTTTGGGGATGAACTGATAATTTAGAGCCTGTTTCTGCACAAAGCCAAAGCTTGCTGCCCTGGTGAAAGAAGCAGAATACATAGCTTATATTACTAGGAAAAAAAAACAATAAATCTTCACAGGAAATGTGTTTTTGAAGGAAAATGGTATTTTTAATTAAAAACAATGCTTCGTCTAAATAATGAATCATGAATTAGAGTTTTTCTGCTTATATGACAAATTAAAAAAATAATTGTGAGAGTTTAAATAGACCAACAAATAAAAAGTGATATTAAATATCTTTTCTAAGGCATATTTTACCAGTAAAAATACTTTTAATAATGATAATTTCAAGTTATTCTGCCACAAAAATCAAGTTGAGAGGATAAATTATATCCAGGTCCTATGAGCTTTGTAGAGGCATTTTTGTGAGACTCATCAGGAACATTTTTTATAAATATTTTAAAAATTATTTTTAATAGTGAAGTGCACTTATAAAAAATATAACCACTTTTAAGTGTGCAGTTCAGAAATACATTCATATTCATTGATGGACGCACAACCCTATCGCAGGACATTTTTCGGCTTCCAAACTGAAAAGATATCCATTAAGCAACTCCCCATTCTCCCTAACCATCATCTCTGGCAAACATCCTTCTACTTTCTGGCCCTACGAATCTAAATACTCATGTGCCTCCTATAAATGGAATCATACAATGTCTGTCTTTCCATGACTGGCTTATTCCACTCGGCATCACATCCTCATGTTCATCCACGTTGCGTGGCATGTGCCAGAACTGTATTCCTTTTTAAGGCCAAAATATATTTCATTATATACACACATTTGGTTTATACATTCATCAAATGGACACTCGAACTGCTTCTCCATTGGGGTTACTGTGAATATGGTTTCTATGAACCTGGGTGCACAAACGTATCATTCAGACTTGACTGCAACTTTTATGGGTATATACCTAGAGGTGGGATTATTGCTGAATCGTATAGTAATTCTATTTGCAGTTTCTGAAGACCCACGACCCTGTTGTCAATAGCAGCGGCACCATTTGACATTCCATGTACTATACACAAAGGTTTAAAGTTTCCAAATCCTGGTCAACAAATGTCATTTTCTGGGAGTTCCCTTCGTGGCTCAGTGGTTAACGAATCCGACTTAGAACCATGACCTTGCAGTTTCGATCCCTGGCCTTGTTCAGCGGGTTAAGGATCCGGCCTTGCCGTAAGCTGTAGTGAAGGTTGCAGACGCAGCTCGGATCCCGCGTTGCTGTGGCTGTGGTGTAGGCCAGCGGCTACAGCTCTGATTAGACCCCTAGCCTGGGAACCTCCGTATGCCGCGGGTGCGGCTCTACATAAAACAAAAAAGGCAAAAAGACAAAAAAAAATGTCATTTTCGTTTTCTTAATAGCAGGCATTCTAATTGTTGTGAGGTCATACCTCATTGTGGTTTTGATTTGCACTTCCATGGTGATTAGTCATCTTGAACAATTTTTCATCTGCTGTTGGCAATTTGTGTATCTTTTATAGAAAAAAGTCTCAAGTCTATTGCCCACTCTCTTTTTCCCCCTGAAGTGCTGTTGTTGGTATTGCAGCTCCTGACAAAAATACATTGTGTAGCAATCTTTATTTTTATTAAGGTGATTCTTCTTAGAGAAGTTTGTTTCACACCAAAACTGAAGAGAAGGCACAGAGATTTCCCTCATACCCCCTGCCCTCATCCATGCAGAGCCTCCCCCATTATCAGAATGCCCCACCAGAGTGGTACTCTTTTTAACTGATGAACCGACATTTACTTACCGTAATTCCCCAAAGTCCATACTTTACAGTCTTGATGTTGTACATTCCAAGGTTTGTACAAATGCATAATGACATATATTCTTCACTATAGCATTAGGAAATTTTCACTGCTCCCAAATCCTCTGTGTTCTGCCCATTCATTCCCTGCTCCCCTCATACATACACACACACACACACACACACACACCTCACAAGGACTGATATTTTTACTATTTCCATAGTTTTGCCTTTTGCAGAATGCCCTGTAGTTGTAATAATACACTATGTAGCTTTTTTTATTTTTTTTTTAAATGATTTTTATTTTTTCCATTATAGTTGGTTTACAGTGTTCTGTCAATTTTCTACTGCACAGCAAAGTAACCCAGTCACACATACATGTATACATTCTTTTTCTCACATTATCCTCCATCATAAGTGACTAGATATAGTTCCCAGTGCTATACAGCAGGATCTCATTGCTTAGCCATTCCAAAGGCAATAGTTTGCATCTATTACCAAGTAAAGGGAGAGCCAAGTGACATTAAAAATCCACAAGATTTAGAATATAAAATGACTAGTTTGGGGAGGGAGTGGGATGGACTGAGAATCTGGGGTTAATAGATGCAAACTGTAGCTTTTTTAGATTGAATTCTTTCGATTAGTAATATGCATTTAGGGTTCCTCTAAATGTTTAAGGTTGGTATTTCTTTTTAGTTCTGAATAACGGTCCATTATCTGCCACAATTTATTTATTCATTCAACTACTAAGGATCTCTTGGTTGTTTACTGGTTTTGGCAGTTATGAACAGAGCTGCTATAACCATCCTCTTCAAACGTATTTGTGTAGACACAAGTTTTTAACACCTTGGGGGAAAACCAAGGGGTATAAATGCTGGATTTTATAGTAATATGTTTATTTTTATAAGAAACTGCCAAACTGTCTTCCAAAATTGCTGTGCCATTTGGCAACCCTCATGAATGATGAACAAGAGTTCCTGTGGTTCCACATCCTTGTTAGCATTTGATGTCGTTGGAGGTCCAAATTCTAGCCATTCTGGTAAGTGTGCGCTGGCATCTCATAGTGGTTTTAACTTGCATTCTCCTGATGACATGAGAGATGGGGCATAGTTTCACACACTTATTTGCCATCGGTACCTCTTTTTAGTGAGGTGTCTGTAAGTTCTTTGGCCCACTTTAATTTGGGTTGTTTGGTTTTCTTATTGTTGAATTTTCATAAGTCTTTGTATTAAACATGTCTTTGAAAATATTTTCTCCCGGTCTGTTGTTTGTCCCCTAATTCTCTTAACACTGCTTTTCACAGAGAGAACTTTTAAATGTAAATGCTGAAAAACTTATCTATTATTTTCTTCATGGATTGTGTTTCTGGTGGTATATCTAAGGAGTCATTTAATCCATGTGTCATTACTCACATGGTAACAAGGTTGTTATTATTTATTACTATTATTTTATTGTTGAATTCATCAAAAAGAATAGAAACCACTATATAATTGATGAACTTTTGGTTATTTATGTCTTCCTATCAGGAACACTGATATGATTATTCTTGTATATTCACCTTTATGCACACTTTTACGCGTTTTTATGAGACTGACTTCAGCCAGGACTGTATTTACCACCTGGCATCAGTATATTACCAGTCTAAGAGAGGAGACGTGGATAATTTTTGCCCTTAATTGATCTACATTCATTGTCACTTTAGATTCTATATCCTTTGAAGCCATTTTTTATGTAACATTTGGTGAATGGCCCTATGGGGAAAGAATGAAAAGGATGTTTACTGTCTATGACAGTGTTTCATAGCTTTTAATCATAAAGATCTGGCCTCCCTTTCAAGAGATGGGATCTGATGGAGAATTGGGTCAGTTTTGAAAACAAGGCAAAGGGTGTAACTTTTCTCAGTTACTTCTAACTTTCTGCTTCCCCGTTCTTGACTGTTTTGGCTATACAGGTTATGGCAACACCTCACTTCTGACTCTGGCCTTGAGGGCTACTGAGTTAAGTACAACAAATGCTCCCTTCATTTCAGAATCCTCTTGTCACCACGCTCAGTCTTACAGCCCACACTTAGCTTTTCAATAGTTCTGGGCCACTCTATCCATCACATTTTATAGCATTAACAAATTGAATGCCTTTCTGAAGATTTGAGAGTCAACTCGTCGGTTTCCTGCTCTTAAAGAGCAGATCTGTTCCAGCAGGCTCAGGGTTCTGAGTCGATTGTTTCTTCTCAAAACTCTGTCACAGTTATGATATCTCCTTCTTTCTGTCTCTCTGTCTCACTTATCTCCTGTGTACTGCAGATTCATACACAAATACACACACGTGTAAGCATACACGTGTGAGCCCTTTTTGCTGTTTCATAGCTTAAGAGGGATCATTCCAGTTCCAGAAGTGTTAGGTATGGCTGCATGCACACATTCCACATACATGATAAATCCTGAAAGTTACACACACACACACACGCACGCACACACATACACACACATGCACAACTGTAGCCCAGGCACACTAAAGCTAATTTTGCCTCACTGTTGCCTTGTGATAACACTGCTGCTAATTAGAGTAATGGAAATGGCCATGTGGTCAAAGGAACTGGCAAAAGGCTCTGCAGTATCCTGAGATATGATTTTCTATACTGCTTAAGTGATCTTGTATCAGACAGAATGAGGCTGATTATACTAATAAAGGCTCTCAAGATCAATGGCTAAAAACAACAAAGCTTCATTCTCCTCTCATAATCCATGTCCCTCCCTGGTCCCCTGGAAGCTGCAATCCTTGCAGGGTTCAATTGGGGTTGGAAACAGAGACACCTCCACCATCTGGACCTCAGCTCTTGCTAAAGCACAGGAAGAAAACTCTATAAATCACTACCTGGCCCATACAGGCTTCTGCTTAGTCTCTTGGTTAAGGCAGATGACCTGACTGTGCCTCATTTCAATAAGTAGGAGAAATGCTATCCTCCAAGGTATCTTGAAGAAAATAGTGGGAATTATTAGTGAGGATACTATATTGTCTTCTATGGGCTGCATGTAGTGTGGAGACTAACTTCTAACTCTGCAGCCTAGCAAGGTATCTTAAGAAAAGTTATTTCATTAATTCAAGATTATAAAGATAAGTTTTTTAAAAGACTGACTATTCCCTGGTGCTTAAAAGAAGAGACCTTTTCCTCTCTTCCTTTTCTGGGAGCACATCCTTGAGAAAACTTGTAACTGAAAATCCTTTCCCTATTTCTTTGATATGGAGGTAATACATTAATACTTTATATAAAAGTAATACATTAATACTTTATATAAAAGTATTAATGTATTTCCCCACATTGTAACTATCTGTTTGTCACACAGATGAGAGAAGTTTTGTTTTTTCTTTCTTTCTTTTTTTTTTTTTTTGGAAAAAGGCAATTAACTAACCCAGATGGCCATCCCATTATCAGGTGAAATTCAGATGAGCTATGTATGGCAAATAGTGTTGTCAGGTCCTCTCGTATGCGGACACGTTATCATTTATCTCGAGGACGTGCATGTAATAGATTGTATCTGCCTGACTCTATTAAGGGGTGAGATTTCATTCTGTCTTTGCAATCTCATTAGCAGATGGCCTGTGATACACACAACAGTGTGGCTTAAAGCTTATTCGGTAATAAAAATGGTTTCTTTCTTTTTGACATTTGTGGAGAGGTTTTTCTGGTTTGGCAGAAATTTTTAGTTTTAGTTTTTCCCTAATGGAATGGCAGTTGTATACATATACACATGACTCATAGACTGATAGGAGATTTGTCTAGGAGACAGAAACTAGTAATTGTTTTGAAAACAAAATCATAATATACATTTGTACTTACTAGATAGTAAGTAAAAAAATTACGTTCTCTTAATATCAGTAGTCTTGTGTACACCGCATGCATAATAGGAGCAGAGTAATAATATAACACTCTGAAGTATATATTCTAAATAAAATTGTAAAAGTCTAACTTGTGCATATCTTAGTAAACCATTATCTATAAGCAGAGGGAGTAACAACAGTGATCTAGTATATTAATACTTGGAATAATTTGTGTTAAATTTATATTAAAAATCATATATATGATAAAGAAAGCATATATTTTGAAGGCTATATGTGTGACTGCACACACAATTCATGTATACATGTATTTTACCTAAACAAGTATATATTTGAATATTTTTTTGTAGTGGGACACAAAGAATTACTATTTTCGGATCATCTTTATACATGATGCCATATATATGACTAATGTAACTGTATGTATTTAGTCCTAAACAAGGTTAATAACAAATATTGAGAGAGAGATCTAAAAGATAAAATACTGTGTTCCCAAATTATATAACAAATATATTTTAGAATGAGAATTAGATCACAGATTTCTTTGACTTGAGAGTACATTATTTCTCCTTTGTTGCCTACTATAGAAACATGGGCCTTTACTTTCGAATGTTGTTTAACAGGCAGGATACGCCCTCCCTACATCTTAATTCCTGGAACCTGTAAATATGCTACATTACATGTCTAAAGGGACTTGGCAGACCCGATTAAAGTAAGGATTTTTAGACGGCAAGATCATCCTAGATGTGCCAGGTGGGTTCAATGAATGAAACCACAAGAGTTATAATCAGGGGACAAGGGACAGGCGTGAATCACTGTTAGGGAATGTGTTGTGATGGTGGAAGCAGAGATCGGATCAGAGGGAGAGATCTGATGACGCTATGATGTTGGCCTTGAACATGGAGGATGGAGCCATGAGCCAACAAATAGAAGTGCAAAAAGGCAAGGGAAGGAGATGACCTTCAGAGCCCCTGAAGGAATTCAGCCACGCTGACATCTTGATTTTTAGCCCAGTGAAAGCCATTTAGACTTCTGACCTCCTGAACTTTATGACAAATTTGTATTGTTTTAAGTTCCTCCATTTGTGGCAATTTGTTCCAGAAGCAACAGAAAGCTAATACCTAGGTGGCTGAGTATCATCAATACACGTTTCCCATGTGCTCTTCTCTCCTGACCCCGCTGCGCTTGCCCTGCAAAGCTATGCCTAATAATCATCTCACTTTTTCTTCAGCGTCTGTTGGCATCAGCATATCGGACTGCACCAGCAGGAGCTTCTGAGCAGAAGGCAGTGAATTTGAAGTGGTTATTTGGTCAGCGCCCTCTTGTCAGTTCACCAGAGTTCACTGTATTTTTCCACTGAATTTTTTGCTGTATTTTGCCATGAATTTTTTTACTGCATTTTGTATTTCTATTCATAATTTACTGTATTTTTCCACCAAAGGCCAAGGCTTATCCTAAGTGGCCGGCTCTTTGGTTTTGCTTACCTTCCTCCCTGCTCCTTTCGTCTTCAGATCTAGAGGGACAGAGACCTCCCTAATGTTACTAGAGTACTCCCAAGGTGGTCTCACTACACTCTGCTTGAATCCTTGTAAAATGTCTTCTAATTGACCATAGTGGTCTGTACACATTCAAAAGGGAACGACCTTCAACTTGTATCGTAAGTTCAACCATCTCCTCCTGGCATCATCACTGGCCTTAAGCATTTCTAACTTGGAGTAAAGTGTCTAAAGTTCAATGTACTCGTGTATCTTCCTGGACCTTGTGCCCCAAATGTAAAATATTCTGTCCCAGTTAATACTGATGATGTATATTTACATAGGTAAATACATTCTATACATGGCTTTAGTGCTGAAACAGAAGAAACAGAGCTTATGATCAGTTCTTCTCTACGAAGTTCCACTGCTGCTTTAAAGCAGAGGTTTATTTTCTACTTGCTTCATACCAAATGAAGTTCTTGGACCAGTTTATTAGCTTACTTTTTTTTTCCTATACTCTGCCAAGTAATGAGACTCAAATAACTATGTAAATTCATTAATCTCATAAAGCAATTAGTGTAAAATCCAACGGCTGTTAAATTATTTCAAAATGAATTAGTTACAACGTAACATTTAATTTCCACGATCACCCTCATTTATTTACACAATATGATCATTTCGATTAAATAAATGTAAAGATGTAATGCATTAAACAGAGCAGCCCAAAGCTTGTTCGTTTCTTGTAAAAGTGCCTCCTCTGACCTATGGTGAAGTGAATTAATGTATAGAAGACATTTATTACACCATCTGCCAAAGAGTAAGCCATCATAAATAGTGCGTTGCTGCACGTTTTACCCACTGTAGACAGTCACCGTGGTTTGTTAGGAATGAAGTGAGACTACATCTTAGTGTGTTCTACAGAGGTCTCACTTCATGTAACTTTCGCATTAAAAAAGAAAAAGAAAACCTCCAGACATTCTTTCAATATTTCTCTTTCTATCTCTCTGAGCTTGTTTTGTTTTATATTTATACCATTCTAGGATTGAAGACGACACTACGAAGTAAGGAGAAGATAGCTATATTTGAATGAGAAGTAGGAATAATACGCAGTGGAATTCAATTTCTTTCACCAGTTGCAACAATATTGCATGTCTTCAATCAGTCAAATATTTATCAAGCACTGCAGCTCTGATATAAATTATAGGGATACACTGTTATGGCACTTTAGATTGTAGAGAGACAATGATTACGGTGTATGATTAATATAAAGAGCAACAGACATTCAATGAGAAGAACTAATAACAGGCCTCGGCTCTTACTTAACCGATAGCATGCCATTTTAAGTCTTGGTCTCCTACTTTACAATACGAGTTATGGTGAATGAGGTGAATGTGACAATGATTACATCCAGATGTTTAACTCGTGGCTATGATTCATAGATGACATGGCTATAAAAATCCAATAGAGTAACATGTACATAAGAAGTCCATAAACTATAGAGTAATTCATGTACTACTCATAAATACATGTTCACTGTTGTTAAGAAACAAATTGTTTGGTTAGGTGAATAAAACAAGTCCAGAAAAAATTAAATAAGGTTTTGGTTCTGAGTTGGGGCTATTTGGGATTTTGAGAACATGAAATTTGGCTGGAAAAAGTGGACGGTAGAAGAGATAAAAGTAAAAAATGCAGTTATGGAATAGTTTCCTGATTTCTACTAAAAAGAAATGCACTGTTTGAAAGTTACATACATTTCTGTTTCCCAGCATGGTGAACTGATGTGTCTCAGCTCTACCCTTGTGCAGTAAGCAGCTATAAAGCCTGAGAACACAGTGTCCATGTTAAAATACTGCATAACTAACTTTGAACACTTGAGAGAAGGAAAATGTGTGAGGGATGTTCCACATTCACCCCAAAAGTCTGCCTGGGTCTATTTCCAAACCACACAGAAGATAAACACAGCCTGATGAAGGACAATATATTGCTTTGTCAAAAAAAAAACAGAGATAGGAGTTCAGAACTGATGAAGCAGCTGGAATGTGTAAGACAGGGTACCAGAGAAAGAAAACTTCAGAGAGAAATAGCTCAGAAAATCTGTATTCAAATCTCCTTCAATCTTTGGTTGAATATAAAGCTGGCATATACACAAGCGTAAGTCTTGCCTGAAAACAGCTACCAGCAGCCTCTGAATAAATGGGGATTCATAAGGATGAATACAGCTGGGAGAAGTTAGAATTTTGACCACAAAGAGTGGAATGACCTGTAGGAACAGATTGACTGAAACCCTAAGAAAGGCCATACCTTAGGAATAAGGGTTAGTCAGTCTCTGGGGGGAAATCAGGTTTCTGAGAAGACATTTGGGGAAGGTCTGCACACAATGTGGGGTTGTCAAAACTTGGTGGATGCTACTGGCATGAAATGCGTAGAGGCCTGGGATATGCATAAACATTTTGCAATGAACAGGACAGCCATTAAAATGAAGACTCTTCCAGACCAAAATGTCATGGGTCTGGCAAATTCTTTGTGGAGTCTGAGAAGCACTGCTATAATTGAAGGCTTACTCTAGACACATCCAGCAAAGTCACAAAATTCATCCCTAATTTCCTCTACAAAATAAAAATGCTAGACGTGTGACAAAGAAGGATACTGTGGCCCAGTCAATCATAAAGTGTCAATAGAAACGCCCTAGGCTTTAGAACTGTGAGGAAGGAACGTGTGATGTTAAGTCACCCAGTCTATGATATTTTACTATGGCAGCCCGATGTAAGACAAGGACTATAACTTATTTCCACATCGAAAATATAGACACACACCCTCTTTTAATGGAGGTGTGTATTAGAGTCCAAGAATGCTCAAAGTCTAATGAGATGAAGGAAATGTTCTCGTTAAGAGTTTTTTTTTTTTTCATTTTCTCCATAGCAGCACAAGGCAAAAATCATTGTCAAGATGAGAAGATGAACCTCTCTGATACAAGCATCAGGCAAGACACATCAAACCTACTAATAAACACAAATATTAATGTCTAACTCTAGCTCCACTCTGGAGCATGTTATTTGATGGGAAAGAGAGGAGAATGTCAACCCTGCAGAGTGGACATTCTCTTTGCCCCCTCCCTGGCCCCTCTTTAAAACCACCTCAAGACAGAGCAAATTGTTCAAAGAGTTCAACCTAAATTCTGAATTCCTTGCCTGTTGGGCTTAGCATAAAGGTGAAGACATCAGGAAGCACTGTGGTCTCCACTGCTTTTTTATATAATCAGGCACAACTCCACCTTTCTCCCTCCTTTCTCCCTCATACCACCCTGTGCACCTTCCAAGGGGCATAGCAGGTGTTCTTAATACGGCACTTTTTATCAGTACAGATTTCCTCCTGACTCCCCTAAGATCTCTCAAACGCTTCGGAAGAAGACTGTTGATTTGGCCAGTCTTTTGGAATTACTCAATTTCTACATTAAAAGGAGTACTTATTACCCAAAATAGCCTTACTTACCCCTTCCTATGTATGAACTTATTTAAGTAAATTAATCCACTAATCTATTGATGGGATTTCCCCAAGCCCCAACCCCCCCCCCAAAAACCCAAAACCACAAAACAAAACTCAAGGTTGCAATTTTACAGTAATCATCGATAAATCTTATGAAATTACCTTAGAAACAGACTTCAAATTTTACTGCTGCCACTTGTATACAGAATCAATAATGAAAATTGAGTTTTAAAATGGCATGATGATTTTACAATGTAATAATCATCACGATAAAACATCATACACAGACACACATCATAGTATGTATACCTTTACTTTTATAAAACTACTCTAAAATAGATATATTTTCTTCAGAGCAAATGTGAGAAATTATCAGTTAGATTAGGTGTCTTACTCCAGTCACTGTAATTCAGTAACAGGCGTCTATACAAGAGCACGGCCACAGGGCGGCATTATTATTTTCTGACAAGTTCCTACAGGTACTTGAGGACAAATAGTATAGTATTTTATTTAATAGTCTTCTGTTTTATTTAATATTCTTCTATCTTATCTTCATCTAATTTTTTGTCCTCACCCCTGGTATGCAAAAGTTCCCAGGCCAGGGGTCGAATCTGAGCCACAGCCATGACAACACAAGATCCTTAACCACTAGGGCACCAGCGAACCCCAGTACCCTTCTACTTAAAACACAGATTGATTAGAGACATGTAGAGAATATCATCTCATGGTAAAGCATTTCTTACGGAGGTGGGAGATAACGAGGGTTTTAGGAGGTTGGCAGGAGGGAACAGGTATATGTCTGCCTGACCACGGACGGGACTGGTTCCTTAGAAAGAAGAGAACCTAGACAGTAGGTCTGCTGCCCCTTCTGCCTTATGACGATGCAGCGAAAAGAGAGAAGTTTGTGAAGGAGAAAAAGGGCGCTTGCCAGACAATGAATTGCCTTTTTTTTTTTTTTTTAGGGCCACATCTGCAGCATACGCAAGTTCCCAGACAATGATTTGAATCAGGGCTGCCGCTGCTGGTCTACGCCAAAGCCCCACAGCCACACAACCCAGGATCCCAGCAGCATATGCAAGTTCCCAGACAAGGATTTGAATCAGGGCTGCCGCTGCTGGCCTACGCCAAAGCCCCACAGCCACACAACCCAGGATCCCAGCAGCATCTGCGACCTATGCCTCAGCTTGCAGCAACGCCAGATCCTTAATCCACCGAGAGAGATCAGGGAACAAATCTGCATCCTTAAGGAAGTGATGTCAGGTCCTTAACTTGCTGAGCCACAGTGGGAACTCCTGAATCTGTCATCTCAATCTCAGACTTCTTAGCCTCCAGAACTATAAGAAATAAAGTTCTGCTGTTTAAAAGCCACTCAGGTTACAGTATGTTGTTATAGAAACCTGAGCAGATTAACAAAGTAATTCCCAGGTTCCAAATAGGACGGCCCTGATAAGACGTATGTTTTGGGGAGTTTTATGAACATCTGCTCGTGTGTGTGCGTGCATGGTACCTTGAGTAGACCTGAACTTTTTTGACTGATGCCCAAGTTATATGTTCACCATTGTCACCATTGCATATAAGACTAGATCATAACAACACTGTTTTAAAATAGTTTGACAAAGGAGTGAGTGAATTTCCATTTACCATCTTTTGATCCCCTTTCCTCACCACACAGCTGGAGCCCATCATCTCTTTCACTGGCCAGCTGTCTGCATCGTCATCTCACATACTAATTGGGGGATAGCAACTAACAGCCAAGGGGGAAGAACAACAGTTACATCTCAAGGACACTTCAGATTCATTTCTCCTGGTGTATCTATTTTTTTTTTTAAGTATTATTTTGAATTCAGAAACTTTTCCAGGTCAAACATCATTCTTATCCAGTAATCCTCTGACTTGAATTTGCCTGAATAAAAATATCAGAACAGTAATTTTAAAGGCAAATCTCTTTGCAAGGAGTGGTAAAAAGTCACTATCTAAATTATTAATAACAGGACAAACTATTAATTTCTTTTAGAGTGGGTTAATGCATGGTTTAGAAGCCAAGTGTCTAAATTCATATTATTCCTTCCACACATAAAATTTTTTAAAAATATAATGTTTTCTTACTAAATCTAAATGCTTCTTAAATTTTTGTGATATGCTTTAAACTATTCATTTCTTGTATTGAATTATTTTATTATTTTCTTGTAGTCTGAAGAAGCAGTATGTTTTGTTGGGCTGTAACTTAAAATACTCTGTGTCTCATTTTTCATTAATTACTTCACAGTTTAAATTCCATACTAACCAATCATTATAATATAAAACTTTTATGTCCTTTTTATTATTTAGAAAGTTGGCCTCCCTTGCTCCAGCAACTTTTCTTTGTGCTCAAGCCTTTGATGTAAACAATGAAGATTATAAATAATTTATTTTTAAAATAATAAATAGTATGTTACACATTTTCTTCTACAGTTAAGCTTAAGAACAAATAGGATGAAAAATTCAAGCCAAATGGAATAATTTCAGAAAATTATATTTATCTATGATAAGGTTTTCCTAGTCATATGATAAGAATGGTTGTCCCTATTCCTTTCAATTTAAGTGGGTTTTTTTAAGCCATCGAATGTCACTTATAGTCAGAAGCACTTTGAAGCACACGGGTAAGAATACGCCTTTTGCTTCTCCCAGCAATCACGACGTTTCTGGAAGGTCCAAAGGCCTGGGTCCCAGAGAGTGAATATTTATTTACAGTAACCCCCACGTCCCATTCCTAACCCTATTTGAACACGCAATGTGAGCAAGATTTTATCCTTCATGATTTTAATGCACTGAGATTTTGATACTATTCATAACTGCAGCATAAAATCAGCCATCTTCTGAGGAATGCATTATTAAATTTAATAATATGGGTCTTCTGAAGAAAATAATTTCTTAAGCTCTTTCCATGTGCCCTTAAATTCCTTGAATAATCTTGCTTGCCGTTAATCATAATTCACCCAGAAATGACTATTCAGCACATTCTTTTTATGCCAGGTATGCTTGTCCCTGGACTAGGTCAGAGAGTCCAACAGGGAAAATACCCACAAAGCTCCAGATCCATATAGCCATTAGCTGGAGGAGGCAGACGATTAACAGTAAACCTAAAACGTATTTTAAAATGATCTTGTCTGTCAGAAGTACCAAGTCAAAACTAGAGAAGTGTGGGAGCCAGTGTGATTAGATAGGAGTTAGAAATCAGGGGTAATCAGTAGGAGATGAAGTCAGAGAACTTAACGTCATGGGTTAGTGGGAACTATAACATATGAAAGTACGTGTATATAAAGTACCCCCCCCCCAAAAAAAAGAAAGTACATGTAATTGTAAGGATCTGGGCTTTAATTATGAGAAATTGAATTAGCATTGTAGTTTTGTAAGTTTTACACTCACCTAACTTCTCAATTATAAAAGATCACTGTATACTGTACTCAAAGTAGACTCAAGTGGGGTTGAGTGGGTGGAAGTGGTAGGAAGGGCAGGGAGCTAGTGCGGTATTTGAGGGATAAATCGTGATGGCTGAGACTAGACTTCTAGTGTAGAATTGGTTAAAGACAGTGGTATTCTCTACAGATTCTTTTTTTTTTTTTTCTGGCTGTATCAGCAGCATATGGAAGTTCCCAAAAGTTAACATGCACCATGGGCTCTAACCCAAGGCACAGCAGTGACAATGCCAGATCCTTAACCCACTGAGCCACAACCGAACTCCTCTGCACAGATTTTGAAGAAAGAGTAAAACTATTTGTTATAGATTAATATTGTGTGATATTAAAAGAGATTCTTTTGTGTGGATTATTTAAGTTTCCATTCTGCATGAGGCACCTGTGGTTAAGAAAAGAAGTCCAACAGTACACTGTACTCCAGTTATTACTTCTAGATGGATTAAGCATTTGAATGTAAAAGATGAAACTATGTATTTATTTCAGAGAGAACAAAGCAAAATATCTTCATGGTTTATGGTTGGATAAAATGTCCAAAATATTGAAACATCAAATATTAAGGATATATTTGAAAATTCAATTGACTTAAAATTTGAAGACCATATATTTCTCAAAAACCAGTGTAAGAGTATAACAAAAATCTGCAAAATGTCCTGTATAAAATACATCCAGGAAATAATTAGTAAAAGGAATAAATTTCAATAACAGAGGCGAAGGTAACTGTAGAGAAATTTTACGGAAGTAACATAACAAGTGGCCAATATACATAAGAAAAGATGGCCCCACACCACTTGTCAATAGAGTAACACAAATTTAAATAAAAATGTGATAGCCTCACACATTCAACTGATTGGCAAAGTCTGATGATAACAAAGCTTGATAAGAACATGGGGTAATCGGAGCTCTCATGATTTGCTGATAAGAAGTTAAACTGAAAATATTTTGGTCTCATCTAGTAAATATTCTGTGATGGTAACTGCACGCCTAGCTTTATACCTAGAGCCATGTTCCCCAGCATCAGCACTGTTGGCATTTTTGGCCAGATAATTTTTTATTGCAATGTTTAAGAGCATTTCTGGTACCCTGTACCTTCTAGATGCCACTAGTAACTCCTACCCCCAAATTAGAACAAACCCAAAGTATCTTTACATACTTGCCAAATGCCCCCCGGTCTTAGGCAAAGGATAATCATTGCTACTAGAGAACCACTAACCTAGAGAATCTCTTAATAAGGCACTTGGTTACATGCGAAATATGATTATAGAAGCTTTTCTGTAAGAGAAAAAAAAAAAAACTAGAAAGTATCAGAATGGCCATCAAAAGTAGATTTCTTCCTAGTTTTATCAAGATGTAACTGACATACTTTACTGTGTAAGTTTAATGTATATAACATAATGGTTTGACTTACATATATAGTGAAATGATTACCACAGTAAGTCTCATTATCATCAAGTAACTACCCATCCCACCTTGACCATCTCGAGTCTGTCAATCAGAAATCTCATCTCTCCCAGTAAAAACGGGGACCCATTTCAATGACAGCATCTCCCATCACTCTCCCTGGCCTCCCACTACTCACTCAACCTTTGTTCTATACTTGCTTTTACATCATGGAAGTTCCATTAAATTGACTTCCCATGATACAGACCAAGAATTGTTACTGAACTAATTTTCAACCAGCTAAGTACATGGAACATATTACGTCTTGGATCTTGAAAAAGTGCAGTACTATAAATTCTACAGTACTATAAATTCTTCTGATGTTGTATTTTTGTACTTGGGCTAACAAACTTAGACTTCATCGCCATATATATTATACAGGAATCTCAGACTGAAAGTTAGCTGGATGATACAATCATATGATGTTTAAGCTGTCTCATCTCGAAACGGACCTCAATATTCTTCATAGGGATACCTTTCTAGATATGAGAATGGGGGCAAAAGGAAGATGAAATGAGACTTGAGGGAAACGGGCAGTCCTTGCAAGATAAGTCTCAGGTTTGATCACTAAAATATATATGAGCAACCGAGGCTAGTTCTTTCACATTAGTGAAAAGAGAATGTTTCGTCTGACTATACAGTTTCAAAAGATTAGTGGGTCAATACTCAACAACACAAATGGGAGATGCCTACTAATTCTCAGTGATTTCCTTAACATAACTCTCATCTTCTAAGTCTGCTTTGAGATTTTCATTTAAAAATCTGAGGCTTTTATTTTTATTTTTTTATAGTGATTATTTCTCCACTATCGTGTTTTTGCTTCAGGTTCTCTAGAATTATCTAGAGCAGATTACCACATCACTTGTCACAGCCATGGGTTAAGGATCCAGCATTGCTGCAAGCTGAGGTATAGGATACAGATGCAGCTCAAATCCTGTGTTGCTGTTGCTGTGGGTAGGCCAGCAGCTACAGCTCTGATTTGACCCCTAGCTTGGGAACTTCCATATGCTGTAGGGAAAAGCAAAAAGGAGAGGAAGGGAGGAAGGGAGGGAGGAAGGAAAAAAAACACCTGGCTCTCCCCTTCCTCAGGGATTGAGTTGACCAACTTCACATGAAAGGCTTAAGCAAGGAACTTTGGGCAAAGAGTTTGCTAGAGAAAGGAAAGGAATAAATAGGAATGTCTGAGAGACGATGGTTTATATCAGACAAGATATAAATCTACACATTTAATAATATATCAGACATCATATAAAGTTATATGAGTGAATATGCTAAATGCCTTTTATGAATAAACAGTTGGGTTGCCTCAAGAAATTATTTACTACTGTATTCTCTGAACTTTTAAGAAATTATTTGTTATAACCTCCTAGAAATGTAAGGGAAAAAAGTCCTCCAATCCGTTTAATTGTTTATTTATTTATTCATTTGTTTATTTTGGCTATGCCTGCAGAATGCAAAAGTTCCCGGGCCAGGGATTGAACCCAAGTCACAGAAGTGACAGCACTGGATCCTCAACCCACTGAGCCACCAGGAAACTCTGATTTGCTTCATTTAAAGAATATGAAGTTGAAGTGCTCTAAGATAAATTTTTATAAACTAATAGCCATATATAACTACATATTGCATTTAGAAAAATAATTTGGATTTCAAACTTTGAAAGTATTTCCAAGTTTTTCATGTCCTAAAATGTCTGTACAGTAACGTCATGAAACGGATATACAATGGTTAATAGAACTCAGCTAGCAATGGGAGTTTTTTTTTTTTCCTTCTCTTAAATACTAAGAGCTCTGGTAGTTAATACACATGACTGAATTTCCAGTTAAGACTATCTCATACAAAATACTGCACCATGCCTGAGGCCACAGAGTCTCCCAATGAGGAAATATGGGTTAGATATGAAGCAATGTGCAAATAAACAAGCATTTCTTTCCTTTCCTAGGATAAACAGCTGGGTGTCACTTAATGGAAGTTATTAAACTTCCTAAAACTTTTTAAGAAAAATGATGAAGTCTGGTTTTAAAATATAAACTTCAAACATTTATATGAAAAACATGTTGCAGCCATCCTTGTGTGGGCAGTGTGTGATGGTATGCAAGCACATCAGCTGACTGTATAGAAGCAGGATATAATAATAATATTAATAATAATAATAGTAATAATAAAATAGTAACAACTTTTAATTATTTGAATTGTCTTTTCTTTCAGTTTCTTAAAAAAAAAAAAGACTGGCAGTCAATACTGTATGGTCATAACTCCATGAGTTTGTATATATAAAAATTACAGTTGATTACCTATACCATAATTTTAATATATTCAGGCAAGAGTATAAAAGTCCATTTATCAGATAATACTTTATTTTTCCTAATAATGTACTGATCAAGAGATCATTTCTGATTTTAAAGAATGATCTTATTGACTGAGGTTTCCTATTATAGAATCAGATATTTGAAATCAGAGACCATGCAAAAAGGACCTCAACACAATGGCCCCTTAAAAATCACTAACCTGTAAACAGAGTAAAGGTCTCTCTACATTTACACTGCAATATCGCCAAAAAATAAAATTTACAGTTGGATGAGTCTGACAATTTTATACAGTGGTATAGTCACCACAAAATTCAAAATGTATGTATTTTTAATTATCCCTGAAAGTTATCTTCTGGCCCTCTGTAACCCCACTCTCCTCCCAACCCAGGACTTCCTCTGCTTGCCTTCTTACAAAGTCCTGTAAAGGGGGTCATTCACTCCACAGCCTTTGTGCCTGAGTTAAGTCAGTTTGCATAATTCTACAGAGCTTCACCTCTGCTGTGCCTTAATATCTATACTTCGTTTCTTTTGTGTTTTCAAAATGATTTCATTGCATGACCCTTCTACTCTGTGTTCTCTAACTGATGGATATTTAGATTGTTTGCAATAGTGACTACTTTGAACAAAGCTGCTATGAACATTTACATAAAAAAAAGTTTTCATTTCTCTTGTGCAAATATCTAGGAGTAGAATTGCTGAGATGTATATAACTGTATGTTTAATTTTACAAAAAACTGACAAACTGCTTCACAAAGAAGCTGAGCCATTTTTCATGCCCACCAGAACAGAAGAGTGCTCTATTTTAATATCTCCAGCAGCAACTGTTATTCTCAGTCACTTTTTTTTTTCTTTTTTGCTTTTGCTTTTTAGAGCCTCATCTGTGGCATATGGGAGCCCACTGAGCAAGGCCAGGGATCCTCAACGGATACTAGTCACTGGTTTCCTTATCACTGAGCCACAAAATGGGAACTCTATCAGTCACTTTAATTTTAGCAATTCCAAAGTGTAGAGTTAAAGTACAATTTACCTCATTTTATTTTTGGTTAGCATCTTTTAGCTCCTCCAGGAAAGTACTGCTTAGCTTCACTTCTGCGAGGTTTTTTTTTTTTCTATAATTCATTTTAGAAATTTAAAATATTCAGCTTTATAATTAGTTCTCTGGTGAATGTCAAGATAAGTGTTGTGTATAATGTAAGAGAATGTGTAAAGGTTCACTTGTTTGCACACAAATGCAAATTTATAGCCAAGAGTCTCTTTATCCATTGATCTATCCTTGTGCTTTTGTTTCAGTTCCATGTACTATACAGAGGTGGGATTATTTCTGAAATCCATAATCTGTCTCATTGATCTTTACATCCATTTTATAGTAATATCACCCTGTAAGTAAAATTTTATCTAAAATGTAATTGGTGTTATTATATTTTACTTAACATTTTATCAAATATTAAAGGTTGACATTTTAGTGCAGAAGAAAATAATTCAGCTTTGAGTACAGCTTTGATTGCAATCATTATACTGCAAAATTACAACTCAATTTACACTTACTTTTGAATGGTCTCATTTAGTTATATCAGTAACCTATTTGTGCATAATAGAGTATCAACCAGGAAAATGTTTTAATGGTATGTTTTCTAAAAGAAAGTTTATACTCAGTACACACAGTTGAGGTAATTATAAAAGTTCTTCATCTTCAAAAAATGCAGCAATCTTTAGCAAATATATTCTCTTGGGTTGTACTTTTTAAAGATTTCCAAACTATAAATTATAAGGGCCAATTTTCTTAATGAATACATTAATAAATCTATATTTTTTCAAATTTTATTTAGTGATGTCAACACTCTATTTTTCAAGTTTTCCTTAGTGAGACTAAAGGTGTTTATGTGGCCAAATTTTTCTATTACACACCTTTCCTTTCTTCTACTTATTATACTCTTTATCAAGTTATGTCTGAATCAAACATGATTTATCACAATTTAATTGCACATGGTTTCAGGGTGGATCTTCTGATGAGTTTTTGAGATGACAGAGTTGACATGATAATTGGACAGTTTTATTAGGATATAATTTATATGTGAAAAAATGCATCCATTCTTAGTGTGCAATTTAATGTTTCTAGTAAACTCCTAGAGTTGTACAGTCATCAAAACAACCCAGATCTGAAGCATTTCCATCACAGAACTTCCCATTATATTTACCCACAATACATCTGCACTACCACCCCTGTACTAGAGTAATAACAGGTCTGTTTTCTATCTTTTTAAATTCCTTTTCTACATAGTTCATAAAACATAATCACACAAGCTGTAGTTTTTTTTCCTTCCGCATCTTTATTCCTTTTAATTGCTGAATAATATTCTGTAGAATGGACACATATCTTTAGTTTTCAGTATACAAAGAATATTGAAATAAGACATTTTCTTCAATGAGCTGTGTATAAAAAGAATGAGCTAAGAAGTAAATTATGGTGTTGAATGTCAGCCTATCAAAAATCCCAGAAAGCATTATATTTATCACGTAAAAAAATCAAATAATGTTTATTATATAATTTTACATACTGATTTTTAATTTAAAATTTTATAAACATTTTAGCTAAAAAAAGCTATGAGCTTCTTCTTCAAGTTACTAATTTACCTTCTATAATAACCCTCAATATTTTTATTAATCATTTGCTTCCTCATCATTTAACAGTATAAAATATTTAATAGTTGTTCTGCAAATAAAATTAACAACTAGTTTAGTCTGTCATTGTTATACCCAGTTTAAGCTTTAACTAAAGAAACCAAGCACCCATCACACCCAAGGAAAAATTACTTATAAAGCCTCTGAAAAAAAGTTCAGACTTTCTGGTAATCAAATGCATATAAATTAAAATAATGCAGTATATGGAGAAAGTATACTACCTGATTTCAAGCTATAGTACAAATCTATAGTATAAAACAGTATTGTACTGTCATAAAAGCAAACACACAGACTAATGGAACAGAACTGAGACCCCAGAAATAAATTCATGCACATATAGTCAATGGACATTTGACAAGGGAGCCAGTCCACTGCATTTCAGTCCGTTATCTATGTAGCACCAGAGGAGTGGCAGCCCACCAAGAACTGGTGAGCCATTTTTAACCAGAATCTCAAATCTCTCTCTCTCTCTTTTTTTTTTTTTTTTTGCTTTTTAGGGCCACACTTGCGGGATATGGAAGTTCCCAGGCTAGGGGCAAACTGGAGCTACAGCTACAGGCCTACACATACAGCCACAGCAACGTGGGATCATCAATCCCATGACGGAGTGAGGGGCCCTGAGTGAGGCCAGGGATGGAACCTGCATCCTCATGGACACTAGTTGGATTTGTTTCCTCTGTGCCACAAGGGGAACTCTTCAAATCTCTTTTTAAATTGAGACATAGTTTACATGTAGCATTGTATCAGCTTTAGGTGTACAACACAATTATTTGATATACATATATATAGATATATATATATTGCAGAATGATTAGCTAACATTTATCACCACACCTAACTACATTTTTATACCACAATTAGCTTAATATTTGTCTTTTTCTGTTTAGCTTATTCCACTTAGCCTAACCCCTCAAATTTCATCCATGTTGTCACAAATGGCAGGATTTTCTTATCTTTTATAGCTGAATAATATTCCATTGCATATATGTCTCATATTTTCTTCATTTCATCTGTCAATGAGCACGTGCGTACTTTCCATGTATTGGCTACTGCAAATAATATTGCAATGAACGTGTGAATGCAGATAAGTTTTCGAGGTAGTGATCAAATTTTCTTTAGATAAATACCCTGAGGGGAAACTGCTAGAGCAATGGTTTTGAGTCCTTAAAACTGACACCGCGTCAAGAAAAGCATCTAAGTTCCCAACCTTGATATCAAAGCATGAGAGATATTCCCTCTCCTTTTTTGTGAAGGGCAGCAAATGATATCCTGCTCAACAGATAAAGTCTTGCAGGGTTTCAAATAGACAACATATACTTTATTTGATGTTAGAAAATTTTCTTCGTATCGATTTTTACCAATCCACTCACTTTGAGTTGAAATTCTCTATTGTGACTTCTTTGGGTCAAGAAGAACCTGTAAGTGTTGTTAAAAAGTGTAATAAATCCACCATCTAATTGGAATTTAAAATCAATTAAAATACATAAAATTTTAAATTCAGATAAAAAAAATCAAGAATGGAGATATATATAGAAGTTTCTTTTTTCTTTTTTTTTGTCTTTTTGCCTTTATCTAGAGCCGCACCCGCAGCATATGGAGGTTCCCAGGCTGGGGGTTTAACAGGAGCTGTAGCTGCCGGCCTTCGCCACAGCCACAGTAACGCGGGATCCGAGCCGCGTCTGCAACCTTTACCATAGCTCACGGCAACGCCGGATCCTTAACCCACTGAGCAAGGCCAGGGATCGAACCCGCAACCTCATGGTTCTTAGTCGGATTCGTTAACCACTGAGCCACGAAGGGAACTCCTAGAAGTGTTTCTTAATATATGTGTCTCACAGGCTGATTCTGAAAATAAAAAGGACAAATGGGTAAGGGAAAAATACTAGTATCAAACAGTTATGAACTGGACATTAATTTTACTAATCTTTACAAGATGTTCATAAAACTGAGCTATGAGTGTAGAATACTGCACAATTTCCTTCACAATCAGTTAAAACAAAAAGTGAAACTGAACTTACTATATGATCACTCTCACTTTCAACTTTCTGGCATTGTCATAATTAAAGTTATAAGAATCTTTTTTGTTATTAAATTCTTTCTGATTTATGTAAATGAATTCAAAGCTTTTTACAAAGTTTTCAAACTTTGAAGTACTCTCTGAAGAAAATACAGGTACATGCAGTTCACGTGAGGTGAAAATAGTTTACCTTATAAGGTCAAAGGTAGCAGAGCACGAATCCCTTTAAACTCTAAGATTCTGTAAAGACTGATAGGATGCCTACAGCGGCTCTTTTAATGATAATTATTTATTACAGAGAAGAGGAAAAATTGGTCGGGTTTGTACACAGTCTGAAAGGTATCAGGTTCTATTCTTTTACTGCTGTGTTCAGTTTTCTCTAGATTATGGAGAAAAAAATGGATCAAAATTTATTTTCAAGGTTGCCAGAAGCCACTGATACTTCCAAATTGGTGTTCATGTATTATGATATTTTACACCACAAAACCTTAAAGAAAATTAAATTTTCACAAAGTCTCTTACTTCAGCATAACAACCACTGCAATTTGATTATTTTTGCATGTTTTTTTATAATGTATTAATGAGATCTTAAAAATCCTCTAACAACTTTTAACAACTTAAATAAAAAATTGATGGTAAAAAGTAGTAAGTGAAGATTGATTGAAAGGAAAAAATAAAGTGACAAAAAATCATGATATATTATCTACGATAGAAATATTAAATTTTTACAACATATCTAATTTTAAATATTTAATTGTTGGGGACAAAATATAAATAAATATTTAAAGTATGTAACAACATATGTACTTAACATTCCAAACGAATATTAAACTACAGACATCAGGAGACCTATGTGCAGTTAGACACAACTATGATCACCATATATGTTGTGAAAAACAATCAACAGTGTTTTACTTTTCTATACTTTTCATGTTAAAAAGGGATAAAGGAGAACAGATATAGAAGTACATTTTGTTTAAGAATATTTTGAATCTTTAAGAATATTATTTAGTTTGATATCTAATTTGAACTCTGAAAAGTATAATATATTTGATTTAGGATACACACTAAGTGATTAAAAGTTTCGTCTTTTCTAGTATTGAGTCTATGATATAACCACTTCTCTACCGCCTATGTAACTGAAATATCATAAACTTTCTTTTAAAAGTGTTTGCATCTCGTTACAAATAATACCATCCTACTGCTGAAAACCCAGACACTGTTTTCTTATATTTTGCTTACTAATGGCATTAAATGATATGAAATTAATAGAGCAAAATTGATTTGAGGTGATCTAAAAGGATTTTCAGTCAGCTAGACAGGCAAATATTATAAAACATTTTATTTATTTTTCATTATGATCATGATTAACATTTTTTTTTTATAAATGCCAGATAAAACACTTGGAATACCTGAGGGAGTAATGACTTTCTGAACTGACCAGAGGCACAGCCCACTCATTTTTTTTTTTTCACCAGGCATACTTTTAAAATAATTCTATATATGAAATTATACTATGGAAGGAGGATGACAGGACTGAAAAAAGATCTGTGAAAGCTACTGACAGAGAGATGAAGACTGGACGTCCAACCATGCTGGTGTCCAGGCAAGTGAAAGATAGCACAGGCACCTTTTAATTAATCACCATTGGACAACAGTACACTGAGGGGAAATCCTCTAGGGAATCATGCAAAAATGTGGGCGTTGTGCTGCATCCTAGGGATTTGGAATTTGGAAATAATTACTCACTCTGTCCCCTCACACGTCAATTAGACTTGCTTCATCACTTATAAGATAGAACTAATTAAAACAATACCCTTTAGCTTCCTTTTTCTCTCTTTTCCCCTTTCTCCATCTCTCTTCCTCTCTCTGCAACATTTTCTGAATAATGCGATGTCTTCATAAATACCTTTATTTTCTAATTACTAACTTTCCTTAAAGAAGATATTGAACATTTCACTTCCAGTCGTGAGGGAGTATCAGAAACTATTATGACAACCCCACTGCAAATAACTAGAAAGATGGACAAAAGTTTATGAAACAGCAGTTTTCAGTCATTGCAAAAGAGTCAGCATAAAGGTATGATTTTTGAAAAAAGGAAATCATTGCTCTGGACTCTGGCAGAGGGAGAGAACCCAGAGCCAGACAGCTTTGTTAGATTGAGAACAAAGAGCAGGGGTTCGGAGAATCAAAGAAGGCTAGAAAGTGTGAGGAGAAAGACACGAAAAATGGGAGCAGTTTAGGAAAAGGTCTTTAGAAAAATTCTACATGGGGATCTACTTGAGTCTCTGCCTAGATATTAATCTATGAGTTTATCACATGAAATTTCCAAAATGTCATACGAAAATGAACTTCCAGGTAGAAAACAACCATCTAGGAGCTATAAGTTGAAAGAATTATCAAAATGGGCCAGAAATTGGATATGCCAACAGCCAGTGTAGAGATCTTGTTAAATGTAGGAGATATTCAATATGTACCAGAAGAGTCTGTAATAGCAATGGGGCTGAACTAGCCACAAAGTAACGACCATTCTGATTTGTCCAAAGCACTTTTATAAAAATAAGCCTCAAGCTGTGAACATTCATGTTCAAATAATTTTAGCGGCCTCTTAGTAAAAATTACAACCTTCTTGAAAAGAATACAACAAAATCAGGTATTTGGCAACAAAAACTTTACCCTTTTGGACAAAAAACGTATATATTAGACAGGTGAGGAAGCAGAAACATATGACCCATAGCAAGGAGACAAGTCAGACTACAGGAAGAGAAATAATGGGATGAACAGAAAAGAAAGTTTAAAAGTTATCATATACATGCTCCAAGATTTACATGACGACATGTACAGAATGATTTAAAAACAGGCAGAAGTTTTCCAAGAATAAAAATACACTGCCTGAAATGAATCACTCACTGAAGAATTAATTAATTAAATTGGAGATCTAACAGTAGAAACTATGAAATAAAATCACAAAAGGAAACAACACTAAAATAAATAAATACACAGGGACAAATCCTAAGTGGAATTTGGAACAAGAGTAAATTATAATCCATATGGAACTGGCATTCCAGAACAAGAATAAAGATACTAAAAATAATTGAGAAAATAATAGTCAAGCACTTTCAAATGAAACAAAAGCAATAAACCCAGTGTTCCAAACTTAAATACTGAGTCCTAAAAGAAGAATCAAAATTGAAACTTAAAAATATTTATAATTTGTATTTTCTCTATTCCATCCAACTATTCTTGATGTTTCTTTTTCAGTATTGTACACATGGTAATCCATTTTCTTAGAATACCATTTTTCCAAATGATTACTCTTATGTCTACCTCCTGCTAAGACTTTGGTCCACAATTCCATGATTTCCTTTATATGGCTTGGTTTCCAGTCTATTCATTTCAATAGCATCCCACTATTGTTTTATTAACTCTCTTTCATAATTTCCAAGTATAATTTTATTTTATTTTAGTTATTTTCGGCTGTACTGGCAGCATACAGAAGCTTCTGGGCAACGGACTGAATCTGAGTCACAGCTGCAACCTATGCCACGGCTGCTGCAATGCTGGATCCTTAATCCACTGCACTGTGCCAGGGATCCAACCCATGATGTCACAGAGACAACCTGTATCCCCAACCCGCTCTGCTACAGGAGCAACTCAAGATGAGTA
>PVHT020000061.1:7134815-7148221 GCA_004024745.2 Catagonus wagneri
TTATTTTCGGCTGTACTGGCAGCATACAGAAGCTTCTGGGCAACGGACTGAATCTGAGTCACAGCTGCAACCTATGCCACGGCTGCTGCAATGCTGGATCCTTAATCCACTGCACTGTGCCAGGGATCCAACCCATGATGTCACAGAGACAACCTGTATCCCCAACCCGCTCTGCTACAGGAGCAACTCAAGATGAGTATAATCTGATACTCATTTTAGATTCCTGTCTGTTTATGCCTCTACATGTTAAGCTACTTCAGGACAGAAACAATACATCACTCGTTTTTTCTATATCTAGCTCCTACTTCTATCAACACAAAAAACAACAGGAAAAAAAATACAAGAAAATGTCATCAATTACCTAACACCTAAAGAGGCACCACTGTCTTTTTTAGGATCCTATCCCATAACTCAGTGCAGCTCCAAAATGTATTTAATTACAGAAGAGTGTCATTTCTATGTAATGGAAATAAGTATTCTAAAATCAACCAAAATCTATATTAAAACTGGAGCAGAAAATGGCTGAACCCATAGCAACAATAGTATTTCAGATACATGATTTTCTTATCATGACAAAGTGTTTCCCTCTGAACTGTGTGCCCACTATTTCCTGTCAGTTCAACAGAGGTCTCCTGACAGCAGGAAAAAACTGCAAAAAAAAGTGAGAGAAATATGTACACAGTAGCTATTTACATTGTCATGGATTATCGATCATTTTGAGTGTTTTGTGCCCTGAGCAGATATGTAGTGATAAAACACTCCTGAATAAGACAGAAATGAGATAAAAGTGGCTTCAGCCCTTTAGCAGTATATGACCTAGGGCCAGTGTCTTGACCATTCTGAGCTGCACTTTCATAGTCTCAAGATTAGGGCTGACCTATGACCAACCCTGCATGGTTTAAGGAGGATGGAATTAAGTAACAACAGGAAAAAATATTTGTGAAACTTAGTAACAGCATTTACTTAATAAATGCTAGTTTACTTTTCATTATTAAAAATGCTATAATTACATCTTTCCTTGTGGCTCCACACCTACCGGGCAAATGCCTTCAGTCACCCTGGGGGTGCTGGTCTTAGTGTCATTTAAATCATTCCTGGGTCTCTACCAAAGTCTGGAGCTAGACAGGCCTCCTTCAGGAAAGAGAGCAGGAAACTTGGGCATGACTTTTCCCAGGCTGACTCAATACCCAGTACTTCTCCACTCCTAGCCCTTCGGGGGTGCCACAACCACGTCCCCACTTTCTGCCCCAAACTTAGGGTTCCTGGAAAGTACAGGAGCCTTTTGGTCAGATCCCCCTCCAAAGTGGAGCCAAAGACCCATCTGCCTGATGCTCTGCACTCCATTTCATGGGGTAAGATGCCTGAAGTTGTGGGCCTTTCTCTGGTTTTAGCTCTTGCCTATCCCCTTGTAGTAAGTGACTAAAGCTTTAAGGCTTTCATTTCTGCTTTGTTGCTTTCACCTGCTACCCTGATACTTGGCAGAGGCCCTCTCTCCTAGCTATTGTGAGCACCTGCCGCCTACTCAAATAAAATCAAAGCCAGAGGTATGTACTTTTTAATTTGCATATTAAAATAAAATTACTTTGAACAAAATGTCAAACTAAGCAATGCATCTTATTTCACAAATATGTTTGTAAAGAGCATCATTTAAAATAATATAGATTTTAAAGCTAATTTTAATAAATTTTATGTATATTTTAAAGCATTTATTAAAAGAAGGCAGTGTTATAATAATTTATTATGGCTGGAAATTAATATATTCGTTAGAATTTCTGTAAGAAGGATATATATTGGGAATATACATGTCTTCCAATTTTTAAGAAGGCAAAAGTTTTCTTATAAGGAGTCCTAGCTACATCCTCATACATTTGCTCAGCTTTGACTTGAGAAATTGTTTTTTCAATATAAAGAATTTTATTACCAGGTACATGACTCTGAGGCAAAACAGAAAATCTCCCTTTTCTCATAGGAGAGTTAGAACTCAAAATACCATATTCTGCCGATCCAAGCAGTAGCCATCCTGCCTAAATCCCTTATTTACATGAAGAAAATGTAAAATAATTTGCTACTGTGTTTCTGTTCGCTTGTTTATGTTATCATCACAGTATTCTTAAGGAAACTGAAGTTGCAAAATTAGAGGGTTGGAGCTAAGAATCTGGGGCATTTAGAGAAGTATGTTTGTGATGAAGCCTGGAGATTTTTTTTTCTCTTCTATAATTGTTTTAAGTTTCTCACTGCAGAAGAAATGGAAAAAAAAATATGTGGATGAGGAGGATACAGCACGTAAATCTTGATATTTTCCTGCCTCAGCTAACGGTCTTATTCCTAAAGGTATATTTGGTGGAGATAGAGGCTATGGACAGGCCGACAAGGAGAGCTTATGGTCATTTCAAAACTTTGACATTTTGTGCATCTTTATAAGTGCTAAGTGTTAAATTAAATGTTGCAGGGTAGAGCTATAAAAACTAATTTAGAAACCTAAATTGAAGATGTTTCCTTTGTTATTCAACATGTAAGCTATTAGAACAGGCTTTTCTTTCCATAAAGAATTGATTTTTAATCATATATTCAATATGCAGAGCTCTTTAAATTTTAAGCTAGGAAAGTAATTCCATTATTCTCTCATAATTTTAAAATCACATTTTTTCTACCTGTTTGAATTAAAGAAACTAATTTTAAATCTTTTTATACATATGTGTGTGCATGTATTATATTTCCTATTAAATTATACATACAATCAATTGATACTTTTAGAAGTGCTCTATGATTCCTTCAAGGAAGGTGTTAATACTAGACAATAGAAGTCATTTTGTGTATTATTGGTATTTATTTTTCATAAGAATATATCATAAATAATTTGTCACCCTCTGTTAACTCATTTGATTTTCAAAATAATTTCCATTTCTAAATTATTTTTCTTTTGATTTAAACAATACCTTTAGTTTGCATGAATTAAATTATATGCTAAACTTATGTTTCTATATACTCAAATTATTGGATTAAGTATTCTGCATCAAAACTTTTTAATTATGGCAATTATATTCTTATCCAAAAATGACCCCTGATACGGAATGTTATTTATAAATTATTGCTGGATTTATTTTAATCTAGTCACAGATATTTTTACTAGGGACATGATACTTATTAGCTCATTTTTTTGTCTTTGCGGTTATAGTTTTCTGTTATTAATTTTCTACAAAACACAAAGAACTTTCAGAACATATGTTGTAAGGTGAAAAAAACTATTTCTAAGTATAAAACAGTTTTAATTTTAGATTTATTTGTGTAAAGGGTTAAGGTTATATGAATGTCATCTCTTTATGAAGTACCACACTCTAGTTTTATTACTAATTCCCCTCTTCATCAAATCAAACACTGCATATGGTTATAACATTGATTTCTTAATTTTATGAAAATTGCCCTACCAACAGCTGGTCTCTTGAACAAATGAATATGTCAATGGCTGATTACAGATTAACAATATAGCTATTCTTCAAAGGTGCAGCAACTCACATTCAAATTTAGCCTCCTAGTAGTTTAAAATGCTTATTTAAAAGGAACACTCTTTAACTTATGCATTTAAGTATTTTATTGATATGAAATTGAATGCTTTTGAAGACATAATGTACACACTTTAGGAGGAAAAAAAGAACTGAGATAATTTAAATTTAGGGTTATAGAAAAGCACATCTGCTTTGAATGTGATGACTTATCAAGATCAACAGGAAACAACTGTTAATCAAATTTGCCTGAAGACATCAGACAATACTATACTATCAGACAAGCTTATTTGTGGTCATTTTAAAAACATTTATTCAACTTATAAAAATTTAAAATTGAGTTAAATATCGAAAAGGGCTCTGAAATTCTCCTTGCCAAGAATATTCTGAAAAATGTGTCATCATGCATTTAAAATGATATAGAATGCTAATCACAGCAATAGTTTTCTTACACTTAAGGATACTACATAACATTATTATGCTACAATAATTTCTGAAAATGAATGTTCTTTTACCATTTTATTTCTTTCTATCAGCTACTACTGTCATAAATGGTCTATCCACCAACTATATACGTAAAAAATATATTTTATATAGGGTCCCAGTGGTTAGATAAGCAATGACAAAAGCAATAAACATAATAAAATTAACAAACCTATTCTGTGTTAATAATTTGAATGCACCACTGTGATGCTTCCCAGTTTTGGAGAATTTTGCTTTTACTATGACTGACATATTGAAAGCTGAGCTTCATTTGAAATTCACATCACCTGACTTTAAGTTTGAAGAAAACTTTACTGGCACTAAACATACAATGTGTTTAATGCACACAGATAAATAAAAGTCCTCTAGAACTGAAGTCTGCTAAAAAAATGCAAGTATTTGAATGTGTTTCTATAAAAGCCATCTTTTCAAAAAACTACATTTAAATTCCTGTAGATTTTAAAATTTCCATTTAAGAGAATCTGTAAGTTTTGGTTACTGGAGTATGAGTGTATTCTGTCACACTGAATTACAGCAATAGTAAAAATGTCAGCTGAAATCACAAGAGCATTTCAAGGAACTTCAACGCACCATAATCATTAGCCATTAATGAAATCTTTTGTATAGAAGACAAACTCTTCAGTGTTAAGCAAATTCTCACAAACTGCCCAAGCTAATGAGTAACCCACACTCTCACACACACACACACAGACACGCACACACTCAAATTAGTCAAATTACCTATGAGTTCACTGGCCACCTGTGCAGCAGTCAGGCTCCATAACCCAAGGTCTTCACCTCTGCTGTTGGTCTAAAATACTGTCTAATGAGGTGACTGAGGAATAGGGGACATAATTTGTCCAAGGTCACACAATAACTAAGTGGTACAGCCAGCAAAATACAATCGAAGATAATTTAAATGCTTAGAAGTGAATCATTAACCTTTCATTTGAGGACTTTGCAAGACTATTATTTTTGAAATGCCTTCTTTTAGTTCAGATTGCTATATAAATATGTAGACTGAGTGGTCTGCATATTATAATCAGCAGATACTTATATCTCACATTTCTTGAGGCTGGAATTGGATATCGAGATGCCAGCCTGGTCAGTTCTGGTGAGCACCTTCTTCCAGGATGCAGAGGGCTGACTTCTTGTACTCTCATGCGGTAGAGAGCAGAGAGAGGAATCCTCCTGACTCTTGTAAGGACACTGATCACATTCATAAGGGCTCCACCCTCATGACCTTATCTAATCCTGGTTACCTCCCAAAAGCCCCACCTCCTAATTCCATCACATTGGAGAAGGGTATCACATATGAATTATCAGGGAGACAAGAACATAGAACATTCAGTCCATAACAGTTCCCATTCTACATATTAAAAACAATGTAAGAACATTGGAGGAGGATATTGAGTTTAATTATACTTTTATAAAAATAGATCTACAAACCTATACATTTCAAATGTTAGAATTAGAGCATAAAGTGGAAATAAACTAATACTTTGAGCATAAACTAAAAAAAGTATTTATTTATGTTACCCTTAAGAACATAACATGCTCATAGCCTGAGCTATGAAACTGGATTATATTTTCATAATGTTTTGCTCATCTTAATATATTTTAGAAAACCAGAACAAATCATTTGCAAAATATGGAAAAAGTCATTTCTTTTAATAATTAAAATATGTTCCTGTGCACAGGTGGTATTTACTTGATATTTCCCACTTAGACTAGAAATAACCATTAAAAAACCTCTTCCATTAAATACACAGCTGCACTTAACACTTTCCAACTGTTTTTCTCACGCTTACTTTTTTGTATTTATGCAAATACAATTAATTATACTGAATAAGATAATGACACAGTAATTCTTAGCACCCTAAAAAATGCATAGTTTTTATCAAACTAGTAATTACTTATTACTTTAGTAAGAAATATTCTCAATAGTAAAAGATTCTATAAGCTTGATACTCAAGGAAAAATAAATTCAGGGGAAAATTAAGGGTATAAAAAGCCACATACATAGAATTCGTAAAATCTATCAGCTGGGCTGCCATATATAGTTTTCTTCAGGGCTGATAACAGAGGGGTTTACTATGAAATAGTTTCAGATTTCTTAACAGTTTACTTGGAAAAAAACTTATTAATAATTATCAGGAGAAAATTACCCTAAAAACCTATTAGAAAATTACTCACCTTTTCTTCCTAGAAAAGAACATGGTTCTGATGATATATTTATACTTCTTAAGTAGAACAATGGTAATTTCTTCAAGAACAGAACCAGCGTGGATATTTATAATCATATGATCCACATATTTTTAATTTTAATAAACATTAACAATATTTCTGTCACACTTTCATATTTGCAAATGTTCTTAGGAAAAATTTTTATATCATCTTCAATGTTATACTATTACTACTAGTCATCACTGCCTATAGTATGTGAAGGAACTTGTTCTTACAGCATGAACTGGTTAGGTATGGAAAACCTTGTACTCTGAAGTTAGAAATACCCCCTAGTGCATATGCATATAGCCTATATTAATGTTAAAATACTTACAATATTTATATTTCACACAATGTTACTCTTCTCAGAAAATTTACACATATACATCTTACTTAACACGGACTAATATGCATAATTTGGCCAAGGCACTTAACAAACAGTTTATATAGCTAAAAAACGCAATGTGAGCATGTAGAGGACAATTATACATTTTTGTATCAACTAGTCTTAATGCTTTAATTTCAATATAAGAGTACCTTGTAAGAGTCAAATGTCCTACCTTTATCTTCCTCTTTCTTTCTTGTTTTCAAAGTGTTCAATCTTCTTCTATGTCTTAAGTAGCAGTTTAGGTGATCATCCTTCTTAGCATTTTCTTTGCAACTGAAATTAAACATACAGAATTTTTCATCAGGTTCTCTATAATTTCAGTAACAACAACAAAGGAATGGTGAGCATAATTCCCGTGAATATAATAGAACTTAATTTGTCAATAAAGATCTTTTCATGTGACTTGAAAGAAGGCCCTTTTATTGATTGCCTGACAGAGAAAAAAATACTGGTTTTACTTGTGGACACGTAGTTCAATCCATGAAGGTCTTTGATTCTTCCCATGAGAGAGAATTAAAGAAGATACTATATGTTGATAACAGAACAAAAAGTTTTCCTTCTGCATATTCACTATCTAAACATTGTCCTGATAAATGACAATTTAACAGACCTTGGTATTTGCCTTTTATAAATAATCACATGCAATTCTATTTTTGCTTAAATGATTAATGGATAGAAGTTACAGAAATTATCCATTTGTTCCATGAGAACTGGATGTTACTGAAGCAACTCGAAGACTGCCAACCATAAATGGCCTTAAAGACTGCTGGAGGACAAAATGCTTTTTCATCTGATTTCTTTAAATTTTATACTGCGATGGAAAAGAACACAGAGCTTATCAAGTCCATGTTTATGTAAAAGGAAGAACTGGTAGGAGCTATTTAATTACTACGAATTGTTAGTTCATAAATCTCATGCTCCGCCTAAATATATCCTTCATAGTTTCAATTTATCACCCCATTGTTCATGCTATTCAGTGTTTTGTTTTTGTTTTTTTTCTGATCTCTTCTATGTCCAGGAGACCAAACTGAACAAAATGAGTCTTTTGAGTAACCACGTCCAGTGGTTTATTGTTTGTTCTGATGGAAAGCCCTAGCAAAAAATCTGAAGGCAGAAGAAACAGATCAAGTATATATTAAGGTATTTATCCATTTAATTTTTTCCTGTCTTGCCAGAGTTATGTAAGTGGCCATAAAGTATATTACAGCTCTGGTCAGTTTCAACCTTTGCGACTGGAAAGGAAAGACAGGAGGAAAGAAATGATTTTTAAAAAGAGGAATCCAGTCTTTAAGTCCATTTTTTGAGGTTTATCTAGCCCCAAGGGGTCTCCCCTCAGCTATTTTTCTGCCTGGTTCTCTCTGTTAAAATTCTAGTTGGTTGAAGTTTAGATTGTTGCTCTCAAGGAACTACCAGCCTCCTCTTAATGTTTGCTGCCAAATCTCCACTGCCTTCAACAGTGCCCTTATGCTTAAACTTCCTCATGCTCTGTTCCAGATGCAGCCTGTCCCCTGGAGAACATCTCACAGCTCTCTGTTTTTATTGCCTTCCAGGTAAATCTCATGAATCACCGCTGTGGACCTGCAATATGAGCTGAGACAGGGGTCGGGTTCTCTCAGAATGAGATCTCTGCTTTACAGACCGGCCTCTGGGTCAGTGCGGTAGCTTGTGCTCCTCTCGGCCTGCATCTAGGGCATAAAACCTCTGCCCCATGAATAATGTTTTGCAAGGATGTAAGGACTCAAGGTCTTGGGGCTGCTGTATCTGGAATGGAAACTCCTCTTGAAGGAGTGTGGATGGGCAGGGGAAGGGGCCCCAGATATCTATTTTCTCTAGTAGAGCTTCTGCTGCCCAGCCCTGAGGAGGACAGGAAACTGAAGTTCTATATCTCCTGGGGAGACCTCATAGCCCTAAGCTGGGACCAGGAGGAAAAGAGAACCCTGTGAGCTTGGCCACACCCAACTCTGGTGATGCCCTCACACTGAGCTGGCTGGGTTTGGAGACCACTGGGGCTCAAGTGCCAGTCTCTTGATATTCTTCCCAGCATTGGTAGATTTCATTTTTTCCTTCAATACATTTTTCTTCATTTGTTGTATTACTTAGGGCAATTATTCAGAGACTTGAAACACTTGATTTTTTAAAAGACAACTTTCATTGATTTTGGTTGTTTCTCTTGGGAAAGGGTTCTCTGCCACTCCAGATGTCATTAAAGACAGTTTACCCCCAAAAAAAATATATCACAGTGAACATAATTCTCATTATTTCATTTGAATAATTTTATATGAAAATATTTTGGGGAACGAGTGACTATTCTCCATGTCATAATGTTTTCTGTATATTAAATACTGAAATATGTGATGTTATCTAGCACAGGAACTGGCATGATAGTAGTCATTCCTAGATTATTCCTCTTTCTGAATATGTTGGGGGATATTTCATGGTTATATAATTGGCCTGGAGTTCATCTTGCCTTCAACAGAGAAGCTTGAGAGGGCTTTCTAAGTTGTCTGTCTTGTCAAAAGAGAACAGATGTTAGGGCAATTTTCTAGAGAATATAATGCCTCATATTTAATTTGCCAATGTGTGAACTCTGGTTGTATATGTTCTTATATCAATAATTATTTTATGCTAATGTTCACATATGAATGTTCTTCTAACATCTGTTATTTACGCCTGGAGAAATGCATCCAACCAGTATGTCTAATACCACAGAGCCTTCAAAGAACTATGTAGGTGAAAGCAATAAATCCTTCAATATCACAGGAGTGCCAGACTCCTCCAAGTTTTACCCTGACACTTGATCAAGTTTAATCAGTCCTACCTTTTCCTGACCTCAGTACTGCCTGCAATTTTACTCTGCCTTTTAGATTGGTGCACTGATTTAGGGTTTTCTGCTTTGCCCTTGGAACTTGTTAAAGTATGTAACCGATATTTACTTTTTTGGCTTTTCTCACTTTTACCTATTTATGACATTTGATATTGATCTCAGCTTCTCCTAACCACCACGCGAGAGAGTTAAAAAAAATTAAACTCATCCATTTGCCAACTCCCTGAATCAAAGATCGCTTTCTATACATTGCAAAGTGTATATACCAGAAGAACGTTTTTAGAGAACATTTATTTTATCTGAAGGATTTCTTTTTAATTGTTTGAATTTGAGTTAGACTTTAAGAAATATGCTGGACTATTATTTTTATCTTTAAAAGCACTGTAGGAGTTAGAGGGAGCCTTCCCTCAAAGCTGGGATAAACAGAGTAGGGGTCAAGGAGGTGGAGAAAAAGCCAGATTAAAGGGTTCCAATAAGAGAAGAGAATCCTGAGTGAGTGAATTAATAAACATTCACAAAAAATAAAGCCTTAGAATTCATAAAAATGCCAGAGATATTTAGCGACTAAAGGTTTATTGGTAGCCACATAGGAAGATAATCTTTGAAAGGCAAGCTGCATTCAGATTGTAGAAGGTTTCGGTTTGAAAAAAATTAAAGGTCTCCCCTTGAAGAAGTGAAGAACTTAACACATGATGTTATTTGTGGTGCTTTGCTCTTTGGAATAGAGGAGATTCATACGTGAGGGAGAAATTATGAACCACAGATAAAAGAGTCATGGACAGAGCCACAAGTGAGCAGTCAGGAACTAATATCTGGGTGTGAGTTTCATAAGGAGCTAATGAGGAAAGAAAGAAGATAGAAGTAAGAAAAGTCACAAGGACAAGACCGACTGACCTTAAGAAGGGAGAGAGAAGTGCCAAGTGTGACCAAAGCTTTAGAAAATAAAATAGGAAAAACAAAATAAAAGCATTAAGTGACTGATGATGGTGACTTCAGATTTATATAATTGGTGCTCAACTGTTTACTGCTTCAAGGTAATATCCTGCACTATAAGAAGACCTAAAATTTAAAGTAATAAGCAGAGAATGTGCTATATTATATCCAGAGATAATAAAACTGCATAGCCTCAAGTGTCTGCTGTGAAATTTCCTTTATAAAACATTAATTATAGGAATGTGTCACATTAAGCAGTTCTTGGAAAGAATTCTGATGTTCCACCAAGAATGCTGCATTGATTTTTTTCTACTCTCGAATGGGGAAAAGTTAGTTAAAATATTGCTTCTCGGGGATTTTATTTTCATGTGTAAGGGGTTATTTAATATTGGCTATCAATTCAGGTAACAATTATTTCCAATGGGCGACCTGTTCTTAAGACATATGGAACCGATTAGAAAATCCCTGTAGGCTGAATATTTAATTACGAACAGTTTAATTACTCTTAATTTCTCCTAATACCTATAGTCTGAAATGTTGCAGATATCAGAAAGATACACTTCCCCAATTACAACACAGGATTTATCAAAATTGCTTAGTGTAGAAAATATTATAATCCCCCATATTCTGGAATTTTATACCTTGGGCAACATGTAATAGTGCTTGTGATTTAGCTGACTTGAAATTTATTAATTTTCATTTCTAGGACTAATTATGGCCATTTCTACTTATTGTTTCCTTCATTAGAAAGCTCCAGTGTACGTCATCAGTCAGTTAATGACTCATAACTCTGTCTTATCTGTGGTGTTACATTAACTTCATGAGCAGGGAAGGGTTTAAGCTTTTAGTTTTGGTTATTGCTACTGACAGGGAAAAGCACCTAAAAATTACCAGAAAATTTAATAAGGTGACCTGCATCACATCCAAGTTTTTCCAGGCCTAAAGCTTGCATTTATGAAGACATTTTTTTTAAGAAAAATAAACTAATGTATTTATAAAGATATAGTAAAATTAGGACCTTGGAAAGGGCCCCTGTAAGTGTGAGGTCTTAAAATGTATGCTTCATGATAAATCTATCTCTAAGAAAGGAAAACTGTCACTATGATACTTAAAGGGTGAATTCAATTCCACCCTTTAAGTATCATAGGGAAAAAAAAAGACTTTATAATATGGAATACTAGAAAAAATAGGTGGAGCAATGACCTCTTTTTTTTATTACATCTTTATAAAGCTTGTGGCTAGAAAGGGGTGTAATCCTGTCTTTTGATTTTGTATTATCAATTTAGCTTACAGAATGTTTAACAAAATTAAAACTTTCATCTTAATAGCTTGAAGATAATGTTGTAGCTAATAATAAACCCGAATGTCATATCAATATAAACCCTGGAAGGGAGAAAATACTCATAACAAATATAAAAGCAGATACTACCTTTGTCGGGAACGATTTGTAACATTTACTTCACAAAAGTCAAATGTTAAAAACACAAAGAATCGTTATAAAGCAACAAGAGAAAAAATAACTAGAAATATGAACAAATTCACAGTTATAACCAAATTATTAGCCTTATCTTGGTGGTCAATTCATAATGTATATATAAATGTTGTCACTATGTGTACATCTGAAACTAATATATAATGTTTAATACAATAAAAAAGAGGAAATAAAACATGCATGCTATATGATTCCATTTACATAAAATTCTGGAAAATACAAACCTCTCTACAGTGACACAAAAGCAGATGAGAAATTACCTGAAGATGGGGGTGTGAAGAGGGAAAATTTATAAAGTTGTAAAAGGAAGACTTGGGGGTTGAGAGAAATGATTGCTTGACTTTGATAATGATATTATGAACATACATATATGCCAAAACTTTTCAAACTGTACACTCACCCCACTACACACGAGTTTATTGTTATCAATTGTTCCTGAATGAAGTTGTAGAAAGAAAAGAAAAGAAAGAAGGAAAGAAAGAAGGAAGGAAGGAGGAGGAAGGAAGGGAGGGTGGAAGGAAAGAAGGAAAGAGAGAGAGAGAGAGAAAGGAGAAAAGTAATAAAAATGCAGAGTAAATATTTAAATGATATCAGCATCATTAGTCATCAGAAAGAGTCTGAAGCACAGTGTTTTAGGTCTGCATCAAAGCCAGAATGAGAAAACTGAAAAGGCCGACAGTACTCCGTTTTGGCCAGGATGCAGAGGAATGACAGTTGTTTTGGAACACTCTTTTACACTATCTCCTGAGGCTAAATGAGGACATAGCCCTCGGTCCTGAATTCCATGCTTGGGCATTTACTCAACATCAATACAAGCATCTATTCTCCAAATTACACTGTGCTAGAATTGGGTTTATCTTTTGTCTGTCTGAACCAGCTAATCTTGTATAGAGTGCTGCTCAAGGAGTTTCCGTTGTGGCTCAGTGGGTTAATAATCCAACTAGCATCCAGGAGGACGTGGGTTCAGTCCCTGGCCTCACTCAGTAGGTTAAGGACCTGGCGTTGCCCTGAGCTGCAGTGTAGGTCTCAGATGCAGCTTGGATCCCACATTGTTGTGGCTATAGCGAAGGCCAGCAGCTGCAGCTCCCATTTGAGCCCTAGTTTGAGAACTTTCATGTACTGCAGCCCTAAAAAGACAAAAAAAAAAAAAAAAGAGTACAGAATAAACCGAATTAAATATTGCTTGTACAATATGGATCACAAAACGATATTAACAGAAAGAAGTCAGAGAGAGAAGATGGCATATCGAATCATAACAACGAAACTCTTCTTTAGAAATCGTTGCTGTATTTTCCTTTTTGGGCAGGGAGGTGGCCTTAAGCCTTCTGAGGTCCCTTCAGCTGGAAAGTTCCTTCCTTGAGCTCTCAGGTATCACAAATTTACCTCTGTGGTCATTTATTCATGACTTCTTTTCACACTAAGCTTAACAGCAGATATTAATTTAAAAAACATCAGAAGGGAGAGGAAGGAAAGAGAAGATTCAAAAATTGCAATTTTTAGTTTCTTTTTGGTTTTGTTTTAATCATAGACTAAAAAAATGGGACTGCACATTTTTAAGGG
>PVHT020000061.1:7149221-7187823 GCA_004024745.2 Catagonus wagneri
CTCTCAGGTATCACAAATTTACCTCTGTGGTCATTTATTCATGACTTCTTTTCACACTAAGCTTAACAGCAGATATTAATTTAAAAAACATCAGAAGGGAGAGGAAGGAAAGAGAAGATTCAAAAATTGCAATTTTTAGTTTCTTTTTGGTTTTGTTTTAATCATAGACTAAAAAAATGGGACTGCACATTTTTAAGGGGATATTTAGAAATCTTTGTCTTTTATAGTCCTGTTCAATCTAATGAATACTAAATGTGAATATTAAATACTTACATGTAAACGGACCCCTCAAAGAACTTACTTGAATTCGGAAGTTCCTTAGAATGAAAATAATTTATAAATGTTCACTAATGCGTGTGTGTCTTTATTTTGTTTTTGTTTTGTCATCCACTGCAAAAGTAGTCACAGTGTTTAAATTTGAGCTACAATACATGCATTTAAACCACAAATATTTCACCTTTCTCACAACTGAAAATAGGGAGACTTTTTGAACGAGAAAATGGGGAAAACTTTTTTAAAATGAAGGAAATTCTAAGCAAGAATTTGATTTAAAGTTAGTTTCCTTAGAATCATAAGAAAAACATAAAAGCAGACCATGGCATGTTCACAAATCCTAAGAAATGGGCCATATAAACCAGGTTTGTCTTTTGTTTGAACAAGCATTATGTCTTATATATATGTTGTTCTAAATGTGAGTGTTTAAATTTAAAAGGCAAAAATATGCATTTGGCTCATATTGATTTTATAAAATGAATTTGACTGAAATAATACTTGTATCATGCTTAAATAAAACCTAGCTGTGGTTCCTAGCATAAGTTATAATAAAATAATAAGACAATATGTAACCTTCTATTGATAGGAGCAATTTAAATATTGGTTAAATTTGGTGGTCTTATACCTACGAATAAAAAGTAATTAAAATTAAATATATATATGAGTATATATACGTACATATATTTTGGATTTTACAACCATACTATTCTACTTGCTGATGTTGTAATAGTAGGGTCATATTCCTGAAAAAAAAAAGTGATAAAGAATAAAGAGTAATAATTAAGTACAGTATCTGTCTCCCCAAAATTTCTTAGTTTTTTGAAATTTAACTTGGAAAAACGATTAAATATTGAACAGGTTTGGATGAGGGTGTGTGAAAAAACTGCCTAGTATATCTTTTTTAGTGCTTTTGCATGATAAATGAACTTTTTTGAAAAATCAAAATTATAAAGACATTAAAAATGCACCCTAGGTGACAAAGAGTCACATATTTCTAACTAGCAGAATTAGCTTGAGGGAGCAACTATGAAGAAGTAGATGGGAAAAGTTTTGAAGGCCAAACAAGGAAAGAAGGTTCAGTTTTCTAAGGATGAATGTCTTTGGTTCTACTCCATGTGGGAGCAGTTTTAGCCAGCTCACAATCAGAGGAATAAAATAAAAAACATGAACCTGACTTGATGAGGAAATCACTGCAAATACAGAACTCAGGAAGATTTTACACAATGCAGAGATCCATACAAAGGGGACCATATGCCATCATCAAACTAGGAAACTTAAGACTGAAAGGGTCCCCATTAATAATTTCCAGACAAGCATAAGCCCAGACTGTCCTGGGCAAATGAGAATTTATAGCCTCCTTACTAATCTTGCAATTGAGGGCGGTTTGGTTTGATGGATGATCTGGCAGAGCTACTGTAGCCAAGATGCTCAAGGAAATCAGATAGTTTTAAGGATGAAGAAAGTCTTGAAAAATATTCAGTGAAATTACAGACACCAGGCCAATGGTATCATTGTGCATATTTAGATAATTAGAAAAGCAGCCACTGTGATAATGGACCTGGTCAGAAGAAAAAGCTGAGGCCCTCAGAGTACTTGTACATCCAAAATATATCTCCAAAGGCAGGAACAACAATAGAAACCAGAGATTTTTGAGACTAGTACTATAGCATGCAGCCAGTCTCCAAACAAAGAAATAAAAATGAAAAAAAATGACAGAAATATGTCTGTTACTCACAAGTAGCATCAAGAAATGACAATAATAAAATATTATCATAGCTCGTACATTCTTAGGCCCAGAGAAGAAGGTTACTGCCATGGGTTCTGTGCTATTAAAGGCACAGCCTATGAATGACCCTGCATATCAGAGCCTTGAGTTGGAAACATGCTACTGGGAGAATGGAAATACCCATTTCCATGACCAGCATCCCTCAAGTTCTCAGGATAAAACCTTCACATCGCTTGTCTTGTAATCTTGATAGGAAAGGCAACAAGTTCCAAATAGCCAGATGTTGTGTGGGCTTTGCTATAGCTGACAAACATGTAGATGCAAGAAAAGGGGAAAAAAATCATTGAATTGTTGTTCTGTGATAATCTATGTGGGAAAAAATCTGAAAAAGATATGTGTCTATGTATAACTGAATCACTTTGTTCTACACAAATTTCCACAACATTGTAAATCAACTATACTTCAATAAAACATTAAAAAAATACAAAAAATAGTACTGTTGGTTTGTACTTGATGAAATTCTAAATATAGGGTATATTTCTGGACTATTGTGAAGAAAACACTTAGGACCCTCACCTCTTATCTGTTAGGTGACTTTATCAATCTCTCAGGAGGAAAATTTCACCTCATACTGTATCAGACTTTATTGTTCTTGATAACCTATTTCTGCTTTTAGAAGGCAGAAGTCAACGCTTCATAAAATGTAAAACATATTTTTCAATTCAATATACAACCTTTGCATTTGGTATATTCTCAAGAATTGATGTTCTTTAGAAAGAATAAGTATTTACAGAATTTTAATTGATTTGCCGTGAAGAATAATCCACAAGGATAGTATTTTCAGGACAATTCTGAGAATTCTTACATTTTGTGTTACTTTGAACTATACTTAATGTACTAGAAATAACACTCCTAAGAGCAATATTTATAATAGATTCTTAGAATGATTTAACTTGCACATAAACAAATTTATAGTTTTTAGGAGCACATAAAAATCCAATTTCTAAATTAAAATCCTATACTTTTAGAAGTTGGTCTAAATATCATGTAAATATAATCATGCTAAATACATTGTTTCATATTCTTTTTTTTTTTTTTTGCTGAATAAACTATACCAATGACTATTTTAGATTGGGCTATCACCAAGAAAATATATTCACAGGAATTAATCACAATGTCCCTGGGGAGCATTTATATTTCTCATAATAAAGGTCGCAGAATATTCAAACAGGTTAAAAAGGCTTACAGTTAAGAAGTAAAATTAAGGCTATAACAATATTTCATAACTCATGTTCTAATAATCAGACAATAGTACCTCTCTATTCAGGGTATATTAACAACAATAACAAAAACAATTGGTATAAAAATGACAGAACTCAGGTTTTGGATCCATCCCCTAAAAGCTATCTTGCCCAAAATCAATATAACTAGGCTTCTAAAATATCTCTAATACGAAGTTACTTCGACAATTAAAAAGGCTAGGGAATTAACTATGATTGTATTTTATATACATTTATAGTAATCCTTAGCACCACTTGATGCAAAGTCAGATTTATAACTCCTATAAGGAAATTTAAAATCATAAAGCATAATTAATTTTGGCAGTGTTAAAATTAAAATTTTATCCCATTAATTACAAATAGTTTTGTATTACACCTCTCTAAAACAATTAACATCAAAATTGGCATGCTGTAGTTATGAATATGTGTATCTTTGTGAGCTATTTTCTATACAGAAATTATCTTTTTATAGAAAATTGTTAACATCAATCTTTAGAGTGATATTCAAAGGTACAAAGTGTAGGGGAGATTAATTTAAGTGACAGGCAACAAGATCCTATTTCTCTCAGACTTCCTATCTTCCTGCCAATGCCCTTTACTCTTCTTTGTTGGTGAAGATATTCCTCTTTTCAAGGAGATTTTAAAGATATCATCCTGCAATTTTAAGAAACATCAACTACTGTTCTACTTTGGAATTAACAGTTTTCTGCTCCCTGACAGCAGTATCTCAGAAAGTGACATTGAATGAGTATTTATGTGGTCTGATACAATAGATATTGTAGATCTCTGAATTACAGAGAGCTGTGTAATTGGAATTCTGAAGTCCAGAGAAAGGAGAAATCTCAAAGAAGGATTAAGGCAGTCCTCAACACTAGGAAAAAGTCAACCCTGCTACTATATAATTGAAATTATAAAATTATATAGATAATCTGTATATTGGCCCTACCTCTTCCATCAATGTCAAATAATTACTGTCTGGCCAGTTCATACTAAAAGGCCAAAAAAACACGATAGCAAATCTCTAAAGCAATAAGAACAATGAAGTAATTTGTATGTTTCAAAATATCTACATAGTCTAGAAAATATATCCCATATTCATGGATTGTAGGAATTAATATTGTCAAAGTGATATACAGATTCAATTTAGTCCCCATCAACATTCCAACGTTATTTTCCACAAAAATTCTAAAACTGTTATAAAACTCATCAGAACCACAAAAGATCCCAAAAGCCAAACCAAACTTAAGAAGAAAAGAATTGCAGACATAATACTTCCTGATTTCAAACTATTTTTACAAAACCACAGCAATCAAAACAGTATAGCACAGTACAGTACTAGCATAAAAACAGACACACTTATCAATGAAACAAAATCAAGAGCTCAGAAGTGAATTCACATATGCAGTCAACGAATATTCCACAAGGAGGCCAAGAATACACAATGGGGAAAGGACAGCTTTTTCAATAAATGATATTGACAAAATTAAAGATCCACATACACAAGAATGAAACTGGACCCCTATCTTATGCCACTTAACAAAAAAATTAACTCAAAATGGACATAAGACTTGGTATCATAAAATTCCTAGGAGAAAATAGAGATAATTCTCTTTGACAATGGTCTTAGCAACAAATTGTTGGATATGACACCAAAAGCAAAGGCAACAAAAGCAAAAACAGATAAGGGAGACTACATCAAACTAAAAAGATCTATACGGCAAGAGAAACAATAAAATGAAGAGGTAATCTATGGAATGGGGTAAACCTTTGCAAAGCATATATTAATAAGGGATTACTATCCAAAATATACAGGGAACTCACACAACTCACAGCAAAAAGATAAATAAATAAATACCCTGATTAAAACATGAGAAAAGGTCCTAAATAGATAGCTTTCCAGCAAAGACATACAAGTCACCAACTGATACATAAAATTTTGCTCCACATCACTGTTCATCAGAGAATGCAATGAGATACCACTTCACACAGGTAAGAATAGCTATTACTGAAAGGACAAAAGATAAAAAATACTCTTAAGGACAAAAGATAAAAAATACTCTTGAGGATGTCAAGAAAAGGGAACACGTACAGTCTTGGTGCAGATGTAAACTGGCACACAGCCACTAGGCAAAACTGAATGGAGTTTCCTCAAGAAACTAAAAATAGAACTATCATATGATCTATCCATTCCACTTTTAGGTACATAAGCAAAGGAAATGAAATCAGTATTTCAAAGGCATAACTGCACTCTGGGTTTACTGCAGCATTATTCATTACAGCCAAGCTAGGGAAACAACCTAAAGACCCATTGATGGATGAATGCATAAATAGTGAAATATTCTAGACAATCATATTACTCAGCCTTAAGAAAGTGAGAGATCCTGCCATTTCCAACACATGGATGAATCTAGAGGACATGTTATTGGTGAAATAAGCCAGACACAGAAAAACAAAACCAAAACAAAATGTCTGCATAATCTTATTTATATGCACAATTCTTTAACTCTTTCAACAATATTTTATAACTATGAGTTAATAAATCTTGAACTTCTCTGAGACTCCTAGGTCCTGTAACAAAACCCCAGGATACAACTGTGGCCTGCCAGTGGGCTGGCACTATCTCCAAGATCTCTTTGATTCCAGCTCCACCCAACAGTGAGCTGGCACTAGCCTGGAGGACCCCAGGGTTCTGCAGTCAGGTTCCTGGTGACCCTGCCCCACCAACCAGTGACTCCAGGAGCCTCCAAATGATGCAGTCCCGGAAATCAATCCAGACCAGGGGCTCACATCACATTCTTTGAATTTTGTTTGTCTGGGAATATCTTCAGCTTAATTTTTGGAAGATAGTTTCACTGGATGTAAGGTTCAACATTGACAGATTTTTTTTTTCTTGTACAATTTTGAGTATTTCATTCAACTGCTTGCTTCATTGCTTCTGATAAATCAGCTGTTATTTATCTTGTACATTATAACACATAATTATCTTGCTACTTTTAAATTTATTTCTTCACTTTTGATATTTATTTGATTATACCATGTCTCAGTGTAGTTCTCTTGTTTGAGTTGTTCAGTATTCTTGGTTATACAGATTAATGTTTCTTCAAACATGGGGAGTTTCCTGTTATCATTTATTCAAGTATTTATTCTGCAAATTTTTTTCATACCTCTTCTTCTGATACTTCAATTATGCCTATGTTAGCAAATTTAATTTTAGCCTACATTTCTCTTTGGCTCTGTTCATTTCACTTACTCCTTTTCTTCTTTCTGTTCTTTCAGATACATAGTCTTTATCTACTTATGTTCAGTTTGCTGAACTTTCTTTTTTCTTCCAGCTCATACCCATTCCTGAGCTCCTCTACTAACCTTTTCACTTGGTTATTGCACATCTCATCCATTATTTCAATTTGGTTATTTTTTTTATAATTTTATATTTTAAGATCTTATAAATTGATATTCTTTGTGTGATAAATCATTGCCATCATACCCTCCTTTGCTTCTTTTTTAAATTGAAGTATACTTGATTTACAATACTGTGTTAGATTCAGGTATACAGCAAACTGATTCAGTCACACATACATGTATATATTTAATTTTTAAATTCAGTTATAGTTTACTATAAGATATTGAATATAGTTCTCTGCGCTATATAATAAGTTCCTTAGACTCCTTTAACATGGTTACTTTAGTTCTTTGAATATATATATATAATCGCTCTTTTGTCTTTGTCTTCTAAATCCATCATGAAGGACCACTCAACTACAGCTCTCTGCATGTCTATTTTCCTATAAAACTTTCATGCTTTACATTTCCTTGCTCATCTTGTATGTTTTTTTTATTTGTTTATTTTGCTAAAAACTAGAGTTTTTATTATTTTTGGTGGTACTGTAAATTAGATTGTTTACTTAGTTTTTATCTTGGTTAGATTGTTTCTGGTATATTGAAATGTAACTGATTTTTGTGTTGGTTTTGTATCCTACAACTTTACTGAATTTATCTGTTAGTTCTAATATTTTTGATAGAGTTTTTAGAGTTTTCTATATATAATATTAACTATAAACACAGACAATTTTACTTGAATAATATTCCAGCGAATACTGGAAATTTAAGAAGACATTAGAGTTTCGATATCTGTGACTCGGAGTTCCTGTCGTGGCACAGTGGTTAATGAATCTGACTAGGAAACATGAAGTTGTGGGTTCCATCCCTGGCCTTGCTCAGTGGGTTAACAATCCGGCATTGCCTTGAGCTGCGGTGTGTATGTGGCAGATGAAGCTCAGATCCTGCGTTACTGTGGCTGTGGCGTAGGCCGGCGGCTACAGCTCTGATTAGACCCCTAGCCTGGAAACCTCCATATGCCACAGGTGCAGACCTAAAAAATGACAAAAGGGCAAAAAAAAAAGATATCTGTGGCTCACAGTTTTTTTAGATTGATAAGATAAAGGATAGCTCTAAAGGTTCTATACTCATGACTAGAAGAAAAGATACTGATCTATGAAAATGTTAATTCTACTTAAAATACGGCTTTACGTTCTATATCTTGTGGAGACAAAAATAAACCCACTGTGGTTTTAGAATGGAATACTGTGTTAATTTACAGAAATTTCAAATTATAAGATCCATACTTTCCATTCAAATGGTAATATGCCTGTATGATAGGCAGATATTTCTGCCCATGACGTCTGATACCCAGTTATGCCTGTATTGGGTTAACTTACATGGCAAAATAGGCTGCCGTTTTAATTAAAGTTATTAATCATCCACCTTTATGAGAAGGAAATTATCTTGGATTATTGAAGTGGACCCAATGCAAGCCCAGGAGCTCTTAAAGACAGAAGAGGAAGTCAGTAAGATTTGCAGCAAGAGATTTGATTACTTTGTGTAGCCTGAAGATGGAGAGGGTGGCATAAGAAGGAACAGAGGCAGCCTCTAGGAGAAGAGGACAGCCCCTGGTTCACAGCCAGAGTAGAAAAGGGGATGTTAGTCCAGGGGACACAAGAAACTGGACCAACAACATGAATTAACCTAGAAGTGGATTCTTTCTTTGAGATTCTAATAAGATCTCAGCCCACTTTAATTTTGGTCTGGTGAAACCCTTCGTAAATAACGCAGCCATGCCATAGTGGATTTCTGCCTTAAAGACCTATGAGATAATAAATGGGTGATTAATTTGAGGCATTTTGTTAAACAGCAATAGAAAATTAATATGCTTGGGTAACTGAGATTTACATTTTGGAAGGAATTCTATATAAAGGTCAGCTATGCATAAATAATTACATTACTCATCTCACTTAAAATTAATTTGAGAAAGTTTATTACACTACATCTGCTCTTTTTCTTTAATATCTTTGAAAACAGAATTGATATCCCATTTAATATCTGGGCAATAATTAATATTCCTTCAGGATACTAAGAAAATTTTACTTTTATTACACGTGGGTTTATTTTAAATAGTTGATATGATTTCTAAAAACTTTTCCACTGAAGTCTAACTAGTACATAAAATGAATGTGTTAAATAATGTGAATGAATAGATCTAACCACCACCCAGGTCAAAAAAGAGGATGTGGCAGACAAAACCTAAGGTAACGACCAAATGGCTACTGCCTTTTGGTACGTGTATTTGTATATTCCCTTCCCTTTGACTGTGGACAGGACATGGGATTTGTTTCTAAGGAGCAGCCTGTGAAAAAGTGATGGCCTGCCACTCCAATGACTACATCCTATCTTGCTACTAACTTGCTCTAGAGACTTTCATGAAGCAAACCACCAAGAATCTCTGAGCAGAAGGAAATTAGTCACCTCAAAAATATAAGTGATCTGGGAGCTGAACTTTTCTCAAACTAGCCTGCAAAGGAACACCAGGACCTGGCCAATCCTTTCATTGCAGCCTGTAGAGGATCCAGCTAAACTATGCCAGACTCCTGACCCACAGCATCTATAAACCAATAAATGTGTTGCTTTAATCTTCTAATCTTGTGTTAATCTGTTATACAACTATAGAAAAATAATCTAGAAACCATTAACAATACCCCAGGAAACACTATCCTTTCCCACTTTAATTACTTTTCTCTCCTCTCAAATATAACCATTATTCTGACTTCTAAACCCAGTTTTTCATTTATAAATTTCATCCAATTGGAATGACAAAATTAATATTCTTTCAGTCTGGCTCCTTTTGATTATCATGTTTCTAAGACTCAATCATACTGTGGTATGTCAATGTAGGTCTCGTGGTCCTTTTGTAATAGATTCCTTTATCACATATGCCATAAAAGATTAATTTTGTAGTGGGTATATATCTGAGTTATTTCAAGATTTTGGCTTTTATGTAAATTGCCATTCTTTTATGTAATTTTCCATATACATACATATATTAGAAACAGGTTTAGGTACCGTGTTTTGGCATGTCTACCAGCTATGCATTTATACCTCTAATTGACAAATAAAGCACTGGATTATAATTGGTAATCTATATGCTAGAACATACTGTGACATTCTCCTGGCTAGACACATATTTTGTACAATTCTCTGCTACCACTCCTTAGCACAGTAACTGGCAATTAGCATCCCTGTACTCTAGAAATGAAAAAATAGAGCTAAGGTTTCAAGTTGGGCTAAACATTGAAGAAATATTCAAACATGTTATCGTGATTACAAAAGAATAAATAACAATTAATAAAGATTTAAAACCTTGTGGCAAAATAAATATTCCCAAGACTAGTTCTAGATTACAAGCAGTTATGATATGCCCTGATTTTTATCCTTTGAGAAAACATTTATTCTGCTATCTCTAGCATCAATACTATCTCAGAACCTATAGTTTCAACATTTTTAGAATTTGGTTACTTTTAAACTAAAAGGGTAAATGGCCAACTCTTCAAATCCAGGAAATTAAAATTCTGTATTTGATTAGGCCTGGAGGCAGGAAACAAAGTACAGAGAATGGTACTTAATATTGGCTATTCGGTGAAACACTTGGGACTCTAATTAGGCAACATGACATCAGAAGCCACGATACCTACAAAAAAGTACCAAAGGAAATCGAAATACTGGAGGAAGTACCAAAGACCTGACAACCTTTTGAGGAAGTGAAATTAACATGAAACAGAAGTGTAAAAAGAGCACTGTAAAGAAAAGATAGGTCCCACTAAAGGAGAAAAGATTAATAGTTAAGAAAACTAAATTTATTTAAAATGTAATTAATATATAAATGTAAATATGTATTAATACAGATTTAATCAAAAGGCTGTAAATATGCTGCCAGTTAGATTAATGACTTTAAATTATCACAGGCACAAATACTAAAGCATATCTTAACTGTACACATTCTGAAAATTATAAAAGTATATCTTAGGTTTGGTTATTATTTAACTAAAATTTCAGTATGGGAAAAATATGTGGTTTTTGTTAAGTTTTACTAGTTGACATTTGGCATATAATAAAATATTTGACATGTATAATTTGATAAGCTCTGACACCTATGAAATCAACACCAAAATCAAAGCAGCACACATATAAATGTGAATACCTTAGCATTTTAATGTCATCTTTTACTACATACATGCTATTTCATCTTTTATATCCTTTAGAGGAAAACATAACTTTCTCTAATATCTAAGATCAAATGAGAAATCATGACAAGGAAATGTAATGTAGTAGCAAACCACTATCCCCTAGAAGAACAATGTTAATATAAATGCCACTGATGCATTTTTGTGCAAAAGTATTTTATAAAATGCATATGATAAATTAACTTTAAAAACCAGTACTTAACAATATCTACGGACAGGAACCAAATGAAAGCAACCATCATAGTTAATCATCTTTAAATAACAGTATATACTGCCAGAGGGGTTCCCTCTGTTTTGAACCTTTCTTCACAGAAAGTGATGGAAGTAAAAACAGGTTTTTGCATGAGAATAACCTTTCACATCTTTGGCAAATAAGGTTATAAAATTATATCTGCATAATATATATACAGCCTTGTATGTGGCTTAAGTACACTCATTCAATCATGTAAGAGCAATTTCGAAGGCATTTAGGGAGAACTTTATTTCCCTAATACTTCCACCTCTGCCTTTGATGATGTCATTTGCTTCACCTAGAATGTCTTTCAGATGTTCTCTCTCTTGCTAAGCCTCCAACTATCCTTCAAAATATTACAAATACATCATATAAATCTTTTTTTATTTACTAAAAAATAGTGCTTTCCCTCTTAATACCTTCCTAATGTTATTATAGGAACAGCAAAGCAATCTTGACATTAACCCTTAGTCTATACACTCTTGAATACTTTCCATGAGGTCTTGGTTAAGTTCTGAATATAGAAATTCAGTCCCAGCACCTCCTGTAATTATATATTAATGAGGACCAGTACAGATAATTTTACCAATAATCTCTTTATAGTATGATCAGTGATATAAGGATAATGCTAGCTGCAACAGGAATGAAATGTATGAACACTTAATCTGGATTTCAAGATTGGCTTCCTGGAGGAAAATATCTTTTAACTAAAAACACATTTTAAAAAGTTAGGAAGGTCAAATACTCAGAAAGGGAGGTTTAGCTAAACAGAACAATCACCACAGACTCAGAACTGAGAGAAGATGCCATATTTGATAAGGTGAAAGATCAGTGTGACTGAAGCATAATATGAGATAGTTGTATCAAGATAAATGACAAGAGAAATAATTTGGGGTCTTGTACAGGGCCTTGTAAATGAGCTTGGAATTTAAATACACTTTATAAGTCTACTGGTTATGATGTATTTCAAAAATTTCTTAAAGAATTCTTGCACAACAAGGAACTATTTTCCTATATTTTATTGGTACAGAAGTTTGGGATGAAAAAAAAGTAGCAGTTGCAAAATGTTATTTATTGAATTCTTTTTTATATTTATTGAATTCTATGTGTGAGGCATATTACCCACGTTATTGAATTTAATCCCCAGACTGCATTACAGAGTTTACTATCATTTTTCAGAAGAAGAGAGTACGTTTTGTAAGTTTGGATAGTGTGTTTCCTGTCGTTTAATAAATACCAGAGCTGAGATTTCAATAAGGCTCTCTGATTTCAGAATTTAAGATCTTTCCACTTAAACACTGTGTCATCCATAAATGATATTTTTCAAATATTAAATAAACTACTTATATCTCAACTGCCTATCCATTTCTGTATTATAGTTTTCTTTTTTTAATTATTTTTGTACCATGAATTAATGTACAATTGTATTTTTATAACTTGCCAAAACCTTTCATACAGATTGACTGTGAGAGAAATGTTCAGGAAAATAGTAAATTATATGTTTAAAATAATACAATCCAAATTACTTTGTATTACTCGAGCACATGTTTACTGCTAGTGTTATATCTAATTTAATTATTTATTACATAGGCTGATTCGTGATGTGTCTGAATGTAATGGAAAAAATGAGGCTCTAGAAATGAACAGCATATACTGAAATACTGGCTTAACTTTGCTGGAATTTTGGCATGACGAAGTCATTTAACTTATCTGTGGCTCCCCTTTCTTACCCATAACAATGATAATAAAGACTTTGGGGGTGAGCAGTAATGTCTGTACATAAATACACACAATCATATATTCTGATATAATATATAGACAACATATACTATGTATATGTATACATATACACACAGTTATGTAAGTTCCTTAAACTTATGTAAACCTTAAGCTTACAGTCTGTAGGTTAATTCCATCTCAATAAAACTGCATAAAAATAAATATACGAATACAGTATATATTATTTAGGAATACATAACAATGATCTTCAAAGATCTCCTGCCATATGGCATGTAGTGTTTAGTATTATATATTTATCATTGCAATTGTTAATGTGTTGTTATTGTGCACCATGCATGTTTCCAGCATGAATCTTTTCCCATCTTCAAGCCAATAAACTTGCTGCTTGGACTCTGGCTGGACATCCCGCTCTTTGCACCTCTTGCCCCTAAATATAGGCCACTCTAAACCCTCAACATACTTGTCTATTGCTGCTACAGCATGTGTTTCTCACATAGCAATTCTTCCACTATTCCTGAATAAATTCAATTTCTGGTCATTTGAGCCAGCCTCTGGAAACACGAGATGGTTTATCTCTTTATAGGTTGACATTCAGTGGTGTCAGAGTGGGATCCAAAAGAGACAGCCATCAAAGGGACTTCTAAATCTGGAACTGAGCAAGGTTCCCACACTGAGCGCCTTGTGCCTAACACCTGTCAGCCGCCTTCTGCTTCTGGTTTGGTAAGCTCTCTCCTTTTGGTTGAGCTCTCTCTCTCTGCCTTTATTTGGGATTTGGATTTTCCTTCTGCTGGGTATTCTTTTGGTTTCTGAATGAGAATGCTCTTAGTTTAGATACAAACTTGTGGATTTTCCTGAGAGCAAAACTGAAACTAAAATTGGTGGACATGGGCCAAGCACCTAAACATTGATAGAGTACTTGCCACATTTATATAAGGAATAATTGTCTCTGAAGCACAAGACTCCTGTTTAAGGATCAGGTGGTCACAGATGGGCAAGTTTCACAATTAAGTCACTTAGGGCTTGATTATCCCATGCAATGAGTGACACCTGGCCACAGTTGGCCAAACAAGGCAAAGCCCTGAAAAAGAAATAGCCCATGAAAAGTACACTGTCAAGCAAAACCAAGGGCCAACCTTAAGCATACCCCCTAAGTTATCTAGGATTTTTTTTTTCTGGGCTTTTGAAAAAACTCCAAAAAATGGAATGTCAGTCATCTAAATGTTCTCCTTTAAGGATCCAAGACAGTTTTACATTAAAAACAAAAATGTGTGGTCTCTCCTCATGCACATGGGTCCTTCTTACTGGAGATGACTGAAAACCACAGTGGCCATTATAAGAGGTTTTCCAATTGGACAAGAACACTCATTAACAAGTATATTTGCAAGAAGTCTTCCTTCCCAAATTAAACAAACAGAAGGGGATAGCTTTTCTAACTGGCAATGTGAAGCCTCCAAAAATCTTCTATGCTATTACAATAGCAGTTTCCTTTTTTAAGTTATTTGCTTGAATTATAAGATGACTAGAAGGAAATGCTTTGATTATACAAGACAATGGCAATTAGTGGTTACTATTTTAACTATCTTTCCTTTGTCTCTGTTAGTGGGTTTCCTTATTAGAAACTGTTTATCATCGGAAGAGATTAAAAAGTCATCTTTAAAAAAATGACTTAGAGCAACCGCTTAGCTTATTGGCCTTGACCAGAGACCAGGAGATATGCCATTCCAGTTCTCCGTATTTGCTGTATGACTTTGAGACTTTGCCCAATTTTAAATTAAGTGGTGGGAGTTCCCGTGGTGGTTAACAAACCGAACTCGAATCCATGAATACATAGGTTTGATCCTTGGCCTTTCTCAGTGGGTTAAGGATCCTGCGTTGCTGTGGCTGTGGTGTAGGTTGGGCACATACAGCTCTGATTTGACTCCTATCCTAGGAAGCTCTATATGTCATGGGTGTGTTTCTAAAAGGGCAAAAACAGACAAAAAAAATAAAAAAAGTAAATTAAGTGGGTCTTACTATTTTAAATTAAGGAATTAGGGAGGTATCTTTGGCTATAAAATTATATAATTTGTACTGCTATTAGCAATTAGCAAAGCTTTTGAACTCATGATAGTCTTACATTCATGTAGGATGAAATTTCCCAGTTCTATATATAGATCATGTAATGTCAAGTATTAATTCACCAACATAATTCTGCTGTGTTTGGGTGACACCAATACTTTATGTAACAGACATATTTAATTAAAGAATTATCAATATAATAAATATTTTTCTAGCCAAAATGATTGTGGTATTTGCCAGCAGGTAAACATATTACTTAATATCTAAGTACATAGAAGTGCAGGATAAGAAGGGACTCCTATATGAATATGTTTCATTTCTAAACATTCATGGGCTCACTTGGTCTCTGGTATTTCAGGTTGTTTTTATTTCTATTAGAAATCATAAAACTTGCATTGTGTCAAATGAAGTCTATTAATTAAATTTAGTTCTAGTTTTTTTTAACCATAAAACATCACTGAATGTAAACAGGAAGGATGAAAATATTCAAAATCAAATCAACAATGACAAATGGAAACAATTCCGCGAAAATTTGATATTCCTTCTTTAGGTAGTAACTAGTTAGAGATAAATCCTTTCTTTTAGAATTGTTCCACTTAAGATAATCTTGCACAACTTGAATTTTATAAGAGGCAAAAGCAAATAAATGTCCTATAAACATGTGTTTTTGTGTGTGTATGTGTAATAAACAAGCTGTGCTTCTGACTCACAATCTCCCACTTACCCCAAGTAAAAGCCATAAGCCTAATTTCCATAGACTTCAATCCTAGTTAAGCTATTTTCTTTTTAAAAAGGTTCTAACATGCACTTTTCTCAAGCAATCTGGTTGCATCCATACGTAAAGTTTTATGGCACACAATTCTGTTAATTATGTATTTTTTTTCAAACCACTTCAGTTTACTTGGCTGCTTTTTTACATAAACACTGCAACGAATACTGCCTCCAGTCTTCAGTCTTGCCAGTATAAAATCTGTGTTAAGATGACTCTGTCTGGCTTTGCTTGCATCATCAGACATTTTTATTCTTATGCTTCAGTGATATTGTCAGTCCTTGGCTCTCTTTGAAGCATCCAGGAGTTGCATGTATACAAAAACAATAGGGCAGCTAAAAGCAAAATTTTCCTTATTTACGGCTGCTTTTGATACCCAACTTTATTTTTAATTAGTAAGATTTACCCACCTACTACACCACATTTTTGTCTGTATAAAAACACATGTATTCATAAATATACACTTTTTATTTTGTATGCTTATTTATATAATTTATTTGCTTTATATATGTGTGTACATATAAATATGTGCATATATATATTATTTTTAAGAGTAGTTTTGAGTTCACACAAAACTTGAGGGCAAGATACTGATATTTCCCATCTATCCCCTAGCCTGCACCTGCACAGCTTCCCTCCTCATTAACATCCCCCACCAGAATGGTACCAGAGTGGTACATTTGTTACAGCTGATGCACCTACACTGACACATCATAATCACTCAAAATACTTGCTTTACATTACGCTTAACTCTTGATGTTGTACATTCTACGGTTTTGAACAAATGTACAATGACATGAAACCATCATTATGGTATCACACAAAATATTGTCACTGCTTTAATATATTTTGTAAATTGCCCACATATCTAAGAGGTTTTATATTCGTAACAAAATGCTTTGTATAAGATTAATTTTTTTTTCCTTTTTTTTAGGGCTGCACCCACAACATATGGAGGTTCCCAGGCTAGGGGTCGAATCGGAGCTGTTGCTGCCAGCCTACGGCAGAGCCACAGCAACGCCAGACCGAGCTGCATCTGTGACCTACACCACAGCTCACTGCAATGCAGGATCCTTAACCCACTGAGTGAGGCCAGGCATTGAACCTGCGTCCTCATGGTTACTAGTCAGATTCATTTCCACTGAGCCACAATGGGAAATCCTAAGACCAATTTTTAAAATCATAGAATATCACGTTTTCTGGGTGTGTACTAACTTCTAATTATCGATGAGCCCTATACTACTGGTTTGTCAGAATAATCACTCTCAGCATTGTTTGTTTTCCTGCAGCCTCTGTAAGGTTTCTTAAGAATCAAGGAACCCTGGGAGTTCCCTTCGTGGCTCAGTGGTTAACGAATTCGACTAAGAACCATGAGGCTGCGGGTTTGATCCCTGGCCTTGCTCAGTGGGTTAAGGATCCGGCGTTGCCGTGAGCTGTGGTGTAGATTGCAGACGCGGCTCGGATCCCGCGTTGCTGTGGCTGTGGCGAAGGCCGGCGGCTACAGCTCCTGTTAGACCCCTAGTGTGGGAACCTCCATATGCCGCGGGTGCGGCTCTATGTAAAAAAAAAAAAAAAAAAAGAATCAAGGAACCCTGTATGTCCCTGAAAACGTAAGAGGATTTCAACTGCCTTTCTATCGGAATGGCCTTTGATAAGTTAAAGACAACACAATTCCTCAGTTATCTGGGTCTCTCAATTCTTTGCCATTTGGAGGATGTGCAAAGTTTTTTAAGACATGAAAGCCCTAAGCCTAGAATGGATCCTTCACATAACCACCCAGGAGAGGTCTTGCCATTCCCCCTCTGCAGCCCTCAAAGGAATGTCCCCATCTGTCTTTTCCTTTTCCTCCTAGACACCCAGTACAATCTGTTCTTGAGAATGATCCTTGGACTTCACGTAATCTTCACTGCACCATAGCTTTGCTGGGACTAGACAGAATAAAGTCTGGCTATCCATTTAAAACAGAAGGGAGACAATCTATCTTAAAAATTAATAAAACAATTGGCTCATATTTCAATAAACTCTACCACCACTACTATTCAATTTAGTATTCTACAACCAAGGAAGCAACTGTGTTATCCTGTAAAATGTTGACTCTCTCTAGGAAATGTTATTAATGACAACATCTATAGTTACCACAAAAGATACTTCATTAATCCTTTCTATATTGTATCTCATTTTAGATCACTCACTTAAAATTAATGATCCACAAATAGGGAAAACAAAATAAGCTGCCTGTTTGTGGTGAGCAATTGTTTTGATTTTCTTATGCAGATTAGTATTGATTTTTCTTTCAGATATATATTAAACAAATATGTTGTGACTGCTTCATAACTGGAATGAAGTAACTTATTCATTCAACTCTTTCTCTGTGTGTGTGTGTGTGTGTGTGTGTGTGTGTGTGAATAGGTCAATAGAGACAGAGATAAACAGATACAACAAAAACAAGCATTTAACCTATACCAGGCATCCTACTAAGCACTGAGGTAAAATTAAACTCTTAGAGCTCATATCTTAACCAACACTAAATTAAAAGGATCTGTATGCTTTGTTTATATTAATTTGTGAGTATAGTGCAAAGAAAATTGTTTATGTGGGTACTAGTCATGTATACAAATACAACTATTAGTAGAATACAAATATATACATTTCATGGACAAATATGACAGGAATGGCACATTAAATCCAGTCCTTGTCATTTGCCTACAGGACTAATCCATTATGTTAATTTGAATGATAAATTTCTTCCAGAGGATTTAGTCTATGTAGCACTTCCAAACTTCCTGACTACAGAATATTTCCATCACAGAACATTTTAAGGGATTTATATTTTGTGGAACACGCTTTAGAAAAATGTTTCAATTATATTCTCTCTTGGAAAGTTCAGGAGCCTTCATCAGAGTCCCTATTTTTTCCTTCAACAGCCTTGCTGTGCTGTACATGGCAGCCTCTTCAAATTGTCCCTAACCCTTTTGAAGACTGAAGGTAGCCAAGACTGCTAGTCTGTAACATGGGGCTAAGATACAATGTTAACGCTGAGTACAAATGTCTTTTTACAGTTTTTGATATTTTTACAATCTGAACTGTCTGAACCTCAAAATTTCATGTACTTCTTTACCATTTCCTTTCCTGTATCTACGACCCTTTAATATACTATTATTTGATTAGCTTTCATTTTTAATAACCTCTTAGTAATCTAAATCTTATAGACAAAGCTTCATGAACAGTATTATCCCCTTAAAACTTTCTACGCTGAGAAGATGGATAGATTTAACATACTGATAGAGAAAAGAGGTAATATATGGACAAGCCTTATTTTGTATCTTTGAATCAAAAATCAATTTTCTATTGAATATAACTGAATCTCGCCCTTGAATCCAGTTTATGCTTTTAAAATCTCTGACTTTTCCCTTTCTGTGCTACCCAGACAGGGGCCCATAGGGCACTGTTCTAGGTTTCAGTAACTTAAAGGGAAATCTTAGTGTCCAGGGCCCATGATATCCTGCAAATAAAGGAGAAGGAGGTCCTCAAATTCCTTGCAGCAGGACCCACTTAGAAGGCACCAACCTTGACTTCCAAATGGAGCAGTCATTTAACAAGGAAAGGTGATGTAATTACCTCTAAATCTGGAGAACCTGGGAGAAGCCTCTGCCGGCAGCTCCTGCCATCAATGCCATTAGAACCTGGCTAATGTCAGCATCGTAACGTCCAGGAATACCAGCCAGCACGCTGTGCTTAGGTTCATTGCTGCCACAAAAGCCACTCTTCCTGCTGGTCACCTCCCTCCTGGAACCCCACTCACCAGGGCCAGGCAGTCTTCCAGGAGCCGGGACTCACGGTGGTTCCTGGTCCAGGGGCTGACCTCCAACACAGGAAGCACCTTCTGTGAACCCGCCTGCCACTGCTCAGTGTACACCAACTCGTCTCTGAGCTTAGCGGACACTGCCGTTCATGCAACAAGGACGCTCACTCTGTGGGTCTAACGGGACGGACGCTGGCGGGAAGCTCCGCGCATGCGTGTTTCTCTCTCCCATAAGCCCCCGCGGGAGTCCTGGAAGCCCCGCCTCTCTCCTTCCGCCAAGAAAATTCTCAACAGGTGGTGCAGGGAGGGCCGGCCATTGCTGAGTAGGCAGGTGACCACAGACGCATTCAGGGCGAACGGACTGTGCCGGTTCCTAAACTTACTGCACCTCAATCCAAGGTGGCAGCCTGGTCTGAACGCAGCAGGTGCTGTCTGTGCCGGCGCAGCAGGTCCCGACTGAGGACTGCAGTGCGGAGGCCGCCACTGAGCCACCGAAGGCAGGTGGGCAGATCCCACTGTTGATCCCACTGCTGCTCAGGCCAGGAATGGCGGGGAGAGCAACCAGGGAGTGGGCTTGAGCTCTTCTTCCATAGACACCTTTATTTTTTTTTTTTAGAACCGCACTCATGGCATATGAAGGTTCCCAGGCTAGCGGTCCAATCGTAGCTACAGCTGACGGCCTACACCACAGGCACAGCAAGGCGGGATCCGAGCTGCGTCTGCCACCTACACCACAGCTCACAGCAGTGCCAGATCCTTAACCCCCTGAGTGAGGCCAGGGGTCAAACCCGCACAACCTCATGGTTCCTAGTAGCATCCGTTTCTGCTGCTCCACGATGGGAACTCCTTCCATAGACTCTTAAAAAGGAAATAGATTGATGGAAAATAAATGGTTTCAAATAAATAAATAAAATCTCTGACTTTGGAGTGATGAGTCCATTTGTACTCAAAGTAATCATCAATAATACGGGCTTTACAAGTGACTTTTTTTTTAATGTTTTTTGTCTTTTTTGCTCCTTTATTCTTCCTTCACTAACTCCCTTTATGTAAAATAAGTTTTCTTAGTATTCATTTTAATTCCTTTGTTGATTTTCTATTCGCTCTAGAATTTACCATATAATCATTGTATTATGATCTATCTCACAATACTGACTTAATTCTAATAAAGTACTGCAAATTTGCTCTATCACTGCTCCATATCCATTCTACATTTTTGTTCTACTTTGCTATATAATTTACAAAGTATTATATGAAGTGAAATAAGTCTGAAAGAGAAAGACAAATACTTGGCCCTGTATGTACTTTACAAAATATATAAATAAAATATACATAAATAAATACATACTTTAAATTTATATTATAAATATATATACTGTTTTATATAAATACATTTATTTGCCACAGGTGAAGCGTTGAAGTGGGATAAATGGGTAAACTTTTTAAAAAGTTTAAATAAATTGAATAAAAATTATGTTTGTATATGTTATAAGACTAAAAACATAATATTATAATTACTTCATGTTATTTCTTTTAATAAAATTAAGAGAAAAATATACGTAAATATATTCTATATTTACTAACAGAGATACCATTTCAGTGCTTTTAATTTCTTCTTGTTGAATTAGTTGATCATTCTGGCTAGAGATTTATGGATTTCATTGATCTTTTAAAAGAAATAGTTCTTTTAAAATTGATTTCCCTTATTTTTTCTGTTTTCTATTTAATCTTCTCTGCTTTTATCCTGATTATTTCCTTTCTTCGGCTTGCTTTGTGTGTATTTTCCCTTGTCTCATTGCTACTTTGCATGGACTATTAGATAATTTATTTCAGACCACTCTTCCATCTAAAGATGAAATTTTAATGCTGTAAATCCCTGTAAGCATTGCTTTATCTATGTCCCACAAATTGCAATATGTTGTTTTCATTTCCATTCAATTAAAAATATTTTCTAATTTCCCTTATGAGTCTCATGAGTTATTTAGAAGTACTTGTTTAATTTCCCAGTATTTGGCATTTTTCAGATATCTTTCTGTTGACTTTCATAACAACAATAATGATATTGTGGTCAGAAAACTATGACTAACATTGACTATCTTCAATTCTTTCAAATTTATTGATTTTTGTTTAATGGCCTGGAAAATGTTCTATTTTGTTAAATATTCTAAAATCTTTTTGGAATTTTCACATTTGCTTTTGTCTATTAGAGGGAATTATTCAACTTCTATTTATTACATTTTATATACATTTACTGTGGGTTACTTGTTCTGCGGATTTCAGAGAGAGGAGTATTAATATGTCCAACTATAATTGTGAATTTTTCTGTTTATTTTTCAGTTCTATCAGGATTTTCTTCATGTTTGTTTTTGTTTTTTTTTGTTTTATTGTCTTTGTAGGGCTGCACCTGTGGCATATGGAAATTCCCAGGCTAGGTGTCAAATCGGAGCTGCAGCTGCCAGCCTACACCACAGCCACAACAAAGCAGGATCCAGGCCTGTCTGTGACCTACACCACAGCTCGCCATGCTGCTGGATCCTTGAACCCACCGAGGGGGCCAGAGATCGAACCTGCATCCTCATGGATACTAGTCAGATTCATTACTGCTGAGACATGACAAGAACTCCTGCTTCATGTATTTTCAAGTTTGTTGTGATTGCTGTGTCTTTTCTTTCAACTGACTGCTTTATTTCTGGTAATATTCTTTGTCGTGAATTCTATTTTTTTTTCTGATATTAACATAGCCAGCCCAGCTTTCTTTGCTTAATATTTACATATTAAAAATTTCCAAGTTATTACACAGAACCTTTCAATATCTTTATATTTGAATTAGGTTTCAATAGACAATATATACACATGTCTTTTTTAAAATACAATTTGATGACCTCTATCATTAATTGGGTCTAGAGATTCTTCATATGGAATGCAGTTTCGATACATTTACATTTAATTCCATCACCCTATTTTTCTTTTCTTACTCATTTTCTCTGTTCCCTTTTTTCTTTTTTGCATGCTAGATTTTGGGTTGTTTCTTTTTTTTTATTCCATTTATGCTTCACTTTATTATTTATAGCTCAAAAACAGTAGTAAACTTACAACATGATAAATGTAATTACTCTTTTCATGTCTCTGTTCTCGTATATATATATAGAAATGTAATATATATATATAGAAATGTAAGTATGTTATTAGCTACAATTTTTTACTATTTTCTTGCAGACCATCAAATTTCTATTAGGATTAGTAAAAGTTCTTTTAAAGTCTAAATAAGAAAAATGCACTTTTTGTCCTTTTTTCAATTTCCAGAGATTTGCATTTATTAGGCAAATCTGGATTCCCATCTTGTATTAATTTGACCTAAAAAGGAATCTTTAATATTTTGAAATCAGATCTCTTGGCAATGATTTCTCTCATATTTGTCTGATGAAAATATTGTTTTTACTTTTTGTTTTGTATGTAATATTTTCCTGCCTCCAAGATTTTCCTTTTATCATTGGTTTTCAGTAGTTTTAATATGCTGTATCCTGGTTCTGTGGTAGGACTTAAAATATGATACTTCTGTACAACTCTACTCCAAACTTCCCCATTTTTCATAAAGTTCAACTAATTTGAGATTTAATTTTGTTAAACCAGAAATAATAGAAGTTACAATAATGTAATCAGGCTATGTAGACTGCAGCTAATTTTTATATTTACTATTTTAACATAGGTATTGAAGTAATGGAAACATTACATTCTTGCAAGGTTTCAACTGTCTTTCACTCTAATACTTAAAGCATCTTTACAGAGCATCGGCTTGTCTGATTTGGATGGTAAATAGCTTGTGTTGTGCATCATTTATCGTGTGTGAAAACCCATTAACTTCATCCCCAAACTGTATAATCCCCAGATATATAATTAAAATAAAAGACAATGTGGATGGATTCTTAATTCAGCTCATCACTGACTATTTTTACAGACTGAGATGGCAGAGAGTTAATGTTTCATTTTTTTTAAAAGGAAATATCTGACTTGGAAGCAGAGGCAGAAAACTAAGCAATGTTGAGTGCTGAGAGATTTTACCTATACCACAACTCTTAAAGAGTTGATGTTATTTTTTTTCTAAGGATTAGCAGACTGAGTCTCAGAAAAATTGTCACCTAAAATCACAATGATACCAAGTGGCAGGTTTGTCTTACAGTCTAGATGTGTTCCTCCCATTCTTTCTTTCTTTTTTTCTTTCTTCCTTCCTTCCTTCCTTTCTTTTTTTTCTTTCCTTCTTTTTCTCTCTCTCCCTCCCTCCATATCCCCCCTTCCTTTCTTTCTCTTTCAGGTCACAGGTGTGGCATATGGAAGTTCCCCAACTAGGAGTCAATCAGAGCTGTAGCTGCTGGACTGCTCCACAGCCACAGCAATATCAGATTCCAGCTATATCTGTGACATACAACCACAACTCTCAGCAACAATGGATCCTTAATCCACAGACTGAGGTCAGGGATCGAACCTGCATACCCATGGGTACTTGTCAGGTTCCTTCCCACTGAGCACAATGGGAACTCCATGTTATTATTATTATTTTTTGTCTTTTTAGGGACACACTGGTGGCATATGGAGGCTCCCAGGCTAGGGGTTCAATCAGAGCTGTAGCTGCCGGCCTACGCCACAGCCACAGCAACATCATATCCAAGCCGTGTTTGTGACCTACACTACAGCTCATGGCAACGCCAGATCCTTAACCCACTGAAGAAGGCCACGGATCAAACCTGCAACCTCATGGTTCCTAGTCAGATTCGTTGCCACTGTGCCACGAGGGGAGCTCTGCACTTCATGTCTCTTAAATATAGTGTTTTCACTACCCCCACACAACTTTTAGAGATTAAAAATTATATTTAGGGAGCATATTTAAATTCTAACAAATTATTCTATCAAATTATATCAAAATATACCCTATAAGGCAGAAACAGTAAATTTATAATTAGGTAAACTAATGTAAACGTGTTTCTATGTTTTTCTTGGCCAAAGATCAATTGTAGACATTAACCAGCTGAGAAGAATATTAAGGGTGGATGGCAGGTATCTGGGAAAATGATTCTCAGGGAAACATCAGAGATTTGAAAAGCACTTCAGCGTATTTATTCAAAATAAATATGTTTTGCCACCCTACGGAGATTAGGCATAAAAAAAGGAAACACCCCTTTGTTTGCAGTTTTGTCAAGACAGTGGTTACAGCTAGATAAAAACGACTTTCAATGTAATTCTTATTCTCTGTACCAGGGAACACTGAATCCATGCACTTTACAAGTTGAGACTCCTGGGCTAAAGAAAATATGTCTGTGAGGAAAAGCATATGGATTAAATATACAGAATGGTAAGGACTACATTTTTTTTTATTGCAGGAATCTATTAGAAGACCCCAGATCTAGTTAAAATAATTTTATACATTTTCCCCTAATACCTAGTTCAAAACAGGATGGACACTTTTCAGTAACTTATGGAGAAGAATGGAATTAAAGCACTAACTGTACCCCAGAGGATTAATTCTGTGACCATGTAGAAATTTGGGTAATTTAAGCACATACTGTTCTTTCAAATTAGAGCCTATTATTGGATACTCTTTCTCAGATAAGTGCATGAGCCCAACAGTGCAGATTATCTACATTTTATTTCTGATTTCAATCCCTAATGCATGAGGAATCTATTATTATATATCATCCCTGTTGAAACTGTTATGAGTTAAATTTGAAGCATTTCTATAGAGGGTGGTGAAAATATATTCTGGGTTTCTAGTGCCTTTCAAAACATGTTTAATGTCCAGTGACAACATAACATACAAAAAGAGAGAGCTAGCAAGGGAAATAGTAATCAAACAAAAGGAAGAATGATTAGAAATCACTGTTTTGTCATGGACACACGATAAATCTCCAAGAGGAGAAAATAAAAACCATGCCTTATATCTTGTTTAAATGCATAAATATTCTACATAAGTTTAGGCTTGTTTAAAAAAATAGCTGACAAATATGCACTTCTTATTTTAAACTTTTAAATCATATAAATGTAAACCTACAAAAATGGAGAGGCATTTTCATATGTAATTATCATTAGCAATAGAGAAAGGATATGATTTTGCTTGATGCCATTTAAATGTGGATATTGTTATGCTGAAACCATCATTTTTTATGATAATGGAGAAAAGAGAGTAAAATTATTCAAATCTGAGCACTTCTTTCCACAATTTGGGACTACAGATTTATATTCCTCTTAGAGGTGTTAATGGTGTTGTAGGCAGGGAATGTGTTCCACATGATTTAACAAAGACAGATAGGAAATGTGTTTAGAAATAGTATATTGTGTGTGAATTTCAGAGGGTTTAAGAATTTTTGGAAAGATTAAAGGAACATTGGCCAATCATCTGAAAATCAGAGCAGTATAGCCAATACCACCTATTTCTGTGCTCAATTTGGTTAATCTCTGTAAATAAATCTTAACTAATCCCATTTTTCTGTCAAGTCCATAGCCAATGTTTTTTAAGATTCATTGTCTACCATATGTCAGCACAAAAAGTCTTCCAGAAGGAGATTTGAATTTCTGGTTCAGAGTACTCTTCTGGACATATGTCAAAACAGCTGTTCTTCCTGAGGGCCACCAACTCCAGCGTTTAAGTGTCTACAGAAGCTCTCAAAATCTCACAAAACACTAATAAAGGCAACATTTCAAATTGTCTTTCAAAGATGTTCTAGAATAAATGATGAATCATGAAACATATCTTGGCCCTTTGAAGACTATGTTAAATCAGTCATCCTCTATAAACGTGTTACTTTTCATTTAAAAACATCTTCAGGCATCAGGAAGCCAACGCGGGTGTGGCTCTAGATAAAGGCAAAAAGACAGAAAAAAAAGGCCACCTATTATCATTAAAAAGTGGGGTTTCTTTGAAAATGTGATGATAAGCATACTTTTATTTAAATATTTAAGGTCTGGAGTTCCCATCATGGCTCAGTGGTTAACGAACCCGACTAGTATCCATGAGGATGAGGATTTGATCCCGGGCCTTGCTCAGTGGGTTAAGGATCTGGCATTGCCGTGAGCTGTGGAGCAGGTCACAGACGTGGCTCGGATCTGGTGATGCTGTGGCTGTGGTGTAGCCCAGCAGCTACAGCTCCGATTTGATCCCTAGGCTGGGAACCTCCATATGCCGCGGGTGTGGTCCTAAGAAGGACAATAAATAAATAAATACATACATACATACATACATATTTAAGGTCTGTTTCAAATATTCTGATTTATGTAACAAGCTAAACATAATTATGTAACTGTCCCTTACTTTCTGTAATCCACTGGTGTGTGTATATATTGGATCATTTCTAACAAATAATTTATCAGGAATAACTTTTTAGTAAGATTTAAAGTACTTTCTTCACAAGGCGGCTATGGGCAAAGTCTGCTACTGGCAAATACAGTGTACTCGACAAATGTGCTCATGGAGAGAGCAAGCTATCTTTTATAGGACAAATTACAGTTGAGCTATTTCCATGAAAATTGTGTCTGAAGCAGAGTGGGAAGCATCGTCTCTACTGATTACTATCAAATAAGTCTCTGTGAAGACAGTCTGTCCAAACAGTGTTACCTGTTACTACTAGGCTCCAAGAGCACTAATAACTTTTATTCCTTTTTCTAATTAGGAATAATCATGTGTTTTTCCTCCCTTCCTGTGGGATGTATCATTTCCTCAGGGCCAGGGCCATTTTGCTCATTTTTGTGCTTTACTTAGGGGCAAGAAAATGCTTAGTACATTTAAGCCTTAAGTCCACATTTTTCTTGGAATTACAGATAATTCAGTTTTAAATGTGCTCATAAAATTCAAGGATTTTAAAACACTGTACTGTTTTCTTTTTCCTAAACCAACTCTGTATGCCCTACTGATTAGATTCATGGCTCAGAGAGATGGTGCATGCATTTCCAGGGTAGAAAAGGGAAATTATTTCATATTTTGCCTGCAATTAATTACATGCCTAAATCCTAAGCTTTCCATTAAACATCCTGGAGAGAAAGTGTAGAATTAATTCATGTGAACACACCTAGTAACCTCTAATAATCAAGCAGTTTTGTGTAGTCTTTTTACAGGTGCGCAGTGGACAAAGTCTGCAGTCCCTGCTGTGTGTTATAACTTACGTTAATAGATTTTCTTCATTTCATCCTTCTTTGAATTTGAGAAAATAATATACTTTATTATTTGGTATGCTGATACTTTATTTGTTGTTACTGAATTTGTGCTCTTAAACAAATTTTATTTTTTTCCTCATGCTGTTCCTGATTTCCCTATACATATACCTTGCCTTAATGGGGAAAAAAAAAATGTGAACCTTCTCTACTTTTCTCCTTTTAGCTCGTCCCCTTGGGCTCCCTCCCAATTCCACTCTCTTGTTCTTTACTTTTCTTTCTCTTCAGTATAGATTTTCCTAATCCTTGAAAGAATGGCAGAAGGTACCTATAAGATCATCAACATGTGCGGATGGATTTTTAAACTGTTGGATTACTTTTTATTTTCAAAACAAAGGGTCTATAAACTTATTCAGAGGATGTTCTCTAAATTTGACATAATTTGCCCTGACATATTTTCATGTCTAACATTGATTTTTTTCATTATCCTTCATCACCCCATCATCTCTATGTCCTTGCTTTTAAAAGAAAACTCAGAGTTTTGTCTGTTTCAGTGTTTTTCACACTTGACTATATTGGAATTATTTAGGAATTCTGAGAGCTGGATTATGGATTAAGAGCTGAGCATATGAAGTTTTGAACGATTCCCACGTGGTGTTAATGTGGACCACGTTTGAAGAAAAGCATTAGTGGGTTTTATTCATATTTTCAAGGAAATTTGGATTTGCTAATTCTCTCAATTGTTTCCTGGGTGTCTTCACATTCATACATACTTTCATATTTATTATACCCATTCATCAAACTCTTTAGATTGATGCCATTTTCTTTTCCTAGTTTCATTAATTAGATACCTAGATATTTTCTTTCCTTTATATATTTAGGCTGATCCTGTTTTTTCCTCCTTCTGTAATATTTTTCATAATTCTATTTTTTCTTTCTTTTTATAAATCTTCAGAACATGGAGATTTATCTAAGCTTAAAGTTTTCTAAAGTGATATCCTTTTTGTAGCACACCTGATCTTTTTGCACATTGAAATTATACTCATACAAGGTATATCAACGGGGAAGAATTATGGTACAAATTCTAACTGAAATTCCGATGTGAGTAACTTTCCAGTAGAATGTTTCTGATGGACTGAGAAATGATACTTTCTTATCCTGCCCCGTTATCTGATTATTTTCCAAGCAGAGGGAATTTGATCTTTGACATTTATTTTTTCTTTTCTTAACAAATTTTCTAAAATCCTAAAACTCAAGAATACATTCAATTCTGTCCTTTGTCATTTCATTTCCAGCTGACTTTTGAAAGCTATAGTCTCCCGATATAAAAAGAAAAAAAAGTGTGTATATGTTTGTGTGTGTATAAACACACACAACACACACACACACGTATACATACACATATAGCCACAAATATGGCAGTGGATTTGTGGATGAAAATGGAGAAAAAATGAATAAATATCCCAAGAATGTGCATCTATGCAAAGAGGTACAAATTCTCAGGATTCTAATTTGTGAAATGCTTGCATTTATGAGCCAGGGAACGAACAATGGAAGGGAGGGGCTTTCCCTGGTTCTTTATTTTAATAATCTTACCCTATTGCAGTTAGTACAGTACATAAGTTTTGTTGGTGGTGTAAATTTCCACCTAGTACTTACAAGGAGTTTTGATGATGTCTGTATCAATCCTGAGGTTTTATTTCCTAGAGCTAAGAGTTATACATAAAAACTGAGTTTTGAGCCTGTATCTTAACCACCCTGGATAGAATTGGGGGATAATTTTCACCTCTATGGAGTAATCTATAACTAGTGTCTACACAAAGCAAAGTGAAGTCAAGTGATGATAAAGGACGGTAAAAGGACTGACACTCACAAAAGTCAATTGCGTTTTAGACGGAGTATATATAAATTCTTTATGCAAAACTGTCCTTAAATTCTCATTAACCTCTGTGGAAAGTATCAATATTTTCTTTCTTTCTTTCTTTCTTTCTTTCTTTCTTTCTTTCTTTCTTTCTTTCTTTCTTTCTTTCTCTCTCTCTCTCTTTCCTTTTGTGTGTGTGTGTGTGTGTGTGTGTGTGTGTGACACCTGCAGTATTTGTAAGTTCCCAGGCCAGGGATAGAACTTGAGCCATAGTGGTGACAATGCTGGATTCTCAACCCACCAGGGAACTCCTCAATCTTTCAAATTTACATAAAAGAGTGCTAACTACATTGGCCCATATCACAAAGCTTTTAAGTTCTGGAGTTACAGTCTGACACTAAGTAACTGTTGTACTAAAAGTAAACATTTGAGTGCTAACTTCAATCTGTCATGTCACAAGAAAGAAAGTAAGTAACATAGAGAGTAAAAAGGAGTAAACATGATGCACCATCAGATGCAATTTTCCTAGGAAGGAATATTTAGACAGCCAGCTCACCATAACGTTATCATTCAAACGTTCAACATCGATGCTGCCTCCCAAATAAGACATTTCTAAAAACTTAAACTCTATTGCCACTACATTCTAAACACTATAATATTTTCAAAGAATTTCACATTAAATTGCTATGTTTTTAATCAAAGTGTGAAAATACCATGGCGATTACAATAATTTCAACAAATTTTCTTTCCTTCATGAGACTGTTTTCATGTTCCCTCATTTTAAAGCAAATTTGAATGCTATGCGATGAAGTCTATTTTCTAATGCTGAACATTTTCAAAGGACCTATCTCCTAGGGAGGAACAGCTCTAGGAAGCAATCAGCCTTTCTATTTCAGGCCATCGACATTCATGCTTTGCTATAGAAGAGGGGCAGATGCATCATCTCCGTGAAGTACCTGAAATAAAGAGGCCGAAGAAAATATTTAGATCCCGAGACACTCATATAAAGTTGCAATATAAAATTGGTATAATTTACTCTTGTTTTTCTTCTAAATTGTTGGCATTATGTACAACTGCAAAAAACATATTGTGAATAGTGCCTCCCCCCAAATGCAATGTTATCAGAGACAAACCTAAAACTTTAAAAAAAAATTTTTCCCCTAACTCTCCACCTTATTTGTCTGAGATTGCTCAGGTACATCCGCTGGGATATCTAATTTTATTTCTTGTTTCACATCACTTAAAAACTCTGTATAGGTGTACACAAATATGTGGAATTCAAATATCTTTTTTTGTCATGAAAATGCTTTAATGGTGGTGTCTGTACAGCATGTGATGTTGAGACAGGGCAAGTGCCAGGCAGGGAGACACGTCCATCAGAGAACAGGTCATGCATGAATAAAGTTCATGTAATTTCTGTTCTTTCCAAGTAGCAGACAGCTCCAGGCCACCCCCATGAACTCAGCCTTCTCCTCAGCCATGCGGTACTGCTGGAACTCGGACACAGGTAGTACACATTGCTCTCGGCATCAGTGAACTCTATCAGGTCCATGCCCTCACTCCTACACCAGCGCAGGAAGGCTTGGAACCAGGAATTGGCCATGAACCTCTCAGATGGCTTGAACAGCTCTCGGATGAATGGCACTCTTGCCAATGATGGTGACAGATGTTTGTAGCCCCTAAGGTGGATGTCACAGACTGCTCTTTTCACATTGTTGGGAATGCACTCCATGGAGTATCTGCTGATCTTGTTTTCGATGTCAAGTGTCTGCTCATCCAGCTCCTTCATGCACATGCAGCCCTTGAACATGGCTCTTTTTATACTCTGATGCCTCCCAACAAGGTTTCACTGTTGTCTTTGCACGATTTCTGTTCACTTTAGTAATTTAGTTGAGATGTACTCAATTTTACTTTTTTTACCATTACTATTTGTTAAATTGTAAAAGCATTATTTCCAGAGGTTTATTTCCAAAATGGAGGAAATTGAAAATATTGATTTTTAAAAATACTTATACAAGCAAGTAGTCAAAAGTATCATAATTTATTTTTTTTTGGCTAGAATCTATATGGTGTAAACATACAAAAAACATAACATATAAATGAATTTTTTTCATGTTTTTGTCATAGCCACCAAGTTAGAACCTCCATAATAATAAGCAAGTCATGGTACAGCACTTTTGAGCTGCATCTAGTGTTTTTCTAAGTATACTTATTAAGTTATGCAATTTTTGAAATTTTTGGGTATAAGGCTGTTACTTTTCCTAAATTTTCAGTTTTCTGGCCAATATTCCATTTTTTCTTTTTGTTTTTTCATTTTTACTAAGTTTTATTGAAGTGTAGTTGATTTACAATGTTGAGATAACTTCTGCTGTACAACTCTCCAGTGATTACTGGAGGGTTATCAACTGCCAGGTGGCGGAAAGAGGGAAGCGAATCACATTCATAGTTTATGAAAAAAAAAATCTCTTAGTTTAATAATCAACTATGAGGTTTTTTTAGTTAAGACATTGTTCTACTAAGAGAATCAAGAATAATATAACATGCATTTTTACTTCTTCTCTAATGGACTAGATATATTTATGAATAGCTTTATGCAAAATAGATGATGAATGTCTTTAGAAGGAAAAAGTTCTCAGTATGAATCCCTGTTAAAGAATATAAGTATCATGTGGAGTAACATAATCTTTCTAAACCTCATAAAATAATTTTTACACTGCAATTATATTATACACATGAAATTATAATACACTGTATATATAATATATATTGGAAATTGTGTTATATATTATTCATCACAGACTTGGAGCACAATATGATATAATAAATTGTTTTTATCAAAATGGCACATTATTAGATTACCATATATATATGATATATATGGTGTGTGTGTATATATATATATACGTATATATATATACACACACACACACACACACACACATATATTTGACACCCATTGATTACTTATGACATAGATAATGCATCTGAAAATACTTCTGTATTTTTTACAGTTTTCTTGCTGTCCAAGACATAAATGGCTGCTACTTTCTTCTGCATAGCAAGAGAAAAGGGGTTTGTTCATTTCTTTGTTAGATACAAAACATATATCATTTCTTTTGTAGCCAAGCACATGCGTGGCCACAGACTAACAGCAAGGTAGCCTTAGAGGAGAGAATTACTCTTATAACACTTGGGGTCATCACTGAACAGGTACTTAATATTTTTCAACATGCACACAGTCTTAATTACAAACTAGAAGGAGTGTGTTTGGTCATTAATTCCTCTACTCTCTCTCTGCTAGTTGCAACACCATAAGACCTGAAATCTGCTGTGTCAGAAAATTTCCAAAACTACTTTACATGGTACAATGTAGCATTGTGCTTTCTCTGAGTTTTGTAGTGACTTAGCATACCTGGTCTACAAAGAAACAGCAATGTGGAAATATGACATCTTCTCTAAATCTTAGATACAAAGAAAGAGAAGATACTTCCTTTCAATTTAAAGTTCTATCAGAAAAACTAAAAAATAAGTTGGCAACCACACACATGAAATACAAAGTGATTTATTACCTTTTTAAAGTTAAATATTTTAGGTATGTAAAGAATTTAATACACTTCAAACCAAATTCTGCTTAACACAATTGATAATATTTATTGGATATTTAAATGAGAAAATATATTTACTTGAATCTCCTGGTAGAATATTTTGCTGAGCCCTACCTAAGCAAAATACAAAAGCAAGCAGAACAGTTTCTGCTGTAAAGAATGTTATATTCTGTAAGAAGAAAGGTGACATAAATAACCCAAATTCAAGGAAGGGAATAAAAACTATCATAAGGGAACCCACAGTGTTCCTGCGTGAAACATTCTATCTTCAACTGAATGTGTCTCCACAGAAGAGACTGTGACAGTCACAGTTCTGATCCTCACACTGTTTTCTGGGACACAGCTTTTCTGTAAAATCCTCATCTTTTAAAAGGTTTTTGCTTTGTTGCTCAGGGTGTCAGCGGGTTTTGCTGATGATGCGTCACCCACTAGGGAATCTATTCAAAATAATACGCCCATCTTAATAGAAGGCAGTTTTTAAATGACTGTAAACACACACACACACACACACACACACAGAAAAATACACTCCTAGAGAGCATCATTGCCTTGAAGATACCTTAAAAATAAGAAAAATGTTTTTATCATTAAAACATCACCAGCATTTGGTTTAATCTGGAAGACTATTTCACTTGATTAAAACATTTATGTCAACCAAAAAGTTTTATTAGGTCGGTAAAAAATATCTATTTACTAAGATGAACTCTGGTTATTTTAGGAAGAATTTTTATGCAAATGATTACATTCATGTTATTATAAAAGTCGTGGACTTACCATGTATATCTTTTCCAACTGATATACGGAAATACAGATGCATGGTAAATGACTGTTTCTGACAGACAATCCACGCTGATTGTCGCATTTGCTGATGAACAGATATCTGGGTGTAATAGTATCGAGTACTTGCTTCAGAGCTTTAGCATTTCCCCTTCTCAGTGAATGAAGAGTTCCCACCAAATATCTATACATTTGCTTCTCAGCATCTTCCAGTCTTTGCTTCAAGGTCACTTCCTCCAAGTGGCTTACCCTGACTGCTCTTATTTCATAAGTACGTCCTTTTTACTGAAATCCACCTTATTTCTCTGTGCATTAGTCTCCATTATACATACTGTCATCTAATATTTTTAAGAATAACTAAAAAAAAATAAGGGCCATTCAAAAAAAGCTTTATTTGCTCACATAAATACCCACAGATGTAGCAGGCATTTAGTAAGTATTATTTTTCAACTGGCTGAATGAAATGTGACTACGGTATTGTCATAATTTTGCACAGCAAATTGCATCTCAAACTGATTATGTATGTACACATGTATATACACGCATATTATGTGTGTACTCATGTATGTGTATATATGCATGTATGTGTGTGCATGTATGTATGCATGCCATGCATACTGTGTAAGTATATATACACATATACATTACGGTAGCATGAGTAGCAAAGCTCTGTGATGGCAGAGTCCCACTGCTGGCATGCAGCTCATACTGTGAACACATTAACCATTTCAAGTCCATCACATGGCAGGTCAAGTAGTGAAGCAAAGGTCTCTCTTACATCCTGAAAGAATAATGCATAATCCAAAAGAATTTATTTTACTTTTAGAAAGTGGATAGATAAAAGAAAAGGGAGAAAATAAATTCATTCTCTCGTGCACAACTGAGATGAACTAAAGAACGAGTGAAATAGGAATCTGTTCACAGGTTTTATCTCAAAAATGGATATAGACTATGCAATTGTTTTAAATGTGAATAAGCCAAAATTACAGTAGTTTTTCATCTAATTGATTATTGGGTGGATTATTTCTTCTTCCTTGTTTCCACTGCATTTCTCCTATTTCCTTCTTATTTTACTGATTTCGTCCATCACTTCGCTCAGTAACTTCCACTCAGAGAAAATCGCCCTTTTACAGTGCTTTGATGGTGCTTCACTCTGCAGATGGTATCAACAAAACTGATAAATTGCTTTTGAAAAATATATTTGGCAACTGAGTACATCTCTACTTCATTTGCAGATGCTTCCATTTGCTAGCTCACTATTTCTTACAAAAATACCTTTGAGAGTAAAATAATTACTGAAAACAAGTGTCAGAATTACTGTGTGGAGGGGCGCCCATCTCAAAAGCTCACAGAACTAAGGATAAATGTTACTAAGCTAAAGATCTAGGCCCAAGCAATGTATCTAGTACTTCAGATAGTTATATATGTAAAAGTCGCTTGAAAAATGTCAGTTAATACATACATAACACTAAGGATTCTTCTCATATTTTAGAAGAAATTCATTATCTTCTACATTTGCCACTACCAAAAAAGCAAACATTTCCGGTAGAAAAAGAATAAACTTGAATGAAATATATTATTCATATTATATATAATCTATTTATATATATACAATGTATATATGTGTAGTGTGTGTACATGTTACATAATATACACACTAGAGAATACATACCAAATATACTATATATACACTAAATTTAGTCTCATAACTACCCGAAGACCATCAGTTTCTTCCCCTTATCACAATCAGACGTGAGTAATTGAAATTAATTTTTCTGGAGTTACGTTGTGGCTCAGCGAAAACAAATCTGACTAGTATCCACAAGGACACAGGTCTGATCGCTGGCCTCCTTCAGTGGGTTAAGGATCCGGTGCTGCTATGAGCTGTGGTGTAGATCTCAGATGAGGCTTGGACCTGGCAGTGCTGTGGCTGTGGTGTAGGCTGGCCGCTACATCTCCAATTGAATCTCTAGCCTGGGAACCTCCATATGCTGGTGGGTGCAGCTCTAAAAAAGAAAAAAAAAGTAATTTATTTTTCTGGGTTATTACCTTCCTCTGGATTTTGCCCTTCTCCTGTGATGAATCAGTCCCATCCAGTTTTTCCTACTTGTCATCTCTTTTGCATGTCCACACTTACCATCACTTACCTAGCCAAATCCCTCTCTGAATTAATCCTATATTTTGTTTTCTGTGTTTCAGTACTGATGCCATATACATTTACGGACAAATATGTGCAATGATAACAATTAGCACTGTCATCTTAGGGAACAGATTTTCGCTTGTAAAAATTTGATTTGCATTTTATATTTTTCACTAATAATATTCTTGTCCCTAATGAAATTGCCCTAAATAATAACAGAACCCTAACATTTCTTCATATATGAACACACCTACTCATTTCTACCAATATCTTTGCTTTCTAGTTCTCAGAGTAAATGGAAGACATCAAGATGAAGTCTTCAAAACTATGAGGGATACATCCCTGCTCCATATTTTACCCTGTGAAAAGAACTAAAATTTAGTCATTGTTCTCTGAATATTACTTTGCCCTGTTTTTGCCTTCCTTGAGTCTTGCTTTGTGATGTTAGTCACAATTGAACAAATAAGGGTTTATATTCCTGGAATCTTCTTTTTGCCCCTAAATGAATATTCTATCAAGTACGATAGAAAGCAAATAAAAATAAATTTGGGATAAATTATATTTATGATTCAATTATACCATTGTGTCACTATCAAGAGTTCTGCTTACTAATATACAGAAATGCATTTAATTATTGTTTATAGAATATCAACATATACCTAGAAAATAGTCATTTCTTATGTGAGTCTAATCAGATCTACAATTACTTAACAGAACATCCTAAAAAAACTATGTCAAAATGTAGAGCATCATATCGAAAGTTTATGCAAATATTGGTCACTCCTTCTATACAGGTATCCAAAAGCTTTCTTTACTATTTAATAAAATGAACTTAAACATTCATTTTCGCACTAGTTGCTTCTCTATTGAGTCACTAAAATTTGCCAATAGGATGCTATCTGTATCTGAACAGAAGTCTAGACTGCTGATATTGTATGTAGTTCAAGGCTAGATTCTTTACATTTAAGATTATTGATCTTACATTTATTTCTACTAAAGTTAGGATTTGCTACCAAACAGTTTTATTACTATCATAAATTAAACACTCATAAAACTGTAGGTGCTCTAAAGTTAACGGGAATAGGTGGATGACCCAGCAATGCTGGGATATTTCAGTTTTCTTAAGATTTTAAAAATGAGGACTACATACCAATTTTAGTTAGTAAAATCATGTTGCAAATGTTTGCAACACTAATTAATCTACCGTAATATCTGCCGTATTTATCACAAAATGTTCACTTTTTGAATATCACTCAATCTAAAAATGCCTACAGGTAAGAACTGTACAACCTGTTACAGAATGTCATACAAGAACTAAAATGGCCTTTACAGAGTTGGCCACAATCCAGTTAATGTCAGGAATGGGAAAGGGAACACTAAAAAGATCATAGTCATTAGTGGATTAAAGGCTTAAATGTTAGATCTGAAACTGTTAAAACTCCTAGAAGACAACATTGGGAAAATCCTTGTGGATGCTGGATTGGTAATGATTTCTTGGACATGACACAAAAATCAGAGGCAACAAAAACAAAAACAGACAAGTGGGATTATATCAAATTAAAAACTTTTGCACAGCAAAGGAAACAATCAGCCAAATGAAAATGCAACCTATGGAAGGTGAGAAAATATCTGTAAATTATATATGCAGTAAAATAATACACAAACTATATAAAGAATTGTTATAACTCAGTAGCAAACAAAAATAACCTAATTTTTAAATAAGCAAAGGAAATATATACACATTTCTCCCAAGAGGATATGTGGTCAACACTTACATAAAAAAATGATTGAGTGAGTTCCTGTTGTGGCACAGTGAAACAAATCTGACTAGCATCCATGAGGACTTAGGTTTGATCCCCGGTCTCACTCAGTGGGTTGGGGATCTGGCATTGCCGTGTGCTGTGGTGCAGGTCACAGACACGGCTCAGATCTCGCGTTGCTGTGGTTGTGGTGTAGGCCAACAGTTGTAGCTTCTATTCGTCCCCTAGCCTGGGAACTCCCATATGCCACAGGTGCGGCCCTAAAAAGCAAAAAGAAAGAAAAAAGAAAAAATAGCACTAATTTTCAGGGAACTGCAAATCAAAACTGCAATGAGATATCACTTCACATCTGTTAGGATGACTTTGGTTTAAAAACTGATAATAAATATTGATGAGAATATTGAGAGAGTGGCCCCTTATACACTGCTGGTAGAAATTTAAACTGACATAACCATTAAGGAAAAGAGTACTGAGGTTCCTTGGGGAAAAAAAAAAACAAAAAAACCTCCGAAAATAGAGCTACCACATGATCCAGCAATCCCTGGTTATATTCAAAAGAATTGAAATTGGTACCTCTAAGAGTTTTCTGTATTCCCATCTCATTGCAACATTACTCACAATAGCCAAGACATGGTCGCAACTTACCTATCAATCACTGCGTGAATGGGAAAAGGAAATGTGGTATATACATAAGACGGACTAGTATTCAGCTATAAAAATGGCAGAAATCATATTGTTTGTGACAATAAGGATGAACTGGAGGAAGATTGTGCTCAAGGAAATAAATTAGAAATATAATGGCAAAAACTACATGCATATAAGGAATCTAAAATAGTCAAATGATATCCCGCATATAAGGAATCTAAAATAGTCAAATT
>PVHT020000061.1:7188823-7376446 GCA_004024745.2 Catagonus wagneri
TTTTTTAAGGACACTCACTGACAGTTTCTCTATTTCAGGTGAAACATTATTGCACAACTGCTGATGTAACCTTAATTATCTGCAGTGTTGCAGCAACTGGCTCCTCTCGATATGAAGAAATGGGATATAATTTATTATCAATCTGTTACATTTTGGCTGCCTTCCACCTATTTCCAGAAGTTGAGACGTGCATAGTGAATATGTACTGATATCAATTATCATCCTAAATGCATTAGGGAATGTGACATCACTTCTTTCTGACTGGGTATATACCCAGGGAATTCCAAGGGAATTTTCATTGTAGCATTATAAAAATGCTGGGGGGTAGGTCATAGAAAAAACTCTCTTGGTGTGATACAGAGTTTATATATTGAATTGTCTGTGATCCTGTTGTTTCTTTTTTTTTTGTCTTTTTTGCCTTTATCTAGACCCGCACCCGCGGCATATGGAGGTTCCCAGGCTAGGGGTCTAACAGGAGCTGTAGCTGCCGGCCTTCGCCACAGCCACAGTAACGCGGGATCCGAGCCGCATCTGTGACCTACACCACAGCTCACGGCAACGCCGAATCCTTAACCCACTGAGCAAGGGGAGGGATGGAATCCGCAACCTCATGGTTCTTAGTCGGATTTGTTAACCACTGAGCCACGAAGGGAACTCCGATCCTGTTGTTTGTTTTAACCTGACAGAACATCTTTATATTCTAAAGGAGTAAATTTCACAATTTAAAAACAGATTTCTTCTAGCAGAAAAATCTCCAAACTTCCAAAGCAAAATGTCTTTACATATTACCTAGAAATAAAAATCAGTGTCTTACTTTCCATTAATAGTTGTTTAAACTTTGTTTGTTTTTATTTAATTTACTCATTTGTTTGTGCTACTTATTATCATTCTATATACATGCTACGAAGTGGAAAAATGGTACATATGGAAAAGTCTTGCAATCAAATAGCTAGCACAGTTTTCTACATAATTATATATTTTATACATTATTTTATGGAATGGAGCAATTAGCTTTTATCAGAGCATGCAAATATTGCATATTTTATCGCTAAACTATAAGTTGTTACAACTATTTAATGAACCAGGTCAATGATGTTAAAAAGAAATTCATCGCATTGGATGTCACTTGAAAGAAAGAAGTCCTCAAAGAGAGTTCGCTTCATACTTCCTACTGTCTCTGTATTTTTGTCAAGTTCTGAGTTAAAATCCCCTGTAAAGACTATAATCTATGAATTGTGGTCTGGAGAAAATTTAGCTAATGATTTTACTCTTTACCATAGTAAATTTCACCTGCAATAAAGAAAGTAAAGAAGACACATTCCTAGGGTGATAGGTGATAGTTTGTGACTATGTAGCAAACTTTGTTTTACTTTTGCCGCTCTGAATAAATTATTTGAGCACTTAAATCAACATCATTTTTGGAAATAAAAATCAACCAGCATGAGTAATGAATAGAATGAATCAAATACTTCACCACGAGAAATGATTTTTAATTTTTCCAGTTCTCTATATAGGGTTTATATTTCTGATATCATTCTCAGTATGCCTTATGAGATCTTGCTGACTCATGGGCTTCCATGATTCATGATCTCCCATGGTTAAGATCATCTGAATATATACTTACACTGCTCATGCTTGTCATAACAGGACGTCCATTCATCTAACAAAGATAATATGCAATAAAATATGTGATAGAGTGTCCAGATCACCACTCAATACTCTTCTTTCACCCACATTTCACATAATCTCAATATATCCTATGGAATCACATAATATTCAGTTATATGTGTACAAATTTTTCACAGATCATGAAGCTTTTGGTACGTGCATTAGGACTCATTTTTAAAAAAAATTTTTGTATAGTATTCCACTGAGTGGGCATACCATGTTTTCTTTATCAACCCACCAGTGTATAAGGATTAGCTATTTCCCAAGGAAATCTTAGCTTTATCGACTAATGACTCTTTGGTAAAACTTCCCTGTTATGGTTTTAACTATACCGTTCATGAAAACTGTGAACAAAATACTCTCATTTATTTCATTCTAAATGAACAACCTTTTAACAGGGGCAAAATTGGCTATTTTATCAATTATTTCTGAGAGCAATAACACCCTTGAACACCAAGAAAGATCTTATATATTAACAATATTAGTATTGTCCTAGGTCTGTAATTCTAATCACTGGAGTCCTGTAATCTTTTCCAACCTCAACTAGGTTTGTGGCTAAAAAACACTGCCAACAGTGTCTCCCTTAAATAAAATAGCTACAGTATTAGCCAAAACTCCTAGAATAAATCACAATTGATGGATAGCCTTCCTTAAATTCATCTGCCCCTTTTGAAACACATAAGTTATAGAATTTTATGATTATTCTATAGGGATTTTCTGAAACACTAAACCTTCAGCTATTATTAACTGCATCCCTAATGTATCAGAAACTGTATGTTTTCAGGAGCAACATGTAATCTTGTTAGAAAGACTGTTTTATAAAGTTGATTTTTCTGTCTTAAAAGTTCTGGTTATTGATCCAAATGCCATCAAGATCATGAGTTTAAACTTGTTTCTCGTTTATCTTCTACAGCTTCTCTTCACTGTAGGGGGTGAAAAGTAATGGAAAACATTTGGAATACTGGGCTGTTGTAAGAACTGTTAACATTAATGCAATGGCATAAGTATCGGTACAATTAAAAAACAGTTGCTATCTTTTTTAGTTACAATCATTAAATTCCCTGATATTTGTTTTTAAACCAGTTAAATACAATTATTTATTTATACCTTTCAGCTTTTAAGAGTACTAAGTAGTAGTACCACATCTGAATTTCAATAATGTATTTCTAAGAAGAAATGCAATGTACAAGAAAACTAGCAATGCCTTGCTTCTAAAAATTCAGTAGCATTTTATTTCACAGCAAACAGGTAAAAAATGATATTCCCAATATCGGAAAAAAAACAGAAAACAGTTTCATTTTATGTCTTTGTCGAATCTGTATTACATTAGCAATTCTCAAATGTTTCAAATATTGTGAACTTTAATTCATTTTGTTATTTTCCAAATGATTTGTAGTTGTGCTAGGAATGCATTTACTTAATGGATTTTTTCCATAATTGACAGCAATAGCTAAAACCAAGAAATGCACTTTCATTTTTTCCCATAGTTTCTAAACATATGCTCTGGGTTTTAAAAACATATAAACCATTACAAACCTGATACATCTTGATTCACAGTTGTGAATTCTAGGAAAAAATTGCATACTGCTAATGCTAGCTGTAAAAAAAATCTATATATTTGTTTTACTTTTTTGAAATACTACTGGAAAATTGTTTAATAGAGAGTGGGAAACTCAAAACAACAACAAAATGATTACAAAGTAGGACCGAAGTGAAATTAACTGATAAAATATATTAAATTATTTAAATTAAGAACTGTAAACACTATGCTTTCATATCATAGGTTTACAGATTTTCTAATCAATTTCTTACCTTTCTTTTATCCCAAGATGATAAAAATTTGTAATACTGTGTCCCCTTGAGAAAAACAAATTATTTTCCTTGGTTCAGTTCTGCTATCAGAAAAGAAAATAAATCCTCTTTTCGTAAATATTATTTTATTTAATTTGACATCTTTGACATACTGTGCTGGTTATTTATTTTGATCTAATTTAACTGGAAACTTTAAATTCTCCATTAACATTTTTGAAAGCTATTTCTTCTCTAATGTAAGTGTGTTGTAGTAAAAAGAACACTAGAATATTGTTTTTAGAATCAGACAAAACCTGAATCGATTCCTCGCATTCACAATTTATAGACATATAATACTAGGAAATATTAATAAGCGCTTGAAACATATTGAACTTAATTGGACATACTTTCACCAATGTAGGGACATTGTATATGCTCAATGGACATTTATAAATGTTCTCTTTCTTCATATATATATATATATATATATGTAAAAGAATTTCTTTGGACATAAGGTAGCATATGTTAAAATTGTCACGGGAAAATATAATATTGGGAGAAAGCTTATGAAACCTTTGTTTCTTAATAATTCTTTTCCATAACAAGGAAGAAGCATTTATCAAAATTTATTTGGTGAGACCAAAGCACTCTCAGAGAACAATTTACAGTAACTAAATAACTATATTAAAAAGAGAGATCTCATATCACTGACTTTAGTTTCCAATTTTAAAACTAGGAATGAATAGTAAATGGAAGCAGAAGGAGAGAAATAATAAAGATCAGAGCATGATGAATTATGTAGAAAAAATTAAAATAATAGATTTATAAGTAAAACTCAAAGCTAGTTCTTTTAAATAATCAATAAAATCATTATAGTTCCAGGAACATTGAACAAGACAACAAGAGGGAGTAAGTTCCCATTGGGGCTCAGCAGGTTAAGGACCCAGCCACTCTGTGAGGATGTGGTTGGATCTCTGGCCTCAAGCGGTAGGTCAAGGATCCAGCACTGCTGCAAGCTGCTTCACAGGTCACAGACGTGGCTCAGATCTGGTGTCGTCAGAGCTGTGGTGTAGGATGCTGCTGCAGTTCTGATTTGACACCTAGCCAGGAACTTTCATATGTTGCAGATACTGCCATAAAAAGAAAAAAGAAAAGAAGAGGGAAGACACAAATGACCAACAAAAAAAGAGTGAGGTAATATCATTACACAGTTTACACATATTAAAATATTAGTTAAGGGACTATTATTAACAACTTCATCCCAATAAAGTCAATGACTTAGACAAATTAGAAAATTCTTTGATAGACACTTGCTATTAAACCTTATTCGAGAATAAATATAAGTAGTAACTGATTTAATAGTTCCAAATCTATCAGAGAAAACATTGCACAAAGAAATTCTAGGCCCAGATAATTTCACTGGTGAATTCTACCAAACACTTTAAGGAAGAAATAATTCCAGTGCTACACAAAATCCTTCAGAACTTTAAAGAAGTAAGACTTGAATTTTAAACATTTCAAAAATAGTTATTGAATATCTAGCTAGTGTAAGAAACTATGTTAGTTGATATGAAAGGAAGTGTTTACTCAGTCAATGCTATATATAGATTATATTTAATAGCTGCTTAAAAAAATATACATTTGAAAAATAATGCCCAATAATTAAGGCCACTAGTAAACAGAAAAGATAGAATAGTAATTAAAAAAAAACTGGTAAAAAGTTCAAAGAAGGAGTTCCCTGGTGGCTCAGCAGTTTAAGGATCTGGCATTGTCACTGCTGTAGCTTGGGTGGGTGCTGTGGCACAGGTTCATCCCCTGGCACTGTAACAGTCACATGGTGCAGGTGTGGCCAAAACAAAACAAAGAAAATAACTATGTAAAGAATCAGGAAGAGGTATAGAGGGCAAAAAGCAAATAAGGAAATACATACAAAAAAATCTATGAAACCTGTAAGAAAGTTGAGTCTGTGGTATTTGATTCAAGCCAACTCCTTCTTACTGTCCTCCATCTCATCAAGGTGGAAGCTCCACCCTAGACTGCTAGAACTAATAACGCATTGTTCCCACTAACCCCAGCTTCCAACCAGACAGCTTTCTTCCTGGGAGGAAAAAATGGCTTCAGCATTTCGCATCCTTCCCTCAGTTGCCTATTGCTAAGGGCGAGTTGTAGGAGAAAGTGATGGAAAGACTGTAGTTCCTTCCATCCACGCAACACCACTGCATGGACCAGAGGCTCCACTTTTGGTGTGGTATGCTGAAAATACCGAGGCCGCAATAGCCCTTAGCTCAGGAGGCAGTGCTTTCTAGCCAGGAGAAGTAGGACAAGAGGGCCTCAAGGAAATTCTGGAGTTGCAAAGTAAAATTGAAAGAAAAAGTTCCATAGATAGGCTCAAAAGTAGATATGCCTGGCCGAAGGAAACATTAGTAAAGGAAAAAAAACAAAAACCAAAAAACAAACCAAAAAAACCCCAAACTAGTCATTCAATAAGTTCAACAAATTCCAAATAGGATAAAGGCAAAGAGACTCATAAGCAAATGCATCAAGGTAAAAATGCAGAAAGTCAAAGCTAAAGAAAATTTTGAAAGCAGGGAAGAGAAAGATGCCACACACCACCTAAAAGAAAACCCAACAGGACTAACTTCTAATTTCTCAATAAAAACAATGGAAACAGGAAGACAGTGGAGTAGTGTATTCAAAGCACTTAAGGAAAATAACTGTCAACCAAGAATTCTATGAATTTGTTGTTAAAATACTTATCTTACACAACATACTAAAGGAAGTTCTTCAAGCTGAAACAAGTGATCCCAGGGGGTAATTCACATCCATATGAACAATCAAAGAGAACTGGAATTAAGCTAGTATTAATCTGCAGATGATTTGGATAAAATAAGATTTATATGGTTAAACAACAAATTAAAAAAAATCATAAACGAAATTAAAATGCTCAATTAGAAAATAGTCGCAGAATGCAAAAGAAAGCAGTAGGGGAGAAATAGAAGACTATAACAGATATGAGATGAAAAGGAAACAAAATGCAAAACGGCAGATGTAAATGCAACTATATGAGTAATAACATTAAATGGGAGTGTCTTAAAATGCAGTTAAAAGATAGTGACTATTATACTAGAGGATTTGAGAATATAACCCAAGGGATGTTGTCTACAAGAGACAAATTCTGTTTCAAAGCACATATAGATTGAAACTACAAGGACAAAAAATGTTACGACATGTAAACATTGACTACAAGAAAACTGAAATGTCTGTATTAGTATCAGGCAATGTGGGTGATAAAACAAAAAATGCTACAAAATATAGAGAGAGCACCCCACTCTCCTCCCAGAGACTACCCTCCTTCCACCCTAGCCCAGCTCAGCCAGACCTTAGATGTGGAGTTCAAATTTGCTAAGACAGTTAATGTTTCTGAAACACAAAAAAATAAGAAATAAAGGGCTTCTATCTATGTGCCTACATTTTCTCCCATGTATTAGAATTTTAGCTTTGCGTGATTGGAAATAGGTACAGCTTTAAATCCTCTTACCTCCTACATGGTCCTGAAACCCAAGGAAGTCAATTTTCTCTTTGAAGAATCTTCTGCTCTGCAAATGGGAACTGAAAGGAAGCCAATACCTTGAATGAACTTGGTCTTCATTGGAGGATGTGAATGACCTTGAATGTGGTGGCAGATGACTTTGTCTTTGATGGGTCCTCTCTTCTTGCTCATATGCATGGATATGTATATGTAAGATGTTCTAGTTAGGGGAAAAAAAAAAAGTATGACAGTTCTCATTCTATTTATAGATCAGCTGAGCAATGGAGTGAAGGACTGATAATCATAAATAATCTTCCTATCACGCTCCCTCTCACAGCATCCTAGGTCGAGTTCTCATTGGGAAGGCTCCCCTTCCTGATTCCCATTCAGGGTGCCATGTACTCCCTGCAGCCAATCAGGTTTTCAGAGAAAGCGGCTGATGAGGTGAAAGGAATTCTTGCAGATCCCAACTTGTACTCCTTTGTCACTGCATTTCATCTTCTTTTTGATTTCCTAACATTTAAAAATTGCCAACAGTTTCTGAAAGAAACACAAGAGCACTGGTTTCTGCACAGCAAAGGAAAACCTAAACAAAACGAAAAGACAACCGAAAGAATGGGAGAAAATACTTGCAAAGAAGCGACTGACAAGGGATTAGTCTCCAAAATTTATAAACACATTCTGTATTCAATACCAAAAAAAAAACAAACAACCCCATCAAAAAATGGGCAGAAGATCTAAACAGACAATTCTCCAAAGGAGACATACAGATGGCCAAAAAACACATAGTGTTCTACTAATTATTAGAGAAATACAAATGAAAATCACTATGAAGTACCACCTTACACCGGCTAGAATGGCCATCAACAAAAAGTCTACAAACAATAAATGATAGAGAGGGTGTGGAGAAAAGGGAACCCTATTACACTGTTGGTGGGAAGTTAAATTGGTGCACCCTCTGTGGAAAACAGTATGGAGATTCTTCAGAAAACTAAAAACAGAATTACCATTTGATCCAGCAATCCCACTCGTTGGCATTTATCCAGAGAAAACCATGACTTGAAAAGACACACGTACTCCAATGTTCACTGCAGCACCATATACAATAGCCAAACATGGAAGCAACTTAAATGGCCATCAACAGAGGAGTGGATAAAGAAGATGTGGTACATATACACAATGAAATACTACTCGGCAATTAAAAGGAAAAAAAAATAATAGCATTTGCCGCAACATGGACGGACCTAGAAATTATCATGCTAAGTGAAGTCAGTCAGACAGTGAGACACCAACATCATATGTTATCACTTACACATGGAAACTTAAAAAAGGACACAATGAACTTCTGCAGAATAGATACTCCCAGACTTTGAAAAACTTATGTTTTCCAAATGAGACAGGTTGGCAGGTAGGGGGATGTGCTGGGGGTTTGGGATGGAAATGCTATAAAATTAGCTGGAAAAAGCTTGGGTTGTCAATTAATTGAGTATTTGGAGAAGCTTTGGTACAATTTCCTCAGACATTACAACCTTCAAAACTGCCAATATCTCTGAACATTTCTCCTAGATCTCTTGGGTTGCCTCTATGTTTTATTTGAAAAGAACTGGCAGCACCTGCAAAGCCTACCCTTCTCAAAATTTAAGCATCTGTCTGGCTCACAATGCTGCTGGGCATTTGTGGTCATCTTTTACAAAACAGCTTTCTGTGAGGGAATGTCCAGTTTGGAGCTGTAGGCTGTACCACTTACAGCAGAGTGCCCCGTACCAGAAGATACCTGGAGCACAGGTGGCGGCGCATGCTTACCTATCAAAGGCAGGAAGGATGCTGGCTTTCCATTTCAAGTCGCTGTTATTTTAACTGTTCCCTAAGTGAATTTCAAATGCCTATTTAATTTCATACCGTATGGATTTCCTGGAATCAAGGGGCTTTTTTCTATTTTATTTAAATTTTGATTGTTTTAAATCTTAGTGCTTATTTACATGGTTCTACTTTAAAATAAATTTATATGTCTTGGAAAACATATTTACATTGGACTTCATCCAAATTTAAAAGGTTTGTGCTTTAAAAAACACCATCCAGAAAGGGAAAAACCATCCACACAATCAGAGAAAATATTTGCTAATCATATATCTTATAAGAAACTATTATCTAGGATATACAATATATAAAGAACACTTATAACATGAGACTCAATTAAAAAATGGGCAAAAGATCTTAATAGACATTTGTCCAAAGAAGATTTCCAAGTGGCCAAAGTGTTCATTAAAAGGTGTTTGACACTATTAGCCACCAAGGAAATGCGAATCAGAACCACAGTGAGATACTACTTCAAGTCTACTAGGATAGCTAGAATCTAGAAAGTCAATAACGTGTGTTGGAATGAGTGAAACTGGGACTCATTTATACTACTGGTGGAAATCATATCCAATTTTAACAGCCTCTTTCTTAATAATCAGTGTGCATCTCAAGAGACAAATTTTCATACCTCATACCTGCTTAAAAAGAAAAAAAAGCTAAGCTTTTACATCCATTGCAAAAGTAAGTCATTTAGGAGAGAAAAGGCTGTCTGATTGTTTCAGCCAACGGATTCAGCCCTGTTTGAGAGGTGCAGCCATTCTGAGCAATCCAAGGTGTGAAACCTGAATGTGTAATCAAGTTATTGTGGAGTTTAAGGGTTTTGAGGCACCATAAATTAAAGGAAATAGACTGATAATCCACACGGACATATTTACGCCATTATTATTAGACAGACTAGAGCTAAAAACTAAACAAAAAGCTTCTGAAGTTTCTGAAGAAAATGGAAAACTGTTAAGAGAGTTCCTTAGATGACTGACCAGTCAGGCAAGAGTTTAACAAAATCTGATGTCACAACAATCTCTTGAACAGCAAGTTCTCTTTAGTTTACTGTAATCTTCAAGTAATATATGAAATTCTAATGGCAATATTTTACTCCCTTTACACCAACATGGATCTCCCTCCTCTGACAGAGATTTGTTTCTCGGGGCTTTTAATGTCACTTGTCACTTAACAGAGTCTGTGTTTGCTGAACGTCATGTTCAGTTTTCACAACCTCTTTATTAATAATCAGTGTGTATCTCAAGAGACAAATCTTCATACCTCATACCTGCTTTAAAAGAAAAAAAGCTAATAGCTTTTACATCCATTGCAAAAGCAAGTCATTTAGGAGAGAAAAAGCTATCTGATTGTTTCAGTCAATTTAAATTAAATTGAAATGCCTTTATATGAACTCTGGCTGAATGTACTATGGAAGATGAAGATGCTGCAGCATTAAGGATGGGGTTATTGTGAAGAAATGCCAACTGACCCTCTGATTTTTATTCATCAGTTAAATCTCTTAAGTTCTTTGCCTTTTTAATCTATGAGTCCATGATTTATAACTCTACATGGTTTCCCTGAATTTCTTTGTTAAAATAATTTTATACCAAGCCATATAAATAACTGAACATATAACTAATACAATCAGTTCCATAATAAACCTATATGTTATGCAATATAAAAAAATCAGGAGGGTTGGTAGTCATAAAATATGTATATTTGGTAGGTGGCTACTATATAAGAATATGAAAACTTCCTTAGTTTCCCCTCAGATGTTTTTACTGTATTTCTTCAATCTGAGAAAGAAGTCATACTTTTTTTTAATATTCTAAAGTATGAGACATGAATTTTATATGAGAATGGGAGTGAAAACTATTTTTGTTTTTATTCGTTTTAAAGTGCCAAAATAATGCGCTGTTTACTTCATCATATGAGTTGTCATTTGTAAAAACTCAGTCTTAGAGAGAGCATACATTATGGAAGATTATGATAAAAATAACAATAATAATAACAGTTACAACAATAACAACACTGACTTATTGAACTATGTGCCAGGAATTGTACCAAGTATTTTATGCACATAAGTCTCATTTAACACTCTCAGCAGTCCGTCTTCTAGGTATTACCCATCATGCTGCTCAGAAAATCAAGAATTAGGAAACCCAGATCCAAACTTGGCCTTCATGCTTGAGCCCTTGCTCATAACCATCGTGGATCTGTTATGCTACTTCCTAGTAGAAGAACACTAGGGCAATCCTGTTTTGGAATAATGTCACATGGTTAAGCTCCTGTTTTTATCTCCTAGTGAATTTGACCACTATTTAATTTAATCAGCAGTTTGGTTCTACAGAGACATGTAATTCATGCTGACTCCCTTGGCTGCTGTTGGTGAGATAACTGCAAACGTGTTTTTATTTTATATTTTCTAAAGAATGAATTGACTAACTTGCTTGAAACTATCTTTAAAAAGACAACTTCAATGCTGATTCATTAAAAGAAATGAAACAGATGTCTGAATGCATGTTTTCATTAAAAACATGCATCATGTATATATCCAGTCATAAAGATATTTTGAAATAACTTATTTATAACATGACTAAAAGTCCATGGCAAAAATACTGATTTTTATCTACTGGGAACTGCTTCTTTAAAAATATGCTAAAAGTATAAAAATGACCCTTGTTTGCATGCAAGCCTGTAGTTATTTGTTTCTTTGTTGTAAACTTTTAAGATATATCCAGTTCTCTTTTCTAATTTTTTTTCCTGTGTTTGTTTTTGTTTTGAAGTGGAAAATGGCCATTGAGTTTGTATAGATATATGTCCTTAATCTTGTCTTTTAAATTTAACATTGATAAGGGTTTTTAAAAAGTCAGAGTAGTTTCTTTATCTTAAGTAGTTATAAAGACAAAAAAATGCAGAAAATTTCAGCCTAATCAACTCTATTACACCATTTCAATTAATTCAATTTAATGTAATTATTTTATTTTTGGTCTTCATGAAGCCTAGCTACTAAAGCCTTGCCAATAATTTTTCTCAATTTCATTTCAAGCTTACATGTGTTCATTTATTTTTTTTTAACCGTATTAGTTTTCTATTACTAACGTATTACCACAGACTTATCAGCTTAAAATATCACCGTCTTATTATCTTGCAGTTTCTGTGATAAAAGGTCTAAGGTGCTAAGCTGTGTCCTCTGCTTGGTGGCTCATGAGGTTGCAGTCAAGGGGATGGTCAGGCTATGTTCTCATGTGGATGCTCTACTAGGAAAGAAGCCCCTTTTCTGCTCACACAGGTGGTTGGCCAAATTCACTGCCATGCAGCTGGGTGAGGGAGGAGCCCAGCTTTTTGCAGCCTGGAATCCAGAGGCCTGTCTCAGCAATTGGAGGCAGCCTGCAGTTCCTTGCCATGGAAACTTACTTTATCTGTCAGCATGGAGAACCTCAAGAGCAAGGTAGCCGCCAAGATGGAGTCTCATCTAATGGGACACAACCACAGAAGTGACTTCCCGACCCTTTTGCTATGTTCTATTGGTTAGAAACAAATCACAGATCCTGTCCCTCTAAGGGTGTGAACTCTGGGAGGCAGAGATCCTGGGTGGCTGCCTTAGAGTCTCTGTGCATTATATGAAACATAAATAAATGGACCTTCCAAAGGTCTCTTTAAATATGTACTCTTAGAAATGGAAGAAGCAATGATAATTTGCCCAGGATGCAAAAATGGTTATAAATTCAGTGACATCAAATTAGAGTGAACGTGTTAAATTTTGAAATACTAGCCATGTTACAATGAAATTAAGCATTCTGGTGTTTAACTACATTCTATGCAAGCTTATCTATTATAACAAAGTAGTACACATTTGTTGCCTGATCTGTAAAATAACAGAACTTGAACAAGTTAAAACTCTCCTTATCTGTAGACTAGAAAAATATGTCCAATAAAATCCCTGGCAATGACCATTTGTAAGTGAATATATCAATGACGCAGTGATTGAGTAAATATATTAATTTCTAAAAATGATGCATACACATGCTCCTCCCCATTATACACACAAATTAACACAATTTGTGGACTTTAATAACTATTAAACAAGTATTCCAAAAGGCTCTAATTTGAGGGTCCTTACTACAAAATCTGTTCAATTTGTATAAGTTATTAAACTTGCAGGCAAAGGGGAAAAAAGCCAAAGATTTTGGTCTGAAATATTCATTTGAAATGTGATCAGGACAAAAAAGGTATAAAAATATTTTGCCTTAAAACGTAGTGATAAACAACATGTCCTGAAGACCTGCCATGATGAAAAGATGGAGTGGAGGCCCTTTCTGCATTGTTCTCTGAGGAAAGGCTGAGGGGATCATGGTGATTCTGGGAAAAACAAAAACAAAAACAGAATATGCTTAAGGAAAAAGAGATAATATGAAAACATGTTCTTCTTATGGAAGATCACTTCTTTCTTACTAACCTTCTTAAAGTTTTACAGTCTGAAAACGTTTTAGCATCTCAAACTTTCATTGAACCATCCCACTTGTTTTTTTTTTTTTTTTTCATCCTCATTACTACTTCTTCAAATACTTGGTAATTTGTCATAGAAAAGTTTGCCAATTAACAAAAACAACAAGTAAAAACTCCTGAACAATGACTTTGAAATAGCTTTCTATTGGTTAATGCAGTTAATTCAAAGCTAGTTTTTTTATTAATCTTTGTAATTTTAAATGACTTTAAATGACTATTTTCAATTTAATATCACTTATAGAAAATTTCAGCTATATAAATTCTACTTTTTTGTGGTCTATTCTAAAAAGTAATAATTCTTTGGATGTTTGGTAGTACTTGGATAAATAATGCGGACTTGGAGAATAGACTTGTGGTTGCCAAGGGGAGGTGGAGGGAGTGGGGTGGATTGGGAACTTGGGATTAGTAGATTCAGAGTATTGCCTTTGGAATGGATAGGCAATGAGATCCTGCAGTATAGCAATGGGAACTAAGTTTAGTCACTTATGATGGAGCATGATACTATGAGCAAAAAGACTGCATACTTGTATGTGTAACTGGGTCACCATGCTGTACAGTAGAAAAATTGACAGAACACTGAAAACCAGCTATAATGAATAAATAAATAAATAAATAAATAAATAAATAAATAAAATATGCTAAATTGATACTGACATAAAAGTCCATACATAAACATGCCTCTATAAACAACAAACTCAATCTTTATATAATAAGAAGTGAGAAGCTCATATTTATATCAAGGAATAAGTTGAAGTGTAATCTCTTTATCTAGATTCTTACTGTACACAAGGTTTAAAAAATTTTTAATGAAAATAAATTCATGATATCCTAAGTTTAACAAAAATATTATATTTACATAAAGAGATATTTTAGAACATTTTCAATCCTAAGATATACAGACTTGAATACTCTTGTTTTTTCTGGATGTTACAATCGCAAGTATTAGCTTTTAAATTTTCTCTTCAAAGGTCATAATACATAGCTTACTGATACTGTATATATGAGCAAAACTCAATAGCTTTTGAGAGACTATTATGTGAAAAATTTCAGGCTGTGTCTATATTTGATATTATATTAAGTTAAAATTTATAGTCAGTTTTTCATTATCCAAGTTAACTGTACAGAATTGCTACAAATCTGAACCATTTGCTCTTAGAGAAATTCAGGGCAACATTTTCATCTACTTATTTTTATAAACTTGTATTGTGTGTGCTTCTGTTTAAAGATAGCTGGATTTATAGATATGTATTTCTCTATAAGACACAGCACAGCCTTCTTGTTTTGAGAAACTCTATACAACACTTCAGCACAACTATCCAGGGCCATTTGAGACAGTGAAATCACTAACTCAAAGCAAAAGATGTGAAAAAATGTGACACTAAATAGACCACAAAAAAAGAGATTTTACATGTGTGGGAGCTGAAACAAGAGAGCAGAATAGGTCTTCGTTTGACTTCAGCTGGTAATTTGCGAGCAGGGAGACTAAAATTTGTCCCCACTCTAACATGTCCTCAAACGACCACAGAAGTACCAAGCAAGTATTGCATTTGAAGATTCATTAGTATCTTTTCACAACTTGACAGTTCTTTCTTTTCATCCCCAGAAATTCCATTGTGAGGATGTGTCACAGTTTACCCATCCATCCACTAAAGGGCATCTCAGTTGCTTCCAAGTTTCGGCCTTTATGAATGAAACTGCTACTAACATTTGTGTGACTAGTTCTCTGTGGACTTAAGTTTTTAAATCATTTGAGTAAATACCTAGGAGCACTATTGTTTGACTGTATGAGACCATGTTTACCTATTTAAGAAACTGCAAAACTGCTAAACCATTCTGGTAGCAGCGTTTCACATCTGTTGCTCAGCATCCTCACCGGCTGCAAGTGGCATAATGTTTCTTCTGTTTGTTTATTTTTAGCCAATTCTAGCAGTGTAGCCTTTTTAACAGTGTGTGATACTACCTCATTCGCTTAAATTTTCAATTCCCTGGTGAGAAGAGATGTTGAGCAACTTTTATGTTTATTTGTGTGTGTGTATTTAAACACAGTATTTCCTAGAAGAGTGACTAGCATAAAATAGGTACTCATTAAATATTTATAAAATAAGTTATGTGTATATACAACTAAGAACTGTGGCCATTTTTATCATAAAAGTAAGTCCTTTTCATTGAAAATAAACTCTAAGTCCCCTGAATATTTGTATCTGTGTAATCAGCTCATTGCCCAGGATTTAAACCATATCATATATCAATAAATTGGTTGAAATTAAATGGTATGAGCAGAGATGGTATTATAAACAAATTTAATGTGAAAAATGTTTGTAAATGAATTTGCATAGCTCACTCTTTGAAAAGATGTTTACAATATCTTTCAATATTTGGAATTGAAAAATAAATGCATGCACAAAAAATATTCTGCTGAAATACTCAATGCATTAACTGTTATATCTTTTCTATTTTTGATATGGCATTATGTTATCAGGGTTGTTGTGAAAATAAAACATGGTGAAATATACAAGGTCTTTAATCATTGATTCAAGTACAATATTAAGTGTGCAAAGTATTGCTGTTGCTATTATAATTAGTATTTTTAACAATTCCTTTTCATCTATCAACTTATAACGTTGTCTTAATTAAATTTTTCAGTTATTCTGTAGGTGAATAATTCACTTCCATGTTTGGTCAATCTTTTACTCTTTTACTATTGTATTAATATCTTTTATCCCATTATCTATCATTATTTTTACAATTATTTTTACTATTTGTCTTTTTCTTTTTGAATAATCTTTTATTTTGTTTACTTTAAGGAGTTCCCGTCATGACACAGCGGTTAACGAACCTGACTAGGAACCATTAGGTTGAGGGTTCCATCCCTGGTCTTGCTCAGTGGGTTAAGGATCCGGCGTTGCCGTGAGCTGTGGTGTAGGTCGCAGATGCGGCTCAGATCTGGTGGTGTTGTGGCTGCGGCATTGGCTGGCAGCAGCTGTAGCTCCAATTCAACCCTGAGCCTGGGAACCTCCATATGCCATGAGTGAGGCCCTAAAAAAAAAAAAAAAGCAAAAAGAAATAATAATAAAAATGCTTTTTATAAAAACAGTTGTGTACTGTTAATATCAGTATAATCAAGCTACTTTATAAATCTGTATACATTTTCTGTAAATTTCTCCTTTAGTTTTGTGGTAACCATCAGCACATTAACTCTCAATATGTATGTCCTAAGAAATGGTCATGTTAAATATACCATAATCTTTTCATGGACTGAGGACATAGGGATACCTGTTTTGTTTATGGATGATTTCCAAAATCAGATATGAAAAAACACTAATGTATTTGTTTTATTACATTTGAAAGTGTCTGTGACAAATGAAAATTACATGTAATAGTTTAAATATGCTCTAAGCACAAGACTTTGCAGTTCAGTAATTGCCTCCTACTTTCAATATGTGAAATACACTTCGTGAAATATATTTTAAGAATGTATTTACCTGGAGTTCTCTTGTGATGCAGCAGGCTAAGGATCTCTGTTGTCACTGTAGCAGCTTGAGTCACTGCTGTGGGGTGGGTCTGATCCCTGACCCAGGCGCTTCCATATGCTATGAGCATGAGAAAAAAAAAAAAAAAAAGAATGTATTTGGCTTGATATGCAAGAAAAAAATCTTTTTGTATTTTAACACATGCACTGATAAATCTAATCGATAATTCTAATACCACATTCAATTAGCTTACCAACTGTTTATATACTCTTTAAGATTAATCATGTTCAGTTAATTTCCTCTAAAATATAGTGATTACACGTTTTCTTTTATTCTAAAAATTTCTAGGTCTTTTCAGACCACATTGATGGCTCACTAATTACCTGCCGATATTGAGTGAAATTGTTTTTAGGAATTTTCCCTAGAATCCCAGGGGGATCAACTCTACCTATATAAAACAATATTCATATTTAACTACATCAATATACGGACTCTGTGTTAGTTATTTATTGCTGGATAACAAACCATTCCAAAATTTATCATCTTAAAAAAAAAAAAAGAATCTTTCTATTTGCCCTTGGTTCTATTAGCAAATTGAGCTGGGCTCCACTGTACAATCTTGTGACGGCCTCATTGTGATCACTCATGAGTCAACAGTCAACTGGCAGCTTGACCGAGACTGGTTAGTTTAAAAACGGCTTCACTCACGTGCTTGGCAGGGTTCTGGCAATCGGCGGGCACTTTCTCTCAGTAGTCTCTCAACATCCAGAATGCTAAGGATACCTCCCTAGGTGAGAGCAATCTTCCCAAAGGGTGAGAGTGAAGCTGCAAGTCCTTTCAGGATCCTGGACCCAAATCCTACAAATGTTACATCTGTCACATCCTACTGATCAAAATCCAGCCCAGAGTTAAGAATACGGGAATGGACTCATCACACACGTTGCTGAGACACGTGGTACAGTCACATCACAAAAGAGTGTGTATTCTGGGATGGGAAGAATTTGGGACCACATTCCCAGTTCAGTAGAGACTGCAGAGCACGGCATTGCTTGAGTATCTGCCCTATAAACTGGGTTCTGCCACCCCAGGTTTCATCACCCAGGGAAGATGGCCTAATCATTCTAAGACAAGGTCTACTCATTTAAATCAACATAGCTGTTTTAAAGATTTAGTGACAGAGTTTATATAAATGACTTAGTACAGCTTCCACTGTAATTACAAAGACTGATTACTGATCATGACTATTAGCTTCCATTGTGATTACAAAGGTTGATTACCGATCATGACTATTTCCAGTATTTTCTTGGTGGTTTATACAATCTTAGATCTTCTTTACATTTTGCTAAATAAAAATGTGGCTTTCTCACTTCAAAGAGGAGCATTTTCTTCCAAAAATAGCAAAATACCCGAGTAGTACAATCATGGCACGAAAAAGTAGTAAAAAGCATGAAGCAGGGCAAAACTCGTTGGCAGCAACTTTATTATTTCTGTCACCTATACCTGCCCGTTGATTACACACTGGAGACTGAATCCATTTTGGTCAGTTAAATTCAGCTGCATAGAGGAAGGAAACAGATTATGTATCTTTATGACCTTCTTTCTCTTTTCATGGAGACTGCTCACATTTTTAGACCTCACTGCCTCTAACTCAAATGTGTTGCTTTCTCTTTGAATATTTTCAGAATTTAAATGGATACATTACATTCCCTTCTATATCAGGACTCCTCTGGTTGCTAGGTACATAAATTCAACTCGGACTGGCTTTAAAAGAAGTGAATTTATTTTATCACCATCTGTTATATCAAGGCATATACTGACCCAGATGTACTTTCCGACTCACTAATAAGTCAGGACATACACTCAGCCTCCTTTTGGGTCTTCCTGTAGCTTTCTCCTTCTCACCTTTTGCCCTTCTGTTCTCAATTACATTGTCAGGAAGGCACTTCAGAAATGTCTTAACTAGTAACTACAGAAAAAACATTTAGCTTTAGCAAAAGGTGTAGCTCCAGATGGGTAACCTGGGTCAGGTTTATGCCTCGGCCCATCACTGTGATCAGGGTGATTATGTCCTTTGAGACTGAGGTATAGAACGATATTATTTTAAGTAAAATCAAGTCACTATTTCCAGAGAAAAATGAAAATGGATGCTACACAACAAACATAATACAGCAAATATACACTAACATTTTACTGTTAGCATAGACAATAGCTTTTCAACTTACCATAGATTGAACTTTGACAGTTTTATCGAACTTCATATCCATTTCATTTTTTCTTCCCTATATTCACCAAAGATGGAAAATCATCAGCCTCCCGGAAGAAAATATTGCCTTTTTCATCCTTAACTTTACCCAATATTGCTCATGTATCTGACTACTACGTATTGACCACCATGTCTTGTTCAAAGTCCAGAATTTTTTCAATATCCATGAGGCTTGAAAGCAGCACAATCTTTTTAAAGTTTTACATAATCCATCTAGGTTTAAGAATTTGTTTCCCTCAACTAAACCACATCTGTATTTTTTTATTATTTAGATAACAGTCCTCACTTAATAACTGAGGAGAATAAAAATAAATTTGATATGGTTCATTTGGTGAAAAAGGGACACAGAAATTTTGTGATTGCCATTATTTTTTTTCAAATCCTCATGAAAATTTACTTCAGTCTAATCCAAGTAGTTAAAAAAGGATAAAAACTTGCAAACAAATCACAAAACATACAGAAACATTGTTTCCCCTAAGATGTTTATTGATATATATATATACTAAAGACATTTTAAATTTAATGAATAATTATTTATGAAAATAATACTTTGTACACTACAGTCTCATAGAAAAACATCATTTGAGTATTTCAATGTCATTAAATGTACTTTAAATACCATAATGATTTAACTGTTTCCCCCCAAAAAACCCCAATAAAAACTACTTTTAGTTTTCTGATTTTTTCCAAATTATGAAAATTATTTTGATAAATATACATTCATGCATTATTCACATTTTTTTCTTAAGATGAGTGTTTCCAGTATAAAAGACCACAGTGAATTTTCTGATATCCTTTATTTTTTCTCTCTCCTGGCCAATACTATAAACACTTGAAAAACCAAATACTACTGATGCAAGGAATAACAAGGCTAACAAAAACAACATGAAATAAAATAAGACACCAAAACAACACAAAATACCTGAAATTCGGTAAGAATTTCACTGGGAAGTTTTAGTAATTTTCCTTCAGCTAATAAATGACAAGAGGACTGACATTCTCAAGGAACTACTACTATATATCAGGGTCCAAGAAGCTGAAATGAAATTTGGACTGTAACACAACCATCCAATGAATTAATAACTCACTTTTATCTACAAAACCCTAGAGGTGGCTCTCAATGTATTGATTTTCTTTCCTTGATATTTCAGCCAGGTCAGATTTTGGTAGAGCGCCTCCTTTAACTTCTGCGAGGGAAGAAGAAAGATTTATGATGTTCTTACTTAATCAATATCTCAGGGGTAAAAGACGGGCATTGTCTTCTAGTTAAGTAAACTAGAGCAGTGCCTTTGTGAAAAGAGTTGTTGAATTTATTCTAGATGTCGTTAGTCATTGTCTCCTTGGTCACATAATATTTGCTGAAAGACCAGTGTGGGATATTTCTCTTCTACCTAAAGCCAACAAGAATTCTGTGTCTCTGGAACAAGAATAATCATGTAATACCATTGGGTTTTATAATTGTTTACAAGGCTCTTTCTTAAAGTTAAAGAAAGGCCAAAATTTAATGAAAACTTTATCAAGAAGTATGCAGGAACTTCTCACGTTATTTTCTTGCAGAAACCGTGGCAGAGGAAACAGACAAGCAGTGCTCAGAGATGTGGAATTGCCAGGTTTACTCAGCACTGGTGAGGGCTCAGAGGAGTTGCCTCCAGAGTCTGAGCACAGGTCCTTGTTCTGGGTAGTTTTTATACCATACAGACTTTCTCATCTTGTGTCTCCCCGCCCACCCCCTCCTGCCCCGGTGCATTCAGCCCTAGCTGCTGTCAGGCCCCTAGCTGCCTCTTCAGCTGGGGGAGGGGTTGTTTCTCTAGTGAAAACTCTTACTTCAATTTTAGGTGTACTGATCTTACATGTTTCTTTCCTTATCCTTGGAACTTTAGAATCTGAAGATATATAAAATCACACATGAATACTTGTGTACACTGATACGTAACATTTTAAAAATAAATGAAATGTGTATATATATATATATATATATATATATATACACACACACATATATGTATACATACACTTATAAATGATAATTTTAAACAAGTGCTATGGCTATTACTGTTCATTACTACTATTGATGCTGCTGCTATTACTACTGATATTGTTAACAACACTATTACTACTGACAATGATGTAGATCATATTTACTGATCGACAGTTTTCTAAAATTTTAATTAGGCATAAATTTTTAATTTTATCATTTTTCCCTGTATTTGTTCAAATGATTTTATTGTTTTTCTCCATCATTCTATTAACAATATATATTACATTTCTGATTTCCAAATTCACCATATTTTTTCTGGAATAAATAATTTTGTTCATGATTCTATTATCATTTTAAATTACTGCTGAAAATAATTTGTCTAAACTTGGGTTGTGATCATTGCACCAATGCTTATGAGACGTATTTTTTCCTGTAATTTTTTCTTACATATAATATTGCTGTTAAGTTTTATTATCAAAGATAAATTGAAAATTACTTTCTAAAAGAAAACACAGAGTATTTTCATGACCCTGGAGTATGCAAAGATTACTTAAACTGTATAAAAATGGCACTATACAGAAAAGAAACAAAAAAATGAATTGTACTTAATTAATAATATCTCAATCAAGATATACCATTAAAACATTAAGATGCTCTATCTCAAATATCTGAAAAAGAAGTATATAAAGAAATATGTTAAAATTCCTCTCAATAATAGAGAATAAAGAACTTGACTTTTTAAACAGGTTTGATCCTTGATCAGGTCTGTCTAAAAAGATATAGTGGTCCCTCAAAAATTCTTGGAAGACTGGCTCCAGGATCCCCAATAAATACCACAATGCACAGATGCTCAAATCCTTTACAGAAAACGGTGTTGTACTTGCATATAACATAGTCACATCCTCCAGTATACCTTAAGTCATCTCCAAATTACATGCAATGCCTAATAAAATGTAAATGTTATTTAAATAATTGGCAGTGCCTGGCAAACTCATGTTGTGCTTTTTTGGAACTTTCTGGAATTTCATTCTTGAATATTCTTGATCTGCATTGGTTGAGTCTGTGGGATGCAGAATATGTGGGTATGGAGAACTGACTGTATATTCAAATAGCCAATATGTATAGTATTAATTATCATGAGCATAAACATCAAACTTACCATGACACCAACACACATATGGGAACAGATAAAATTTAAAAGATTGATGATACCAAGAATATGATAGAATATAAAGCAAATGAAAGTCACTTACATTGCTGGTGAGATTATAAGTCATTTAAATCACTTTGAAATTTTGTTTAGTGGGATTTATTGTTGCTAAACATATGCCATCCTCACATCCAGAAATTCTGATCCTAAGTGTCCAAGAGAAACGAGGAAATATGTTCACCAAAACATGTAAAAAATAATTGCAAACAATTTTATCCTTAACAGTCAAAATCAGATAGGGCCTATGTGCCCTTCAACAGAATAGATACATTGTGACATATTATATTATTACAATGGACGTAAACAACAAAAACAAAAAAATACGGATATATGCAAAGACATGCATTAATCACAGAGACATTGTATTAAGCAAAAGAAGGGCGACAAAATGACTAGTAATTGAAGGGTTTTAGTTATATCAATACAACTAACTGAGGTTTTAAAATGTTAAAACAGGTATTACTTTCATTGTAAATTAATTCCGTATGGGCACAGTGGAGAATTCTACATGTTCTATAACTTTGTAAATTGTGTGTTTTCATTAGAATATCAATTTTACTGAGCTGTATAGTTAATACTTGCTTATTTTACAAGCCACACTGTATGCATTTGCAATCATAAATTAAGGAAAAACAAACATGGCATCCATTGGTAATCCTGTTGATTTTTAAAGAGTGGGGAAGCAGGAAATGCCCAAATCTCTTCAGCATGCTCTTCAATGGTCACGGGGGTGGGGTGGGGGACAGTTCATTTACCTCACTTTTTGTTTGCCTAACCTGATACTTTCAACTAATGTAGCAAGACTGTACACAGGCCACAATGTTCCTGCTGTTATTGATTTCCTCTACACTGTGAGCGGGCATGATGATATGAGAGTTCAGTTGATTTACTGCCATTGGACATTTTTTTCCTCTGTAAATATAAATATTTTTCATATGTAGTTTGCTGGCGAAAGGTTTGGAAGCATTGGTGTATACCATTTTCTCATTTTCTTATTTTTGTCTCTGTCATGTCTTGAATGTTTATTTCATTGGACATCATAGGTGAGTCAGGAAGGAGAGAAGTAAGTTAGATGTAATTTATATAACCTGATTCGTTCTGCAGCAGTAACGTTGAAGAGTTTTAGCAGAACTGCCGTTTATGGCTTAGCAAAAACATGTCATTCCGGTAAAACAAAGCTGGACAGAAGACCACAGAGTGACCACATGCGATTAGAGATAAATCACACAATGACACCCAGGGGAAAAGCCATGAAGAGTTCCAGCTTTATTTGTTGCAAGTTTAAGTGGATATGCCTTCTTCTGCAAGGTGGGGTTTGCACTGAGAGACAATTGTAACAGAATTCTGGATAAACACAAGTGAGATGAGGTAAGAAGGAGAGAATGTCTGTACTTACATGAGATATTAGAATTGAAACAGAAGTAATGTACATAAAAATAAAAAGAGAAATGAGCAAAGGAGTGGCAGTTCATTCATTAAGAGGACAAAGAGAAGAAAATGATTCTTGATTTCAACTCCATTTGATGAAGTTGTTCTTAAATGTGAGAACGTTAATATGTAACACAAAAAAATTAAGATATGTTTGTGCAGAAATAGAACACATTTTCCTATCTCAGTAATATATGTAAGTTAAATATAATTACTTATTATGAATTGCATTTCATATTTTAGTTAGGGTTTAAAACTATATATAAGCCTTATATTCTAGGCCTTCGATAAATTTTATAGTTTAATTTACGGAATTTTTGAATTTAAAATATTTAGTTGTGGTACTCTAAACTTTAGAGTTTGACAGAGCCTAAAAGTAATAGAAAAAATTTTTAAATTTTCTTTCTAACATCGTTTACTAGAAGTAAAAACAAATACAAAAAATCTAGTAAATAGTGGAAGAAAAATTAAAACTCAAGCTGTGAACTCAAAGTTGAATGCTCACAAAATAATTTAAAAATTCATCTGACCCTTTAAAAATGTATACGGAAGACTCTATGATTTGGAAAGCACAGAACAACACTAAAAATAAAATGAAAATGAGAATTAACCTAACAGAGATAACTGCTATGAAATGTATAGAAGATATGCATATACATTATTTGATATATCTATTTACTTACATATAAAAATGTACAATTTTACAACATATATTAACATTTTAACTATATTAGTTAATCTACTAATCAATTATTTTATCTACACAAACTACTGCCTTTTTCATTTTATAAAATTAGTATATCATATTTAAATAATATCCAAATTTTAGCCATATGCATGCAGTCTCTGATTTTTGACATTCTAAATTCAAATGTAAAATGTCTTTGAACACAATATATTTATATAATTTCATGATAATATTCTAAAGATAAATTCCACTTTTAGATTTATCTCTTTGACTCAGACTTCATTTACTTTGTGTTATAAGGAAGAAACTGTTTTATACAGGGTGACAATATTCTTAACATTATATAACAAAGATTGACTTTTTTTAAACTTCTGTTTTGAAAGATCTTTTACAAAATGTTTGAAAACAAATTATCTTTCTATACTAATATGCATTCTCTTGTGCCAAGCTATCACTTCTTCACCTATTTTCACTTCTACCGTTCATTCTTTTCATAACCTGCTAGAAAGTACTTATTATCTACATACCAGTCTATAACTAAGGACAATAACTATTATATCACAGGGTGGCATTGTGAGGACTGGTTGAGTTAGTACATATGAACCTAAAGACAAAACAAAGCACTACTTCATTGGTGATAATTTAGAAATGCTTTTTAAAATTGTACAGCTCGACGAACAGTTATTCAAACATTAAGGTTTACAGACCTCCCTGCTACGAGGAACAACAACCACCATAACCACCACCAACAACAAAGCAAAAGAGAACACAGAGATTCAAAAGGATTAAAAAATGGCAGAAAATAAAAGCAGTGACTTGCTGGGAACAGAGAAAAGCAAAACAGTGAACTTAAGATACAATAGAGACACATAAAACGTTGGAGATGCAGAGAAATAATTTAAAAACCAGTACATATCTAGGACTGAAATGTGTGTATTTGAAATTTTTAGAAAAGGTGGGTAGTAAGAAATAATATTTAAAGATAAATGCCAATGTTATCACCTTGAAACATATAAAAATATTAGGAGACAAGTTAATTTACGACAGGAATAGGCATTCCTGTTGCATCTAGTATTTCTGGTTCTCTTCCCCTTGTGGCTACAGGGACAGATTTCACTTCTCACTCCACTGAAGTTTGGTGTGATTATGTCACTTGTCTCAGTTAAACGTGTGTTGTTCCTATGATGCAAGCACACTTAAGAGCTGTCGGTGGCCCTGATGCTTTCCCTCCTCAAGGAAGAGTGATTATAAAGAGGTTGTGATGTGAAGATGATGGGATCACAAAGGTAAAAAGCCCCTGGACAGCAGTGCGACCACCTGAAGGGCAGCTGCCCTAGGGAGTCAGCAGGACCTTGCTCTCAGGAGATTTTGTATGAGCAAGAAACAAACCTGTACTACACCAAGCCACTGAGGGTTTTCCCACACTCTAACTAGCTTGAGTCATGAACAGGGAAAACTGCATTACCCGTAAATCATATAGAGTCCTGTTCTACTATGGCAACGACATATTATTTTAAACTGTGAAATGATTTCAGACTAAACTATGCCACTGCAGTAATATTTCAGTAAAAAATAAATATTCTTAAACTAATATAAAGAAAGATTTATTTTCTGCTATACCCTAGTATCCCTTCATTTTTTTTTAAATCTGGTATAACTGTTATTAATAGAACTTGTGCATTTACCCATATGATAATATAATATTTCACATTAATTTAACAGAAACAAAGTAACACGGAAAACAACTTTGTCCTCAGATTTGTAAGTATGCAAATTCCATTTTATGTGTTCATGGAAACTAATTCAAATATTGAGAAACAGGAGTTCCTGAGGTGGCTCAGTGGGTTACAAACCTGACTAGTATCCATGAGGATGCAGGTTCAATTCCTGGCCTTGCTCAGTGGGTTAAGGATCCAGGATTACCATTACTGCGCTGTAGGTCGGGTCCTGTGTTGCTGTGGCTGTGTCACAGGCTGGCAGCTGTAGCTCCAATGCGATCCCTAACCTGGGAACTTTCATACACCATGGGTGCGTCCCTAAAAAGAAAAAAAAAAAAGAAAAATTGACAAGTAGCATCACTCTTTACACATACTGGAGCATTTGATGAGTCCGTTTAAGAAATTAACTTATAGTAATTATTACAAATGATAAACATACCAGAATGCTTAGGAAATCATATCATCACTTTTTCTTCCTTGAAGGAAGCCACAATTATCATAATGTTTTATTAATAGCTATATCATTCAAAAGATATCCAGATTAAGTTAATCATTTGAAAATGTGATTCTGAAACATCCAAATCAACTAAGGCATGGGATTATGCTGTTTATAAGACTTCCATAATACTTTAGAAAAGTTTTAGATTGTGCATACCCCTTGCTGAATGGTGTAAAACTCATATTGTCAAAACTCAGCGTATTGCTCCTTTTTTCCTAAATTCAAAGAAAAATTTTAATACACCCATCATTTCTCTGAATAGGCCATGTTCAGGTGACTCTGGGTGACAGCCCTCAAAGGCCTGACTTTATCGAGGAACACCTTTTGGAAGAAGGTGTGGTTTCAGTTCCATCTACTTGGCAATATTTCTTTAACCGAGCTCAATATGTACAACAACACAACCCGTGAATTACAATCCTCAGGTGCTGAGAACCCCCAGAGAAAGCAAAAGCCAGGAATCTTTCTCATGGTACAGTTCAGTTTTTTCTCAGATCCTATTCATTGTTTATTCCAAAACTTCACTTGTGTTTAAGCACATTTCTTTTCTCTTCACTCTCAGAAAGGTTACTGTAACTCCGACTATTCAGAAAATATCAAACTCACTGGTACTCAGCCTTTCTCACCACCTGTATTCTGTATCTGTCCTTTTTCTATCCTTCTTCTGCTTGACTGGAGGAAATGCATGGTTCACTCTCTCCCTCTGCCATCTTCCGTGATGCCTTCCTGAATGAATGATCAACCTGACCTACAATTATGTAACTACTCCTTCTATACTGGGTTTAACTTTTGTATTGTCAGCATATTTTTATATTTCTTCCTGGAGTTCCCTCTGCAGTGGAACAGGGTGGAGGATCTGGCATTGCTGCAGCTGTGGCACAGGTTGCCTCTCTGGCTTGGATTCAACCCCTGGCCTGGGAACTCCCATATGGCACAGGTGTGACCAAAAAAGAAGAAAAAATAAATGCAAACAAATAAATACATAAACAAAAAAAGATTTCTTTCTAAATGTTAAAAGAAAACGAAACTCTAAATTCTATCTTTATTTTCCAGCAAAATGTCCTGGCAAAGAAAGGCATCTACATTTTGTTACTCTAATTTCTTACCTATAATTCATTTCTGAAACTGATTTTCAAAATCTGAATTAACAAGACAGCATAAACACCACTCTACCTGTAAGCCATATTTGACAAAACAAGTGGACAATTTCCAATCCTTATCTTATTTTCTCTACCTTTTATATTGACTACACTGTCCTTAAAATTTCACTGTGCTGTTCCTTCTGTGGCAATGCTTTCAGGCAGTTTTATTCTTTCATATATTATAGCCCGCTACTACTCTTACTCGTGGTAAAATTTTAATCAGTTCAACCTTTAAATACTGATGTATCTCAGACATCCATCTTCAGTTTTCAAATCTTTTTATGCTATTTACTTGTCTGATTCATCAAGTTTTATATTACCTCCAACTCCTTATGTGTAACTGTTAATTGACATTTATTCCTCTACTTTATTCATCTATTGAAGACTTACGAAATACAAAGCAATCCTCTGTGGTTTGCCAATACTGTAGAAACCAATAGCAATAAAAAAAGTCACTGTCTTCAAAAGTCCAACAGTAAAATGTACATCATTTAAGATGCTAAGCAGTTGAAAAATGCATTGCTGGCTGCACTTAGACTCATTGTATTTAAGCAGTAATTTCTCATTTCCTCTACTATCAATCAGTTGTTCTCATTTTTAAAAAACTAAAGGTTATTATAATACCTTTAGTAAGTTGGTCAAATAACCTCTGATGTTAATCATTTGGGAATTTCTCATTCTGGTAAAAAATTGTTAAAAACTTAAGTTTAGTGAAATGTCAACTAATCCTCTTTAGCAAGAAAATCACATAATACTGGAACATTTCCAGAAAATAATTTCAAAAATGTTCTTTCCACAGCAGCAGATTTTTTTTGGTAAATATTTTATCACCCATTTTTTAATTACATCTTTAAAGGAGAGTTTAGTATGTTTCTCTTTTCAAAAAATCCTTACAAGTTACTGTAATTCTAGGAGTCATTTGCCAACAAAAATGTAACATCCAACAAAGTTATAATAGTTTATATTTTTGTGAAAGAAGGCATGCATGACTTCAAGCTTCAAAATTCTTTGAAACTTCCACTAAGGAAACTAGTAAGCCTCAGAGCAGTCAATGGCTTTCATGACTTTCACACCTCTTTTTTTTTTATAAGACTTTAGGCTTTTCCTTTTCTTTTTCTTTTTCCCTTCCCTTCCTTTCCTTTCTTTTCCTTTCCTTTCCTTTTAGAGCTGCATCCAGGGCATATGGAAATTCCAGGGCTAGAGGATGAATCAGAGCTAGCAGCTGCCAGCTTATGCCACAGCCAAGGCAACAGCAGATCCAAGCCATGTCTGCCACACAGCCTGAGGAAACGCTGGATCCTTAACCTACTGAGTGAGGCCAGGGATTGAATCCGCATCCCCATGGATGCTCTACAGGTCCTCAACCTGCTGAGCACTATGGGCACTCCGTGAATTCTCATTTGTACTCTCAGTCTTAAATAAAAACTAATCTGCTTTCTAGCTTGAAGAAAATTTAGAGCAGTTTTAGGTCCACAGCAAAACTGAGAGGAAGGCATCAAGATTGCCTGTATACCCCATCTCAACACATGCACAGCCTCCCATTGTCAATTTTACCACTCAAGTGGTCCATTTATTACAACTGATGAACTGGCCTTGACACCACATAATCACCCAGATTTCATAGTTCAGTCTTGGTGTTGTACACTCTATAAATTTGGACAAATGTGTGTGACATGTATCTATCATTTTTATATCATACAGATTATTTTCACTGCCCTAAAAATTTGCTAAGCTTTGCTTATTCATCTCACTCCCCCAACACCTGGCAAGTGCTGAGCTTTTCACTCTCTTCATAATTTTACCTTTTCCAGAAAGTCATATGGTTGGAATCATACAATACGTAGCATTTTCAGACTGGCTTTTTTCTCCTAGTAATATACATTTAGGTTCCTTCTCTCTCTTTTCATGGTTGCATAGTTAATTCCTTTTCATCACTGAATAATATTCCACTGTTTCAGTGTGTCACAGTTTATTTATCCATTTCCCTACTGAAGAACATCTTAGTTGTGTCCATGTCTTGACAACTATGAATAAAGTTGCTATAAATATCAATGTGCTGGTTTTTATATGGACACCAGTTTTTAACTCATTTAGATAAATGCCAAGGAGTTCCTACCTCTTTTTAACTCCAAAGGTACTATTGTAAATATTTTTAAATTAAAAATTAACCTAAATAAGCCACGTGAGAGAACTGGAATGGAGAAGACATTAAAAATTATCAAATATTATTTACTCTTATTTTTACATAAGTAAACAATAGTGTGTTACATGTTTTCTCTCCCCACTCAGTGGATTTCCTTGCATAACACGCTTTACTATCGCAGATGTGACCCTAAATCCTGTCTGGGTATTAATAAGCATAAGTGTCATCATATAATTTTCATTTCCTTAAATAATTTAACAGTTTCCAACACTTTTGAGCATGACATTTCAACTCTTTATCTTAGCAAGTAATGGTGTCAACTGTAAAGAGTGTAAAAAAAGTATTTTTATTTTGTGTTTTTTGACCTATCTGAAATGTATTCTTCAACCTTCCACATACCAAATTATTTGCATTTTCTTCAAAAGGTCTTAGATATTTTGTTCTATATTTATAGGGCTTTGGCTCTGCCAGTAACTCTTCCTGTCCCAAGAATTTCTTCATCTAGCTACTCCTCAACTAGAAAAATTTGTTTAAGCATCTACATGTTTCTAAGACATTCTTTTAACTTGAATGGGAGTTAGGTGCCTGTGCCTGCCTTCCTGAGCATTCTTCTGTGTCTTTCACACTTATCACACTGAAAATTTTTTCTCTGCTTTTTTAGGGCCACACCTGTGGCATATGGAGGTTCCCATGCTAGGGGTAGAATCCGAGCTATAGCTGCTGACCTACACCACAGCCACAGCAATGTGGGATCTGAGCAGCATCTGTGACCTACACCAAGGGTCATGGCAATGCTGGTGATGGGATGAAACCTGTATCCTCATGGATACTAGTCAGGTTCATTACCACTAAGCCAGGATGGGAACTCATCACATTGAAATTTAATTATGATGTATTACATTATATCCCCTCCCATGTAGGCTTGGTGTCTAAACCATCTTTGTTTTGTAGAAAATTAAAATTTCTCTTGTTCCGACAATCATGGACTAGTGTTGAGACAAGGTACTAAGCAGCACATTTATAGTCTATTGTATTATATAACATTTTGGTACCAACAATCTATATTGAGACTCTCTCTGAGTTTATTCTTGAAAGATGACAATCTTCTAATAATTAGAAATACGGTAATCACCGAATCTAACTACATCAGGACTGTTGACCATAATCTTAAAATATGCCAAACAAAAAACAGAAAGCAAATTATAGAGCCTGGAAAGCTGATTTTTTAATTTTCTTTCCCAAACCACCTATAATAACTTGTAGAAGAACTGTGTTAGGTCACAGGAGTGAGGTTTATCCTTGGCACAAGAGGCATATTTGATGGTTATAACATTACAAAAAAAAGCAGTTTTAGTGTCTTTGCAAATGTATTTAACTTATCTTTATACCTATGCAAATAAATAAGGCTTCATTTTAAATACCTAAGCATTTTTGAATCACTTATATTAGTTGAAAATACGATTTTTATTTGTATGGCTCTATGTGGTATTTTTCACACATATGGTTATTGCAGATATTATCTTTAATCTCCCTTAGTATAATTATAGTTCAATTTATGTCACTAAGAAAAAAAAGCTCATCAGACTTGATTTGTATCAGATTCATTACCATATTAAATGGAGATTTTTTTGACCTGACTTTAAACATTCCCTGTCCTTTTCTCAGGATACACAGTGAAAGATATCATTAAAAATAAGGCTGACTCGATGTTCTTTACTTTACGTGCTTACTCTGAATTTACAGCTCAAGGCTTTCCTCTTGTCAAAAAAAACTAAGCAATCTTGTCTCTTCTTTTTTCCCCTCTGTGTTCATGTATCTAAAGATAATTTGAACACTTAAGATCTAACCACCTAGTAAATTTCAAGTATATAATACATTATTATGAATTAGAGTCACCATGCTGTACATTAGATCTCTAGAACTTATTCAGCTATAAGTGAAAATTTGTACTCTTCCACTAACCTCTCCCCATCCCAGCTCCGGGCAACTACCACTCTATTCCCTGTTTTTCTAAAAGTTCAATTTTTTCAGATTCACACATTCCATGTGTGAAATCATACACTATATTTTTTTGTGTCTAGCTTATTTCACTTACCAAAATGTCCTCCAAATTCATCTACACTGTCATGAAAGGCAAGATCTCCTTATTTCTCATTGCTAACTTAATATACCATTAGACACCAACGGTATATTATATGTATGTGTGTGTGTGTGTGTGTATGTGTTATAACAACTTAAAAATGTTAGTGTGAATATATGTATGATAGTATACATACATATATATATTTTCCCACTATTTCTCAATCCATTCACTTAGGACACTAAGTTATAATGACAACTTAGGTTATTTCCACATCTTGATTGTGAATAAAGCTTCAATTAATATAGGAGAACAAGATATCTCTACGAGATACTGAATTCATTTCCTTTGGGTATATATCCAGAGAGGGGGGTTGCAGATCAGGTGCTAGTTCCAGTTTTAGTTATCTGAGAGACCTCTACATTGTTTTCCCTAACGGCTGCACCAATTTTCATTACAACCAATAGTGCACAACAGTTCTTTTTTCCCCACAACTCCACCAAAATTAATTGTTTTAATGCTGGCCATTCTTATAGGTGTGAGGTGATATCTCATAGAGATGCTGATTTGCATGTCCCTGATGATGACTGATGTTCAGCATCTTATATATGTTTTCTTTGGAGAAATGTCTATTCAGGTCCATTTCTCATTTTTTAATCAAATGTGTCTGTAATTGAGTTTATATGAGTTCCTATAATGCATTAAACACTTAAAATTTGCTAAAGGGTAGATTTTAAGGGTTCTCATCATATGCACAAAAATACTAACTATATGTGAGGTTATGTGTATGTTAATTAGCTTGATTGTGGTAGTCACTGTACAAGGTATTCTTATATCAGAACATCTCATTGTATACCTTATGTACAATTTTCATTTGCCCATCATTAACTCAATAAAACTGGAAAAACAAGAATAATTTGAAAAGGACTATAACTTTATTGATGTGAATATACATATGTGTATATATATAGTTGGTTATTATGTGGTACATATCTGTAAAATTGTGGGAACAAAAATACATTACTAGAGTGATTTTAATATATATATTTGATATTTAAGTCATAGAACACTGTACCAAATTTCAAGAACCACACTGTAAATGGTACAGTTATTTTAGTTAGATATCATTTGGCCACTATTGAAAAAATGATTTATATTTAAATGTTTTCCTTTGATATACTGTAGCTGACAAATTAATCACATAATTTGTAACTAACTTCTTGTGTAAAAGTTACAACAACTTAAAAATGTTAGTTTAATCATATAAACTCTTTCATGTCTAATGTTTCATCACTGTGTTATCTTTCATAGGTTCTGGGATCTTAACTCAGGGAGAAAATGTTGTTGTTTCAATTTTTTGTGTCAGAAAAGTGTCAGGTGTGTGACGTTTTTCCTGATAAATGGGATTCTCTGTTTCTATGATTCTATGCATCATGCTGTTTTTTCACCTCTTCTTGACATAGTTTGTGACAGATATTCTATTTTTTATTGTGCTTTTTCTTCTCTTTTCTTTTCCTTCCTTAATATCTTTAAGACAGTTTTCCAAGCCAATGAATCATGAAACTAAAGTGTCTACTTCTCATCTAACACACGATTTGCCTGTTGCAGTCTGGTCAATTTAGTATTTGTCTCTTACAAAACTCCTCATGATGAAGTCATTTTGCACCCTTGAATAGTATGCATCTCAGCTCTTTGTTGAGCTACTTTAACTGTGGAGTGTAACTGGTTCCTAAGCATTAGCTCTTGGATTTTCTTTTCAATATATTGGCCTACTTTCAATACCAGACCTAAGTTTTTCCCCTGCCCCTTCCCCCAAAGTAAGCAAATAAATGCCATTCGGGATAAAAAGAGAAATTCAGCAAAGTTAGAACATATTTCATATCATTTACTTCTGTAGTTAGCGTAGTATTTGTTTCTGACAATGGCACTGGGAATAATAATAATAATAAGCAACTGGCACAAGAGAATGTTATATGCCTAAAATAATACCGAGCTCAGACAAATAGGGCATATTTAAAAAAAAACAAATTTTTAAATAACTTCTTATCATCCAACCAGTCATTGAGGAACATAATTCAGAAATTTTTAAACATATTTACTTGTCTGCTACACTATGTGGATTAATTTAATTTTATAAATTTTATTTTTGTAACATTTGTAATGTGTTTTAGCAGTGAGTTAAATGCTTTTACTTAAATTGAGTATTTTCACAATAACTGAATGAATTGGTAACATCGTAGTGGCACTAAAACAACCATTTTATTATGTGCAGGAAGTACATGAGTCAGCTAAGAAGAACTGAATGGCTGAGGCTGAATGTCCATGACTAAAGGATCCACTTTAAAGATACATCCTTCAATCAAGCACCTGCCAACCCAGATGAGAGGACTGAAAAAAGAAAAATTGCCTCAGCTGGGACTCTAGACTGAAGGACACATGCACATGCAATAAACATGTATATCTGTGATCTGCATCTGTGATCTGAAATATTTGAAAGCTAGGTGCTATAATCCTATTTATTTTCAGATGGTGCCCAGAGATTTTAAAGAACTTAGCTAAGACTATTGGACAAGTAACATCAACAGCCTCCACATTATGGTAGATTCAACTCCAAAGCCTATTTTCTTTCTGAATCATAAGGTTCAAAGAAATGAAATACATTGTCAAAAATTGTAGATAGCACTACAGCCAGTACTGTGCTCATTCCATGACATGAACACACTCTTCGAGACAACACAGGGTGTTGACTACTACAGGCAAATATACTGGTAAGACACAGGAAGAGTCATTTTCAGGTTCTAGGCTGAATGTACCAGAGTCATTTCTTAGTTGAGCATCTCGTATGGCTTGCACGATTGATTTTACTACTTTTATTTCTATGATAAATTACAATGGATCACAGCTGCTAACTACCAGGGAGGCAGCAAGTCCACTAACATCCTCTTGAGGATCTTCTGTCCTCTGCAGAGTTGATAAATCATTGATTTTGAATAGTTCAAAATGACACCTTAGGTCTATCCCCAAAGGGTAGCTCTACCTAAGGCTGCTGCTCACTGCTGTGCACCTGCCAAGACTCTATACTTCCACCTGAATCTATTCCATCATATTTGTCTGTTCAGGCCATTCTAGACGACTGTTCTTTTGCTCTCTACATCTGCTGCCTGACCAGTGCCTGCTGAGCCTACAACTTATGTACATGACTGGCCTTGCTACATACCTGCCCTGGGCCCCAGCTAGTGATTGTTTATCAAAGGGGCAGTAAGGAGCATTCTCCTTGCTGGTTTTTCTGGTAACTGATGAGTCAGTCTAATGTGATTCCCCCTATATGTGGCAATCTGCGCTTCCACCCGGGAGAAAAGACTGCCACCATGTCTCGCCTGCTGTCTACTGTACATGGTGGGTTGTCACTCCAGGATCTAAGCTCCCCCATCCACTAAACCATTCATATCTCTGTTGCTGAGTCTGGGCTTTCTTCTGTCTTGAAGTTGGGCAAGCACAGGGCCTTGTAATTCTACAGGTGCACCCCAACAATATTCATCCTGGAATGTGTCTCCATAAATACAGCTATTGGCTCATCCAATTATAACTCAACATGGCAATGTGAAGAAGGTAGGATCTGCAGGGTTCTTTGTTCAGTTCAAATGAGAGTGTACCTAGTATTGTACACTTGGCTTCAGATTTTGGTCTATAGATCTTTAAGGTGACTTTCTCTGACTTAAACTGTTATATTTTCTGTTTTATTAACTCTAGTTATTTCAAAAATCAAATGCTCAGTTTAATATAATTGAAATTGAATCAAATAACAAGCTAGCAAGTGCTATGGAGCCACATCAGGAACAACAGTATCAATTTCAAGACCCTTTGGTAGAACAAAAAGACAAATTTCAATCAGCAGTCAATGACCACTTTATGGATGGGGATTTTAATTTAACAAATACTCCCAAGTGGTCAATAGGCTGCAAGTAATCTAACATAATTCTAATTTCAAAACCTATTAGCCAAGGGAGGTATAATTAAAGATATAAAGGTGAATTTCAAATTGAATTTTGAAAATTTCCTTACTTTGAGTTCCCTTTTATTATTCATTATAGTTTTCTAATTGAAGTATAGTTAAAGATATTGAATATTGTTCCCAGTGCTATAGAGTAGGTCCTTGTTGTTTATCTGTTTTATATATAGTGTGTGTATATGTTAATCCCAAACCCCTAATTTAGCCCATTCCGTCTCCCTCAAGTCCGTGATACCTCACACATGACACAGAGCCCTGGTTAGTGACATTTAAATACTATTTCAATATTGAGCTCCATGTTCTTGACTCTCACCTCAAGAAAAGGCTTTCTTATCTAGTGTACTTTCTATGAGTTTAAGGATACTCTCCACTGGGTTTAGGATTTGCAGTCTGGCACTCAGTTGGTATATTCAATATACTCCATTATTTCTTCCTCTTTCAATCCTATCAGATCATCAAAATTAGAATGTCTGCAAAACTACCCTGGGAAAATTAGGAATTCTTTATGTGATCTAGAATAAGAAGGTGTGCCATTTATCTATTTGTTTCTTTGCTTGTTTGTTTAATAAACACTGGGGATTTGTTTGTTTAATAAATACTTGGGAATTTATTCTCAATATCTGTAAAACATGTTTAGAGAACTTTGAAAAAGTTAGCATTAAGAGTGTACAATCATCAGAAACTATAAAAAATATGGTTTATATTAAGTAGAAATTTAAAAAATAAGAATGATATATTAAGGAATAAAATTCAGTTTTCTATTTTATTCTACTCTGTAAATGGTATTTTTCCAAAGATCTTATAGAATCTAGTAACTGGCACTAAGAGGATAACAATATTAAAAGTAGTGTTCTAATCTCATGATAAACAGATTTTACTTTGGTCTCTAAAACATATAAATATATAAAAATAATTTTATATCATTAAAACAGAGTGATTAACTAATGTGAAGTCTGTTTAAAATCAGAGATATTAAGAAAACAATATGGTAAGTATAAAGTCCAAAAAACACATTTTAATTGAAATTTATGATTCTCTTGGCATTAACTATTCATTTTCTCAATTTCATTCAGGAGAATAAAAATAAAAAATTAAACATGTAGTCAACCTTTACCATGTAATATCACCTCTAATATGTTATCAAATCAAGTAATATACATATTACTTGGAACTCAATGTACTTGAAAGTATATTGCAAGACACTGAATCTCCTTTCTCAGAAGACATGTTAAAAATAATTTTTATATTTTCTTTGGTTTTGAAGTAAGCACCTAATATAAAACTGAAAATATCAAGAAGCCATGACAATACAAGTTTACATATATATGTGCAAGCAGATAATCCCCTTATGTGTGAACAATCAAATTTTTTTGACATAGCTGGCTCTTCACTCTGTAGAGTCTAAAAAACACTCTGTAGAGTTTAAAAAAAATCGCATTTCCAAATTTTGTAGACATGTAGAGGAATTAAGTAATGTAGTTAAAAATCCATTTATTTAAATTTGGGAGAACACATAGTTTGATCATACAGTGAAGGCCAGTTCTGCCATATGTAGATGATTAGAAATGCTTTGTGAAAAGCAGGCAGCTGGCACATTTAAAACCGTGGATCTATGGAATGAAGGTTTAAAGCAATCCACAACAAATCAGTGTGCCTGGATTCAATAAAACATGACCATTTAAAATCACGAAGTCATCTGGTCTATGCCTAGAGGAAAAGGATAGGTATCAGTTATCTGTAGAACCTCACAGACTGCTGTATACCGAGGGGCCCTCAAAATCACAAATCACATTACAAAATCAGCTTTAGAAATATGTATGATTGAGCAGGTTACTGTATTCTGCTCTGGTTCCAAATAGGAGTAAAACAGCCCTTTTTCTACTCCTATCAAGGATTCTGTAATATGATGCAGTATGTACCTGCCCTTCCTGAATTTATAAAGTCTTATCTTTAGATTATACCCATTATTAGCTATGTTATTTTTAAAAGTACAAAACAATAAGCTCTAGTCAATGATCAGCACCAAGCATACAAAATTGCCACCCTCCTTCCTGGGCAGTGAATGTTACAAATTGTGGCAGGTAACTAAAGATATTCTCTCCAAAATCCCATATCCTGCACACTTAATCAACTCCCAATCTAGGTGCCCATGTGAAAGGACTTTGCAGGTGGAATTAAGGTCACTTATCAGGTGAATTTAAAATAGAAGATTAGGAGTTTCCACTGTGGCACAGTAGGTTAATGACCCAGCTTTTCTCTTTGGAAGTGTTGGTTTGATACCTGGCCTGGCACAGTGGGTTAAGGACCCAGCATTGCTGCAGCTATGGTACAGGTTGCAGATTCAGTCTGGCCTAGGAATTTCCATAAGCTGCGGGTGTGGCTGAAAAGGAAAAAATAAAATAAAATGAAACAAAATAAAATAAAATAATGAGCCAGGAAGACCTAAGTGGGCCCCAAATAATTACTTGCACCCTTAAAAGTATAAAAGTGAGTCTGAGAGTTGCAGATGAAGAAGAAAGCAAAGGAAAGATGAAGCACATGCCAAGATTAGTGAGATCTGAAATATCAGGACTTGACACATTGTTACTGGTTTTAAGGTGGAAAAAAGGACGACAATCGGAGGAATGTAGACAGCCTTGAGAAAATGAGAATGACCCCTGGCTGACAGCCAGCAAGAAAATGGGACCTCAATTCTACAACCCCAGGGGACTGAATGCAGCCTCCTGCCTGATGAGCTTGGGAACAGATTCTTCCCTGAAGCACCCAGCGAGGAGCACAGCCTTGCTCCGAGAGTCCAGATGCTAAATTTGTTAAGGTAGCATTGGCATACAAATACATAGATATGTATAGTATTAAATGAATACACAACGATGCTTATACATACCGGCTTGAACAGTAAAACAGTTTATATTATATTAGAAAAGAAATCAATGAATGTTCTGTATCCCTTCATGAAAAATACATTTTACATATTTTCAAAATGATGAAGAATAGAGATATGAATAAACAAAAATACAAAACAAATTATCAAGGCAAAAACTTCAGCGCACATAGTTAATCCAGCAAGGAAAACCCTTCAAGACTATTGCGATAGAAGAGACTGTACTTTCCACTTAAACTAAGGGTAAGGGGGGGTTCTGAGCACTGGATGGATTAGTGGAAAATTTTTGAAGGATGTTGGGGGGAGAAGTCGATCAATGAGGTGTGTCAAGTAAATACAGTAAATTATTTCCTTGTTGATAATTTTTCCCCATCATTAGGTCACCTGTGTTTGCTAACTGGCATTCATCAAGTTAGGCTCCTACCTTCCCAAGGAAACTGAGGAAAAGTTGTGCTGTCCCCTTAAGATGTTTACAGATCTAAGAGATGGTTCCCAGGTCGCTGAAAAAGACATTTCCTTGGTTGTAAATTTGGCAAGAGTCTGGGAGAAGATATTCATATTTTTCAAAAGAGCAGATAAGGAATTCACAATGACCAGTTTTCTAAACACTCTAAGAAAAGGTATGTCAGTATTCCATAGTCAGGAAAAAAACTGTTTAAAATTTAATCAAGCTGATAGGAACTGTCTTGATCAGTATTCTTAAGGTCTCAGTATTGCCCTAGACATTTAAATTATAACTACATGTATATATTACATGTTATACTTTAATACACAGCAACTATGACCTATAAAATATTTTCAGGTCTGATGCTGAAAATGCAACAAATGCAAAAAAAATAAATTTGGAAAATAACTTAACGCTGTTATATTTTTACCAGTTTTTGATAGAACCCCAATCTATTACTAAATATAGTAAATTAGAATGAAATTAAAAAATGTTTCTCTAGGTAATATTCAAGTACTACTACAGCATATCAATAAGTGTAATCCTTGGCAAACACTGGCCCAAGCAGTCCTACCATATACCCAAACAAGTAGAAAACAGTATTTTCTCTAAGGATATGAAGGATTTTAATCATAGTTAGCCATTCTGTGTTTTTTTTTTTTTTGAGTTTTTCATTAATCATAATTTCTTAATCGTCATTCTATTTACAAAGATTTGTCATAGGAGTTCCCATCGTGTCTCAGTGGTTAATGACCCCAACTAACATCCATGAGGACGCAGGTTTGATATCTGGCCTTGCTCAGTGGGTTAAGGATCCAGTATTGCCATGAGCTGTGGTGTAGGTCTCAGACACAGCTCAGATCTGGCATTGCTGTGGCTGTGGTGTAGGCCTGCGGCTATAGCTCTGACTGGACCCCTAGCCTGGGAACCTCTATATACTGCAGGTGCGGCGCTCAAAAGACAAAAGGACAAAAAAAAAAAAAAAGATCTGTCATAAAATTCAATAGTGAAAAATGCCAGAAATAGTTTAGGTACTATCAAACATAATTAAACGAACTCATGCTATAAATCTGTCATGTGATCAGTATTTGGAATGTCAACATAATTTGCCAAATGTAAAAATAGAATGTAGTATTCTAAAATAAGCATGCGGGTATTTGTGAGGACATTGACATAGGATTAATTTAATGCATTAATTTGAACCTTAGCAGAAAACAGAGTATCTGCTTAAAAACAGGAGACAGATTAATAGTTTCTTTTCCATGTTAATGTACATGCATGCCTTTATTATATTTGGAATGGCAATCATTCCAATAACATGAAATGTACAATGCATGAAAAGAGGGAAAAGGACACATTTTTAAAACAATAACTATCCTTATTAAAAATGATGCAGATGGCATTTTATTACACTGGTAGCAAGCATCATGGATTCAATTACTGTTGCTGGTTATATGTTGCTATTATAACATATAATTTAATGACATTATGTTTTCTTTAGCTTCAGAAAATATGGCGCATAAGGAAATGCATAATATAATCCTGTTCTCATTCATGTTATTCTGATAGTTTTCCCCATGATACCTAGACCAATACACTGGTAGTTAGGCATTCTTTAGTGTATGCTACTTGGCATGCATTTCAAACACCTCTTCAGTCTAAGGCTACGCTGGTTCAATATGGTAGTCACTAGACATTCATGGCACTTTTTATTTAAAAACTTAATTAAAAAAAATAAACATCTCTCCTCAGTTGCACTGACCACTTTGCAAGTGCTCAGTGGCGGAGCGGCTAGTAGCTACTATACCAGGAAGCACAGTTTAGTCAACATTTTCTTCATTAATAAATAGCTCCATTAGATAGTGTCGGTTTATGGAATGTGCATGCCAAATCAGTTTGACAGACTCCAGGCATGCAAAATATAGTCTAACATTTTCTTTTTCCTAAATATAATGTAAAACCTAAGGCAAAAATACAGTGGCATTTACCCATGCTATTAAACAGTTTCTGAGACTAGTTATTTTTCACAGAAGTAAAAAATGTTCAAGAACTTCTGCAACCAGTTGATACACATATTATTCTCTAAACCACGGTTTTATCTAACCAGGGGTTCTAAGTACCAATCACTGAATTCCCAAAAAGTATATCACAATGGAGCCTCTGACACTCCAATTATCATATCAACTTAAATTAATTTAACTAACATTTCATATTGTTTATTTTTTTAACATGGACTATTCTGGAATGCTTGAACTGAGAAGGACAATGCCATAAAACTAAAAATTGTCCTGTCCAAACTGAGAAATAAGCCATACCATTTCCCCGTAAAAGATTTATTTCAGAAGCTACTGTGTCTAGAATAGTAAAAAATCCATACTTATGTGAAAGTTATAAAACTAATATTTGTTGTGAAACATACTGGTCATCTTTAATGTGGAAAAAAACACAAATATATATGCCCATGCTGAATGTGAACAGCAGTCTGAGAAATCTTAGGTTGCAAATTGAAGCTTATTTTTCTCCCTTTGTACTGCTGATCACTGTGTAGAAGCATCATACTTACTGAAGCATAATAACGTCTCTTAGGAAAATAAACATCTACGGTCATGAATTCCAATACATTGTGAAAACACAACACTTCCTTAACAAAAAACATGCCCAGTTCTTTGATATCTATCAGTTTGATATACAGTTCCTTGGCTTAAACACGGTCAGCCAACTACAAATTAATGGATACCTGAATCTGTCTCTTATTCTGTATGCGGCCTTGAGGAATAGTTGAACTAGTGTTTTCCTTATACATGAAAAAAAAGGACGCTTATGTGAAATACACCCTACTTTTTTTTTTTTTTTTTTGTCTTTTTGCCTTTTATGTAGAGCCGCACCCACGGCATATGGAGGTTCCCAGGCTAGGGGTCTAACAGGAGCTGTAGCTGCCGGCCTTCGCCACAGCCACAGCAACGCGGGATCCGAGCCCTGTCTGCAACCTTCACCACAGCTCACAGCAACGCCGGATCCTTAACCCACTGAGCAAGGCCAGGGATCAAACCCGAAACCTAATGGTTCTTAGTCAGATTCGTTAACCACTGAGCCACGAAGGGAACTCCCACCCTACTTATTTTTAACATCTCTTCCATTAATCAAACTAGAGTTCTGGGTTATTGGGTTTAGTCAATGTATAGCCACAGGCTCTGAGTTTCACTCCGAATATCACTGTGCTGTTTTTCCAACTCCAACTTATAATTATACCTGCATTTTAATATTCTATTTTCTCTTTCACCTATTTTTCCACCTGACTCTATTCTTGCCAAGTAAGGTGTTATAACTTGTGTCCTTAGCAGTTTCATTACAGTGGCTAAAAATGTATTTTTCAATATTTTTCTATAGCAAACAATCTTTTTTTCTCTGAGGAGAAATCCGCACACCAGTCAACTGAGTCTAGACCTGAGTGCTTCTAAGCAAGTCTCCGACTGATGAATTACTCGGCAGTCTAATTACATTTGTAATTTGAATGTAAAAAAATTTTTAAATATTACAATTATTCTTGAGCAGAACTACAGCCCACAGTATCTAGCATAAATACAATGTACTTTCACAATATTCTGTGTAACAGAAAAAGAGTTTTAATCAGTAAGGAGAAATTTATAGATATTATTAATATATCTATAATGTTAAAATAAAATCCTTTGTCTCAATTTTTGATAAATCAATTTGTATGAATGCTGAATTTCATCTTTAATCAGACATGTAATAAATTGGTAATAATTTGTAGGGGAATATTGAAGTACAATATGTAATAACAAAAGTCTTCACCATCCACTAAAACACAATGATAATTTTCACTAACAAGAATAGGCAACTCTAACTGTACTGAATTCAGTAGCAACTCTCAAAGAAACTTGAGCATAACATTTTTTCAATGCATATTATTTAGTTTTAATGATTATAAAATTATTAAAATAGTTTGAGAAAATTATTAAAACATTTTGAGAAAATTCAAAACAATAAAAACAGTACTGCATATACTCATCTCATAAAGACTGCTTAATAATAATGAACATTCATTAACACTACTCAAAATTATAATTTAAATATAGTAAACTTTTAGTCACCTTTAAGCACTATTAGGAAAACTTTCATTCCAATTGTAAACAATATTTAAATGGTTAGCACAAGATTTAAAAGCATGAATAATGCTAATATGACTTTAAAAGAACTGAAAAAATAAAACATGGCATATGATAACGTGGAATATGACATGTAGATAAAACTGCACTACCCAATAATATTAATTTTCTCTTTTTTAAATGAAAGTATAATTGACTTACAATGTTGTGTTAATTTATGCTATATAACAAAGTGATTAAGTTATACATATAAAACATATCTTTGTAATATTGTTTTCCATTATCACTTATCTCAGCATATTGAATACAGTAAGACCTTGTTATTTATCCATTCTGTATGTGATACTGATTTTCTCTCAAGTACACTTTACTTTGAGAAAATCTTAAAGGATTCTGGACCTCAGCTATTCAGGTAATGATGACAAACCATGTGTACTTGACAAATGAGTTCATGTTCCCTTGTCATTATAATATAAAGCTTTCATTCCTTCTTTGATTTAGAACATTGAAAATTTACTTGAGTATTTTTACTGTAACAAGATTTTATCTGACATGCAACTGGATCTTGATCACAAATGTAGAGGCAAGGTAATCATTTGTTTAGCAACTGAAGTAGTAGTCTTGTTTGACACACTATATCATTATTAGAGAAATATTTTTTATCACCACAGGTTCTTATTTTCTCTGAGTTAAAAGGGCTATTTTCCCAGTTAGAGCTCTATACTCCATATAAGATTTCTTGAGTTAATAAGGTTTCATAGAGAAACACCTTTTTACTGGTTTTCAAATACAAATTATTAAATTTCAAGGGATTTTTTTTTTCTTACCTTTAAAATAGTTGTCAAAGGTTCTATAATGAATTGCAGCTCCAGGTTTAAGAACTGATTAAGTCAGGTTGAAAACATCTAATTAATAAAAAAAAAAAACTGTTTGGTTTAATTACGAGCAAGCATACTATTAAAAACATTGGGTGAGATGGTCTTTGACCATTAGAATCTTCAGTTGAAAGGTGAGTTAATATATTGCTGAGGCACTTACATGTACATAGTTATGATATGGTTTATTCAAAATGGTTTAGTCTATCACAAATGACTAAATATGTAATTCTTTTATTAAACTGTCCACTTAAAGTTTGAATTACTTTGAATTACATCTTAAAGGAATCTAGCAATTAAAAGATTTGAAGCAATATACCTTATATATATCTTAACACAATTATCGAATTTTATGAATAGACAAATGTCTACTGCATTTTGTATTTTTTTAATATTTTCATCACCATATTTTAGGATTATTTATTGATTTATTTTCATTTTTGGCCACCCTGTGGGGCATACAGAGTTCCAGGGCTAGGTAACAGACCTATGCCATAGCTGTGTCAATGCTGGATCCTTAACCCGTGGTGTGCTGGCCGGGGAAGGAACCTGCATCCCAGTGCTGCAGAGATGCCACAGATCCTGTTTGAGCACAGTGGGAATTCCAGGGTTTTTTTTAATGTATCATATCAATTTCATTGAGAGTAAAGCTATACTTTTTTCTTGACAATATTATTTTCAATCAAAATACTGTTTCATTGGCCATAAGTTTGCTCTTGCAAATTCATCTTGGCGGGTTTTGCTTGTTTTAAAAATGTACTTATTTTTTGGCTTTTATTGGAGGGTTCTATATCTCTCTACTCGTATCATTTTATTTTGTGGTTTTAGAGATGCTTTCACACAAGTCCATAATCCCTAAAGATAACAACAAGTTTTTTTATGCCTTAGTGTTCGGGGAAAACAATCTTTTATCAAGTATTTGTTTTGAAAGGATTTTCAACCAATTTGTGGTTTGTCTTTTCATTCACCTAAATCACACTGATTTTGTATTTATATTTATATATCCCTAATAGAATGTTTCAATACTAATTTCCCTGGTGGTGAAAATATATGTTTTACAATGATGGTGCCCATAGGGTTGTTCCTCATTTTTTCACTTCATTTTTTTAAAGCTAAAGGTACTTAACACAGATGATGTCCCACAATCTCCATAGCAACCATTCACAGTACAGTTATTGTGCTAGCAGGTGATATATTGGGATTCTATCTACTTTATTTCCTAAGGTATTTTGTTATCCATATAGAAGCTAAGGATAGAAAATAAGAGTTAACTGCTACTTAAGTAGATATATCATTGTTTGAGAGATTTTTCTTTATTGTATGATTATAGTCTTTACTATTCATACTTTCAATAGAGTAATGTTAATTGAGTTTTCAGTAAACACATTAACTTAGCAATTTTTGTGTGTGTGTGTGTTTTTTAGGGCCGCACCCATGCCACATGGAGGTTCCCAGGCTAGAGGTCTAATAAGAGCTACAGCAGCAGACCTATGCCACAGCCACAGGAACACCAGATTTGAGCTATGTCTGCAACCTACACCACTGCTCACCACAACCCAGGATCCTTAACCCACTGAGCAAGGCCAGGGATCCAACCCTGGATTCCTAGTCAGATATGTTTCTGCTCCACCAGGATGGGAACTCCTAACTTAGCAATTTTTAAATTTTAATACAAATAATATGTTGATTCAGGAAGCAATTAAATGTTTCATCTATATTTAGTTTGAAAATTAACTAATTTGAAAATTAACTGGACAGGCATATAAAGAAAACATTTTGGATTCTTTCATTTCTTCTTTGTATAATTGGCTGTAATATAATTATTCATATCTACCTCTGATTCAACATTTCTTTCACAAAAGTACCTAAACTCTTAATGGTGCTAATCATATAAATGTTACAAACGACAGCCCAATATCAAAGAAAAATCGGGCTGAAATACATTTAAATTTAAGGAAATAAGTATGGTTTCCCTTAGTAATCAAAGTCAAAGTACAACTTATCTCACAATTATAACAACTCTACCCTATGTGCTTTTCCTAAATTTAATAATATATTTAATAACATATCCTTAAAATCACCTTAGCATTAAAACTATTTCAGTAAGAATTTTAATCCATACTTACTTTTATTCATACTAGAGAGCTGCATTACTTGAGGCTTTAAATATCAGATATCTAAAAAGAATAAATAAATTTCAAGAAACAGTAACAAACAATGATATATTTCAGGAAATAAACCCTATACATACATATGTTTATATATATACGTACATATATATAAGGTTACAATTAAAATGGAATGGAATGTTTCATATTTTTCAACAGAGTTAATAGGATCAAATATGACCTCTTTGAAGATTCTACATTTTTTTCTATTTAAGCAATATTTTGACTTAGATAATAGATAATCACTATTATCTTTGGATAAGATAACTCATGAAGATATAAACTTCTATAAAGAGGTAGTATACAAAATTTGGCAGGTTTTTGCTATCAGGTCAAACGACATCTAAATTGAATAATGTGGATGAGGCAAGTGTGCCCCAGAAAAGTACAATACATGGAGTGGAGAGACATTAAAGTGGCACATGTGTCCCCATGGCCTGGAGTTCACTGACTGTGTCATCTTCTCTCATTGTCAAGGGCATTTATGACTTTCTTTTAAGAATATAATTATGTAAAGAAGATGGGACGGATGAGATCATATATATGTGATTACATATACTTTGTTTTTCAACTTTGCTGGCTTTGAAGAAAACAGCTGTGAATTTTATAGCTACAAGAAAATGTACTTAAGACATTCCAAATTCTGGAGTTCCTGTTATGGCTCAGTGGTAACGAACCTGACTGGTATCCATGAGGATGCAGGTTCTATCCCTGACCCTGTTCAGTGACTTAAGAAATCTACGTTGCCACAATCTGCACCATCCAACTAGGATGTGACTCAGATCTGGCATTGCTGTGGCTGTGGTGTAGGCTGGTGGCTATAGCTCCAATTTGACCCCTAGCCTGGGAACTTCATATGCCATGGGTGTGGCCCTTAAAAAAAAAAAAAGGCATTCCAAATTCAGAGTAAAGAAATCTGAAACACTGATAGCCCCAAATAATTCCATATTCAAAATTTATTCTTTCTTTTTTTTTTCTCCAGAATATTCTAAAATATACAATGAGCATCTACATTTTGGGCTCCTAATGCTGGTATCCCAATGTACTGTTGAACACCGCATTTAATGATACATATGTGGCTGTAAAATTTAGTAGGCCCTGTGAAATGAGACTATTAGCAAGTACCAACTTTGTTTCATCTGGAAAATCAACTTTAGCCAATTTCTAAATTGACAGTAAGAACAGATTTTGAAGTATGAGTTCTAAAATCTAGCAAGGACTATTTCTTTTGCCAAGGACTTCTATTAACTCTTTTCTCAGCACGTGGAAGCCTGCAGTAGCATGTTTATCAGTTATATTTGATTTGTTCTATTTTGGTGGGTTTTTTTAGTAACAGCCTATATCCTTGTACACAGTTTTCCTGTGATGTTCAAAAACTTTCAAGAGAGTTGAGGTCTGTCTACTGATTAACTTGATTTCTTTCCAATGTACTTTAGTATCAGTAGTACTTTCTAAAATTAATGCAAAATTCACTTTATCATATTCTTCTGGCCAAGACGTTATTTTTATATTGCATATTGCCTTTAAATTAAGAAATCCTATTAATTTTGATATTTTCATCACGTTTCTATCGCAGAAACTCAATTTGCATCTAAGGTTCTGGCCAGAGTCCTTCTGAGACAAGTGCTGTGGAGAGTGACACTGAAGTCCTGTATAAAAACACAAAGATCAAGAAATTCTCTTAGTTGGCTCTGAATATACCTCAAAATAACATAAAACAAGGACAGATTTGGAGGCAGCTGATCTGGTGCCTGTCAACTGTTACTAACGACTGAAAGTGAGAACCTCACAACATTAGTTTTCTGCAACACAGCTGTACTCTGAAGAATCTGAACACAGACTTATCTTAGAAAATAACATACACATATGCAAATGCATACAAAGATCTTTTCTCACCTTAGAAATTTCTGCATTTCAAGTTAAGTTGTCTTCTGAACTTTAAGGTCAGAGTACATCATCTTACAGTTTAAAGGCCTCTTGGCCCACCTGGCCAGCATTTTACTAAATTTCATGACCAATGCCCTCCGTGTGAAAGTTTGTTTTTATGACTCAGTTCCTTGACTAACTAAAACTAGCTACTTGTCCTCTAGTAGCACCTGGGATAATGTCTCTTGACATTTTTTCTGCAATATCCCACCTACTCTAATTGAGCGATCTTATCTGATTCAACAAATTCAACATTTATTTAGACATAAAACAGCATCCTTCTGTGTCCACCCGAATCTTTTACAGGTAACCTATATTCAGCATGACTGTTATTAAAGTTATCATTTTTATTCCCAAACCACCTATATGTATTACTCTTATATGAGTTATTTTGTTCCTAGTTTCTTTCTAGAGGTTTTTAGCCAGTGAATCCAGATCCTAATACCTACCTGATTCTAATCTATCACTCCAAACGCCGCAGGATCTCCGTCCAGATAAGTTTGTGCCCCCATGAATCTTACAGCATAAAGGTAGCAAAGCAGAAATACATCTTCTCTGTTCGGAAAGGAAGAAGAAAGAGATTGCACTACTTCTGCTGTGTTCCACAATCTAAACTCATCAATCTGCCTCCACTGAAGAAAAACAAAAAAAGATGGGAGGAAGTTGGGGAGAGGTGAGAAAGGAAAAAGGGAGAGACTCCTCTTGTAGTAAAGATTTTATAATCTCTCCATCTTTTACAGCAATTGAGACTGAATTTCATTAACTGTAATAACAATATACATATGCTAAATATTTCATTTAATAAATTATATTTAATAAAAATTAAAATATGAATACATAACTACACAAGGAGAATGCTGCTATAAAAATTATGAGTTTTTCTTTCATTTTTCTCAATGCTTTGAAACTTTTTTCACTGAAAAGCTGATTTATAATGTTATATAATTTGAGATATGGTTGGATAATTTTATAGATTACTCTCCACTAAAGTTATTATAAATTTTGGTTCTGTTCCCTGTGGTATACAATACAGCTCTAGATATTATTTATCTGATACCTAGTAGTTCACACATCTTAATCCCATCCCCCTATCTGGTCCCTCCTTCCGCCTCTTCCCCTCTGGTAACCACTAGTTTGTTCTCTGTATCTATGAGTCTGTTTCTGTTTTGTTGAATTCATTCATTTTACTTTTTGAATTCCACATATAAGTGATAACACACAGTATTTGTCGTTTTCTTTCCTTCACTAAGCATAAAATCCTCCAGGTCCATCCCTATTGTTGCAAATGACAAAGTTTATTCCTTTGTGGCTGAGTAATTTCCACTGTGTGTGTGTTTATATCTCACATAGTCTTTAACCATTCATCTGCTGATAGCCACTTAAATTACTGCCATATCTTGGCTATTATAAATAGTGCTGCTATGAACATTTGGATGCATGTATCCTTTTGGATTAGTGTTTTCATTTTCATCAGATATATACCCAAGAGTGGAATGGCTGGGACATATGGTAGTTCTATCTTTAGTTTCTTAATACAGTTTTCCACAGTGGCTGCAGCAATTTATATTCTCACCAACAGTGTACAAGGGTTTCCTTTTCTGCACATCCTCAACAACATTTATTTGTGGTCTTTTTCATGATAGCCATTCTGACAGGTGTCAGTTGATATATCATTGTGGTTTTGATTTACATTTCTCTGATTAGCAATGTTGAGCATCTTTTCATGTGCCTGTTGGCCATCCGTATGTCTTCTTTGGAAAATTGTCTATTCAAGTCCTCTGTTCATATTTTAATCAGGTTTTTTTGATAGTGAGTTGTATGAATTGTTTATATATTTTGGACATTAAATCCCTTGTCAGTCAAATCATTTGCAAATATTTTCTCCTATTCACTAAGTTTTCTTTTAATTTTTTCAGTGCTTTCTTTTGCTGTGCAAAATCTTTTTTTTAAAATAGGTACCATTTGATTGTTACATCCCTTGCTTGGGGAGACAGATCCATGAAAATATTGCTAAGACCTATGTCAAAGGGTATAATTATTTCAGTGCAAATCAGCAGAGTATAGACGATCGGAATAATACAATCAGCCAACAGGATCAAGTTGACATTTGTAGAACAATCCACCCAAAGTGGCAGAATAAGACTGTTCTAAACTCTCATGGATCATCCACTAAAACAGACTACATCCTGGGCCACAGCACAAGCCTCAACACATGAAAAAGAATGGAAATAACATTAAGTTCTTTAAAAAAAACAGAAACAAAAACCAAAAAACACGCTGAGTTCTCTGACCACAGTATGACTGTAAATAGAAATCAGTAAGAGAAAGGCAACAAGAAATCTCTAAAAGTCAGGAAAGAGATCCAAACTTATTTTATGAGAACATTATTTCTCTGATAGACAGAAACAGTACAAAAAGAGAAAATTACAGAATAATACCTTTCATGAACTTAGGCACACACACACAAAAAATCACGGTATAATTTCAGCAAACCAAAGTCCAGCACTGCAGATAATAATTATATGACTAACTAGGATATATTTCAAATATGCAGTGCTGGCTCAAGATTAGAAAACCAATCAATTTAATCCAATGTATTTATTTTCTTTATGCTGTGACAAAATATTAAAATTTGGTGCCTTATACAAAATCAGCACAAAATGAATCATGAAATAACTGTAAAACACAGAGCTATAACATTTAGGCAAAAAATTGCCTGGACTCACACCAAAAGCATGATCAAGAAAAGAAAAATTTGATAAACTGGACCTCAACTAAATTCAAAATTTTTGTTTTGTGAGGGATTCTATGATATTAAAAGAAAAATAACATAATGGGAAAATATTTGCAAATCATGTATCCGAGAAAGAACTTGTGTTTATAATTCTAAAAGGACTCTCAAAACTCAACACAAAGAGCAAACAATTCAGTTTCAACAAAGAGGATATACAACTGGCAAAAAAGCTCACAAAAAAAGATATTAAATATCATTAGCCATCAGGAAAATGGAAATTATATCCATAAGAAGAGAACACTATAAACCTATCAGAATTATAAAAAATAAAAAATAGTACTAACACCAAATGCTGGCAAGGATGCAGAGAACTAGATCCTTCATACACTGCAGATAAGATTGTAAAATGAGGAGTTTGTGTTGTGGCTCAGTGGTAAAAACCTGATTGCCGTCCATGAGGATGCAGGTTTGATCCCTCACCTTGCTCAGTGGGTTAAGTAGCCAGCATTGCTGTGAGCTGTCATGATGAAGTTTGGAATCTGCATTGCTGCTGCTGTGGTATGGGCCAGCAGCTGTGGCTCTGATTTGACCCCTGGCCTGGAAACTTCCTGTGAAATGGCATAATTTTGATAATTAAATATTTACGTGCTGTTTTGTACATATATGAATATTAAACTATATTTAATTTTGGTGCTATGAGCACACATTATCTTTCTATTGTACCAACTTGGCTAGTTGTCACTAAAAATGGTGATGTTTTGGAAATGTTTTTCTATTTTAATAACTGAAACTGCAAAAAAGGATTGTGCATACAAAACAAATCAATAACAGATTGTTGCTGGATCATTGGGTCTTAAGGGAAAATATACAACAGTTTTCTGAATCGGTTTTCTCATTCCAAATGTCAGAATAATAACCCATGTTACACAAATACAATACCAAATTTAATTGCAAGAATCAAGATAACAACATGCCTTTAGGAAGGAGTTTGTTTTCTATGGCTAAATTTGTATTATAAGATACTACTAAAGCAAAATTGTTAAATTTTAGCTATTGAATAAATCACTGGTTGTTTCCACATCTGGTATGAGTTCATCTAAAAGCTATAAGAGAAAAGATTTGTGAATAGAGAATTATGTTATAAGGTCTTTAAAATTATAATGAATCTTATTTTTTACCCAATGCTAAAAAATGAAAATTACAGTTCAACATATCAATGGTCCAACACCATTAATGGTCCTTTTTTAAATTATAAGCTTCTTAAGCTCAGAAACCATGTCTAACATATAAGGTTAATTAACTACAGGATTCTCTTATTGGAAATTGCTAATTAAAACATCGAAGATTTTCCAGAAGAAGTATGAGGTGGTTGATGTGTTGAACCAGTAAAAATATATGCACAGGAAACAAAGAACTGTATAAAAGCATATGCACAAAGGGTAAGCTGTATAATATAAATTAGTGATGCTAAGATGAGGAACGGAGTCTGGGCTTAAGTTTGTGAAAGCCTCATAGTGACAGAAGAATTTGTGATGTAAAGGAGGAAGGAAGCTGCCATAACATTTGCTGACAAAAATAAATAAATAAAGAATATAATGTAATCACTTGGGAACACTGAGGATACTGATCTAACTGAACCAGAGGACATTCTGTTTTCTAGTAAGGTGCTATGTTCACTGAAGTTGCTCAGGGTTTAGTCTGATAATTTCAAATGACCAGAAATGACACAAAAATAATACTGGGTCATAAACATCAGGAAAAAATCTTAATGTATCACAGTGCACAGTCATAATGCTTAAAGCAGAGTTTTTGACCAAAAGAATTACATGAAAAAATGAGGAAACACATTAGGTAGTTGATTGGAAGCAAGTGCAATAAATATTTGTTGACCATTGTAGTTCAATTTAATCCTTAATGCAAAAGAAGGTAAATGAATGGTGAGGATATGGAAATAAAAAGAAACTGAACACTACTATGGATAAAAGAATAATTTATTAGCACAGCTATCATGAAAACCCATTGTAATAATGGTTTGTTCATTTCATTTGCTTCTCATTTTCTAAACAGCCTATAGTTCCAGAAACAGTATCACATATTTTTAAACAACAAATTACTTAACTTTGGAAATCAAATTAGAATATTCATACTCTGCCTTAGGCAACTATTTTTGTTCTTCATTTATACTGAAATAATAGTAAAAGTAAACATAGAAACACACACATATATAAATATGTATCTTGTTTATGGCTCAAAGCTTTTCTTTCTTGAAAACAATGTCAAATTATATACGTGGAATATATGAAATATATAATTCATCCCCATTGCTTTTTAAAAATTTTAGTAAAAATGGGGGGTTTTCTTTCTTTTAAAATGTAATTTCTAATGTTTTTTGAAACTACATTGTTTACATTTCAATCATCACAGTACTTGCTTCTGTATTTCCTTTTCTCCAACAAAATTAATGTTAATGTTAATACTAATGCTAATTAATTAATGTTAATCAAGAATGTTATTCTGTTGTAAAAGTGACACACATTTGAAATTACCACATGGAGTACAATGACATAAAATTTCACAAAACTAGTCAAGAAATCACATAGTTAAAAGTAATAATATTTTTAAATTTAAAAAAAAATTTTAACTTGAGGAAATTGCATTTTCCCTTTTTTAAATGATTAGCATGGAAATTGTATTTTACCCTGCATTATGGCAAAGCATAAACTTTTAAGTAGCACTACAGCCACACAAGTAGTACCCCAAAATGTTGCAGGTTTTCCCCCCACAATTCAGAATTGACAGTAATGTGTCACTTATGCTGTTAAGTGCACAATTTCAGGGCTACTTTCAAATTCATAATGCTGGAACTAAGGAGAAATTTTAAAATATATAAACCAGATGTCATTGTTTAGATAATTTTCAGTCTTTCCCTGTTGCTTTCTACTCCTGTAAATCCTATAAGGTTGTCTCTACTTTAGATCTGATAATACTTGCCTTGACCAAGTCTCATCTAATGGGATTAAGCTCTAGAAAATCTGGGAAAAGCTTTTGTTATTAAAGAGGAGCTCTGCCCTTTGCCCTCAGGAAAGTAAGTAACAGCTCAGGTCACTCCTTCATCTTTTCAGTTCCTAGTGGAGTTTCAACTACTGGCTGCAGGCACCCTGCTCTGTCAATTGTCTCTAAAATGAGCATGCAATTCACAGCCCACAATTTAAGACAGATCACACAATTGAAACTTTCCAATGCAGAGGGAGAGCAGAAAGCAAGATTGTTAATTCTGTTATCATTTGAAATTTACCTTTAATAGGGGATAAAAGTCTCTGTTAACCTAACAGACTGATTTCAGTCTTTTTCTTGGTCCTAACTTTTCTTTTTAATCTTATGAGGTGTGATAAATAATAAGCAGTATGGGCCACAGAAAGGCCTTCCAGAATTTTGTGCAGAGCTTTCAACAAACCAAGGGTGTTACATTTATATTTATCTAGGACAATTCATCAGGCAGGACTAAACCTTTACTAGCAGATGCTCTTTATAATAAGTCATTTTCACCAAAACAGCATTAGATAGTGTAAGCAATCTTAGAATTACCAAATTGCCAGTTCAAACTGCTGAATATATCATTTTTCTTGGCATCCAGAAATGTTTTTTTTTAATCTTTTAATTATAGCTGATTTACAATGTTCTGTCAATTTCTGCTGTACATCAAAGTGACCCAGTTATACATTTATATACATTCTTTTTCTCACGTTATCCTCCATCATGTTCCATCCCAAGTGATTAGACACAGTTCCTGTGCTTTACAGCAGGACCTCATTGCTTATTCACTCCAAATGCAACAGCTTAATACTATTTTAACTTCCTAATTTATCTCATCCAATTTCAACCTTTCTACTAAACCACAGTATATTCATTTTTCATTTTTCACAGCATATTCATTCATGTTTCCAAATAAGTAACATCAGAATAATCACTAGTGCCACAAATTTGTTCCTATCCATCTGGCATTCAAGAACCTAAGGCAGGAGATAAAATATTTGAGAATACAGAAACATTATGCTTTATGCATAGTTACGACTGTGAACTTGAATGTGTTAAAATGTGCACTTTTATATTCTTCCAAATAAGTTACATCACTCTTATATACAAATATATATACCATATATATGTGTCCATGTATATATATTATCTGTATGTACCCGTGTGTGTGTGTGTGTATATATATATATGTGCGTGTGTGTGTACATATATATATATGTACACATATATATATTTCTTAGATATGTGTATATATATATATATGCATTTCTATATACATCTCAGTTATAAATTTACTAATTATTTTATAGAGCCTTGATAAAATAAATATAGTTAGGATGATAAGCTTTACAGTCATATGGTCAGATTTGAATCCTAAATCTATCACTCACTAATGAATACACTTAAGTAGGGTGGTAACCCTATATCTGCCTGTTACATCCTATTTGCCCTTTAGATCATTATTTATAATTCTAGATACTGTACAGTGCTACAAGGAAAGTGATCTTCAAAATGGATTCTGAGATTAATGGCATATACACTGAAGAAATTCAGAAGACAGTTTTTCTCTCACAGTGGTTGATAAGGCCACAGTCACAACATGGACACAAACTCTGAACAGCAGGGTCGTTCTGGAGCTCCTGTGAGAACTCGTTTAAGTCATCGGTACACGTGTTCTAAACTTCCATTTTTCATGGCATCATATTTGTCGCATGGAGGTATTTACACCACAGGAATGAGCAAGAACTACAAATCTGGGATTTCTCCCATCTCAAAGAATGGATTAACCAATGCACACAAGGGGTCCTCAGCAAGTTGCCAGCTGGCAGACTGCACTGGATTCCTCCTGTCATGGAAGGAGCAGTGTTTTGTGCTCATGGGGAGTCACATTTTCAGTCGTGAATGCATCTTCTCTCCCCACTGACCTGCTAGCATTATCATTTTGAACTTAGACAATGCCTTATTTATTAATGTGATAATAGACATATTTTATTATGAAGAAATGTAACAATGGAGCCAATGGACTCATGCAAATGGAATCTACTGTTTCTATAAGGAGCCCATTGCCCAGAAGCAGCTAGCCTGACAGGCTGAGCAGCCTGACAAAGACTCCTTTTCTTCCCTCCTTGCAGAGAGCATTCTGAGGATCTGCATGATGCATCATCAGCATGTCTAACAACAGCGCTAATATCTGATGATCTCAGGTACCCCAGGATGCATGGGTGTAAGACTCAAGGGACACAGTTATATGCAGCTCGTCTCACCAAGACACCCAATTGCTAGCTGAAGATTTTTTTTTTTTTTTTTTTTTGCCTTTTTAGGGCCACACCCGCTGCATATGGAGGTTTGCAGGCTAGGGGTTCAATCAGAGCTGTAGCCACTGGCCTACACCAGAGCCACAGTAACGGGGGGGATCACAGCTGCAGCTGCGACCTACACCACAGCATGGCAACGCCGGATCCTTAACCCACTGAGCAAGGCCAGGGAGCCAACCCACATTCTCATGGTACTATTCAGGTTTGTTAACCGCTGAGCCATGATAGGAACTCCTAATTGAAGAATTTTGATTATTTTTTTCATGTTTTTGGGCTCAGTGGATTTGGAACACCTAGGAAACAGGGGCAGGATATCTGAACCAGAGGACCAGTGAATTAGGCCAGAGGGCTGCTTACCATTTGGGACATCTCATGTGCCAAACCAATGTTATGGGAAAAGAAAAAAAGCAAAAGAAAAAAAAATTGACATAAGAATAGAAGGACAAAGGAAAAAGTAATGGGTCCTAAAGCATGGTTTCCCTTACCATATTACTTAAAATGTATACAGAAACTGAATATTTAACCTGCAGAGGAATTAAAACAGATTAGTTAAATAATTTGCCCTCTCTCACACAATTAATATTTGATTTTATGGCAAATCAGTGTGGAGAATATGCTATTTATTTATGCCTGTTAATTTAACTCCCTGATACAATTGGCACAAAGTAACTTCTCAATAAATTCCTGTTGAATTAAAATTTATATTGCCGTAAGCTGCAGCACAGGTTACAGATGTGGCTCAGATGTGGTGTTGCTGTGGCTGTGGTACAGGCCAGATCAACCCCTGGCCAGGGAACTTCCATGTGCTGCAGGTGCAGCTGTACAAATAAAAATAAAATAAAAATAGATTCTTGTACTTCTTCCAAATTCTCAGGTTTTATTCATTTTATTAATCATTTTATTAATTGCATCTGAATAACACATTTAATAAAAGGAGATAAATTATTTTATTATTATGTTTGGCCAGGTTATGCAACGATTTGATGTGCGATCAGCTAACAGACCAGGTACTGAACCCAGACCACAGCAGTGAAAGCACCAAGTCCTAACCACTGGACTACCAGGAAACAATCAAGAAATGATTATTTTTTCATATGTTATCAAAAAATTCTACCTATGGCCCTTCTTTATTCAAGCCAGTGGCAAGACTTTGGGATAATGCTGAATTATATGAAATGGCATTTGCAGTCAGCACTATGTTAGAAGCAATGACATAGGACAATTACAATAAAAATGAATGCTGCCACATTTTCACTCACCTGTTTCTGTATGTATAAGGATTTATGGTGAGATACATAACTGTGCCAATACAACATCTTTTGTTAACCTACGTGAGTGCATTGCAAGCTTAAAAAAAAAAAAAGTCAACCTTGCGACAGTGTCAATTGCATAATGAAGCTAAACATAAAAAGAAGCTTTTCTCAGACCCTTATTACCTATCACTTTCTAGCTCAGCATAACTTTTCCTCTTATCATGCAGGCTTTAATAACCTGAGCCTATAATTATTGGTTATCATAATTATGGGCTAGGCATGCTATTTTGTGAGCTATTTCAGTGAGACATAAAAATGAGGTCTCCACCACTTCATTATCAGAGATCTCATGTCACAACATGTCAATGTGAAAGTGTTGCTCTTTTGGTCCAGCCCTGAAGTTCATCTGATAATTGAAAATCCATTCCCTGAACCATCCCTTCTCCCTCTCCACTGGTGCAAATTCTATATCATGCTCAGGTTCATCTAAAGATCTCTGGCTCTTTAAGGTACAGAAAGGTTTGCAGGAAGGGTTTGTGTTAGTATGAAAATGAGCTAGCTATGACTTAGTCTGCATATTTGATTGTTTTTGATAAATTATTTGGTTTCCCAGTAACAATATAAAATTTACCCAAATTAGGTTTTCTTATCCTGGTTGACAGAGTTACATTAATTATATGTGGTACTTTGATGCAAAGAATTTTCAGTGTGGCTAAGACAGAGCTTTTGTCTCGTAGACCCCAAAAGCAGGAAAATCTCTGTGGGAATTAGATTATTTTCTCTGCTCTACATCCTTCCCAAACATTATCATTTAATCTTAAAATTAGGCTGGCAAAGGATGATAAACATCATATCAAGTGTCCTGTTTCTGAGTGACGCTGAAAAAGTTAAACTTACAGTCAAAACAGAAAGATTGAAAAGAAAAGTAATGGGACCAAAAAGGAACCATTTGGATTGAATGCTGATGAACTTGTTACTGACTGAAAATTTACAATGGATCAGGAGCCAGATTATTTAGATAAATAATCTCATGGAACCCAATGCCAACACTATCATATCAGCCTTATTATCCCCTTTTTGCGATAGGAAATGTCTTTAGAAAGATTGTTACATGAAGTTAAAAAAAAAAAGTGTCCAACACAGCATTTGAACTCAAATCTTTCTCAATCGCCAGGAGATAATGAGCTGAAAGAACACATAAAAAGCTACCAGGCTGTGTTGCTCTGACTTCCTGCATTGTTCTTAGGTTTAGTAAACATTTACATGAGGAGACATATTAAAGCGTTAGAGGGCTTTGGCCTTTTCTTGCTCATACATTTGAGAGTAATAGCTCGAGGAATAAAACTCTCAGGAATTCAATAAAAGTGGCAGCAAATCTCCCTGAACAGGCTGACTCAGGAGATGTTTCACTTTGTGATAAACATTTCTCTTTCCTGGAGCCTTAGAAGTTGTTCCTTGTGGCAGAAGAGCTTCATAAGAACGGAGGTTATGAGATTTCCACCGATTTCTCCCCAAGGTAAGGGTATAGAAGTGAGAAACTTTTATAACTGTTGAATTATAAATTAGGAAAAGGAAATAGAGAACTGTCCAGGATGTATTCTCTGGTCCATTCACAGCATGTCTCAAAAATCATATTCCATTTGTATTTATGAAAATAAGAATCTCCAAGGAATATTATGAAGTTCCCATTTGTAAAAACGGAATAAAGGTTTATCTAATTTACTGCTTTAAATAAATATAAAATTATAATATGGATGTGCCCTAACCCAAATTTATAATGTTGAGATTAAACTAGGTGACGAAGCACTCTTTAAAAATACATGTGTGTGTTTGTATATGTGCAGGACCTAAAGGTGATGAACAGTCACTCCAGGACTTGGTGTGGGGCTGCTGTTTCCATAGACACCGGAAAGAGAAAACTGACAAATAACAAAAACCAAGTTATTGGGATTTATATTATTTAGGACATCGTATGCATAACAAAAAGTTTTGCTTAATGATTGTTATATAAATTTCAAAACTTGACTTTTATAAAATTGAGACTATTTATTTTACAAAATCTGAAATGTTATGTAGTTCTGCTTAAGGCTGAGCAGAATGCTCCATTTAAAGTCAAAGGGAGTTTTGCAATTTGAGATGCCCACGTCAAGTTCAGAGTGATAATAATTACAGAGCACTTATCAATGCCACGTCACGTCAAACTTCTGATGTAGGTGACTTCAAAGATCACTTAGTGTTGTAGGCAGAATAATGTCACCCTCCCCCAAAATACCAATTTTTAACCCCCGAATATTTTGCCTTATATGGCAAAGAGAAAGCACGTCTGAAGATGGAGATGAACTTGCTAATCAGATGATATTATCATAAGGATAATTTTGGATTATTCACCTGGGCTCAATGTAATTACAAAGGTCCTTAAAAGTGGAAGATTAAGGCAAAAGACAGAGACGGAATGACTCGCTGTGAGAGAGACCTGACTGGTCATTTCTGGCTTTGAAGGAGGAGGATGGAGACGGAATCCAAGGAACACAGGTGGCCTCCAGACACCAGAAAAGGCAACAAGATTCTCCCCTACAACCTCCATAAAGGAAGATGCCCACCCTCGAGACACCTTGATTTCTAGCCCAGTGAGACACATTTCAGACTACAAAACTGTAAGATATTCAACGTGCATTCTTAAACCCCATAGTTTGCTGAAATTTGTTACATCAATGATAGAAAATGAATACACGTGCTAGGTGGTAAAGTGGACAGTCCAAAGTGGGCAAGTGGAACTTGGGTTTTGTGTGCTTAATTACTTCACGGTAATGTTGCAAAAATACATGTATCATGGTACGTGAATAAATGAGTCATACTTGAAATTTATATAGAAACACAGAATATGAGTGTAACTGACCTGTGGTTTACATTCTAATAAATGCTGAGCCAACACAACCAAAAAATCTTGACAGGGAATAGAGTTTGACTCCATTCACTCTATTTCTATTACCAATCATGCTGAAAACACTACAATGGTGTATTGTTGAAACAATTTTTAACACTGCAAATTATCATTTCTGAAATATGTTCATCTTACCAATATTCACTATAAAGTGTTTAAGCTACTTAATACAATAATGAGTCTGTCTCAAAAGGCGGAATTCAATAAAGCAGTCATTTTTATCTCGAAAATGACTTATTTGATATATTACCCAGAAGTTACATTTGATAACATATATGTAGCTTTGAATTATTATACTGAATTTCAAAAAGAGAATACCACTCCTAGCATGAACACTCCCATATGAATGATGAAATTAGCTGATAATATAGTAGTCATCTTTTTTTTTTTTTTTTGTCTTTTTAGGACTGCACACATGGTATATGGAAGTTCCAAGGCTAGGGGTCAAATCTGAGCCACAGCTGCCAGCCCATACCACATTCACAGCAACACCAGATCTGAGTCTTGTCTGAGACCTACATCACAGCTCACAGCAAAGAAGGATCCTTAACCTACTGAGCGAGGCCAGGGATCGAACCTGCATCCTCATGGATATTAGCTGGTTTGTAACCTGCTGAGGTATAACAGGAACTTCCAAATTATATTTTTGCTAATTAAGAATTAAAATGCTCTTGTTTACCCTTTAAGTGTTTCAGATACGCGTAAAGGAGCTGAAAGAAGACAAAGTGAGGGCTAAAGCATTAAGGGATCAACAATTGTCTTTCCTGTGGGGCAAAAATGTCCCTTATCTCCCTCCAACTCCCCCCAAAATCTGACAATTATTTTAATCCCCTGACTTTCAGAATGAGGTCTTGAAAACTTCTGACGATTAGTTAGGAACAGCCCTTGTATAATCTATGTATTTCAATAATATTATTCATTCTGTATGACATGAAAGGTGCTGAATAAATAATGATCATTAGCCATAAGCTACTCTTTAATCTATATATTTCAAGTCTTTCCCTGAAACAGTGAGCATTAATTCATACCCAACTGCAATTATGTAACTTAGGTCTTCCTCTAAATTAGACCTCCACTAATTTAGACTGATTTTGCATGCACAATGCAGAATGTGTCTGGGAAGACTTCCAACCATAACAATTTGTCAGAAGTATCAAAGCTGTCGACATGACAGTGTGTCTGATACTTCTGATATTTATAGATTTCTGCAAAGATGCTTTGATTCCTAAATTTATTCTTCCTGATTCTTTAGAAGTTTGTAAGCATTCTGAGTTTATTCTTATTTTATATTAATTTTTCTTGGTACATAATGAATCATCCTGAATAAATATTATTTAAGTTAAATATATAGTATTGCATAGATGGCCATATTATTCATTGAGAAAAATTTTATTAAAAATCTACTATTTATTTAGCAATTAGGTCGGTACATGACAAAATTTGAAATAAAACAGAAATGGTATTCAGAAATGGGTTGACCCTAATTTTTCACTATTCCATACCATTTTCTTACGCAAACTCCCCTGACTGAATTCCTGATTCAATTCCATGATCAGTCAGTATAATGATTCCCTTGCACATTCCCTTAGTGGAGAATACAGAAAAGGCACCCTTTCAATTTTGCATAATATTGCTTTTTTCTTATCAGAATGTTTCTGGCAATTTTCCCCTCCTCTTTGTCATTATTTGTCCATTCTTTTGGATTTTATCATCTTAAAAATAAGCTATTACTCTAAAATGCAACAAAATAGTTCTGATTTATCATAGTCTTGCTAAATATAATGGCACTTCTCATTTTACTTAATTTATCAGCAGAATTTGGTAATCAATCTCTTTTTTAAAAACATTAAGTTGCTTCCAGTAACAACACAATATCCTGATTTTTCATTCACCATACTCTAATAATAATGTCTTCTTGCTTATTTTTCTCCTTCTGACCTCTAAGTATGCTCTAGAGCTTAATTTTTTTTTAATCTCTTCCACTTTTATCTATATGCTCACCCCATCAGTCATTAACACCTGGTATCAGCCTCATGGCTTAATAAGCTTAATAAGCATTTCAAAATGTAACTGGCTCAGTTAATTGCCTGATCTTCCTGCCCCCAAACAAAACAACAATAACGAAACACTTTTTTTTTTCTCCTTGACAGAAATAACTAATTGAGATCTTCTAACTGTTCAAGTTAAGAATGCTAAGTCACCAGTGACAACCTTTTTAACAACACATGTGCAATCAATTAGCCCTTCCCACTGGCTCAAACCTTTCATCCAGAATCTAGGTAATTTTATTTTTATTTTTTAAAATTTTGTTGGGATATATTTGATGTACAATGCTGTATTAACTTGAAGTTGACAGCAAAGTGAATCAGTTATACAATTCTTTTTTCCCACATAGGTTGTTACAGAACATTGAGTAGTAGGTAATTTTTTTTTACATTTTCAATTCTTTAATCATAGCGAGATATCTTAATATACTTATTTTAATAACTGATATAAAAAGCATACAAATATTAATAATGTTATAAAAGAATTTAATTGGCCAAAGAACTAGAAGTATATGTTGAAATTGCTCATATTTTAAAAAATTATTAAAGTATAGTTGATTTATAATGTTTCATCAAATTCTGTGGTACAACAAAATCACACACATTTCCCTGTGCTGTCCAGTAGGATCCCATTGCTCACCCATTCCAAATACAACAGTCTGCATGCAAAAAACCCCCAGAACGCCCATCCATCCCATTCCCTCTCCTTTCTCCCTTGGGAACCCCAAGTCTGCTCTTCTTGGCCCTGATCTTTCAGTTTTTTGTTTGTTTGCTTGTTAGTTTTTAGATAGGACCATCTGTTCCATATTTTAGATTTCACAAATAGCTTAGCGATATCATACGATATTTGTCTTCTTCTTTCTGGCTTACTTAGTATGACTGTCTAGATTCATCTATGTTGCTGAAAATGGCATTAGTTTGCCTTTTTCTTTGGATGAGTAATATTCCATTATATATATATATATATATATATATATATATATATATATATGTACACACACTATTTTCATAGTCCAGGGTTGGTACCTACTTCCATGCCAATTTCTTTTACATGGATTATTAAAATAGCCTTTCCAAAGTTTTCCATGATTCTGCCTTTGACTTACATTTACCTAACAGTAATTAGTCTATTACTTTTATTATAAGTTTTGAATTTAAAATAAAGCTGCAGATACAGAAAAAAAATCACATTTAATTTAGGAATTATTACAACTTAAACACTTTTATAATCCACAGCCTAGTAAAGACAAATAATTTTGTGAGCTAGCCCAAGATAAAAATTGATTATCTCTCTAACATAAGAAGGCCATATAACGACAGATCTATTATTCTTAAGGATGAGATAACAGCTCAGGAGTATTGATATAATGATGGTCAGTTGTTCAAGGAATAATTCACAGCAAATCACAGTTTAAGTTAAAATTGATTATAGTTAGCCACAGAAAAAACTTTCAACCAATCCAGTCACTTGGTAAATCAATTCATTTTGGTTGTCATGATAGGAATAGAAGAATAGTAGCCAAGACACAACATCATAACTTTGACGCACAATTAAGAGGAAAGATGAAGAAGAGCAATGTGTAAGCCTGAAGGAAGGAAAGAATCACGGGGACAGAAATGGGGAGTTGGCACTCTGGTCCCAGGCGGAACTCTGTAAAAGTAGTGAAAAGCTCTGAAAATAAACAAAGAGCAACAACAATAACATTGAATAAGAGGAAAGAAATATATTAAGAACCTCCTACATGGGCTTGTGCAGATGAGCACCAAAGAGGACAAGTAAAATTCAAAATCTATGGAACTTAATGAAAATATAGGTGCACGGGACTCACTGTTAGTTTCAGTGAACTGTGGTAATGACCCAACTCTGTGCATTTTAAATTCCATATGAAATTCAGATGCAATATTAGTACTGAGACCCATTCAATTATGAGCACAGATATTTGGGTCAGAACTAATTTGGATTCCTTGAGTGTCGTTCTCAATTTCCTTTTCTACAAAATGGAGTCATAAGAGACCTCTCAATGTTGTGAAACTTACAGGGAATGTGTGAAAAAAGCCCAGCAACCTCTGGCATTTGTCTTTATGTTATATAAATTTCTGTGTGAAAGGTCTCATTCCTTTAGTAGTGAGAATTACTACTAAAGTAATTCTCAGTAGTAATTAATTATATTGGCTGTTTTCAAGAAAATTCCAAGACATATCCTAATGGTTGGGATATATTTATTTAAATAAATCCAAAACAAACTGCACAGTTAAGGTGCTTTTTATATTTAGTTTGGTTTACTAGTTTTTTTTTTTTACAACTTTCATTTATGTTCATTGATATGCCCTAATGAAAACATTTTTGAGTGAATGAAAAATATGGTTAGATTTAACTCTGGCACTCTGATTATCTGATGTACCATTAAATCATTCTGTACTTGCTTTTTATCATGAGAATGTCATTAATCTCACTGCAACCAGCACAATGCATGCAAATTGTTATCCTTTGCTATCATCATCATTAAATATATTATTCACTTATCATTAAGTGAATATAACCCTTTAGCGCTTCCCTATGAATTGTTTAATGGTTATTTTCTAATATAACATATTCTTCTTATGCTTAATGTATTTATTTAATTTTTTTTTTTTATCTCTGCACCTGTGGCATATGTAAGTTCCCAGGACAGGAGCTGAATCGGAGCTATGGCTGTGGCTTACACCATAACCACGGCAACACTGGATCCAAGCCGCATCTGCAAACTACGTTGCAGCTTAAGGCACCTCTGGATCCTTAACACACTGAATGAAGCCAGGGATCAAGCCCACATCCTCACAGAGACAATGCCAGGTACTTAACCTTCAATGCTTTGTTTATTTTTTCAGGTTATTTTTGCTAATGCTTAATCTTTTAATTACCATGATAAATAATGGAACGTTTAAAATCTGTAGTAGAGTAAATTTTAAAAGTTATTTAATCTCACATCACCCTGTTACATATAAGTAAATAGAGCTTATTTTCCTTCTCATTAGCATTTCACTAAAGTGTAGATACAGGAAAATGGTTCATGTAATAAATGGACAGCTTACTGCATCTTAACAAATCACATATATCCATACCATGGACATTCAAATCAAGAACTACATATAACATTATTAGAATGCCAGAAATCCCTGTTTTGCTCCATTTCAAACATTTGCCTCTAAACTCTCCCATTATTTCAACTACTTATAGCATAATTTAGTTGCTTATACTTTATATAAAAGGGACATATAGGGTCTGCTTCTTAATATTATATTTGTGTCTTGCATTTATATAGTTTCATGCATCTGTATATTTTTCATTCTCATTGCTAAAAAGTGTTCCACGTGTGACTCATTACTGATTCACATTTGATTTGTTCCTTATTTGGGGCTATTATGAACAGTAATGTTTTTTTTTTTTTTATGGCCGCACCTGCAGTATACGGAAGTTCCTAAACTAGGGGTTGAATTGGAGCTACAGTTGCTGGCTTAACGCCACAGCCACAGCAATGCCAGATCTGAGCCATGTCTGCAGTCTATGCCACAGCCCACGGCAATGTCAGATCCTGTATCCCTCTGAGCAGGGCCAGGGATCGAACTCTCATCCTCATGGATACAAATTGGGTTCTTAATCCCCTAAGCCACAACGAAAACTCCTGAATTATACAATTTTGAGTAATTTAGTATATAACTATTCTAATTCTATGTATAATTTAAACTTCCAAATGTAACAGCTTTTGCAAAATTGGTATCTGTTTAAAGTTTTCTGCCTTTCTGATGTTCACTTCAAGTATTTCCACATTGTTTCTAAATCGGTATCATTTCATTGTTTCTAAAGTGCTCTTTAAGAGGCTCTCTGGTGGCCTAGCTATTAAAGGATCAGGTATGGTCATTGCTGTGACTGAGGTCACTGCTGGTTCAATCCCTAGCTCAGGAATTTCTGCATGCCATAGGCATGGCCTAAATAAATAAATAAGGTGCTACCTGAATGTTTCTTTTATTGTAATTCCACAGACAACAAATCCATTTGGTCTTGGTCTAAATTATGTTTCAATATATCTCAATTAAAAATAAATAAAAATCAATATATAAATAAATGAATATAATGTCTCTCCTCCGCTTTATATCTAGAGTATATTCTGCTGAGCATAAAAGCTAAACTAGTGAGTGTTTCAGTTCATCACTTAAGAGATGTAATTCCACTGATTCCTACACTCCATCATTTGTAACTAAGTTAATCATTAACACAACTTTCTCTCTTCGGAAGCACCATGTCCTTAGCTGGACCAAGTTCTGATTCTCAGCCTCTCAGCCACGACTGCAATTTATAAATACCTGAAGGAAAGAAGTTCAGCTGCACATAGACTCATTTCAGTTCTTAATGTTTCAGAAATGCTTTCTCCTCTATTTTCTAGTCCCTCTGGAGTTTCTTGATTTTACAGCTCTCACACTTCTAAAACTGGAAGTTAGTCATTTATCTAGCTTCCATAGTTGTTCTTATTGAGTAAATGTTCCTGTTGCAAATTTCTTCATTCTTTGACGATGCAGATCTTACATGTACTTATGTTGGGGAAATGTGTATGTGTATGACTACATATGTGTTATCTTTTAACAAGATAAAGTATAATGAATATCTATTATTTCTGTTACTTCTCTATTCACGCTGATCCTAGTAATCTTATGATACCTTGCTTCTGAGGAAATGCCCATTCCCATAGGATCTCAGTAAAGTTTAATACAATTAATCGTATTCTAGGAGAAGAAGATAGAACATGCCTAAACTAAATAATGTATCCAAAGGAACAAGATTTTTAACAGAGTATTTGGGAAAAGAGTCCAACTCAAGTGCTGGTAAAGTTTGAATGGATAAGATTCCGAAGTGGCAACATGGTCTTTTTACCACATGATGCTGGAAAACGAACTCAGCACAGCAACCAGACAAGACTGTGAGGGGAAGTAACAAAATTTTAATAATACCCTGTTTGAGGAGTTCCCATCATGGCGTAGTGGTTAACGAATCCAACCAGGAACCATGAGGTTGTGGGTTCAATCTCCAGCCTTGCTCAGTGGGTTAGCAACCCAGAGTTGCCGTAAGCTATGGTGTAGGCTGCAGACACAGCTCAGATCTGGCGTTGCTATGGCTGTGGCATAGGTCGGTAGCTACAGCTCTGATTAGACCCCTAGTCTGGGAACCTCCATATACTGCAGGTGTGGCCCTAAAAAGCAAAAATAATTATAATAATAATAATACCATTTGACTCATAGATCTAAATTAACCTATCCTTAGAATATTCTTATTAGACTCAGTATATTCTGTTTTATTTCAGATAATTTGAGTTCTATCATTTTCAACAGAATATGTCCTAATGTATTTACTTGTTTATTTTATTTCATTTATTTTATTTTATTTTACTCTTCACAGCCGTACCTGTGGCATATGAAAGTTCCCAGGCTAGGGGTCGAATTGGAGCTACAGCTTCTGGCCTACACCACAGCCATAACAACACGGGATCCAAACTGCACCTGTGACCTATGCCACAGCTCATGGCAACACTGGATCCCCCACTCACCGAGTGAGGCCAGGAATCAAACACATGTCAGAAGCCACGTGTTACGGATGTACCAACATCATAATTAGCTTGGCATCCTCATGGATTTGTTGGGTTCATTTCTGCTACGTGGGAACTCCCTGTCCTAGTTTATTAATCAGTATAGTTATTAAGATTTTTTTTCAAATTTAAGGCACTATTATTTCCTTCTATTTTTTTTTATAATTTTTTTTTCATTTTGTCATTTTAGGGCCGCACCCGCGGCACATGGAGGTTCCCAGGCTAGGGGTCTAACAGGAGCTGTAGCTGCTGGCCTTCGCCATAGCCACAGCAACGCGGGATCTGAGCCGCATCTGCAACCTACACCACAGCTCACGGCAATGCCGGATCCTTAACCCACTGAGCAAGGCCAGGGATCGAACCCGCAACCTCATGGTTCCTAGTCAGATTCGTTAACCACTAAGCCATGACGGGAACTCCTGCTTCTATTTTTAAAGTTGTTTTCTCCATGAAAGTAAATACTATCTTTAGACGGAAATTTTCTAGATTCTTTATTTTTGCTAATAGTGATTAATTAAAATTCTATAAAAGTTATAACATTTTTTCACCAGGGTTAAAAATAACACACAAGTAAGAAAACATGATTCTTTCCATTTCTCCTGTGCTGATCCCTACAGATAAGCATAAAAGTCAGAGAATATTGCCCTGTAAACTTATATAATGTAAATAACATGGTATCATTTCATTAAATATCCTTGAAGAAGTAATGTGCCTATTCTGAGATTAACATGTGTTCACATTTGACTGTCAGAAGCCATGTTACGGATGTACCAACATTATAATTAACTTGGCATATCTTTCTGAAAACAGGTAACTCCCTCCAATGATACTATTTTTACAACTCCTTACACATTTATATTGTTATCTGTACATACGCAAAGTCTCAATAATTGTGTTCTTCGTAGTAAATTGAAAATAATTTGAAGATGCTTTTAAATAATGAGGAGAATCCCCCAATATTTTAAATAACATAATTGGCTATTAAAAGCATTGAAAATATAAGGATATTGTGAATGCAAAGACTGAGGAACGATGCACATCTTTCTAAACCTGTCTATCCAAAAATCTCAATAACTTTAAGTAGACAAACAGCATAAATTAAAGTCCCTGAAGAAATCATGTTAAATATGTTTGACAAACAAGAAATGTTAGGATGTCTGAAAGTCATATTAAAGTCTATTGACTATCACACATCTGAAATCTAATATATGGCACAAATGGAACTTTCCACAGAAAAGAAACTCATGGACTTGGAGAATGCACTTGCAGTTGTCAAGGGGGAGGGGGAGGGAATGGGATGGACTGGGAATCTGGGGTTAATAGATGCAGACTATTGTGTTAGGAATGGATAAGCAATGAGATCCTGCTGTATAGCACTGGAAACTATATCTAGTCACTTATGATAGAGCATGATCGAGGATAATGTGAGAAAAAGTATGTATATGTGATTGGGTCACTTTGCTGTACAGCAGAAAACTGACAGAACACTATAATGGAAAAAATAAAAATCATTTTAAAAAAAGTTTACTGAATCCACGTAGTAAGGTCCAAGTGCTTTATTAAGTAGACTACTCCAGAACAAATTTAATCTTACCTTTCACAAAAAAAAAGGAAGAAAATGATGTCTGATGATTGTCTGCAACTTTTTTCCACCTATGCTCTAAATTGGAAAGCTAGGATCAATGTCTTTAAATGAGTCAATCTAATCCAAGGCCATTCATCAGGTTCACTGAGGACCTCTGTAAATGTGTAAACATGGGTACTTTTATACATTTTTTAATTTCAAAAAATATTCTAAAGTGCATGTTGCATGTAATATCGATGATTAAGTCTGTGATTACTGAGGTTTAGGTTCTAAACGATATGTTGTACTCTTCAGTTATCAAAAAATAAATAGAATCAAGAAACGACTTTTCAAACATTTGGCAAAATGTCTCTCCACTTTATTCACATTTCCCCTGACCCTCTGCCCTGTGGTCTTATGAAAGCAGAGAGTAGAGCAAGGTGGCCTAGATTTTCCCCAGTCCTACTGCTTAAAACTATAAAATTACGTGTGAATGACCAGAACCTTTTTGTGCCTCAGTTTCTGTCTCTGAAACCCAGGCTGATATATAACACCTACCTAACAGGGATGTTATAATGACTGGATAAATTAAAAAGTGATTAGAATAGTGCCTGCCACACGAAGGCACAATAAGTGTTCACGACTGAGATGTCTTTGTTTCAGAATTACAGATTTCACCCTCCTCCATTTACATTTTAATTTACTGAGACCATGACATTAACCTTTCTCAAAATATTTATTTGAAGAACTTGCATTAGTTAATACTTTCAGCCCTCCCTGATACCATTTTCGTTAAACCCTCTTAATATAAGTTACTCTCTAATTAATACAGAATGTAGGTCTGGGCAAGTCTTCTCTTACACCGCACCTATCCCAGACAGTAGTTTTCTTTCCCCAAAATTACTTTCGGGGAAAGTAATTTAGGCAGAAATACATAATATCATATAGCTTGCAGATATTTTTAATACTCTCGATAATTGGTAGAGACTCTGCAACTATTAGAAGCTAAAAGAGGAGTTCCCTTCATGGCTCAGTGGTTAATGAATCCGACTAAGAACCATGAGGTTGCGGGTTTGATCCTTGGCCTTGCTCAGTGGGTTAAGGATCCGGAGTTGCCGTGAGCTGTGATGTAGGCTACAGATGCGGCTCGGATCCCATGTTGCTGTGGCTGTGGCGAAGGCCGGCAGCTACAGCTCCTGTTAGACCCCTAGCCTGGGAACCTCCATATGCTGCGGGTGAGGCAAAAAAAAAAAAAAAAAAAAAAAGAAGCTAAAAGAGAAACAGAACATTCAAGGGCCACAGTTGGAGGTGGGGAGGGAGGAAGGCTAAGGGGAAAAAACCTGTATCAAATGCCTACCACTGGGTCAAACACCGAAATAAATAGTGAAAACTGAAACCAAAACCAGATACCCAGCAAAACAAAGCACAATAATCTAGGCAACTACTAGAAATGGCACCATGACAAATGGGTGGGCACGTGTGTGAAAAGATAGTGCCAACTCAGAACTAGACTCTGGTAGCTCTACGCTTGCTTCCAGGGGTGGCTGAAGCTCTAGTGTCAATCCCTGGCCGGGAGGAGGAAATTGACCAGCCAGTCACTTAGAATATGCCGTTTACATCCCCCAAATCATTCCCCCAAAGCACTCTGAACAAATGCTCTACATTCCTATTGTAAATGCAGGGATCAACGGCTTGTATCAGCCGCTTACACAGCCTCATTATGACTACGTGGCCGGTGGGACACCAAAGGCTACTAAATAAACTTAAACTCTGGTTCCCAGAGCAAAGTTTCTCTTATACAGCTTGATGGCTTCTCCAAAGATAAAGAGCATTTTATTCTACTAAGGAAGATGTCTGTAAGGTGCACCTAGAATTCTTGGACTTGAGTTTGTGCTTTCTTTCATCTTCTGTACAATATTCTTAACTTTGTAAATATGCCCCATGGAAACTCAAGGCCTCTTTCGATATCCCAACCTATGTAATTGCTGCAGTTAGTTGACTATGTAAATTGAAATGACCCTTGGCTCCCTAATCTAAATGCTGGCTAAAGATATTTTTGAGAGAAAGAAAGATGGGTAAAGGGGAGCTGAAGATTCTCAGGGGGCAGGGAACTATCCAGGCCATCGTAGTTTCCAGGCATTCGAGCAATGTGAACACTGGTGGAAGAAAATGCGTATCATGGAAATGTGGTGACCATCCAGAGCCAAGAAAATAGGTGGAAGAATTACTAAAGAAGCAAAAGCCAATCAAGTATTTGAAACTTGACTGCTTTGGTGCCTTAAGGAAAAACTTGAAAGTAACTGAAAGTCTAAGGCTTCCAGGTCCACCAAATTATACCAGCAATCCCTGTTAGTAAAGGTTATAGGAATGGAAGGCAGACATCAAGATACAACCAAACTAAGGATCATTCAATCAAAGGTACTTCAAGTTAATCTGTGAATGATAAGAGCTACTTCTTGATGAGACATTATTGATGTAGATTTTTTTTGTTGGTGAGAAGTGTGCTTTTTTTTTTTTCTCTTCCATTCAATACTGCTAAACAGAAGGGGAGGTTTGACTTAGGCTCCTTAATTAACTGCAGACATGTGAGTAAGTAGCCAAAATGCCAATCTGTTGAGCTGGAAAAAGGTGGGGAAACATAACATGTACCTTGGCAAGGCTAGAATCCTTGGATACTAAATTGAGTATTTCTTCGGCATTCGGGGTATGTGTGTATGTCTGTAATCACTGCATCCCAAAGTAGGTCAGGAATTAGAAACAGAAAGAGAGTAAGAGCTAGAGCAAGAGATGTTTGTCACTATGGAATGTTTAGAAATTAAAGTGTCTTATGATGTCTTATGTTTTGAATATGCCAAGTATCCCATGTAACTTAGGAAACAGTATGAATGCTGGCAGAGAGAGGCTTTTATGACCTGAGATTATGGAAACAAAATGACTTTTTACATTATGCTAATAAGATTGGACTTTCTCAAAAATGCAGGGTGAAGATATAAACGGACTTCAGTAATGTAGTGATGAAATCAAATTTACCCTTTAGGAAAAAAATGCATGTGGAATTGAAAATTATAAGGCAGAGAATGCTGACAGGAAGAGCATCCACTATTAATCTATTGTAATATTCTTGACCAAAGGACAGAAATGATGTAATTATGATAGTAGCCATGTGCATGGAAAAGTTAGACAGTTTAGACAGACATTGAGAAAGACAAACAAGGGGAGGTGGTGTTAACAGGAAAAGAGAGAAAGAAATTGAAGATGATTTCCAGGTGCTCAGTTTGGACAGGAGAGATTTTACACAACAAAGAGTAGACTTGAGAACACTAACAACTGTATTTAATTAATTAAGCAATTAAGTTAAAAATATTTATGTGGTGCAGCTTCTAATAAGGTATAATAAAAATATTAATAATATAGTTCTATTTAACTCTGAAATCTCAATACGCCAAAAGAGGACAGAGCTATAAAAAGAAGTAGCTATATTAAGACTAATCCTTCTTTCAAAAATCTTTGCTATTATTCATAATTTGTGAATTCTGAATTTTTTGGTTTTGAAAATTATAGCCAAATATAAATTCATAAGAATCTTCATGTGATATATAAATATTTCTGCTGAGTTTAAGTAGTTATCATTTAATCCTATGTTAATCTTAGTTTAATCACTTAGCTTTATTCAAACATTTATGTGATATGAGAAAACTGGAACTGAAATGATCTAAAATGGTAAAAACATAAAGTAAATTGCAAAATAGATTGGAAGGGATGAAGGCTTCGATGGCAGAATAACAACTTTTAAGGATCTCATTTTAATACAATTCAACCACGACTTTCTGTTTTTTTCCCTCAAACCATCACAGTTGGTTTTCACTTTAATGTCTGTATATTATAATTCCTTCTTTATGAAAATCTCACCACCATATTTTCACATGAAATTGAGCTAGATAAAGGCTGGGATGAACGCACGCACACACACACACAAATTTTCATTGTGTAGGTCTCAGCTTAATCATCAGTTTCCGACTACCCAAATCAAACTTCCATACCTACTCCTCCTATCTTATGCCATTGCAACAGAAACACTAAAGGATGCTGGCAAAAAATAAGATCTCTGTAATGCTGCTGAATAATTGAAAAAAAAAAAAGAGACCGTATCTTCTTTTGTTAATAAAGTTTCATTAACAATAGGAACTAAGTACTTTTAAGGGGATTGGATTAATGTCATTTTAATGTATCAGTAAATATACTGCAACTTAGAGGAATATAAGGAAAGCAGGCTAGAAACATATGCACTTAAGACAAAATATTGGCTACAAAACTTGAAGCAACTTATAGAAATTTTGTGATGATTAAACAAAATATCTTATAGCAAATTAAAAGACTACACCCTACCATAACTTACAATCCTTTTCTTCTCTGACCCAAGATTGGACAACTACATATACATTTAAATAATGTAGCTGCAGGAATGTTAATCTATAATTTAAATCGGTCAACCCTAAAAATTAAATATTGTAAAACCTACTTCAAAATCATACCTTTCTTAATTTACCTTTCTATATATATCTATATATATATTTTTTTTAATAGTACTCTTGTCCAAAACCAAACTGATCATCTCCCTTTACAGCTCTACCCCTCCAAAATTTTATGAATTCATTTGTTTTTCTCCCTAGATAAAATAGTTTTAATGTATGAACCGAAGAGACTATTTATACTGTCTGTTTAATGAGAAAATCACTTATTAAGCTTAGCAAGTGGATTGAAATGTCTCATTCAATTGTATATTGTCTACACTTTTGATTTGGACTTCAAAGGCGAGAGGGTAAGCTCCTGTTCAGACAAGTGTAATTATTTGTGGGAGCTGTATTCTCAACTGCAGATTAACACATGAGTTCCACAATCAACCTCTAAGACTTTTCCAGCAAAATATTCAATTTTCTTTGAGTCATCAATAAAATAAAAACAGCGGGTCCTAGTTGTTTACACACAAAGAAGAGCTGTGACGTTCTTTAAATAATTATAATTGAAGTAGTTGAAAACACACTGATTTGAGTGAGCAATCAGTCTTTCCTAATCTTTCAGAAAATATTAAATTAATTCACTGGAAAACTGCCTTTTGCAGTTTAAGATTCCAGGATTAACTCAATTAAAGGTAAAGAGGTGTACCCACTGTAGCTCAGCAGGTTAAGAACCGAACGTAGTCTCCCTAAGGATATGGGTTCGATCCCTGGCCTTGCTCAGTGAGTTAAAGATCTGGCATTGCTACAGGCTATGGAGTAGGTCTCAGGCATGGCTCAGATCTGGTGGTGCTGTGGCTGTGGCATGGGCCTGTAGCTGCAGCTCTGATTCAGCCCCTAGGATGGAAACATCCATCTGTATACCACAGGTGCTGCCCTAAAGAAAAAAAAAAAAAAGAAGGGAAAATAGTATGTTTTAAATTTGTAGTACAGTTATGTTCTCTAGGTCTGAACTAAACTACTTAATTTAGGTCAATAATATTTGTAAATACACTCTCAGACCATCTAGGAAGAGAGGGCAAGATACATCGTATTATACATGCACAGCTAAGAATCAATGTCACGGTGAACTTGTTTCAGATGATCTGTATTGAATCATTTAGATGTGTAAAAATTAGTTTTCTTTGTTTTACAGTAATAACAACAACACTACTTTACCTCTTATTTTCACTCCATAGGTACAATTACTATTTCCAACTTGCAAAAAACCTATACCTCTAGTTTGATTATCCTAACCATATCAGACATCCCCTGCCGCGATTAGAGTTAAGTCAATTTCATTTCTAAAAGAGTTATCAAAGAGCTTTGACAAACATCACATAAGCTGAAAAAGTAATTAGATGAGGGACATGTCTTAAGTTATTTTTCTTAGGACAATAAAAATGAAATCAACATGTACAGATGCCTTTACATTTTAAACAAGTAATAATTAATAAAACCAAGGTGCTTTTTGAATAAAACATCTGTCTTTATATAACACCTATCTCACAGTTTTAAATTTGTCTTTTTTTGACATCGTAATATCCTCATTCTCAGAATTCCTTCTGTGGTTCAAGTTTTCAGGTGCAGGAAAAGACATCAGTAACTCACTAAAATTCCCACATCTGACATAATTTTTACATTTTGGACTTTTATTGCATTAAACCTTGATTAAAACAAAATACTAAACTTGGGTTATATCACAAACTATACACAGCAAGTTATTTGCTTTTTTTCTCTTTTTTTTCTTACCAAGAGCTGTATGCTAAAAAATTTCATGTTCACTGAAAGGTTCGCATTTTCCAACAGATATTAATGGCCTTACTTCCACTGAAATGCACATAGCAAATGCAAATAAGAGAATTTTACAAGTTAACTGTGGAATATCTAATATCACAGATACACTGTTTCCTTCAAGGAAATACGTTTTTCCAGGGAATAAAAAACAAACATACACACATTCAAAGGTAGTTCACTGTGTTCTAAGTATTTCAGTCTCAGATGCTTTACTTTCCTAATAATTATTTGAAAGCGGTCACGTGATTTTAGTAAACACACAAGATAAAACACAAGTTACACAATCTCTCACAGAAACCCACTCTAATTATAAAGGAATATTTAATGAATACATACATAAAATCAATGTAAATGGAAGAGAGAAAGCCAGTGCCAATTTTGAAAGCCAAAAAAAAAATGGACAAGGTGCTGAAAAAGCTACTAACTCTCTCCTGGGTTAGGCTGAAGCAGAGGAATTTACACTGCAGAGCCCCAGACAGCTCTGCCCTGAAGACACAAACTACCTCTGAAAATGGAAGCTGAATGTAAGTATACAGACAAAACAATAATAACTTGAAGGTATTTTTAAATGTTCTTAGATTTTCAGATTCCTTTCCCCATAGCACAAATTAAAGCAAGTGCCCTTATTCTGCCATGCATTAGCACTGATATACCCTTTAAAGGGCCTGCGCCAACTAGGGAGCCTGGAAGCCCTGACCTCAGCCCAGCAAGGGTGGGGTGGTGTCATACTGAAAGAAGAATGTTAAGTGAAAAGTTCTATCCAGAATGAGGGCACACTTTTCTATCTCTAACTGGCTCTGAGAAAAATGACAACTAGAATGCAACCTTCCAAAATGGGGCAAAACCGAGTATGAGAAAGGAACAGATCTTCTTTGGAAATGTTGCCTAAGAACACAGACCAGACACATCAGTGTAGGGAACCAGGGAACATTCATTCAGCTTTTTATTCTTCACAACTATATATGATTGGATAGGTAAGACATGTCAGATATTTGAGGACAGCTAATCATAAGAAAACAGAAATCAAATGACAATTAACATAAAAATGAAATTTATAGAAACCAGAAGAAACATGAGGGATGAGAGAGAAAATATACTGCACTCACACATCTCCAAGTAAGCTCTCAGAGAGGATACTTTATACACGGAAAAAAAAAACGAACAAAACGTTCTTTAATAATAAACAATAAGTAAAGACACTTTGGAAATAGAGAGAAATATACAGGAAAAGATACATAAAGATCTCAATGAAAGCTCCAATGGTAAAAATAAAGTTTAAGGATTATTCTTAGATTCTATTACAGGCAAAAGACTGAGCAAAGGAGAATTTAGATGTGAAATATGGAACTAATTTCAGACTATTTCAATATTTGCACTTTAATTGTACCAGATAGTGATAAAAGGCAAAATAGAGAACTGAATGATCAAATACTTAATGCAGAAGAATTCACAGAATGGATAGACTTGAAACATCAAATTGAGAGCCCTACAAAATGCCTAGCGCAAAGGAGAAAAAGAAATCCTCACCAAGGGACATTATTGTCAAAATTCAGAACACTGGGAAAGACATCCATTACCACAGATAAGGAAAGGAGAAAAAATGTCTTATAAACAAATGTTCAGAAAGTCAAGTGGCATTTGACTTCTTAAAAGAAACAATTAAGCCTGAGAGCCAGTGAAATAATGCCATCAGTGTTCTAAGAAAAGAAAAATATATAATCTTAATTTCTATACTCAAAGTAAAAATCAAGTATGACTATGACACTGAAGATACTCAGGATCTTGATTTACGTCTCATGGTGCCATTCCTGGGAGGCTATGGGGATATGTGCTTTATCAAAAGAAACTTAATCTAGAAAAAGGGAGAAATATAGTTCACGTAAAAGGGCATCACTTCACAGCAGATGTTTAACTTTGCCCCAAACGGAATGTATGAACTGGGATGGGTGGTGCAAGGGAGCCTTTCGAAGGACACGCCACGTTCTGCATCGTGACCCCTGGAGCTACACGGGCTCCACGGGGAAACCTCTGACTATACATGATATTGATGCATTTCACTGTATTTTTAGTTATATTTCAGTAAAAAGTAAATAAAAGCAAAACCAAAAATTGAAGAAAGTACAAAAACGACACTCTGATTAAGGTCGAGTGTCCGAAAAGATCTTCCTAACTTACTGGTGTCTCAGAGGGTGGATGGGATCTTTGGGCTGGGCTGGGCTTCCCTTTCTCCCTTTTCAGTTTCCTAACTTTGAGCGCTTCTCTTTTTCCATGTGATTGCTCCCTTTATCTTTGCAGTCAGATGGCTGGTTCCCAAAAATGGGAAACGGAAGCAGTGGGAACACACACACACGCACGCACACAAATCCCCAGGAATGAGAGGGAGGCAAAACAAAATGAAAAGAAAATGAGTGAAATAGCCAGTAGAAACAGGCCCAAAGATAACAGAGATGCTGGAAATTCCTGAGCAAGGACGTTAAATTCTCTACCACATATATGTTTAAGGATTTGGAAGAAAATACATACATAATGAGTGAATTTATAGACAGTCTTACAAGAGAAATGGAAGCAACAATAAAGAAGATTTTAGAACAGAAATTAAAATATCTGAAATAGGTTATTTAATGGATAGGTTTAACATCAGGCTGGATGTTGGAGGAAGAGAAAAAGACCAGTAATAGACTGCAGAGCAACAGATTCTAAAGAACAAAAAGAAAAATAACTAAAAGTTAGAAAGAAAAAATGATCTGAGCATTAGTCACTGATGGTGTAACTGTAATGGTCTAATATGCATGTAACCCCAGAGCAAAATAAGAGAATGACTGCATTGCAAAGAAAGTTATAATGGAGGATAATTTTACATCTTAATATAAAAACTAAAAATTCACAGACCCATGAAAATGTCTATAAATCGTTAGCTGGCATTTCACAGTCAAATTTAGAAAAATGAAAACATTTTCCATAAAAGATAAAATATTTGATATAGTTTTGTGTTTTTTTTATTTTTTTGTCTTTTAGGGCCACATCTGCCAAGTTCCCAGGCTAGCGGGTCAAACTGTAGCGGGAGCTACAGTTGCTGGTCTACACCACAGCCATAGAAATGCCAGATCCAAGTTGCATCTGCAACCTACACCACAGCTCATGGCAACACTGGATCCCTGACCCTTTGAGCGAAGCCAGGGATCAAACCTGAATCCTCATGGATCCTAGTCAGATTTGTTTCCGCAGAGCCAAGACAGGAACTCCTAGTTTTGTGTTTTAACAAGAGCAAAGATAATTAAAGCAGCTTTATTCCCCCTAGAGAAATACTTATATTTAAACAAAGCCAGGTTTGGCTGGAAAAACAGATTGCACATATTTTGATATTTTATATTTTAAATCTTTTCCATGACCACTAAAATTCCATGAAACTGTTAAAGCAGTCACATAGCTAGATATAAGCAGAGAAGAGGGGCAGGAATCAGACAACAGGAAACTGCACATCCTGTGACAGGGGATGTCCTGGGTCAGAGAGAGAGGAGGAACCTCCAGAATGACATGAAGCCACACAGTTTGGGATAAGAGTCCTAGAGGCAAACAAAGAAAGGGGCAAAAAGGTGGAAACCCCTGCCTTGGAATTCAAACTTTCGTTCATTATTCCCTCATTACAGCAAAATTAGCTTTGCAGATAAGTTCCTTTTAGGCATCCATAACACTTCTGACCAATACTAAAGAAGGATGAAAATCCCTCCGCCCCTCCTGAGGATGGAAGTGGGATGAAAATCACAGAACATGACCCCTTACACTCCTCGCTCCCCAGCAAACACTCCGCCCTCTCATTTCTATACCTCACATGACCTACTCTGCAAATGAACTGAGGGCAGCTTCCACCTGAGACTGCCCAATCTCCACTGGAGAGTGTAATATCACTTAAATAAATCTTGGCTTTACTTTCTTGACCTTCCTGTCTCGTCTCTGAATTCTTTCCGTATGAGAACCTACCCTCTGGGAACAAAACTATTAATGAAATTATGTCTTGAGCTTCCTTACATAAATTACTTTAAAGAAAATTAAGCATAAATAAAACATTTCATGATATTTAATACTCAAAAATAAATTTTAAACATCCAATAAGTAACTTTACAAGCAAAATAAATGTTATGCTGACCCAATTTAAGGCCATAAGGTTTTTGACTAAATGTGGCAAGATATCTTCTTTGTGAAGAGTTGATTAAAAACTACCTGAAAGTTATCACCAGGGAAGTTATCTGAAAAGAAATATTTCTAGGTCAGTGCAGAGCTAAACTTAGAGGGTTGGGACATATAATTAAATGGGAGGAAATACCAATATAAAAACGTATTCCTAAAATGCATTTTATGCTACACTTGTCCCAAGAGAAATCCTCTGATAACACAATTCAGTGTTGGTTTCTGTTAGAGATGGACAACACTATTTTTAAAATATCAGAGTTTGTACAGTAAAGATATTTTTAAACCTTACATAAGTCAATGTTTCCAAATTATGAAGTTTCAGACGTTTTTGCCCATAAAATGTTTTAAAAGTGAGTCAAATTATTTACAAAAAATAGTCTGTGTAATCTAAAAAAAATAACAAACTAGTGAATATGACAAAAAGAAACAGACCCACAGGTATAGAGAAGAAACTAGTGGTTATCCGTGGGGAGGGGAATGGAGCAATGTAGGAGTAGGGGAGTGACAGGTACAAGCTATTCGGTATTAGACAAGCTTAAGTAGATACCGCACAACCAAGGAATATAGCCAATGTTCTGTAACAACTGTAAATGGAACAAAACCTTGAAAAATTCTGTAAAAGTCTAAAAATAAAGTTCAAATCAAATCAATAAATAATAAAAATAAAAAGGGAAGCAAAAATGCAGTGATCAGTAAAGTAGGTAACTTGGACTTTTCTGAAATATGAGGATCTGTATGTAAAACAGCAATTTGAGATGGTCGGTAGCCCTAAAAGTGAACTTAGCAAAAAAAGAAAGATATGCTAAAAAATACATGCATATATATTTGATAAAATAAAGGCTTACTTTTGTTTACAAAAATCTGATGAGGGTCAGCCTACCTTTCTCCATCTTGTAGCAATGGCATCCTGAACCAATGGCAGTTAGGATAATATGGCAGAGGAACAGAAGGCATGAAGGGCTTTCACATTCTTTATACCACACCTAGAAATAAAGAGTATCATCTCAGACCATAAGTAGATTGTTTTGACCCAGACACAGAGCTCTAAGCTGCAAGGGAAACTAGGAAAATACATTCCTGTGTGCTCAGGAGGAAGAGAATAAAATTTTCTTTATTAGAACAATCTTTCTTTACCAGTGATAAGAATATGGTCCTACATTTAATAACAAAAAGGAGAACATACTCTACTTACCAGAGGAGAGCAATAACTAAAATTATTAAGTCCAAATTATAAAAAAAAGTAATATTAAAGGTGGAAACATTTCACATTCTTAAATATTTTGAACCAAGGGAGAAACTTGAGCATTATCATTAGTATTAAAAATTCAGGGCATTTTAGGGTAAGGTTTAGATTAATACTGGGACAATTTGGGGGCATAACAGGAAAAGGAGGTAGAACCAAAATGAATGTCAGCCTTTGGAAACAATTACAAATTACTGGATAAAAATAATGTTTCAGAGGAGAAAAAACATTTTCAGGGAAAGCCTGGAATCATTAGAGAGCATTCAGTAAAAGACAATGAGCATCTGAACTAAGAAAACAATAGCGATGGAAAAAGGGTAGATTTAAAAGATAATAAGACTGGAATTGTTTCGAAGAATTATTCCTGAAAGCTGAGGCTAAAAAATGAATCAGAGATATACGCAATTTTTAATGTTCTGTCTGATAACATAACATGCTAATGATTCTGTTATCAAATAACCAGGAGACCAAAAAAACATGTATCTATAAAGGAATCAAGTTGAGTCCTCTCTGGAATATGAAACTGGATGTATATGAAGGTGGTTAGAGTTGAGGTATTTTTGGTATACACACACAGAAGCACCGAGAGTTCAAATCTAGAAACAAGCAATAAAACATATGTCCCTTACACTTACATTTGACACATAAAATCTGAGAATATATATGGAGTGAGTTGAAGCAACTTTCAATATGGGAAAGGAAGGAAAAGTCAAGGAAGATATTTCTTGGAGAGTACTGAGAGTAGGTATAATTAAAATCAAGGATCCTAACACTTTATACCTACAACTTTTGCTACGATAAAAGTCACTAAATAATACTACCAGCGAAATGGAAATACATGGTGTCTTGGTTCTCTGCCCACATGGCAGGCACAGAGGCAGACTGGCCACTTGGATCAGGAATTACTCCAATCTTCCTGCACAGCTCACACGAGCGTTTATTTATAATGACACCATTTTCCCAACAGAGGAGGCCTTAACGTTCTTGGTTCAGCTGTATTAATCCCAACAAAGACTCTAATGAAAAACAAATTTACTCTTACTCTGCCATTAACATTACTCTGTGGGTTCTTTCTAAACCTAAGAGTTTTCATCTCCAATTGTTTTGCAAAGAGTTTTTACAAATGAATGTGTGCCACTGAGGAAATTTAAAGGAGACCTAAATAAACATAATATGTTCCTGAAAAGAAACAATATTTGAAAGATAAAAATCTCCACCCATTGGGAATTCGAGAATCTGCCTGCAGAGGCACAGGTCACTGTGGAGACTTGGGTTCCACCCCCAGCCCAGTGCAATTGGAGCTGAGGCACATGTAGCAGCTGTGGCTCTGATTTAATCCCTTGCCTGGGGACTTCCAGGAAGTGTGGGGGAAAAAAAAATCCTACCCACTTAATTTATATATTAAACACATTTCAGTTGACATACTGTTTTAATTACTAAAATTTTAAAAATCACTTCCTTCCGGTTAAAGGAATACGTATAGCCCAGCAAAAATTAAACGTTAGGGCAAACTTTTCCTAACAAATATTAAAGGCTGTTAAGTAAGCATCGTGCTAAACATAGTTAATGTGCATCTGACGTAGAAATTGCTGGATATATAGAATATATTAAAATTTAATGAAATCAAATCTGTTATGAAAGAAAATTTCTTATTTGCAAAGATGGTATTTCTTTCTTTTTTTTTTTTTTTGTCTTTTTGCCTTTTTATGTGGAGCCGCACCCGCAGCATATGGAGATCCCCAGGCTAGGGGTCTAACAGGAGCTGTAGCTGCTGGCCTTCGCCACAGCCACAGCAACGTGGGATCCGAGCCGCGTCTGCAACCTACACCACAACTCACGGCAACGCCGGATCCTTAACCCACTGAGCAAGGCCAGGGATCGAACCCGCAACCTCATGGTTTTTAGTCGGATTCGTTAACCACTGAGCCACGAAGGGACTCCTGGAAAGATGGTATTTCAAAGTGGAGGACAGATGAACCATTCAATAATTTTAATGTGATAAGTGGCTAATTATTTGGAAAAATGACAACCATATTGTTACTTAAGTGGATGAATCATTCAATGAATGATATTGAAACAAGTGACTAATTGTTTGGAAAAGATAATGGTAACCTCATTTTTAATTAATCTCATTATTAGCTTCACTAAGTGCTATAATAAACATACAATAAAAGTATAAATGACCTATGTAATAGCTCATATAATTGTTCCCCATCAGAGAGCAGCTTTCTTCCTGGCTCTGTCCTCACCTCTTTTAGGCATAAGGACTTTGACATGCTTTCTACCAGCAAATAAATACAGAAGCAAGAGAAAAAAGCAAAACCCCCAATACTGTAGCTTGCAAGAATGATGCAATATTTTGACTCATACTCCTTTGATGAGAAGCAGTCACATAATTCAACCTAGACAGAAAAGAGAAAATGTGTCTCTAGTTCAAATCCTAGTGGGAAATAGAGGATGGGAGACAAGGATTGTGGATTCAGAGTTGGCTTCACTGATCTCATCTACTGTGTACCTAAAGGAATAATATAAATTACATCTTTAAATATGTTAAATTACTAGAATAAAATTTTAGTTGTATCTACTTACTTTAACATTTAAAGTAGCTTTTTAAAATTTTTTGAGGAGTTCCCTGGTAGCCTAGTGGGTTAAGGATCTGGCATTGTCACTGCTATGGCTCTGGTCACAGTTGTGCACATGTGCCCCCCAATTTATTTTTTGAAAATTTAACCACAAGTGAAAAACTTACGAATGTGAATCAACATTTTTAAAGGTATGCATGTGAAACAAACTAATAGTCCTCAGTGGTCAGCAGCTATAATTACTGAAGACATTAGAAATGAATTATACACCCAGTGAAATTTACTCTAGGACCAAATTATCAAAACTTAAGAAGATGTGTAAAAACGATTAAACAGATGAGGACATAACATACATTTTTGCCCAAACAAAACTCTCCACATTCTAAAGGAAGACAAAAAGAATTCCAGAAATATAACAAGACAATATCACAATATTGAACATCTGAAGTTACTTTATACGAAGTGAAATAAGCCAGACACACAAAGTGATCTTCCGAATGATCTCACTTACATAAGGACTCTGAAACAGTAAACTAGTAGAAGCTGAGAGTTGAACGGGGGTTGCCAGGGGCTGGGGGGAACAGGAAAATGGGGAGGTGTTAGAAATGAATACAAAGTATCATTTATGCAAGGTGAGTAAGTGGGGAGCTGCTATACATCACAGTGTCTACAGTTAATAACACTGTATTGCACACATTTTTGCTAAGATAATATAGACCATATTATATTGTATTTATTAATACAGATTATATTATATTATATTATATTATATTATATTATATTATATTATATTATATTATACTAAGATATTATAAGTCTTATATCACTATACAAGCCAGCTCTCTTATGTCAACAAAAGCCATCTGCTCTTCTTTTCCCTTCTACAATACTCCATGACTCGGACATGTACTGCAGAATCTCCCAGTTTACCTACGTTGCCTCTGTTGTTCCAGAGGTATTTGGACTGAGAGTTGATAACCTGAGGGCTTCAAAATCAGAATCAAAACACCTTCTTTTCACAATTGTTCCAATTTTTTTTCTTTTTTGTATTTTTTTTTTATGACGACGTGAGAGGCACAGTAGAACAAGTTGGTGAGGCAGAGACAGCTAGAGCACAACACAAAAAGTTTTGTAAAATGAACTAATTTTATTATGGGTTCTAAAAAAGTTCATTTATTATTCACACATTGTTTGAAAAAAAGTGCGTGGACAGTGCCTTACATTGTTTTGTTTTTTTTTAATTTCTTTTCATATTAACAATGAATTTTATTTCAGTTATAGGTGTACAAAGATCATAAGTCAGTTCGATAGATTTTATGTCCCAAACCCACAGTGCATCCCCCCACCCCCCAGATTGTCTTATTTGAAAAACCAAGGTTTTCCAAAATCTGTGAGTCATTGTCTGTTCTTCAAAGAAGTTCATTGTGTCTCTTTAGTTTCCACATGTAAGTGGTAGCATTGGGTGTTGCTGTCTAATTGTCTGACTGATTCCACTTCGCATGATAATTTCTAGGTTCATCCATGTTGCTATAAATGTTGTTATTCCGTTCCTTTTAATGGATGAATAATATTCTATTGTGTGTACGTACCATATCTTTTCTATCCACTCTTCTGTCGATGGGCATTTAGGTTGTTTCCATGACCTGGCTTCTTCCCTCTCTAGCTGCTTTAGATGTAAAGTTACGTTGTTTATTTGAGCTTTTTCTTGTTTCCTGAGGTAGGCTTGTATTGCTATATACTTTCCTCTTAGCACTGCTCTTGCTGCATCCCAGAGGTTTTGGAGTGTCACATCTTTGTTGTCATTTGCTTCTAGGTATTTTTTAATTTCCTCATTGGTTTCTTCAGTCATCCATTGGTTGTTTTCTTGTTTTTGTATCCATTCAGCTAGTCTATGTCTTTTGATTGGGGCATGCAGTCCATTAACATTTAAGGTAATTACTGATATATATGTTCTTATTGCCATTGTATTAACTGTTTAGGGTTTTTGTTGCCTTTTTTTCTTTTTTACCCTGAAGTTTTGATATAGGAGTCTTTATACAAATGAGATTGTTTTAAGTTGTTGGTTTCTTAATTGCACGTGCGTCTCCAGTGACCTGCATTTGTGCTCTCTTCTCACAATTTCTGATTTTGGTAGCATAGTTGTGCATGGATGATTTAGTATCTTTATTGTATATATGCCTTCACGGGTGAGCCCTGTCATTTATGGTGTTTTTGTTTCTGGTTGTGGCCTTTTCTGACTAGAGAAGTTCCTTTAAGATTTGTTGTAAATCTGGTTTAGTGTTGCAGAAATCTCTTACTTTTGTTTATCTGTAAAGGTTTTGATCTCTCCTTCAAACCTGAATGTGAGCCTTGCAGGGTAAAGCAATCTTGGTTGGAAGTTTTTCCCTTTCATCACATTTAGTATATCATGCCACTCCCTTCTGGCCTGCAGAGTTTCAGATGAAAAATCTGCTGATAACCTTACTGGGGTTCCCTGTATGTCATTTGTTTCGTTTCCCTAGCTGCTTTCAATATTTTCTTTTTGTCTTTAATTTTGGTCATTTATATTAATATGGGTCTCGGGGTGTTCCTCCTGGGTTTATTTTATATGGTACTCGTTGCACTTCCTGGATTTGACTGAGTGGTTCCTTTCCCATATTAGGGAAGTTTTCGGCTATTATCTCCTTGAATATTTTTTTCTGTCCCCTTCTCTCTCTTTTCCCTCTGGGACCCCTATAATATGGATATTGGTGCATTTAACGGTATCCCAGAGTTCTCTGAGACTCAGCTCATTTCCTTTCAATCTTCTATCTCTTTTCTCTTCCGCATTAGTGATTTCCACTAGTCTGTCTTCCACCTCGCTGATTCGTTCTTCCGCCTCCTGTATTCAACTGTTGGCTGCTTCTAAGGAATTTTTTATTTCAGTTATTGTATTTTGCATCTCTTCTTGTTTAACTTTTACAGCTTGTATTTCTCTGCTCAGTGTTTCCTGTAAATTAACAGTCTTTGCCTCCAGTTTATTTCCAATGCCTTGCATCATCTTCAGCATCAACAGTCTAAAGTCTCTTTCTGAGAGGCTGATAATCTCCTCATCACTGAGCTGTTTTTCTGGGCTTTTCTCTTTCTCCCTTATCTGGGTTAGAGTTTTCTGTCTTTTCATTTTTGTAGGTTTTTGGTGGGGTGACCTTTTTGCCAACAATAGAGTGGTAGCCTCTCTTAGTTCTGGTGTTTGCTCCCCTGTGACTAAAGCTGGTATGGGCAGGGCTTGCTGCAGGCTTCCTGATGGGAGGGACTGATGCCTGCCCACTGGTAGGTGGGGTTGATTCCTCTCCCTCTGATGGGTGGGGCTTTGTCTCTGGATGAGATTAGAGGCTGGCTGTGTGCCTGAGGGGTCTTTAGGCAGCCTGTTTACTGATGGGTGGGGCTGTGATCCCACCTGGATTATTGTTTGGCCTGGGGCTTCTCAGGGCTGATGGGGGGGGACCAGATTTTCCCAGAAATGGCCCCCTCCAGAGAAATGCAGGCTGATGAATATTCCCAAGAGCTTCACCTCCAATGTCCTTCCCCCACAACAAGCCACAGTCACCCCTGTTTTCCCAGGAGATCCCCCAGGAATTGCAGTCAGGTTCCACCTGGATTCCTATGAAGACTGCTTTGCCCTGGGACCCAGTGCACATGAAAGTCTGTGTGTGCCTTTCAAGGATGGGGTCTCTGTTTCCCCCAGTCCTGTGGAGCTCCTGCACACAAGCCCCGCTGGCCTTCAATGCCAGTTGCTCCGGGGGCTCTTTCTCCCTGTGCCCGATCCCCAGGCGTGAGGATTTGTCATGGGGCTCAGAACTCTCTGTCCTGTAGCTGAGTCTCTGTGATGCAGTTACTTTCCAGTGTGTGGGACTTCCCACCCAGGAGGTATGGGGTTGCTTCTATCGCATAATCGCCCCTCCTACCTCTTGATGTGGTCTCCTCTTTGTCTTCTGGAGTAGAATATCTGTTTTGGAAGTTTACAGTCCATTTGGTTGAAGGCTGCTCGGCATTTGGTTGTAGTTTTGCTGTTTTTCAGGAGAGAAGTTGAGCTCCAGTCCTTCTATTCTGCCATTTTGCCTTACATTGTTAAATCCAAGTATCTCTATTTCAAAATCTTTAAAAGTTAACATATAAATTGGCCTGTTTTCTACATTTAAATGCAAATACTATACACTGTGTTATATTTTTTTTTGAACTCGGGTGTATCCGGATTATAAATCAAATTAATTTTTTTGATTGACTAGTCTAATTGATTTTATTAGAAAATTTCTGATTAGCTTGACTATATATACCTAATTTTGATTTGAGGTTTCTATGTATATTGCGCATTTGACTCACTGGACTTGTAATGAGAAAAATCTCATTTATATATATTTTTTGATTTTAAGTTTATTGACTATTCAAAGCATTTTAAATAACATGTAACTCAAATCTCAGCCCATCATACTTCATTTTAGTTATCTTGATATCTGAGTGGTATTTTTTTCTAGATGTTTAATTGAATTTATTTATTTCGATGTCTGATCATTGACTTAATGGTGACACACTCTTAATCCTTTTCAGATAAAATTAAAACTCGGTGAGAAATATAACGTCCAACAGTTTAAATGTCATTTAGAATTATGCTAATTCAAAATGAATTTTAAAAATAACTATGCTGTGATGAGAAAGGCCATTTGAAATTATGTGGCATGAAGTTATTTTAAGTGAAGCTTAAAAGTGTGAATGGGATCCAGCTATGGAATGGCATAAGGTATAGAACTGGCCTAAAAACTTTCTTCAATATTCTCCTAATCTTTTGAAATTAATTTCTCTAAATATCAGTTATACTGTTATCATTTACACAAACACCTAGTCCTTAAAAACAAAACATCTTATTTCTTTAATTTCCAATCATTATCTTTTTAAACACTAAGCATACAAGGAAATCGAACAGGAAATCAGGAATGACAAGTGCCTGAATCTACACATACACAATTTTAAATCCCATTTCTAAACCCAGCTATCTCATCTTCATCTCTGCATACCTAGGGCCACATTCTTACTTTTTTCAAAGAAACAGTTTCCCTTACCAATTCTGCCATTTCCCACTTCAGGTTGAAAATTCTATTAGATTTTGGACAGTTGCTTCTCTCTACTTCACTCCAATATCCTAGTTTCATTATCCCAGGATAAATTTCATTCCTCATTTCAGTCCAGAGTCTCATCAGCAACTGCAGGATTATTGCTACAATCGTCAGCAGGCTATGTGTATCATCTAGTGTTCACAATCTTCAGATCACTTAATCAACATACTCCTTTCTCAACTGAAACACACCTAAATTCTGATGTTGCTTTTCTAGACCTTAAATTCAAACTGTTCCAATGGTGCACCTATCACCAATACAGTGTCCGAATACAAATATTCTAATATTGTCAGTGTGTTTGCCTGTTGAAATACTGCTCTGCTCAAATGGTTTACTCCCATGAAACATAAAGGAAAAGATTAAAGAGAAAAAAAAAAAGCTGGTACCCTGACCAAAGTTTATCTCAATAAAATACAAGTTAACAGTTACAAAGAACTAATTTCAAATACAAGAATATTAGAATTCCGAGAAAATTTAATAAAAATGCCTTTAATTAAAAGACGAAGAACCAGAGAGAGATCAGGAGTGGTTATTCAGTATTTACTTAGAGAGCTTGGAGTTAATAGCATGGTGAGAACCTTTGACACCTGGTTCCAGTCAGAGACCTTAACTTAAAACAAAATAGAAACCATCCAAGGCATATTCCTTCTTTCTGTTTCTATCATGTATCTTTCCTTCTGTCTCAAGTAATAAGGAAGTTCAACTGAGTCACTCATAAAAGCAGGGAAGTTGACAGTATCCAGAAGCACTGTGTGAAAGAGTGATTATTTTACTCTGAGACACAAACAGAAAGCTAGTTAGGTTAATGGATAAGTACAACTGTGAGTTTTAAGGTAGTGTTACACAACCAGGGTGCTGTAGAAACTGCTGGTAGAGTTGTCAGGGGAGACTACTAGAAGGCCCTAGTTCATAGCATCCTTCAACTGCATTTGAGCCAAATGGGGCAAAAATCAAAGGAAGGCATTTACCTCTTGGGGCTCTTTTTCTACCTCAAAAGGAGAAGAGGGGACTTAGATTAAACAGTGATCTAAGTGAGTATTTCTAAGCAGCATATTCAAATATATACCATATGTCCAAGTATGTTATGAACCTTTTGTGCAAACTTGTATTAAAAAAACCAAGGAGGGAGCAATTTGTGAACTAAGAGCACGTTTCAAGCTTCAGAGAGAAATATTAAGATTTTTCTCCTAAAAACCAATGAGAAAATTTGAAATTAAAATAAGTCGTTGGAGTTTCCTGGTGGCCTAGTGAGTTAAGGATCTGTTGTCACTGCTGTGGTGTGGGTTTGGTTCCTGGTGTGGGAACTTCTGCATGCTGCAGGCATGACCAAATAAAATAAAATAGAAAAATTGTCAAAATTTTTATGTTTCCAAATGTTTATATTTTAAAATATTATTACTAAGTTAATTATAATTATTTATATTTCACCTTTATGAAAATTTGTGGGTTTTTCCCAGTCAGAGAAAGTGATTGATATGACCATGTACCCTTTTCCTGCTCTGAAAAAAAGCTGTTGGTTAATAGTTGGTTAAGTTACTGAAGCATATGTTTTTAGAAAATTTTTTCATCTGAAGTAAATAAGGAATGTTTTTAGTGAATTTTCCCTAAACTGCAATTGCTCATTCATAAACTTTGTGATTCCACATAAAAATCAAGATCAAAGAGAAGAACGCAAATTTAATTATTCTGTCAACAGTGAATACTATTTTAGAGATTTTATGCAAAGTTAAACTAATCTAAGTGTAAACCTTTTTTAGATGAAATTTAGCTACTTGGTTCATATGACAACTCATTCTCATTTGAAGTAGGAAGATAACTCTTTTTTATCTAAAAGTGATGGAAAACATAGAGAACCAAGTCTCTTGATTAATTAATTGGTTGACTGATGAATTTTGGCCACAACCTATTAACTCACTGGTTTTAAAAAATCTTGTATGACTTCAAAAGAGAAATAAATTCATAGTTGCTGAGACAATTCATCATGGTTAGGTCTGAGTTACAGAAAGTTCACTTACACTCTAAATTACTGCTCAGATTCTTAATTTGCTTTCTAATGCGTATGAGACTGATTAAACAGAATTTTTGTCCATAATCAAAAAGCGTAAGAGTGCAATCATCAGAAATAAGAAATATGGCAAATTCTTCTTTACCCTCCGAACTTTACTATTGGTAGTTATCTGAAGCCACATTACTGGAGAAAATATATGCTGGAATTTATTTTAACTCTAACAATAATTGTCTGAACATCTATTTCTCTTAATATTACTGGTTCAACAAAGCATGAAAGAGCAGGACCAGTCTTTAGCCACTGTCTTTGAGAGATCAAAAACCCCAACACACGTGACTTGCTATATAAAAACCTTACACTCCCAGTGCTGGGCACCTTGACAAATACTTTAGAGAAAAATATCTCAAAATTTTGTTTTTTTCTTAAACCAAGTGGTGAGATGGGCAAATATTTGTTTTATATATACTATGCCTTATGGAATTTTTTTCTTTGCAATTTTCTGTTTCTTACGTCTTTATTATATACATACTGCCCCTAACAGAACATCCTATCACTGTATTTTTTGCACACAATCATTTTTTTCTGTCTTCCTGTACGTAAAAGTATTCTATACATCACTGCATAATGGTTGCACTTAATACTTCACTAATGCTAATTAGTATCTTCATAAATAATTTCTTATAAGGCAGAATATTAATATATAACAATTTAAAACAAATATATATTAAGGGAGAAATAGATGAAAAGTGCCTCATCAGGTTATTTTTTTTTCTTCTGTATTTATTGATAATTTAAAATCCATTATAGTATATAAGGTAATAGAGGCTAAATAAAATGTTTTCTTCTGCTTTAATTCTTATTTAGCATTAAAAATATCTGATTTTAATAAATCAAGTTTTTGATTAAACATGGTTTTTAGTCATGATTCAGTAAGGAAAGCAGAAACTGCATCATTATTTATTACAAAAAGAAATGAATAAAAGAACTCATTACTGGTTTTTAGCTAACGACTGCCACGCAAAATCAGGAATTTTGGGTAACACAAAGATAGCGATTCTAGAAATCATTTGGCCAACAAAGAAAAGAATTAGATATTTAGGACCCAGAAGCTTGGAGGAGAGCTTCTGTGGAGCTGAGGCTGGAATCTCCTGAAGTAAAGGGCTGCCAGCAGGTGCTGGTACCCAGCAGGGAGGTGGTGCTGCACTAATGGGATCTTTGAGAAGAAGGCATCATGGGCGGGTGTTTCCCCCCCTAAGGCAGCACCTTAATGACGCTTATGGAACACAAAAGAATCCTGTACCTAAATGCCTCTGCCAGGACAACAGACTTTTGCTGAATTCATGTGGGCAGACCAGGATGACATCAAAGGAAGGACAAGACTTTGTTTTTCTTTCTCCCAGATTCCCAGAAAAGTTCTTTTTCTTTTCATGGCCACACCTGAAGCATGTGGAAATTCCCAGGCTAGGGGTTGAACTGGAGTTGCAGTTCAGGCCTGCACCACAGCCACAGCAACAGCAGATCTGAGCTGAGACCTACACAGCAGCTTGCTACAACACTGGATCCTTAATCCACTGAGCAGACTAGGGATGAACCTGCATCCTCAGAGAAACAGTGCCAGGTTCTTAACCCACTCAGTTACAACGGGACCTCCCCAGAACACTTCTCTAGATGGACCCCTGCACGTCCGTGGCACTGACCAATGCCAAACGCAGTGGCGCAGAGCCTGAACCCCAATACCATGAAGCATGGTTTAGACAGGTAGATTTTGAACCCTACATACTGCAACACTAATGGAACGAGAAAGCTAGTTCATTAATAGCTTTTCCAAAAATATGCCCTAAATTTTTGGTTGACTTTTCAACACGAGTGAGGGGAAAAAAAAATCATTTGTTTGTGAAATATGTCAAAAGGGCCTGAGTTTCACTGAGTACGCTCTCTGCTGAATTTTCTGCACTTGGTAACTACATAAGACATGGTTCCACTGACTAACGACAATTTAAAGGCAGTGTAGTGAGTAGTACTTCAGTACTAATATATTCCTCCCTCTGTTTAATATAAGAATACAGGTGATCAGGAGTTCCCTTCGTGGCTCAGTGGTTAACAAATCCGACTAAGAACCATGAGGTTGCAGGTTCGATCCCTGGCCTTGCTCAGTGGGTTAAGGATCCAGCGTTGCCGAGAGCTGTGGTGTAGGTTGCAGACGCGGCTCGGATCCCGCGTTGCTGTGGCTGTGACGAAGGCCGTCGGCTACAGCTCCTGTTAGACCCCTAGTGTGGGAACCTCCATATGCCGCAGGTGTGGCCCAAATAAGGCAAAAAGACAAAAAAAAAGTATACAGGTGATATATAAAACTTCCTATGGGTTTATGACATTATGAAATATTTTGACTCGAGGGGAAATGTCAATAGAGAAGTATATTTGGAATGAGTTCATCGTAATAAAAGTATCCATTTATACTAAAATATGATTGAAATTAACCTTTCCTAAATCTGAAATATTTATATTTTAACATTTTACAATTCTTTTGAGAATAAACTATAAATAGCAAACATGACTATAATACCTGGCACATGTACTTATATGTGTAAAACTTCTTTCATAGTTGCCATCTTTATAGGGCCCTCAGAACTAATTTGAGTGACATAGTTTGGGAAACTGAAGCCAACAAGCTAACAGTAATTCACTCTGTGAAAGCTCATTTGTCACTATAACTTTAAGAGAAAATGATCTAAAAGACAATTGCCATTTGACATAACCCAGGGAAAATAAAGTAGCTTATAAAGCTAAATACTCATTGTGATAAGCACTGCCTAAGATACGAACATTAACAAATAGTCTGTTGGATTTCCTGCTTGTGTTGTTAAAATAATCTTCCTAACATTTTCCGCAACCATGATCTGTCCCTCAAAATAGTTAAAGCTATCTTCTGGTAGACCAGTGATAATCTATATAAAGCTCTCAGAAAATTTATGTATAATTTTTATAAGTGCTCTGGAACATAATGAACACTCAGCAGATACGGCTATTGTGTATGTTGTTGTAACTGTTGCAGTGGACTTCCATATGGTAATAGCGGTACTCTTAGTGTTCATGGCTCCAGATCGTCATAAGTGAAACCATCCCAAGGGGAGTCTGAGTGCACACTCTCAGGTTACTGGTTTCTGCTTTGCAAACAATTCAGGTTAAAGAATTCATTTCACAGAATGTGTTTCCCAATAATTTATATATCAGTAATAAATTTATGATAATGCTGGTAACAAAGGTTAATACATGAGTTAGTATCAATGCTACCTCATATTTTTTCTTATTATAGCAAGTTGTATATATCAATTGTTTTAACTGAACCTAAACATAAACTATCAACTTTGTTTTCTAAATGGCAATGTATAAAATGATGATACTTGTTTAAGAACTATTGGTGAGCACCTACTGTGATTCTTTGATTCTGATTGTGTCTGTGTATGCATGTGTAATTTCAGTAACTTGTTGCACAGACATGTAAGTGCGGAAACTTTGGCTACCTTTTTTGCCTATTTCACCCAATTCTGGCTTCCATTCTTCATACCTCTCACTGAGTCACCTCAGCTTGGCTTTTAACCTAGGTTTTCTAATCCAAGCTCAAACTGACAATTCTGTCCTATTCTGACCAAATAACAATGACATTTAAGTCAAGACGTTAAGATTCCCTATCTCCACACTTAAAAGGAAAATGAAGTATAAGATCTTAATTATAAAAAGCATTTCATAAATTTAAAAAAGTAATAAAATTATAATTAGGATTTCCTGTCGTGGCTCAATGGTTAATGAACCCGACTAAGAACCATGAGGTTGCAGGTTCTATCCCTGGCCTTGCTCAGTGGGTTAAGGATCCGGCATTGCTGTGAGCTGTGGTGTAGGTTGCAGACGCGGCTCAGATCCCGTGTTGCTGTGGCTGTGGTGTAGGCCGGCAGCTACAGCTCCGATTAGACTCCTAGCCTGGGAACCTCCACATGCCGCGGGTGCGGCCCTAGATAAAGCAAAAAGACAAAAAATAAAAATTATAATTAAAACATATACCACATATTAGAGATATGCAAATCTTTCTGTAAAGAGTTAATAGTAAATATTTTAGGCTTTTAGACTGTATATGGTCTTTCTCACTGCTGCTTTTACTTTGCTTATTATTATTCTTTTTTTCCTAATATCCATTAAAAAACATCGTGTAATTTGGCCTTTGAGCTGTATAGTTCAAGAATACTCGCCCAGATGTTATTGCCTCTCTTGCTGTTTATTACATTTTTGGAAGTATAAAAAAAAGCAAATTAAGACAGTAATTTGCTTTCCTTTATTTAGTAACAATAATTCTAAACCTCTATTAACACATATTCTGATAAATTATGTTATGAGAGAGAACATCTTTCTTGCCCTATTTCCAGCCTCCAATTCATCTATTCTTTAAAATCATGGAATATTTCCTGGGGGACATGGGATCTTTCCATACTGACTATGAAGTTAATTTTCTGTCTTTATACTGTATTTAATGTCTATGAAAGTAATACAATATTTTAAAAAATTCATATAATTTAACGCACTTGTATGATTGTTACAAGGACTTTCTTTTTGAGAACATAGCACTTTCCTTGTCTATGAAATTCTTTTTCTTTGTCCTTTAGAAATTTAGTCATTAATTTCTCATTTTTAATCATGAATTGTTCATATTTAAACTTTCCCAATAGGCTAAGGTGAAAGGCAGCCTTTACACGTTTTCTTCCAGGAGCTCATATTTCATATTATACATTTTGACTTTTAAGAAAATACCCTCTATGGATCACAAATGTAGAGAAGCAGCTATAAATCTAAAACTTTTAAAAGACATAAAAAGGGAACTACCTAATTAAAAAGGAGGAAGCAAGGTGCACATAAGTTTTATAAAAATCAAGGTATGGGAAGAAAAAAAATCAAAAGAAACTGGGAATAAAAACTATTATAAGCACAAAGTGAAGAAAAACAGCTGTTAGATATGTACTGTCAGATATGGGTGACAGTATTAGTTGTCATTATGTTAGATCTTTCAAAATTTATTATTATATATAATTATCCATACAATATCATAAAGAATAAATTTTTATTCCAGTTTTATGGGTAAAGACACTCACAGATCTTATTGACAATAGGAACTAAAACTAAAGTCAATACTTGAGGCCAGAGTTCACAGGGTATCTGTATTTCTGTATTACCTCTCAATTATCCCAAAACTAGGAAAGTCAGTTGGAAATCTTTATGTACTCTGAGTTAATATGAATTAACTCAAAGTGAGATTATTTTATAAATTTTCTATAAATAATTCCAAGTTAGTTCTACACCATCAGAAGTGTAATGAAGAGAATGGAAATTGGAAATGGTGTAGACAGTCCTCTAATTTCTTGTTCAAGAACAAGCCACCACCATGTTAAGTACAATTAATACTATGCAATACCATCTCAAACATCCATTCACACAGCAGGGCACTGGTAAGTCCTTCTGACTACAATCTCTGTGCATAGTACCTAGAAGTAGGTATTTTGATTTCATCTTCAAAGATCCACTGATATTTAGTGGAAGATCATCTTACTGGGTTGGATGTAAACTGTAAGAGATCAATTATAACACAGATAAATTATAATTCTAGTAGACTATGCTGATATACAATGATTTGATTAAACTTCAATACCTTCAATAGTCTCTTTTTTTTCTTTATAGCTTAGGAAATAAATCTTTAATATGTATTTGAACAACTGCATTCAATATTGTAAAATGGCAAATGCCTACTAAAATATATAACTGACCAAGAATGGGCATTTGGCAAATATTTTATGGCTACGATATAGAAACAGGGGACCTACGTGGGCAAAGATATTGGAGATAGTGTGGCTTTGGTTCCAGATCACTACAATGAAGAGAACATCTCAACAAAACAGGCCACATGAAGTTTTTGGTTTCTCAGGGAATACAGATGTTAACGCCGTATTGTAGTTGATGAAGTCTGCAATAGCATTATGACTAAAAAAACAAGGTACATAGCTTCCTTAAAAACATTTTGCTGCAGAAAAATGATAAGCATCATCTGAAACTTCAACGAGTTATAATCGTTTTGTGGGTGAAGAGTCTAGCCTTGATGCTGATGGCTGCTGACTGCTCGGGGGTGGCAGCTGCTAAAAGCTGGGGTGGCTATGGCAATTTCTTAAACTAGGACAACAATCAGGTTTGCCTAATCTTTTCACGGATGAGATCTCTCTGTAGCACAGTGTCCTTTGACAGCATTTATCCACAGCAGAACTTCTTTGAGAACTGGTGTCAGTTATCTCAGACCCCGCCTCTGCCTCTATCAGCACAGCTGGTTCTCCCTGCTCCTGGTTGCCTCACCTCACTCCAGCTGCAGTCCGCTGTGCCTGCAGCTCCCTCATGTAGTTGCTGCTCGAGCCCAAGGGTTCTAACACATGCCAGGCAATCTCTGCTTCTGGAAGCCCTCTTCACTACAGTCAGGGTATGACAAGCAGAGTCAGGCTGACCTCCTGTGGTCGACCCCCACCCCCACCCCCTGCTCCTATACACATATTAGGGTTCTGGCATCCTCTAGTGTGTGTTCATCCTCCCTCACTCACACGGTCCAAACTGTTACCCCAAAATCCCCCTTCCAGGACTGTCTGTCCAAGTCACCTAAACTCTAATATAGGTCCTGGGCGACTTCACGCCATCCCACATGTCCTGATCAGGCTCTGATACAACAAACCGTTGCACCCTGCTAACCGCTTCACCCCCTCATCTTTACGATGCTCTCCTTCTTTCTGCTTGGATTTAAACTTCCCTACCCAACAGTTTCACCACCTGCACAGTCACCTTCCCACACCCACACTCCCTCACTGCTCAGGGGCTGGTCTCCAGTGCCGCCTGTCTCACTCAGCTTGCTCCGCTTTCCTTCTCGCACCTTCCTCCCCTCGCTCAGCTCTGAGATGCTTACTCACTTCCCCCTGCTTAATAGACTAAGTGCTTCAGGCAGAGGAGAGAAAGGAAAGAAGAGAAGAAGTTTAGCTGGGAGAAGTGAGTAGAAGGATTCTTATCTATTTGCAGAAGAATTTCTCAGGAATCTCTTAATTCACTAATTTTTCCTCCAGCTAAATTGTTAGGTAAGGCTTCACCCTGTAACCCTTGGATTTTGAATCCGAATGTCAGTTTCGTACATATTCTCTGGCTAGCCCAGGCAAATTTCCAAATGTTAAAGCCTGTGATTCTGTGAATCACCACTGACATCTGACACTGACACAGGGGCGGCGGGGGGGGGGGGGTGTCACCTAGCCCCACCCCTAGAGCTCAGAGTACTTCCTATTTTACATGCCTTCTATCCACATCCTTCCTATTTTTCTACAGGGAGCCTTCAATGGCTGAGAAATTACTTAAAGTGACAAAATTTTGATTTATATCCAGATGTTAAGGAGCTCTTAAAAAGTACACATACCATTGTTAATTTGCTTTGAACACAGAAGACTCTCCTTATCTCCTGGTGCTTTCTTCATCGCTTTCAGGATTAGAGATATTTCATTTCTTATAATAACATTAACTCACGCAATTGATGCTTTACTCCTGGTATCCTGATGCCTGGGATGTGTTTTCTTTATCCTTCTCTTTCTCATTCACTTCTGTTCATTTTTAAGTCTAAATCAGAGATCACTTCCTCTAGAAGTTACCCTTGTAACTTGAGAATAAATGCCCCATTTCAAGTTTTATTTCACTACGTTGTTTTATAATGATTGTTTAGGTTTCTTTTCCCTAAGACTATATCATGAATTCCCTGAAACCAGGACTTTACCTCCTCTGACCATAGCAAAAACTTTGGTTTGTGGTAGATTCTGGATGAACACTTTGTAAATAAACTGTTCTTCTCTACTGTCTCTGCCAAGCAATATTTCTATATATTTTTTCACACTTGCTACTTGGCCTGACTGACAGCTCAGTACTTAATGACCAATTTAATCCTGGCTCAGGTTGGTCTGTTTTGCTGCAGTGTATTTTCACGCTATCTCTTAGTTTCCAGGTTCTGACTTACAATTTTTCAAGCTCAGTATATGACCCCCTTTTCCTCTTTAACTGACATATAAACTTCATGTATAAATAAGCTAGTGAATAGCATTATATTATATCCAAACAATTTGAAACAAATGAGTGTATTTTTAAGAGAGAGAAGGTTTTTATTCTTGGTGGAATTTCAAACATTTTATTTCATTTAATTTCATTTTAAAAATAAGCATCTTACAAACAAAAACAGTTTTTGCCAGTTACTTTACGTATAATACCATTTAATTTCCATAACAAGCCAAGCTTCTTAAGTTTTTGCTATTATTAATGTCGCTTTTTAAATAAGTAAAACAAGCCTGAAGAGCTAAAGTGATTTGATCAGAATCACACAAATATGACTGAAACTGAGGACTACCTGGATTTAAAGCTCATGTTCTTAATTTTCACTGTTTCAGAAAACTCAGATGTATGGGGACAAAAAGCATGTGACTGGATTTGTAGCTTTTTATTAACTATTATTATTATTTCACATGACATTAATAGAACTCTGGGGCTCTGTTTTTAGATGAAAGCATTAATATTTTCGAAGTAATTAGCTCTACATTTTCTTCCCATCTCAATTTTGTGATTTTTAAAGTTAAAATTATACATTTTACACATTTTTATTTAAATATAGTACTAAGAATTTTGGGTCTTGGATATATTAGGAGCTGTGAATTTACCTAGGATATCTTGGAATAAGGCAAGCTACATTTACTAGGGAGCAAAGAGATCTTGGAGAAACTCATTAATTCCTCAGCTCTGTTTCCTTATCTCTAAGTAACTTTAGTTGTAGTGGAGTTAGACATTCAAGGTCCCTTCTTGAACCATAAATAAAATAGACAAAATATGTAGTTGCCAAGTCACCACTTTATGTGGTGATATATAGACTCAGTCATTAAATACAAACACAACATGAAAGAATGATCCCCACTGAGCTGATGCAAGCTACCTTACAACCGAGGAAACTGCATTTTCAACGATGACATCTAATAAGCTGGAGGTTCATAAAATAACTGGAGGAAAGGCATGCCTATGAGCAGCCTAGCAATTTAGACATGGAAAACTACGGATGCTGAAGCATTTGCACACTGGCCAAACAAAGAAAATCATTAGGTAGTATCATAAAATTTCCCCAGTTCATAAAATGCTACTGTTTTATTCTTGCAAACAGCAATTTCACTCTTTTGTGTGTGTATTTTATGGCGTGAGATTCCTTTATAGCGCTATCTATATTTAAATCTTTCCATTTTTTTTCTTGTCCTTTATCTTTTGAAAATACTACAGCTCACAATGGAATAATCAGTATTTCTAAAGCAAAAAAATTCTCTATTTTACAATGTGAAGCATTTCAGAACAAAAGAAAATTTTCTGTTCAGTGTATCATTCTGATTTTTGGAATCTAAGAATGAGATTGACAGTTTAACATCTATTTATTTATTCAATAACTGTCAATATTTGTCTTGCTTTCTTTAAGGTGTATTTTACTTATTTGCTTTTGAGAGGGTTTGCAAAAGGTCCTCTCCATTGATGTTTATACATGAGACAGATCATTGCTTATAAGAAAGAAACAAGCATGCTCTTTTATCTTAAACAAGTATTGGAAACATGTAGCATTTGATCAATTAACTTAAGAATGAAAGTAGCACTCCACGCTTTTAGATTGTAATTCTGAACATCCTGAAAGTATATCAGTAAATGTCAGTAAAATAAAAGGAATATTTGAACTGAATTTCTAATTATTTGCTTATTCATTACCATTACTAAACAACAATCACCAAAATATTTAGCTGTTTAAAATGAGAATTTTTATATCAGACTTTTTGGTGGGTCAGGAATCCAGGAGTAACTTAGCTGAGTGGCTCAGGTCCAAGGTCTTTCAGTAGGCTGCAGGTGAGCCTTCATCTGGGCCGGCTTTATGTTTACCTTCCCTGGGACTGAATGACCCACTTTCAAGCTCATGCACATGGGCAGGCCTTACCTTAGCTCCTCAACATTTATATGTTTCCACAGATTGATGAATGAACACACAGTCTGGCACTTGACTTCTCCCAGTGTTCTCCCAAGACACCAGCATTAGTTTGCAACGTTTTTTGGATTAAGGTTAAACTTTTAGAAATGATGGTGGCAGAAAAATTATCTGAGTGACTTGTGTAGCTTATCTTCAGGGTCTAGGGACCTCTAGCCTACACAAAACTTCGTAAGATAGAAACAAGCATGCTCTTTTATCTTAAACAGGTACCGAAAACTTACTTTAAAGTAAACTTTAACTTTTTAAGATCTTCTCGTATTATGTTAGTTAAAACAAACAACAAAAAACTCTATGAATACTTAAGATCTATCTTGACACTTGCTCAACCAGTGGATTTCTTTATAAACATTCTCTTAGCTGAACATTTTTTTTTTTTTTTGCTTTTTTTAGGGCCGCACCCACAGCACATGGAGGTTCCTAGGCTAGGGGTCCAATAGGAGCTACAGCTGCCAGCCTACACCACAGCCACAGCAACACCAGATCCGAGCCACATCTGCAACCTGTACCACAGCTCATGGCAATGCCGGATCGTTAACCCACTGAGCAAGGCCAGGGATTGAACCCGCAACCTCATGGTTTCTAGTCGGATTTGTTAACTGCTACGCCACAACGGGAACTCCTCAGGTGAACATTTTTATCATTATAAATTTACTGAGTATTTTCTTTGATATTTATTTCATCCTATTCAATTTTTCGTGTCTACCAGGTTCAAAATAAATAGCAGTTACATTTTTAAACCTCAGTAATTTAAAAAAAATCATTTTCTCCAAATATTTATTCTGAAGTGTTTTTTTTTTTTTTTTATGCCTTTTAGGGCCTCACCTGTGGCATATGGAGGTTACCAGGCTAGGGGTCCAATCAGAGCTGTAGCTTCTGGCTTACACCACAGCCACAGCAACGTGGCATCTTTAACCCACTGAGCAAGGCCGGGGATCAAACCTGCATCCTCAGGGATACTAGTCAGGTTCATTAACCGCTGAGCCATGATGGGAACTCCCTGAAGATTTTTTTATTGTCAACATACAAACAATAGTGTCTTCACAAAGGGTGCTGGAAGCACTGGATATATGCATATAGAAAAATGAATCCAGGCATAGACCTTAAACCTTTTACAAAAATTAACTCAAAATTTCTGTGTCTTTCTACTATTTATCAAAACCCATAGAATATACAAAACCAAGAGTGGACCCTAAAGTAAACCATGGACTTTAGGTAGTAATGTAGTTTCAGTGCAGGTTCACTGATAACAACACATACACCACTCTGGGGCTCTGGGACGTTGACAGCGGGGAGGCAGCACGTGTGTGGGAGCTGAGGACATATGGCACCTCTCTGTATGTTTTGCAAAATTTTGCTGAGAACCTAAAACAACTATAAAAATTCAGGTCTACATTAGAAAAGAAGCCCTAAAAACTCAGTAGAGTACAACGATAAGCATTTACTTTCATGCATTTGTGGATTTTGTGCAGTGGCTCTGCTGATCGCAGCCATGATTACTTGAGCCTAAGTTAGGACTTGGAAGCTGAGCTGGGACCATGCTGTGCCAAAGGCCACAAAACATCTAAGAATACCTGGCTAGTCTGCGCATGTGCTTCTTTTGAAGATGAGCAAAGGGTGAGAAGGAAAACAGAAACAATGCCAATTCTTGGTCCTGGTATAGGACTGACAAGCTGTCATTTCCATCTTACTCTATAGGCTACATCAAATCAAATCACATCACTCAGCCCAAAGTCAAAACAGGGACACACTGAAAAGCATAGCAAAGTATTGAAGAAATGGGGCCATGAAAGACACCTACCACTCAGTATTAACCAGGTTAAAGAAACTCACTGCACAACAAAATAAAATGGATATGATCTAAATCTTCCTAATATTGGTTATCTTAGCTCTGTTAAATAAAAAGTGGTTATCTTTAGTAAAACTGTATTATGGATAGTAAAAGATTACAATTTTAAATAATAAGAAAACAAAGCCATAATCTAAAATATAAGCAGTCAAACTTCACTGAATTGAAGATGTTAAATTATAATAAAGATAAGTCAGTAGAGACATCCCATTGTCGTGCCTTTTCTTTTTCTTTTTTTTAGGGCCACACTCGCAGCATATAGAGGTTCCTAAGCTAGGGGTCGAATCGGAGATACATCTGCCGGCCTACACCACAGCCACAGCAACGCCAGATTCCAACCATGTCTGCAACCTACACTACAGCTCACAGCAACGCCTGATTCTTAACCCACTGAGCAAGGCTAGGGATTGAACCTGCATCCTCACAGATGCTAGTCAGATTCATTTCTGCTGAGCCACAATAGGAACTCCCCTTTCCATATTTTTAAGGGAAAAGTTCTGTTAGTAAGTAGCCATGAAAGGTAGAAATCTCTCAGTTTTGTTCACAGGATATACAGAATGAATTATATTTTCCAACAGGCTTATCTTATGAGACCATGGATGTAATGCTCTGGAATTCTTTGTAAAGAAACATTTCTGTTAAAGGTCAGAGCACATATTAAAATTGCTGAAAGCAAAATGTATGTATTAACAATACATGATATTTAAATTAATGTTAATAAGATACAAGCATTTCTTTACTTTCTCAGATTTTCATAGCAGACAAAAAATATCTTCATGTGGTTACTTTTATGAATATATGTAAATATGAAAATATACTTTTATCAGTCATCAAGTTGTCTAACAAAATATTTTCAGTATAATTATGAATTGGTGTGTTATTATAGAAAATATGGAAAATTTTCTTTTAAATTTATTTTTTTTAATTTGACCAACTTCTTTAACATGTGTTATTACATAATTGTCAATTTCTAAGTAAAAAAGTAAATTTTGCCAAATCATACATAGTTAACATATTTTATTTCTGCAATAGTCATGTAAACATTTATTTAGCTTTATCTTATTATTGTTTTACTTTGATTTTTTTAGTACAAGAAAGTAAAAATAATAAAAAATTTACAAGACTGAAAAATAAAACTCTTTGAAATTTGATGCCCCTGTCTACAATTACTTCTATATTATTTCATAGATTTAGAAATATTTATATATATAAATATTCATATACATAAAATTATAAAATACTTTAAAATCAGCCCAGCATCTTAGTTATTGTCCATGAAAAATATATACCCGGGAAACCAGTTCAAGTCAGTACACAGACTTTCACCTACATTCCTACTAACTATGCACTGGCAGAGCCATTTCTCTCTATAACTTCTTCAAATATATTCTGTAAATCATCAAAGATTAAATACATAGAGAAAATAATATGACACATTTAATTCAGTAACAAAAAATGGGAGAAAATGTACATTTAACTGTCAGAAAATTTGTATAGTTTGTCCAGGAGAATGCAAGGACCGATTCTTAATGTCTCAGAATTTGGCAAGGTCTGTGATCAAAGTGGCTAGGAAAGCTCATGTATTAGGATTATGAAACAGAATTCTGTTACCAGTCTGGTAAATCAAGCCAGGGATCTTGAAACTACCAAAAAAGTGTCCAACCATCCATTTTAGATTCAGAACAGTTCTCATCATTTCTCTTAAACATCCATATTCTAGGTGAGAAACAACCTCTTTCTTGAGATGGATATAAAACTTCATCTATATGCACAATGTTGGTTCAAGTAATTCTTTAAAAAGTGCAAACCTATTGTTGCTGTTGCTCTTATGGTGCGGGGGACAACCTGTACAATCACTCACAATGACCCGGCCTCCTTTTACTCATGAACTTTGTGACTGTCTCCTGAATGTGGACCAGACCTGGATACTTACTTCTAATCAACACAATATGGCAAAAGTAATGAAATGTCACTTTTGAAAAGATGATGCTTTTCTTTTTGCTTCACCCACCTCTGGACCTTCTTCGCTCTGCCTCTCCTTTTCCCTCTCGCCCTCCCCTCACTCCTGGGGAAGCAAACTGCCATGCTGTGGATAGCATTATAGAATTAAAGAAAGACAATTACGGCAAAGAGCCAATAGCTCATCTAAAAGCAAGAACTGACCTGAGGTCTGTCAGCTGCCATTTCAATGAAATTGGAAGCAGATCCTTCCTTGGTTGAGCCTTCCAGTGACTGCAGCCTCCTGTGAGCCCCAAGCCAGAGACACTCAGTCCGATGCACAGAAACTATGAGATAATGAAGGAATCCTATGTTAAACCACTAACATTTGAGGTGATGCTTTATACAGAACTAGTAAGACATGATAACAAGTGTTCTGGCATTCTTCAGAAACAGTACATAAAACCTGCCAAGTGACCACTTGATCATGGGGGAAAAAGTAAAATATAAAAAAAATAAACTCTCGTATGATAAATCTAAATAAAAAATGCATGGTAATTTGAAAAAAAAAAGGCAGCCATACAAAACAACAGTTTTCAGATCACTTAACTATTATAGGGTGAAGTGAAACAATTATTAAAGTCTAACAGAGCTAGTAGGTCTCACTGAAGCTTGTTTAATATCTTCCTAGTTTAATATCTATGACATCCAGAGAAATCCAAAGCCAACAGCTAAAAATGCAGAAATAGTTGTATTAAAAGTATTCCAATTAGGACTCAATTTATCATACGAAAGAGTTCTTTAAAACAAACAACCCCCAAAAACTAGGAGAGTGCTTGAGTATCTCTCATTTACCAACTATTTTTTTTTTCTTTTTTAAAATTTTTTTGGCCCCAGCCAAGAAGCAGCTTGATGCTGGATCTCAAGTCCCAGACAAGGGATTGAATTTAGGCTGAAATGGTGAAAGCACTGAATTCCTAACCACTAGACCATGGGGGAACTCCCCAAACTAAATTTTAAAATGTCCTAAAAAGACAGGATGACATCAGAATACTCTGCTCTAAAAAAGGGAAGTTTTTCATTAGTGACACCCAGTAATCTTTTTTGCTTTTTACTAATTTTCTTTAGTAGGTTCTTAGAAGGCAATGAAAAATAAACACAACCATTATACAATATATAACCTCTATAATATTTTTTCAAGATATATACAGAGAGGGGTAACCCTCAGTATTGTCTTCTATGTGGGGCCTTTGAAGCCATCTTTTATTTGTTTTGGATTTACCCATCAGACTAGCAATAGTTTGGAAGAAAATTATAGATGATCAAATGTATTTGTTAAATATTCAGTGAGTGAATTAGTAAGCACACATACTCCCATTAAGGTTTAGCTTTCTTTTTATTCTTCATTTGTTATGTGGATCTGAAAAGCTCATATGCCCTAAAATATTTTTTAATACCCATTATATATTTGGCTCATCATTAAAATTTCTTTCAGAATTATTTTTGTTTTTGTACTATGTTGATTTTTAAATACGCATGCAATAGTTGTTATATTTAAGTGTTTTTAACTCATTTTCATGTTGGCACAATTTGACTATAATACATTTTGATTCTGAAAGGTAACGCCCAAAATTTTATACTTCCATTAGCCTCACATCTTATAGCACAGATCGTTGAGTTTGAATGCAGTAAATGTTCCATAAAGGAGAGTAGATACATTGTTATCTATCATGGAGATGATCTCATCCAAAAATTTCTTTTAGTGCTATCATTCATAATTTTTCTATCAAATAAAGTAAATTCGAGCAAACTAATACTTCTGATTGGAAACAATCTAGTATCTAATCTTTAATTACAAAGAAACGTTTACCACTTTTTTCCTATCTTCCCTTGACCGAACACCCTCTCTCAGTACCAAACGCACTGCTCTCCACACAACGAACAGTGAGTGCTTATAAACCAGTGCGCCCTAAGATGCTACATCAACAAAAAATTGCGTTTTTGCCAACAGAGTGTTGCCATTAAATTAAAAATGTTGAGAACAAAGTGAGTGTAACCTCTTAAGGAAAAGAAACATTCTATAATTACCTGATAAACATGAACAAAATAGATTTCCAATTCTATTTTTTGTTCTAAATTAGATTTTAGTTCCTAATCTAATTTAGCATTCTATTTCAGTAGAAATTTTCCAGAAACGTTTTAACTCTCCACTTTACTTCGCCTATCAAGTCTCAATCTTATCTGTATAACGAAGACCAGACCTACTCAAGCACATCAAAATTGGATAGGGTAGAATAATCTTTTCATTTTGCTACTTGTCTGCATGAAAGTACCACTCAGTAGGGACGTAGTAATTCCAGTCACGCAGTTCATCCTCTTGCAATATGAAGTGAAAACTCAAATTCTGGCAATGCTTTGATATAGATAACCTGTGTCCAAAACTGGCTGTCCAGAAAGCTTCAAAATTAACTTGCCAAGAATACTGTAACTATTTTTCATCAAAATATTCAGTTATTCCTTTCATTTTATTGAAGAAAACTATCCGCTTTAGTAATACCTGAAAGCAAATTTAATGTTTACACATGCACTGCTTTGAATAATATATGTTGACACCTCTTATTGAATAATACATATATTGAATAATATATATTGACTTTGAATAATTTACATTTTTATAGTTTATATATTTAAGTAATACTCAACATTATATATATATATATACTCAGTTTATATGTATATAAACTTTTATACTTATAAGTTTATAAATATATATACTAGTTTATAAGTTTATATACACTGTCATCTATCATGGAGATTATCTCAACCAAAAATCACATCCTAAAAAACTACCTATTTGTAAATGTGACTGAATTTCATTCAACTATTTAAATTTCTAATTGTGGCATGTTTAGTTTGTATATTGTACAGTTGCCAATTTCTTTTGGGGGGATTTTCACTATTGTGTGCAGAATTAGAAAGAAAATGGCTCTGGCTTATGGGGTCAATTTCTGCTCCCTCCAACATCCCCATCACAGGCGAGCTGTATTGACCCATACTTGCTTGATCAGAGAGACTCTTTCTCCAAGGACATTATCACTTGTGAAAGTAGCATAAGGACATGAATGAGGAATGCAGGTCGTTCATCAAAGTAAAAGTGAAATGACTAGGTTGTATCATTATAAATTTGCTTACTCTACTTCCTGCTTCTTACACAGGTGGAATGTCCTGCCTAATCCTAAAATTAAAACTCCAAATTCCCATCTAGTTTTAGTTACTTACTATACTGCTAATAATATCCACTTTTTCAAAGACAACACTGAATTTAACCAAGAAACATAAGTGATCAAGAATAGGGTTGTGTTCAAAACATTTTAATACAACAAATTTCCTATTTTTCTTTAATGTGAAGTAAATTTGAAATTGCGTGTCACATCTTGATAAGACCATGACATCTTCAAAAGGGCACCTAAAGTTCTGCCAATTTTAGTGACATAATTTTAAAATATATGATTACAAGATTTCACATGAAGGTAAATTAAGGGGAATAATTGTATGTGACATGAAAATGGCTTAAAATAACAAAATAGAATAAATTTTAAAACCTCAACTACTTTACATATATATTGCAAAACAGACATATAATAATTATACATTCAAAATAAAGAGAACTATGCTTGCAATTAAAACAGGAAGACAGAAAATGCAAAAATTAATGTATTAATATTTAAACAGCAAACTCAGCTTAATGAAGAACTTCCGTTACCTTTCATCTTTCTACTGATAATTTTTACTTCCTGACCTTAACAGCAATGTGTATATATATATTTATGTATATACACATTTATGTGTATATATATACACATATATACATACATATACTCAATTCATAGAGGATTAATTATTTAAATTTAGGTTTATGTTTTATTTACGATAAATAAATAGAACTATTTACAATACATTTGCATTTGCCCATATTCACAACATACTTTTAAAAATCTTAACTTCACAAAATCTAGTTTTGTTTACATCTACTGTGCTGTTCATGATTGTTTTCCTATTTCACAGCACTTAAATATGGCATACTAGCAATTTAAAATATAAATACTGTAAAACATACCATTAGCAAGTTTTCTTGGATATTGATATTTTTAATTTGCTTAAACCTCACATGCTGTCCTATCCTATTGCTTGAATTAAAAAGAATACTTACCTAGAAAATAATTGTTTCAAATCATTGTTTTCAAATCTTTGTGCTGAGTGAAAAAGATGTTTGGCTGAGCTGAATTTTTTTTTTACAAGTTTTTCTGGTATCAGGGAGAAATTTGTTAAGAAAGAAGCTTTTAATAGAGTGATTTGCAAATCATCTGCAGCTCACATCACTCCATATGATTAGTCAATGTGGCAGAAAACGTGGTTTTGCTTCAATTTATTATTCAACTAAAAGTAATTATTTAGATTTACATCTAGAGTGTTTTAAATATCACAACCTTTTCCTGCTTAAAAAATGAATGTAAAAACTAGAATTTCCTAAGCAGTGGGAAATACGTATCTGTATTGCAAATTGGATTGAGAAGGAGAAGAGTGTTCAAACTGTTCCATTATGTCAAAGTTGGCTTACTCAGCAGTAAACTTCTTCCATGAAAACTGACTATGTGATGGAAGCTGGTTATGAATTAGAAAAAAAGGAAAACAAGTGTATATTCACACCAATAACTAATGTTTTTTTTTTTAATATTTCTAGGCAGTTTGAAGAATTATAGTGGTACAGAAAAATACAAACAAGATCATAGCATTTCTGTCTTTGGAAATGCTACAGAAACGATAGCACCCATTAAAAAAAAAAAGGAATTTTCTATTGTTCATTATACCAAAAAAATCAAAAGTAAATAAGGTATTTTCCTACTGAAATAATTTTCTGGAGAATTAAGTATATCAAACTCCATTTATATTAGTACTTAATATTTTTTTATTTTGTACTTCTATTAGGCTTATACAGAATTGAAGTACATTTTTCATTCTGTCGTCTATTTAGGCTTATACAGAATGGGAGTACATTTGAAAGACATCACTGTGGTTTATATGCAGTTAACTGTTTTCAAGTATGATATGATCACTTATAAGAGCTCTTCAAGATTCTGGATATTAACTCGGTATATACAGATATAGATATATGTATATAATTTGAAAATATTTTCTTCCTTTGGTGGCGCAGAAGTGTGCATAAAATAAGGGTATTAAGATCGTGGTCAAATGTCATTCTTTTAGATGTGGCTACCCAGTCTTCCCAACACCATCTTTTGAAGAGATTTTCCTTTTCCTACTGTGTATTCTTGGGGCCGTCATCAAAAAAATAGTTGACTCTAGGTGTGTGCGTTCATTTTTGGCCTATTTTGTTCCATTGATCCATGTGTCATGCTAGTGCCACAGTTTAGCTTTAGTAAAGCTTTGTAACTAGGTAAAGTTTGTAACTTTGCTAAAGCTTTGTAACTAGGTATAGTTTGTAACTAGTAAAGTTAGTAACCAGGAAGTGAGATACATTCAGATGGATTCTTACCAGAGATTACCTTAGCTACTCAAGATCTTTTGCAATTCCACACAAATTTTAGGATTTTTTTTCTATTTTTGAGAAAAAATATAATTGGAATTTAGATATATATTTGCATTTAATATGTAGATCACTTTGAGTAGTATGAGTTCAATAATCCTGCACCTCATACTATATATAAAACAGCGTAGAATTTATCATATAAGTCGGCATAAAATTAAAACTATAAAAATGTTAGAAGAAAATTTAAGGGAAATTTTTGCAAATGTGAGGGCAAGCAAAGATTTTATATAGAACACAAGAACTAGTAAATATAAAGAAATAATTTAAACATCATTAAAAAAACAAACACCAGCTCTTTCTAGGAAAAAAATCACACAAGGTGGCTAAAACATTATGGGTATATCAGTGATGTACCATATATATTATACATAATATATAGGTCATATATTGGTGTGTGAGACAAAGCATTGGCATGCACAAATAATAAAACAATACTTGCACCTCAACAAAAAGCTGCTAAACAACCCAGTGAAGAAAATGGTCAAAGGTTTAAATAAACTATTCATTAAAGAAGTTAATAGCATGGCTAATAAACATTTGAAAAGATCTTTAACATGATTATTCATCATGGAAATAGAAATTAAATTCATAATGATATGTCACTTTATACCAAATACAATAATTAATTTTTGTAAAAGACAATAGAAAATACTGACAAGGATGTGGAACACTTGAAAATATCTAATATATTTCAGGAGAGAGTTCAAAATAGCACAGCCACTTTGCAAAACAGTTGAGCCCTTTCTGAGAAAGCAGTGCTCCTTTAGAAGGCTTCTAACACGTACCCTAGCAAATAAGATAATGCGTATTATGTAGATAAACCTTAAGTAGAAGATGCTTCCATGTGAGAAAAATAATTATTCTTTTCTAATATTACTTATTTTAAATACACAGATAAAATAGTGATTAAGAGCATAGAGCCAGACTGCCTAGTTCTAACCCAAGATCCACCTCCCACAAGTTACATGAGATTGAGTAAATTCCCTTGTCTGTGCCTCATTCCCGATTTAAGCAAAGAGTTCTTGTGAACAGTGAACCAGCTGATGTAGGTAAAGCATGTAACAAAGTGTCTGGTCCGCCCGGAAACATGTCTAAACCTTAGCTTTTATTACCTTATCAATCACTTCACTCAATACTGAGTATAGGCTGTGCAGCAGGCTTTGTTCTATGTGAAGGGACTATAAGATACAAAGTCTCTTCTCTCAGGAAGCATCCATTCCAGGGTGAGGAAACAGACAAGGAACAAAATGCCAGGGAACAATGAACAGGGGTGGGGAGTCTTCACCCATAGGGAAAAGAAAAAAAAAAAAAAGAGATTACAGGAAAATGTTTTTGAGAAAGAAAAGCAATGAGACTAGATCGGAGCATTTTTTACATGAGTTTGTGGGGAAAAATAAACACTGTTTGGGGGGGTATTTGTTTCCTTTACAAGTTTGTATGTATCATGTATCACAGAGATCTAAATATCACTTACTTGGGGGACAGCATTTTTGCTGAGGGAATTAACCACTTTTGCTTGCCTTGTATTTGTAGGATCTTATTAAACCGGAAGGAGGAAGTTTTCATAACACAAAATTTTACACTGAGGGTGAAGCAGGTGGGTCAGCTGCTTTGGGACAGAGTTATATGAGAACTTAAAGGGCACTGGTTTATGGTGATGACCTGTGGTTTATGAATACTTGAAGGGAGTTAGTTTTTTTAATTTTCACTTCTTCATGCATAAAAAAAGCTATAGGGGGAAAAAAGTAAAGACAATGGACTTTTTTTTTTTAAAGTAGGAAGAGATGGATTTTTTTGCTGTTGAAAAAAATAAAGTAAAAGAGGAGCATATTTGGAAGGACTACACTTTATAAATAACTTTTTAATACAAAACTTCATTTTAATCATAACAACTATTATTTTATATGGCATTGTCTCTTCTTCATGCATGTGGTTTTATAACACAGTAACATATTATTTTATGCTTGTTTCCCTTCAAAATATTTTGTCTAATTCATTAATTTACTAAGAACAAAACAAAATGAACAAACAGTGTTAAAGAAGCAAGCCAGAACTCCATTTGAAGAGCAATTTATCACACAGAAAAACTTAATCTTTTTTATTTGGTATAGCTTTCAAAACCTGTCTTACTGCCTTATTCTCTGTTTCTAACTGGAACTGTGAGATTCATAACCAACACCTTACTGAATAAAAAACGTAGTTAAGAACTTTTTCTAGGCTTTGTTCTAACTTCCTGCTGAGATTATTCTCTGAAGAGTGATAAAAACAGAAGTTCCCTTTGTGGCGCAGCAGAAACGAATCCGACTAGGAACTGTGAGGTTGTGGGTTTCATCCCTGACCTCGCTCAGTGGGTTAAGGATCTGGTGTTGCCATGAGCTGTGGTGTAGGTTGCAGATGAGGCTTGGATTCTGTGTTGCTGTGGCTGGAGGCGAAGGTGGGAGGCTGTAGCTCCGACTGGACCCCTAGCCTGGGAACCTCCATATGCTTCGGGTGCGGCCCTGAAAAAAAAAGCAAAAAAAAAAAAGTGATAAAATATATGTGACCGAGGCCACTGAGTTATTCAGGGTTTCCAGCACGTTAGGAAAGAAGGAAATTTTATCTTGTTATTCAAACAATGAATATCTTTAAAATACTTGATTCTCTGAAACAACCATTTACAATACTACACCCATGAGAAGACTTACTTCAATCACGTCCACTAATTTGCTTTAGAAAAATAACCCTAATAAATAATAGTTTCCGATTTGACTAGTAGTGAAAGTATCAACAGCTTATGAATAAAGCAATTGGTGTTTTCCTTGTAATACTGTTGTAATTCACAAATATCAATGTAAGCAAAAGAGTTTTGATATTTTTTCATCTCATATTTCTACAGTTTTGTTTTAAAGAAACAGAAAAAATGAAATTTTGACAAATGAAATAATCACTAAAAAGAGGGAGTCTTAGAAAATAGTCATCTATAACTATAGATCGAGTTATAATAATTATTGTGGACATTTTCATTAAGCCATGCTTTTCATTAGTAAGAAATATCAATGGCAATCATATTTCATACTACTTGAGTAATTTTTCTGGATCACACTAATTCCATTAATGTTTACAAATTTTATGTATCTTTTTTATAAGCACCTGGTAAATATAATTATGTATCTTTCACTCATTCATGTATCTTTTTTATTTGCACCTGGTAAAGATAATTATGACTCTGAAGCCCTAAATTTACCAAAAAAAAACCCTACAAAATCTTGTCAATTTGTTATACTACAAAGTGATCTTTTTATTTATAATTGTTGTTATTTATTTATTTTTTATTTATTTTTAGCCAAAGAAATATTTCTGGGATGAGTGTCAATCTGTGATGTTTAGCAAAGATAAAGGTTCCGCACTACTGATATTTTGGATTAAATAACTCTTTCTTCTGGAAGCTATCCTTTTCATTGCAGGGTGTTTAGCACCTTCCCTCCCTGCCTTTTCCCCATTAGATGCCAAAAGTATATTCTACAATAGTTGTGACAATCAAAACTATTATCTCCAGACATTTCCAAACGTTCCCTGGGAAGCAAGATCACCCCTAATATTTGAAAACTACTGAGCTACAAGGCATACATTATGGCATAATTCTAGGGAAGCCTACATTTACAGCTCTGTGAATATATAGGGATTGGTATACACATATTCATTTCTTTGCTCTGTCAGCTGGGAGATCCTACAAGAACTGACAACCAAGTGAGCACAGTTAACACCCAGATCTCTGTTTCCAATGCCATTGTGCCAATAAGAGGAACCAAGACCCTTTGGAGAAACAGCAGATTCTAGCACTGGGGCTGAAAATACACACCGTAAGCCTGCAGCAACTTATAGTATCAGAAAGTGATGAAGTACTTTAAAACAACAACAGCAAAACCTTGCAATAGTTTTCAGGATCCAACTACAGGAGGGCCCAATGGCCAAAGCTTGAACGGTTTGAACAACAAAATAAAGTGATACTGGTTCACAATGAAGTTTTAAAATTAACATCTATGGTATGCTTTTTAAAAATACGTAAATGACAGACAAATCTCACATTCAGCAGAATTACAAAAAATCTGTGTAGATATTCTGCCCTCAAGGAATTGAGCCTAATTCCCCATTCCTTAAGAGTGGGTTGCATAGAGTAGTTTCCTTCCAAAGTTGACAGTATGAATAGAAGGAAACATAGCAACTTTAAAGTGGAAAATCTTGATGAACACTACCTCAGACAGGTAATCAATATGAACATCAACAATGATAAATCAGGTTATTAATATGTATCCTTGATAGGATGAGATGAGAATAATATTTTACCTCTGTGAGTGCGTTACCCCAAAACTCAACCCAATTTAATCATGAAAAAAAAAAAAAAAAAGAAAAACTTTAGGCCAATCTCAACTGAGGTATATTAACAAGTAACCAGTTAGTACTACTCAAAAACCTGTCCAGGTTACCAAAAACAAGGAAAGTCTGAGAAGCTGTCACAGTCGGAGAGGCTTAAGGAGACATTATAACTTAATGTAATATGGTATCTTGGATTGGATCCCCAGAGGAAAAAAACAGGTAAAAACTAATCGGAATTTTTTAACAGCAATAACATGATAACTGGATAGATAAGTATAGGATACAAAATGATACCTGGAGTTATAAATAAATGATCTGTTCAGTACATTAATAAAGAGGAAAATATAATCAAAAAGATAAATAACGGAAGTATGAAGAGGAAAAAATGACAGTGTTTCCAGATGTCTAGAAAAAAATCATTTTCTGATGTCCTTACCTGAAAGTCACCTACTTTATTAAGCCAGTTGCTCTTCCATGGTTGTTGGAACTTTCACGTAATAGCTGCTCCTGCAGGTTTTCTATTTAAGATACTTTATTTTGGTACCCTATTAATTCTTGCTGTTCGAGGGTGGCTGATGTCATTTCAGTTCCTAAGAGTACATCCAAAAATAAATGTTTAATTTAACCGTTAATTAAGAGAGCCCACACGGTATTTTCCACTGAAGATCAAGAACAATCTACCTCTGCTCAGGCTACACTGCAGTCATTGGCAGTAATTACACAGCTGGAGAGTAAAGGCGACCTGTACCTACGCAAGATTGTAAGAATGACAGGAATGATTATATTTCTTACATTTTCCAAAATACTTCTGATAGATTAAAATATAAAAGTTGAAATCCATTATGAGCCGGGATACTTTTGCTCCATGAACCTGCTAGGAACCGGTTCTGAGAAAGGCAAACTGACTTCATCCATGCTAAGAAGGCAGGGCCCTGACTGCTAAGGAGAGTCTTAAAAGATGAGATTTCAAGGCTGTTTGATAGTTTGACTTATTTATGTTTTAATATTTCATTTGTTTTTCTCTTTTCCAGATTTTTGGGCATAATCAATACAGTCAGGTTCTGGCATAAGGGGCAATGCCTGTGTCATTTACACCTAACTTTCCTGGTGAAATGTATTTTTTCATTACTTAATAAATAATCTAGAATGATCCAGGCATTATAGTTTTTCAAGGCACTACAAGTGCTATGACTTTTTAAATACAACTGTTTCTACTTATGAAATAAGTGCATATTCATCGATGCATTTTCATAACTCATAGTGGGGGAAATAATATTAATTTCTTTTAGAGATGCTCAAATCTTCCCTCAGGCTGGAGTTTCCATCCATGTGCCTCTTTTACAGCTTTTCCAGAATCTTATCTGCTACAGGTGAGTTAGGAATTGCTATTTTAGAAACCCAGAAGTGTCAAATCTATTACAAAAAGTTTGCCTCATAGACGATGTTAGCAAGTGTCCCGTTGAGGTCATCTTAGTCCAATACACAGTTACCTAGTTTTGCCAGATTATTTCCTCTTTGACAACTTGATTTTTCCAACTCTTTTTTTTTTTTTCAGGCTCAGGAGCCAGAGACCACATATTCACAGTGAAATCATAAATATCTCCATGTACTGATCTTTGCAGAGACTTTAGGCAGAACAATTTATTTAACCCAATGATTTGCTAAAGCATTTTCTCCAACTCCTATGCCACCTCTTTTACAGTGAGCTAGTGTCATTATTTTTGTGTCTGCAATATTTTTGTGAGCATCATTAAGACATTATATAATTTTTATATTTTGTTGTCTACCTTTTTAGCACAGAACTTGAGGTTAACTAACGATTTTGTTTGTAAAGCATTCCAATATCATGAACTTGATCAAAAGCACAATAAATATCATGTTAATTTTTAGCCCTGCCTTTTTAGCAATTTATCATGACCTAGGGAAGGCCACACGTTTGGTCATTTGGGTCAATTTGGAATTATACTAGATTAGATTAGAAGAAGATTAGATTAGTTATTGTAAAACCAGTCTAAAACTGTCCATCATTTTTAAGATAAGCTCATCAAGAAATGAGACTAAGGATTTATTTAACTACAACACTATCCAAAAGATCTTTTCTTAACAATACCATGTGAGTTTTTTGCCTCATTAGGTAAGTGTAATAGTATTCCTAGAATGAGAGTGTTTCTGTGATTGATAGAAATATGGGGAAAATGTAATTGTGATTAATTAACTAATTGTTAGAAAGATATCAGGGACTTTCCATTGGCAATAGGGACTGAACCTCATTTATTAACGTCAGATGTAATGGTACTCCTAGTTTGAAAACTGAGGATGCATTAATTAATTTAGCTGAGACAACAGTTGCTCTGAGGCCAAGATAAGTCCTGGCTACTGGACTAAGGGACACACTATGAATGGCAATAGCTCCTTGATATACAAAAAGCCACTGTTGAGCTGCTACCCATAGGACATGTCAGAACATTTTATCTACATGAAAAATATGGATAGGAAGTTGTTGAAGGCTGATTTTGAGTTCATTTGAGGGCACTTTGGGTTTCCATATGCCATGGGGATATTTTCAAGATCTCAGTTGAGTCACACAGTTAGAAGAATTGATGTTTTTGAAAAAATTTATGCTAATGGCCTAAAAATATGTTAATATCAGAAATCCTTTTAGGATTCTTTTAGTTGTTGGTTTTGAGTAATTTGAATTATTTATTATCTGTTCTTAGTTTTTCTTTGCCTCACAGATCATGGCTAAGATAATACAATTACTGCTTTACACAGAATCTATGTGTTCCTTTTCAGACTGATAAGAAAATAAATGTACAGAATTTTAGTAAAGATGTCCACATCTTAATCTGCAGAACCCACAAATGTGTTATCTTATATAGCAAAAGAGATTTTGCAAGTATGATTAAGGATCTTGACACGGGGGGGATCGCTGCGGACTATCTAGGTGGTGTGAATAAAATCACAAGGATTCTTGTGAGAGGGAGACAAGAGGTTCACAGTCACAGAGAAGAGACAATGGAAGCCGAGCTTGGAGTGATGGACTCTAAAGATAGAGGAAGTAATTTGGAGCCAAGAAATGTAAGTGGATCGAGATGCTGGAAAAGGGAAGAGAATGAGTCCTATTGAAGAGTCCCTGAAAGGAACCAGCCTTGCTGACACCTTGGCTGTAGCCCACGGAGACTTATTCTGGACTCCTGACCTCCCAAACTCTATGATACTAAATGTGTGATTTTATCAACCACGAAGATTGTGGTCATTATTATAGCAGCAATAGGAAACCAATACAGGAATCAGTCTTAAATGTATCCATATTAATACAACATTAAAAAAGTCTTCTGTTTTTATACAAGTGCCCTCACAAGGGAATTTTAATTCTACTTTTAGATTTGTGATAAATACCACTGAATTTCAGTACGTCTTTGGAGCATACCTGCATATATTTATTGCTTTTCCTGAGCTGTGAAAATTATTCTTAAAAATTGGGCTTGGCTGGGTTATGATAATCATTTCCTAGTAGCCTCCTCTTTATTTTATTTAAATACTTTCCCTTTTGGAGGTAATAACAATAAATTCAACTATCTGGTAATGATCTTACAGTCAAATATAAAAATTCCCCAACAAAATTCTTTTTTTTTTTTTTTGTCTTTTTGATTTTTATGTAGAGCCGCACCCGCGGCATATGGAGGTTCCCAGGCTAGGGGTCTAAGAGGAGCTGTAGCCTCCGGCCTTCGCCACAGCCACAGCAAGGCGGGATCTGAGCCACGTCTGCAACCCACACCACAGCTCACGGCAACGCCAGATCCTTAACCCACTGAGCAAGGCCTGGGATCAAACGTGCAACCTCATGGTTCTTAGTCAGATTCGTTAACCACTGAGCCACGAAGGGAACTCCTCCCCAACAAAATTCTGAAGCAAGATTTTCATCTGTCTTTTTCCTTTTTTTTTTTTTTTTATTTTTGCTTTAGGAAAATCTTTAAACATAAGATTCAACTTTGTTCCAGATCAGGGTTTAAATTAAACTTTTACAGACTTTCTTTCTGGACTAATAATTCTAAGAGATTACTGTGCCATGATGTCATTTTTCTTTTTCCTAAGAAAAAACTCAAGATGTATTTATTGGCTCATTTGGCTAATTTATTTAGGGGAAATATCAAAAGTAATAGAATCTTTGTAAGTAGATGAGTAGATGGGGAACTTAGAGATGTGGAAAACGTAGAAAGCTGGAGAACTTAAATATAGTCAGCCTTCCATTTCCTGGGATTCCATATTTGCAGATTAAACAAAACAGTAGATCAAAAAACTAAGATTTTAAATTAAAAATCCTGTAGGCTTGCTCAGTATGTAAAAAAAAAAAAAAAAAGACCGTAATAACTTCAGTGAGTACATTAGAAAGAGTAAACGGAGATGCTCTCGTTCGTGCACATTTTTCTTTTTCTGACTTTAAGCACAGAAACACTAAGTATGAATGAGACAGGATGTGTTTCCCTGGCTTTAATGTCAATTTCACTTTGCTTAATATGTGAGAAAAATTGAGGCTGGAACCTTAGGGGGAAGATGAAGTAGAATTGAGGTGTTCAAAAGTATAAGAAGTGAAGATCAAAAAGTATTTTACTGCAGGCTCATATTTAATAAAATGTGAAAGAAGAAATGAATTAGAAAGGAATTGTAATAAAAGGGAAGATATTCTTGTAAGCTTATTCTCAATGATATCTTTTTTTTAAAATTCAAGTTAATGCAATTCATCCTAAATTTTTTTTTTTTTTTGCCATTTCCCAGTTGCCATTTTAAAGCATTATACAGATAAAAGGAATTTTTTTTTAAGGCATCTGAAGGGCTCTACCTCTGAAAGCTCTCCTGTGCTGCCAGCTGAGGATTTCTTAGGCACTCTGGGGTCAGTCCCTCCCACAGGCTCTGGAAGGCTGTCCTAACTCAAGGCTGACTTAAGTTAGAAGGAATTAAGAAGCCCTAGTTGCTACCTGAGGCGAAATACTAAGTCATCCTTGAAGATGCTTAGGATGTCTTTGTATCCTTATTCTGGTGTTTGGTTTTAGGCTGTTATTAGTCATTTAGCTGTGCAAGAGAAGACCTCATTTAACTTATCAGTCTTGTTCATATTCCTTTTTTTTTTTGGCCACACACGTGGCACGTGGAAGTTCCCGGGCAGGGATCAAACTGTGCCATGGAAGTGACAATGCTAGATGCTGAAGCCACTGCACTGCAAGGAGTTTGCCACAGGGAACTCCTGAGTTACTAGTCTTAGTATTTGCTCAGGGATATTGGGCAAACCCATTCTAAATGAACTGTGTTCCTATCTCTCGGAAACTCTGAACTAATATCCTGTGATTTAAGTTCTCCCATCTAGTGATCAATGTCCCTCCAGTTAAACTTGAACCTCTCTATCTGGCTGTCCTTGCACAATCTATTGTGTTATATCAAATAACATCCTACCTGTCTCCACTGACACTCATGTATTTAACTCTACCAGAACCTTCCCAATGCTATCCACTTAGAGTAAAACCTTTCTTCTCTCACTATGCACTCCTGAAACCATGTTTCACTCCCAGGCAAGAGGATATCTGTGTCTGTTTCAATTTTCTATTTGCCATGTCTGCTCCTTTCTTGGTCTGAAATTTGTAGTTATGACTAAACTCCCAAGGGCACTTTTTAGAGTTACTGACCCAAGGGAACTAATTATGTTTCATGTACATATGTTAAAGAGGTGGAAATATTATGATGGTGCCAAGAATGTGAATGATGAAAGAAATTTAAAAAGTAATATATCAAGTGTTACAAGAGAGATAAAAATTTTACCGGTGTTCAAAGGAAGAAGCTAAGTCTAATTAAGGGAATACAGAGTGACAAAAGTTCTGAGGTATAAATTTAAAACCAGGTCATATAAAATTATGCCTATAAAGTTGATTTTAGAGTTTTATTTGGTAACAGTACAGTATGTGAAGCTGTACAGTGGCTGATTCTAAATGTGTTCTCCTGTGTGATTTTTGCCATGTAGCTTAATACCACTTAATTTATTATCTATAAAATGGGCGTTTACTATAGAGTGCTGAAGGATCAAATTAGTTACCGAATTCATAAAAATTAAACATTACCTAGGTATTAGTAATTACTAGTGTCATCAGCATCATGATATTATCATTTTTACCACCATCGTTTTATTAAACAAAATAGTGATTTTTTTATTAAACAAAATAGTGAAATTGGAGGCAAGAGGGGCTTTGTTTATAAAACAAGAGTCAAACTGTTTTTAGAAGATAAAATAAATGATAGAACATAGTGTATTAAAAACAATTTTTAATAGAAATGATAAAGCTGATATCAAATTACCCAAGTCTGGTTAGTATACCAGTTTTCTGTACATATTTGTTAGGAATGAAGAGGCACATATATGTTTGAGGAGAATGGAGGCAGTTAGTAGTGTTTTGCTGAATTTTGGTGTTAATTAACTCGGAAATTTCTTAAATCATATCTTAAAAACTGAATTTTGTGGATGGAATCCAATGCCCCCTAGATTAAACTCTGTATTCCAAATTAATTGTAATAAAAATATTAATAAATCTGCCCAAGAGTTACCCTATGAATGAATAATGACAGTAAGCAATTTTTTTTAAATTAAAAATGTGGAGAAACTTAAATATGACAGAGAGAAAAAAGTAATTTATATAAAAATATCATTTATATCTTTGATCAAGGATCAAAAATGGTAAGAATTGTCATTTATGAAGTTTGCACTGACTTAAGCCATTTTGGCTTTTCAGCAATTGTCACCTTCCTTTTGGTATCTCAGATAATTATAGGTAAGTGAAATTTCAGATCTTCCTATTGACATTTTACAGTAAAAGTAAGTATCCAATTCTGCCACCGCAAAGTCACGCAGCCTGTTTCAGTTCAGGTGATAAAATCCTCCAGAGTCTGAAGGAAGATCAAACCTACACTTCAGTATGCAGATTGTATCTCCTACTCACCCAAGTGCAGAGGTGTGAGAATAATCTTTAATCAACTGCAAAACATGAACATGGCTATTTGAACAAATCATTTTTAACATGAGTTAGAGTAGTAAAATCCCTTTAGTCAAGATTTAGAGAACAGTATCAAGTTCCAGAACAAGAGCTTTCGAATATATGGTTTATAGTTAATTTGCAAATACAAAAATATGCACCCACATCACTGTGAATATTTGGGGTATTTTAATGTAATTTCCAGACACTGCACTATTATCTCATGTGGAAAAGAGCAGACAAGGAAGAAAGTGGAAATAGAATGGTAAGGAGAATATTATAATGATTTAGGTTAGAGATAATAAAATCTTCAAGTATGGGAGTGTTGGAGAAATACTGGTACAGAAGTCCATGTAGGTGAGGGCTTACCTGGCGAGGGAAGTCTTCTTTGTGTCAAAGGGTATCCTGAAACGTGGAGCCAGGGTACTAGAAATAGAAGCCAAAGCAAATGAATAAGCAACAGCAGTTTGGAAAGTTAATGAGCTTAGCATGAATCTGTACAATGAGTCTGTCTAGTCCAGGAGCAACTCAGTGCTATCACCTGTTTGTATCACAATGCATCCCAAAATAGATTTTTATCAAAATGGATCTCCAGATTTTTCTCACAGTATGGCAACACTCCTAAAATATTTGCCCCATACTGTTGGTTGATTTTGATCCAGTTTTTTCATTATTTCCCGTAGTTATGCATTCATACAGGAGTGGTAATACCTGGATCTGCCCATACCCTTCTCTCAAACTGATTCTATTCTTTACTCTGTAGGTTGATTCATAATGTCCTTGGGTAAACTTTAACTTTATCATAAGGGAACAATGATACTTTTGACAGATTGAACTCAACCTCAAATTAAAAGTGCACCTGCTTGGAGTTCCCCTTGTGGTGTTAACAGTCCCACTGCAGTGCCTCTGGTAGCTGCGAAGGTATAGGTTAGGTCCCAGGACTGGGGCAGTGGGTTGAGGAGCTAGCATTGCTGCAGCTGCCCCTAAAGCTCAGATTCAATCCCTGGCCCGGGGAACTTCCATATGCCATAAATCCAGCTGTAATTTTTCTTTTAAGATTTTTAAAATGTACCTACTTTAAAATATCAAACCTCAGATATTACTAAAATAACATAGTCTATAAGAATAGGTTATTTTTCTAGATACAGCTAGACAAAAAAGCAAACCAATATTTACTGGATAAATATTTACTGGATAATTATTTTTCCAGGCATTGGGCTAGATATCTTAACCATATCTTGTTTAATCATCACAACAGGAATTAATATCCATCTTAAAAATGTGGAAGGAGAGTCTTAGAAATGATATTTTGTCCAAGTTTACCTTTCTAAAACTCACACTTAGTTTTTGAAAAAAGTCTAGTTAATTCTGGGAAAATAAGTAAACTGATTGAAAAATATTTATTTCAGAAAGAAAAATATTCAGGTTAGTAATGTTATACATAAATACTGGGAATAATTGAAGAATATTCTACCTATTGGTACCAAGTAGCCTCAGAAAATGGCATAAATAGAATTTCATAAATATGAGAGCTTTTCTAATTTAATAAGAAAATACATGTATTATTCTTGAATTCTAACAGAATGGATACCAGGTTTCACACACACACACACACACACACACAACCAGATGAGATAAACACCAGATAGATTTTATTGTACATTTATGAATCCAGTTTATAAAGAATGTTAACTAAACTTCAAACTATACTGAAATGTCTTTAAATTAATTCTTTCATCGACAGATGTATTTACTCTTATTACAGTTGAATGTCATTTGGAGAACTTTGAAAATATTGAATGAAGTTAAGGGAAAGTAAACTTTTAAGGACTGGGATTTGAAGTTTTGCTATTTTCTTTGAAACTTTTAGTTCATTAAATCTGATACATGGGGATGACAGAGCAATAAGAAAGACCATGGAGTGGAACATATCTGTAATGTTAATATTTTCTATTGGGGATTCAAGCTTTTTTGTATTTAATCTGTAAAGTCTCCTTTGAGGAAATGAAAAAAAAAAAAAGGCATAACACCAAACTTATTTCCTAAATAATACTTAGAAGATTTTCCGTGGTTATTTTCCTATTTTGTATTATTTACTCATAAAATCTAGTGCTATACAGTACTGAAACATTGCAAAATTAACTTTTTAACAATTTTTAGGTTTAAGTGACATAGCATAAAATTCACCCACTGTAAACATATAATCCACCACAATCCAGTCTTAGAAAACTCTCATTATTCTAAATGATGCTCTGTAAACTACTGTGTTTGAATCACGACCTACGCCCATCCACCGTCCTACCTCAGTGAGAAGGAAACTCCACCCCAGACAACTTATTGTACCAGAGAGGTACCTTTGGTAGGATTATTAGAGATATTATTATAATTTAAAGAGGCTTCTGCAGTAAGCTGGGCTACACTGTTAGAGAATTAGTAACAGACAGGGTTATAAAATCCGAATCAAAAGCTAACAGAATGGACTATAGCTGTCCTTTAGTACCCTCAGCAGGATCGGCCCCAAAACCCTCACCTCCACTCCAGATATTAAAATCCATGTATGCTCAGTCCTGTCTATAAAATGGTATTATATTTGCATATATTCTATACACCTTCTCCCAAATGCTTTAAATAATCTCTACATTACATATAATTTCTAGAAAACTGTAAATGATATAAATACTAAGTAGTTGTAAACACAAAGTAAGGGCTATGTAAATAGTTGCCTTCTTAAAGCAAATTTAAGTTTTACTTTTTGGAACTCTGGAATTTTTAAAAACATATTTTCAATCCCCAGTTGGCTGAATTATCAGATGCAAAGCCATGAATATGGAGAGCCCACTGTAAAATGAAATGTGAAATACAAAATGTTTTTAACTTGTTGCCACTTTATACAATTGATATTTTAAATGTAAGAGTTTTATTTTTTGTTTAAAAATCAGTTCCCTGAAGTCACAGATAGTTCAATTCCTTAAAATAAAGTAACTCCTTCTGTGTCCTTTAGATAATTTAAAATTTCAAAAAACGTACTTAATATCTTCCTTCTATTGCTAAATTTTTTAGACAGGCACGGATTTTTTGCACGGATAAATTCTGAGCTATTTATTTAGTACATATACAGTATTTACCTTGTATATTGACAATTTCTTATTTTTTATTTTCTTAATTGGCCCTTAATCCTAACATCTTCATTATACATGTAACATGATTTTTCACTTGGTTGAAGGTCTCTCCTTTCTTTTGTGAGTAAAATATTCAACATTCCTGACTATTTATTGCTGGTTCCCCTAAAACAATGAGTTACTGTGGTTCCTTTTAACACATAAGCCTGCTACAAAATGCTTTTGTAGTCAACAGAGGAGAAAAGATGTTTTTTCCTAGAACATAAAACTTCACCAAAAGCCCAAATACATACCATTTCCAATGGTTTCTTAAAAGCTTATTATAAAGTTTATGACATAATTGTCTGTGTGAAGCATGTTCTGTTCTACATATTTCATTTGATTTAGAAAATGCACAGTGAAACATACTATTGCATGTGTTTTAAATTATATCTCTCTTGCTCATTAGAAGGAGAGCTCTACTCTTGATATGAAAAGAAATTCCTTTGCAGTACTACAGATTTCTGGAACAGTTACCAGGGTGAAAACTGGTCAATTTTTATAAATGATACAATTTGCAAAGTTTCCATCTCCTGATCTTCTCTCATTATTTCTCAAAATCCAGAAACATTCGAAAGATTTTCCTGCAAGGTGCTGCTTCTCAACTTAGTACCTTCAGTTTCCCACTATAAAGAAATGTGACCTCTGCTTTGTGTTCTGACATCGATGTTTATATCCCCAGCTTCTGAATTTCCCTGCTCATATTAACCATTCATTATATCAAATGTGGCACATGGCTACCACATGTACTCTGTACTTAAAAACAAAATTCTACAGCAGAATTGGACTCTATGCCACACCCCTCACAATCATTTCAGCCAATGCACAGATATATACAAACCATAGTTCCTTTCAATTAAAAATAAGAAGCTGTGTTTTCTCCTTTGTTATTAAACCCAAATATCTTTTGTATATACCCACATTTTGCTTAAAGTCTATGAAGTAAAAGTTGGTTTAGAATTAACAAATTTCATTTAAAATATGAACCTAATTTTTAAAATTTGTTCTACCATAGCCACGGTGTTTCAACTCCCAGTTATACATAGCACAAGAAAACCCTAGTTTATATTTCTTATATAAAGAATGGTCCCCTAAACCTAATGGAACTCCTCTGTTGAGTTAGTTTGTACATGAGTGGAACATCTTTTCTTGTCTTCAGGTAGCATCGTTTACAGAGGGGAAAACTGTCCTAAAGCCTAATTTACTTTTTAAACTAAAGATGAGACAAACTTAAGTACACTAAAAATGAAAAGATTTGTTAATTTATATGTTACTAAACCTAAGCAAGGGAAACAGAACAAAATATCTGTAATTAATTCTTAGAAACCACACTATGGGGTTTTTACATTAATGAATAATAAGAAGAAAGCAATTTTTTGTGAAGTTTCAAGATTTACAGATATTTCATTAGTCTATTCTAAAATGTCTCTTAAGTATGCATGGTAATAAATAACTCTAATATAAAGGCTTTTTTCAAAATCTGAGGGAAAAATAACATATATTTCACATTAAATTTTATACACAAACGCAGTATTTAAAAACTCATATTGAATTTTTGCTGTTCATTTATTTGAAAACATTTACTTTTCTATAGCATTATCAGAGAGAATTGTGACAATCTTATGTCAGGTAAGTGTAACATTTAAAACTCTACCAGATATTTCAAATCTGCAACTAAATTTGTGTTTTTTAAGCACTCATGGATAGTTAAAATATGCTTTTCAAATGTTCAAAGAACAAAAATTAAGAGAATTAAATGCATCTCCATATCTAGTACATTAAAATTATATACAATAAAAGAAAAAGCAAAACCTAAAACACATCTTTCACCATTCTTACATATCGTCTGAGCTACATTATATACCCCATTTAGCTCTTTCTCATTAAGGCCAAAGAATATGCAGAAAATATCTAAACCATCCAGTAGTATCCCCAGCCAAGTGTGTTTGACAAATTGATCCACTGATATGTGGAGAAGAAATATTATGGTATCTATATTATGGTATCTATTTTTTCACTCATAATTTTTAATGTATGTTTTTAATGATTTTACGATGTACTTGATACCTAAATATGATCTTAAAATAGAACATGCAAATGATATATAAATAAGACATCTCTCTAAAAGTCTATGATTCTCAAAAATATACTGATGAATATATAAAATCTTGAGCCGCAAGAAATAATTCTCTCTTAGCAGTTATATTACAAAAAATATTATAATCAGGCATTCCCATTGTGGCTCAGTGGTAGGGACCCCAACTAATATCCATGAGGATGTGGTTTCCATCCCTGGCCTTGTTCAGTGGGTTAAGGATCTGATGTTGCTATGAGCTATGGTGTAGGGTGCAGACATGGCTCAGATCCCAGCTGTGGCTGTGGTATAGGCCACTGGCTACAGTTTCAGTTTGACCCTTAGCCTGGAAACTTCCATATGCTCCAGGTGCAGCCCTAGAAAAAAAGGAAAAAAAAAGATCATAATCACATGGGGATTTCGGTGAAGATGACACATAGTGTCCTTAGAAATTTTAAGCTTCCATGATTCTTTACTTCACAAATATTCTCATTTGATGAGTATCACTGAATCTCTTTTAACTTGCAAACCTAAAGGCCATTGGCAAGCCAAATTAAATTTCTTTTCATAAAAACAAAACCCAGGGCTACACACTGTATTTAAAAATATATTTTCTTTATTTATATTCCATACTTTTCCAGATGTTATTTTAAATGGTGTTACACTTTAGGATTCTCACAGATACCTTATCTGTGTCACACTCATCAATATTGTGAAAAAAAGTGCAAAGGAAAAAAAAATACCTGCACCACTTCCAATTACTGCAACACTTACTGTTATCTAATATTAACTGTGCCATCCACATTTCCATTTTGCAAATTACAGTACTTATAAGATGCTTTGTCTTCAACTCTTTTATTTCAGGAGATTTGGGGAGATACAAACTATTTATTTTCATCCATTTACAGTAGACAATTTACTTTAAGGATCATTTCTGGGAAGATGATTGTAATTCTAATTAAATAGCTTGTCAGGAAAGCATTTGCCTTAACAAATCTGTTGCATCATAATATCAGCCAGATGTGAAACTAACATGCTGAAATATTTGTCCTGCATTTTTATCACTGCCATACTTTTTTGTCTTTGTTTTGTTTCCACCAGATTTGTAATTTCAAAAGAACACAAGTTTATCATAGAAATACCTTTATCTGGAAAAATGATCATAGTATATTTGATTATTAAAAACCTAGAAAAAGTAATTATATTTAAAGATGTATACAATTTAAACTAAGATATGATGAAAAGGCCAAGCTTTTAGAGATGATAATCAACATTTCTGTTAGTATATTTAATTAAAGGAATCTAATTTATTCCACATAGCCTTATCATTATTCAAATAGGTACCTTACAGAATGTTTGATTCTTCTAAGGAGACTGACTTACCATCTTAATATTTTCTCCCTTTTACTGTAAAATTTGAAGGATTTAATGAATATTATGGAGGACCAATATAAAACATCATTGTTTCGCACCTCAATCCTGAATCAGTCATAAGCAATAAAAAACAAACAAACAAAAAAACTGATATGGGAAATATCAATTGTAATATTTTAAAATCTGAACCGGAAATCATAGTCAATAGGTCCCGAACCTCAGAATGCATATCCAATGACAAATTGTCCTAAAATACCAAATTACTTCAAAAAAACGCAGCCTGCGTCTCACACACTCACACGAAGGAACAAAGTGGAATATGTATTTACTGCAAGCAGCATGGTGCCAAAGAGGAAAAAGCAAAGAGGTAAACTGAAAAATATCTCCAATTGGTCCCCCGAATGTACCTATCAGAGTATGTACTTCCTTATTATGAAATTTCTTCTAAACCAAAGGAAACATCAGGAAGGAGGTCATGGCACTACTCCCGAAATATATCTAAGTGCAGTTTTTCTAATTCCAAATTCTAAACGGCATTGACTTTCTCTTTCCTGTTCTATCAATCTCCAGGGACAACTGCTATCAGGTTTTCAGTCCATTTCTTTATTTACGAAACTTGTTTGGAAATCATCAACTCATAAATTCATGTAAGTATTTGCTTTATTCAGTTATTTATGAAGATGGGACAGCTTTAAAGTCATGCAATTCAAAAAACAACAAGAAAAAGCTATCAACTTTGGGGAAGGATGACTAGGCTAAGAAGTCACAGTCAGAATAAGCTAAACTTGCCTTAAAAACAACATGTACACATTTATTAATTTATTCTTTCTTTCTTTTAATCTCCATTTATTAAACACCTACTAAGTATTATACCCAATGATGTATGTTGTGGATTTGTGAGGATATGAAGTAACAGCTTAACTATCTGACAGTTTCTTAAAACGTTAAACATACAGCTGACATCTGATCTAATCATTCATCTCCTAGAGAAATAAAAACATATTAATTTAAAGACAGTCACGCTTCTGTTTCTAGTAGCTTTATTTATAACAAAGCGAAAGCTAAAAACAACACATACACCTGTTAACAGTTGCAAGGATAAACAACCGTGGCATATCCATACAATGTAATTTTACCCAGGAATTTAAAAAGGAATGAACATCAGGAATGTACCTCAAAATAATTTCGTTGAATAACAGAAACCAGATTTCAAATAATAATCCTATATGGTTTCATTTACCAAAAAAAAATTCTGTAAAATGCAAACTAATTCATACTGATAGAGCGCATATCAGTGGTTTCTTAGGGTGACTTGGGACGGGATTGGAAGGGGGAGCTTACAAAGGGGCTGTGGGAAAACTGCTGAGTATCAGTTATCTCCCAGAACCACTGAGGAGTGAATAAAATATATTAATAGGTCACAGATAGGTTTGTGTGTTTCTGAATGTATGTGCATTAAATTTCATGGAGATAATTAATAACAGGGATCTACTTACTTTGATTCCTTTTCTTGACAAACACTGTGAATGACAGCCTGATAATAAATGTGCTTAGTCCAAAACTGCACAGAGGATTTTGAATAATAGCAGAGATACACCTTTCAGTTCTGAAACACAAACATAAATTCACATTATACATTCACACACACACAAACACACACATGAGTACAGTCATACATCACATGGTAAGAAGGTGACAAGTAAACAAACATTTGAAATTCTCAAAATAGTTCAGAACATACACCTAAGTAATACATACAATAAAAACATTAGAAGTTTTCAGGCTAGAAGGAAGAGACAACTGCATTCAATTATCCAGCGATTGTTTGTGAGGGTTTACAGTGTGCCAGACACCCTTTTAGGCAACTGGCATACCTGAATGAACAAACCAATATCTTCTAATATTTTAGTTTAATCTTTGCTGTCCTATGTGGCAAGCTCCAGCCACACACATGTGATTTTGTAAATTTAAATTGGATCAACTGATATTTAACATCCATTCCTCAGTCAAAATAGCAACACTCCCAGTGCTCAACAGCCACATGTGGCTAGTAGCTACCACAGTGAACAGTACAGATTACAGTATATTTTCATCATCATAGGAACTTTTGTTGTATTGGATGGTGGCTGTCAAAGTGATAAGCTGTCAGCCTTTTGCATACCTGTCAATATGCAATCTATACTTTGCAAATGTTTTTCAACATAGTATTACTATATTTTTTAACTCAACCTCTTGAAGAACCATAATTCTTCTCATTAACTCTGGAATATGGATGACTAAATTTCAGGATAAAGTCACCCACTGCCTGAGGACAAATGTATATATAATAGTCTTGAGCATCAGAGATGCTATTTTCCAAAATCTATTTCAATTAGTAAACAAAATGCCAGACTAAATAGCATACTCTATAGCATGTAAACCAAGACCATCTAAAGCCACCACAACAGACCACTCCAGAGAGCTTTATTCCAATATTCCTTTTTAATACTATTTGAAAACGTTCAATAAATGTTCTATTTTGTAACTGTATAATAAGACAGTGGTAATATTTTCAAAATCTTTCAAAACAAATATTTAAATATCTCTTTAAATCTATGAAGTATTCTAACCAGGCACCTTTACTAAAATAAAATATCTTCTTTTTTCCTCAAGAAAAGTTGTTTCAATGAGTACAAGGATGATTAAGTAAAAATTATTTGTAGAAACTATATGCTAGAATGACTATTTTGCTTTCTTTGTTTTCTGTCTATAAAGATATGAAATACTTAGTTTGGATTATAAATTGTAGCAATACAGTGAACTTCTATGCTTCCAAAGAGGATGGACTCATATTGACAGCTGGCTGCCTTCGTGAACACTTTGAGGCATCCATGGGAAAAATGAAGGTGGTTTGTTCTTGCAGGTGAGGCAAAAATCTTTGGAATAAGTCAGCAGTTAACTAGTGAACATGCTAATCTATTGAGCCACATAGCACAAGGTCAGTGATCACAATGAAAGCATAAAGCTTTAAAAAAAAAAATACCATTACTTCATGACTACATATATCTTCCCTCTTTGCCTTGAAGATGCCCCTTCAGGTCCTCTAGAAGGCACAGCCTGAGACAGGGGACCACCAACTACTCCTCTTTGTACAATTCGAGAAAAAATTTTTTCATTCTAACTGGAATACACAGAACAAAATCTAAAAAAACATACGAGGCAGATGAAATAAGCAAAAAGTAATTATTTTCAATGTATTATGTCATATTTTAAAAAGTGGCCATGAATTAGTTACAAACTAAGATTTTGTTAAGGTTAAAAAAAAAAACTCAGACCGTGAATTCTGATCACATTATGATAATTTCAAAATAAATTACAGGATAATTATAAATCTTTATGTATTAAAAGACAACAGTTTGTACAACCCTTAGGATGAAGAGAAAATAGTAAAGGTAATTAAGAAGCATTTGTATACATTCACCTTTAGGTTCACAGCAGCATAACCATAATAACCAAGACACGGAAGAAACCTAAGTGTCCGTGGACAGATGGAGGGATAAAAAATATGTGTGTATACAATGGAATACCACTCACCTATAAAAAAGAATGAAATAATGCTATTTTGCAGCATCATGGATGGACCCAGAAATTATACTAAGTGAAGAAGGTTAGAAAGAGAATGAAAAATAATATATGATATCACTCATATGTGGAATCTAAAATATGACACAAATGAACCTATCTAACAAAACAGAAACAGATTCGCAGACATAGAGAACAGACTTGCGGTTGCCAAGAGAGAAGGAAGGATGGGAGGGAAGGACTGCGGGTCTGGGGTTAGCAGATGCAAACTACTGTACATAGAGTGGATAAACAACAAGGTCCTACTGTATAGCACAGGGAACTATATTCAATATCCTGTGATAAACCACAATGGAAATGAATATGAAAAAGAATATATACACATGTATAACTGAGTCACTGCTGTACAGTAGAAATTAACACAACATTGATAATCAACTATAATTCAAAAAAACAAATTAAAAAAATAAAGGTCTTTGAAAATATAGCACACTAGAAAGCACTAAGTGATATCTATATGTATGGCTGGAGAAGGACTTAGAAGAACATTGGGAAATTAACCATATTTATCAATGTGTCAGTTTTCTATTGAGCCACAGCCAATCACTGCAAGTCACTGCTTAGTGACTTGAAACAGCATGAATTTATTACTTTACAGCTCTGCAGATCAGACCTCTGACACAACCGTCTCTGTGCTAAAACTGTGCCAGCAGGGCTATGTTTCTTCATGGAAGCTTTATGGAAGAATTTGTTTCCTTCCCTTTTCCAGCTTCAAGGGACTGACTACATAAGTTGGCATGAACCTTCCATTTTCCATCTTCAAAATGGGCAACAGTAGGTCAACACCTCAGGTCACATCTCTCTGACTCACTCTTCTGCTTTCCTCTTTAACTTTTAAAGCTTCATATGATTATGTTGTAGTCACCTGCGTAATCCAAGATAATCTCCCCATCTCAAGGCTTTTAACTTCAGTTGTGTCCACACATTCCTCTGCCAAGTAAGGGACTGTTTCACAGATACCAAAGATAAGGATGAGGATGTCTTTGGGAAGATCATTCTTCTTACCACAACTAGTAAACACAAAAAAATAAAATTAACCAATGAGAAACACAGCCCCATAAAGAAGAAAGGAACAAAGAAACGGAAAGAATAACTTTAAATTTTAGTGCAAAAATAAGTAAAATGAAGACAATAAACGAGATCTGAGAAATGTGACTCCAAGTAATATGACAGATTACATTATACAATGAAAAAATAGAAGATACAAATAAACTAAAATACAGAATGAAATACAGAAAAAAGCAGACAGAACAGTCTAAGGAAAATGATAATATTATTTTAAAAGTGAATCAATAAATCTCAAGATATCAGACAATACAGAGATATATCTAGAAAAATGAGAAAATTCAAAATTAGTAGAAAGTGGAATTTAAAAAAATATACTTGGATAGAAAGAAATATAAATGTGAGTCTAAACCATGGTACATCCTCAAGCCCCAGGCACTGATGGCCTTACATGAATGTCATGATGGTCTCCTGGGAAGAAAAGAGCCCTGACCATATACAAGTTTTCTAAAAATAGAAAGATACAGAATACTAAAGAACTCACTTCACTTAGTTACTGTAACTAAAATGTAACATAATTTGAGTTCATCCCAGCAACACCAAGGTAATTTAGCCAAAAAGGAAAGAAATATGAAACAAACAAAAACACCCACTTTTCATATGATTTACCACCTCCCCAGCCTTAAAGAGAAACCTTATATGGTTAGCTTAAAAAAAGAAAGAAAAATAAGAAAGCATTTGGAAAAGTCCAACATCTATGTTTTATAAAAACTCTTGGAAACCAACACTAAAAATAAACTTTCTTAACTTGATAAAATGCACAGAAAAAAATCTATTATTATTTCTCCTTACTGAGAAAATCTGGGGTATGTTTGCCTCATTACCATGACCATGTTAAGATTTTCCCTGTCACCATCACCATAATTATCATTACATCAGAGCCAATGCCAGTTATCATAATTTTAAGGAAGAAGTTCACATTATGATATTATAGCCTTTATAAAACACATTTCTGTTTATTCTCTTTTCATTAAAACATAATTCCTGCAAAATTTTAGAATTACCAAATTAGAATTTATTTTTCAAAGGATATACCTTGTTATGATACAAAAACATGCTATGAATTTTTTTGTGTTAATGACCTTACAAACCCCAATTGAGGTATCCACCCACTCCTCAAAGGATGCAGAATTTCTTTATAGGTTTAATTACTTTTTTCAGCTTTCTATAATCAAGGTAATTACTCTGGCTTTTTCTTCTTCTCTTTATATATTATCATATGAGAACATGCTAGTTTATATGTACACAGCTTTCTTCCATATATAAGCAATCTCATGGTGCACATTTCAATTACCTGCTGGTAAGTTTCTTATGTCTTTTTCATTCAAATAAAAAAAGAACCTTCATGCAACCTTTACAATGAAATTTTGGGAAGGTCTGATGTCCCTGTTTCAATAGCCACAACTTAATTTATGTTCCTTAATTTAGGCATAAATTAAGTTTTGCAACTTAATTTATACATATTTTAAATTTGTTTGCTTTCAACACGCATCTGTTACAAAATTTCTCGTGCAAAGTGGATAACTTTTCTTCAAGTTAGACTCTGAATTAAAGGGAAGGGTGTTTTTAAAATAGGTTTTCTAAATTCTTTCTTGTACAAATACCTTAATTGATCAAATTAATTAGTTATTACTAGCTTTCTAACAAGGAGTAAATTGACTCTTTTATTTGGTTTTTAGAACAGCAGCAAAAAAAAGTAATAGATCTGTGACTTGCCCACCCTCACCGACATCTCCAATTTTGTTACTACAGAACAGGACATTCCCATAATTCATGCATTTTCCCCTTAAAAAGAATGTGGGTATTAAATGATGATAAAAGTAGCAATTACCACTGTTCCAATGTGGCTTGAACGCAGACAGGAAATGGAAAATGCTATTTACTTTCACAGGGGGCAGTCATTGAATTAGTTTGTTACCACACTCTTTAAACTAGGACAAATACATAAAGAAGACACAGTTCTTTTATAATGATTTTTCTGTGCCCCGTTATTAGAAGAGTGGACTGCTTCATATTGAATCCAATGGTACACACTTAATAGCCTGCATTCTTTCCTTTTATTTGGTAGCACAATTTGGTAGCACAATCCATGTCTTTGTGGGCAACAATAACCCAAGTTAAAGTGAAACAAAGCAAAATAACAGGCAGAAAGTGCATAATGTATTTTATTCTCCCTTCAAGTGTTTTATAGGTTGAGAATGAGATTTGAGCTGCCTTTCAGTGAAACTTCTAAGAAAGCCTTTTAAGTGGAGTTTCCTGGCAAGTTCCCTTTAATCCCTTCCTTTTCTAACAACAGAGCTACTGGAAAGGGCGTGGGAGGGGAGATAAAGAGGAGTTGGATCTATGAAACTTCCCACAACATGGGCTGCCTAATTTTGTATTTTTTTTCCTGAAAAAGCATTATTTGTAAACTTTTGTTACATTTTCACCATAATTTGGATATACTTACACGAAACTGAGTGGATTCCTACATGATACTGCCTAAAGAAGATAATTTCAGAAATAAGCATGAAATTTTTAAAAATTGTGTTTGATGACATAGATCACACGATGATGGTTAAAAAAAACTTTTTGAAGACATATATATTTTAAATGCCCATTATTACACGAAGCTAGAGATTGGTAATAACAGAATACAGGAGGAAACGAAAAAATAAAAGGAACTTAAAAATTTTTGAACAAAATACCAAAGTATCTTCTTTTTCTTGGTCATGATGTTAATAGTTTCAATATCAAGACATGGCACAACCTCTACAACTGCCAGGATTCCAGGCAGAGGGCATGGATTCCAGAGACAAATTTTGGGCCCAGTTATGGCCAGTAAGAACCATTAAGACTACTCTATTGGATGTAAAAATTTACAGGATATTAAGGAGTAGAGGGAAAGAACAGATCCCTTGCTAATCTGGACAAATGGCGTTTGGAATTGTTACACTTTAGACTAATAAAATTGAACAAAGAAAGTAAACTGAATATATAGATTAATTTTTTATTCATACCTTCAGTTAAGGGAACTGCCAAGAAACAGGAGATGAAAAAAAACAAATAGTTAAGAAAAATCCTCTCCTATCCTCATAAACCCTTAAATGCTAAAGCACTTAAAATATTATACAGATTTACTGTATTATTTTAATAATTGAAGCATACGGTAGCTCATTAACTCAGCTAGTTTGCATCTTCTACTAATGAGGTCTAGATTAGGAATTTTCCTTTTATATGAAATGATTAGTTTTTATGTCTAACATGGCCAATTTCACTGAAATTATATTTGGGGAATTTTGAAAACTCTTAAAGTCACATATGCATATCAAATCATCATGTTGTGTACTTTATATACAATTTTACTGTCAATTACATCCCAACAAATTTGTGAAAAATGTGTGTGTCACTCTATTGGTAGCTACTATTTATCACAATGAACTATTATTATGTTTTATAATGATAAAAAGATATACATATTTGAATTATGCCCAAAATCGTGTCTCTAATTTAGAGCAAATGCATCCCAATTTATATATTTTATTAACTAATAAAATAGGTGCAAGTTATTTTTGAAAATGTCATATTCTTCAATGTTCTTTTTGCTTCCTTGTACTATCAAGTTACTTAGTTCTTTACTCTTCCTTTGGTAAATGAAAACTAGCTCTAGAAACTTGATTAAGCTCAGATGATATTTGCTGCTCCATGTTACATCATTATCAGTGACACATATTGTCTAGTTATTGGACATTTAATGAAGTTAAAGATTGACCTGTATCTCATATTGTGACATTCTATTTCCCCTCCATTAGAAAGATCTCCTAAAGTATTTCTGTACTGGTTTTATTCACTGATGACTTTTCCTGAATCACAGATTCCACTAAAGGATTATTTCTTTCAAAATTGTTATCCAAAACTCCATTTATTATGAGAAAATTTTCTAATCAACTAGGGCAACTGCCCTACAATCGATTTCATACAATGAAGATTGAATGAATCATTAATTCTTTTATTTTACTTGACAATATTCAGGGCAAGGAGATTTGCCTCAGATATTTTCAATAGTGTTCACTCTTACCTTTTATGTTTGAGAAGGGTCAGCGAGGGTATAGTAGATCGCTTTATTGATCTCATCAATTTCTCTTTCTCCTACAAGAAAAGTGTAAATGTACACCATTAGCTAAGTGATTTACTGTGTCTCCCAATATATGACATACATTTTCCCGCAATCTCAGACCTGACTATGTGACTTATTTTGGTCAATGAACATATGAAATGTTTACTGTCCAAACAGAAACATTATCATCATATGAATCAGCTGAGTTTCTTGTGTTACTATCTCCTGCCATGAGATAAGCATGTTTCATAAAAGGGGCTACACCTTCATCTTCAGCTGTGAAATGTGAAGACGCGGGAAGCAGAGGCCAGCAAAGCCCACCTGAGCTGTACTGAGCTGAGCAGTTCCCCTCCATTTCAGCCAATCCAGAAGCACAAAGCCAGACACATCAGCTGCTAATTTGGGAGTGTGACCCACTCATTTGGGGTTAGTTTACAGACGCACCACTATACCAGGAAACTTGTTGATGTCCATCCCTTTGATAGTACTTGTCTGGGACATGACTTTAAAAGGCTAATTTCATAGACATCATTTTGTCTGGTCTTCCAAGTCTGCACTCTTTTCTTAGGTCTGGGCCACATTATTGGGTCTTGCTTTTTGTTTGCCAATAGATTTGCTCTGTATTGTCCTTGGTTATTATGAGATTCCTCAACTACAAGACTTTAATTAGAGTTGCATCGTAACAATGCAATCCAATAGTGTTTATTAATCACTGAGTGTCTGACATGCCAGTGTATTATTTGGGAATTTCTATGTGTTTGATCAATAACATAAAACAAGTTCATATTACATTATTTCAGACTAGAGTATTCAGGACAATTTATTGGCATTTTGCCACTACAAAGTTTAATAAATAAGTTTAACTTTGAAGTATGCTATGATGTTCATAGTCACTCTCTCTTTGCCTTTACATCTCAAAGATGAATGCACAGCTATTATGTCAGTGCTCAGAAGTTCACAGGATGAGAGAGATAGCATAGGAGTGAAACAGGGCAAGGGAGCATCCATTATTTTGACTGCCTTTTATAATTAATAAGAAGTTAATTCCAGAATAGACCCTGCCAGAATGATAAATAATAAAATACTACTAGAAATTTGAATATTATGTTAATGGACTTGTTGCTGATGTTGGCAAATGAACATCTTTAATTATGTAAAACACTGCCATTAACAATTTTTAAGGTACTTTTGCATCTCTGAAGATACTAGTTAATATATTAAATATGTTTTAATTTCCTTAACTACTGTCTTGAAGGAAACTGTTCCTTTTCTTAATTGAAATTAAAATTGATTTCAAGGGATAATGGTTATATTGAGTATATAACTGATACAATTAATTAGGAATTTTGTGTATGGATTATAGTTCTGCTTTACACTATGTATCATAATATTATCATATCCTTCTGCTTTAAAATAATCAATCATCAACAAAATAGTAAGCAATCTAAATCCAATTATTATGAATCCAATAATTCATATATTTTGAATCATTTTACATACATTTAAAATGAATAAGGAATAATTAATAGAGGTACAAAGGATATATATGTTTTTTATTTTTATGGCCACACCCATGGCATATGGAAGTTGCCGGGCCAGGGACTGAATGTCAGCCACAGCTGCAACCTACATCACAGATGCAGCAACTCTGGATCCTTTAACGCACTGTACTGGGCTGGGGATTGAACTCACACCTCCAGAGCAACCTAAGCCATTGCAATCAGATTCCTGATCCACTGTGCCCCAGCAGGGACTCCTCAAAGCATAATTTTTGACATAAGGGAATAATTTTTTCAACCATTCATGTAGCTACTGGAAATAATTTTTTTTTTGCTTCAAAGATGGATATATTTAATAAGTAAACTATATACAGTTAGGCTACGTGAACTCGTCCCATCTGAGGTAACTTTTTATGCCTTTTTCACTATAATTTTCAGTATCTGTAGGTTTTTAGAACAACTTACAAGGATAAATATATCTTGTACAAGTAGAATTAATAACAGGAAAACAACTTTATTCATTTACTGTGAGGATTTACACAAAAATATATTTATATACTATGAACTTAAGAAATTATGACAACTATGCAGCGTGTGATTAATTATTTTATGAAAATAAGATCATGGCCCACACCGTATGTTTAACTTGCTAGAATATATTTTAATCAATCACCTCTAAGGATGAAATAGTCTAGAAACACTTTAAATTATGGATTTTTAAGGTTATGTTAAGCATTGCAATGTGGCACTAACCTTTTACGCAGATGGAATTAAGTCTCACTCTGCCATTTCAGCACCTGCCCTTCAGGGTGTTTATAGCTGATATTTTAAGCAGACAGTGAACACAGAAAGGAAATTTCATACAGCATAACCAACAAATATGTGTAAAAATTCAACTGTATAACTAAAATCCCATTACATATCTACTTAATCTTATTTTGAAGGCAAAGCTATTTTTTTCCTCTCAATTGCAATAAAATGCTACATTTAAAATCAATCTGTGCATAACTCACCAACATGGATTAAAACTCTAGCTTGTGTGGCATTTTTAGCAGACTGTACAAAATGGAAATGTCACCTTTTCTTTTGGGTGAAAGTCTTTTGGCTTTCCCTAGAATAAAATATACAGAGCTTAACATTAGCTTTAAAAAAGAAAAATTCTCTGCTAACTAAAAGTTCACCAAAATGTTAAGTCCGCAAACTTTTACTAAATAACTAAACCACAAACTATTACTAAATAACAGAATGTCTAAGGATATATCCTTGGCTAAAGAAAATAATTCTATTTCTTTTTTTTTTCATTCGAGGTATAATACAAATAAACAAAAAAACAATTTTCCAAAGACTAGGTATGAAAATCTCCATAAACTACATTGAGTAGCCATTCATTAATTTCCTTGAGAGTGTCATTTTGAAAGTTAAAGATCCGTCATTCCTGAGTACACCAAGTCTCCTGACATGACCAAAGTGAACTAGAAGAGGAATGGTACAGACAGCCTGATGTCTTGGCATTTCCTTTATGAATTCTTATATGCCGATGAAATGATTTCTCTTGGCCCCAAAGCCTTGAACTGGTTTTACTAATATTTAGGTCAAAAGAGTACTCTATAATGGGATAAATAGAAGGATATTTTTAGTAAAATTGATAAACATTATGGCAAGTGTTTATTTTTTTAAAACTGTATAAATTAAGCATCATAGTTATGCATAACAATTTTATAATTTTTAAACATCATAAAGAATATGATTTTGAGATTATTCAATAAAGTATTTTATTGATGGGGGAAATATTATCCAGGATGCAGGACTTAAACCAAGTGGCTGACATAAAAAAATCATAAAAACAGATGAATGACACATGTTCTTATAATATTATATTCACCGAATTTAAAGGGGAAAATGACCCAATTATGATAGTTTAAAACACTTCCTTCTTTCTGTGGATAATTAGAAATGAATATTCAAACTAACTATATCTGCATTAAGAGAGTTGAGAAGCATGTTTTTAAAAATCTTTTTGTCTTTCCTAGGGCCACACCCGCAGCATATGCAGGTTCCCAGGCTAGGGGTAAAATCAGAGATCGTAGCTGCTGGCCTACACCACAGCCACAGCAAAGCTGGGTCCCAGAAGCGTCTGTGACCTGCGCCACAGCTCACAGCAACGCCAGATCCTTCATGCACTGAGCGAGGCCAGAGATCGAACCTGCATGGTTCCCAGCTGGATTCGTTAACCACTGAGCCACAACTGGAACTCAGAGAAGCACTGTTATTTAAAATTGCTTTTACACTTATATTCTTCATCCAAATAGTTAATAAAATTAGGAATTGTCATATAGTCTTAACTTAAAAATATTGTATGTGTAATAAGGATATTATAGCTTCAGATCTATTTCTCTTATCTAAAATAATCACCTTAAATTTTGTCTTTCACATTCATATGTAGTTAAAAAATAACTCACCCTTCCAGGCTTTTACAGCTTGAATAATTCTGACCCCAACAGTTATAAAACTTCAATAGGATATGAGTAAAGCATACCTGAAAGATTTCAGTAAAGAAAAATCATAATTAAACTTTCCTCTACTGGTTGTTAATATTTCTACTTGCAATTTTAATAATAAATAAAAATAAAATTCCTGAATTAGAATACACAGCATTGCACAAAAAAAAAGCAAAAGGAAAAGCATGTAGTAAACTGGGTCAAGTTAACAGGAAAAGCTTCATTTTCCAACAGTGATTATTAAAGCTTATTCCATTATTGGATAAATTTGAGTATACGTATAAAATGCAAATTTTGTGCTCATACTAAAAGAGCTTATCAAAAATGTGCAACAAATTAAATTTTAAAATCTAGGGGGAAACCAAAAGTCCAAAAAAGACTGTTATACAAATACAGAGAAAATAATTGTTATAAGATTGTGACAGCTCTTAGAACAGCTCTCAGTGATTTCTGCTGCCTGGGTGGGTGTGTGGACTCTACGATGTTACTCCTAAGCAGAATAATGAACAGAAGTGATGAGAGATCAAGTCACCAAAACTCTGTGACTCTGTATTACTTGCCATTCATCTCTCGCTCACTCCTGTCCTCTACATGCTTCCTCCAATGACATCAGCTGACATGCTGTGAGCTGTCCTATGGGAGGGCTCCAGCCAGTGAGAAACTGAGGTGCTCAAAGGGCATAGGAGGAACTGCCAATAGTCTCTTGGATGATCTTGGAAGAAGATTTTCTCCCAGATGACCTTGAGATGACTTCAGTCTTGGCTGACACCTTAACTTCGGTTTAGTGAGACTGAGGGCCAGAAGACCCAGCTGAGTCACATCCAGTTCCCTGACTATAGAAAGTATGAGATAATAGATGTTTATTTTAATAAGACACTAAAATTGGGGGAAAATTTGTTATGCAGTCACAGAAATCAATTATAATGTTTCCAAACACAATATCAAAAGGGGTAAAGACCTTATATAAAACATTAAATTACGTATATATTAAGAATGACAAAATCAATAAAACACATGGAAAAATACACTCCTCATAAACACGGAAATATTAATATTTTCATATAACAGTCTCTTTAAAGTATACAATATGACAACAGTAAAAACGTGTAAACAGATTACTTACATGCACATGTAACTTTCCAATGAAAACAGGAAGTTATATCTTAATAAATCAATTAACAAATTTTATAACCTTACCAAGATTTTATTTTTTCTAACAGTTTCAGTTTCACAGCAAAATTGCTAGAAATGTACAAGGATGTCCCATTAACTACTGCCCCCACACGTGCACAGCCTCCCCCTTATAAACGTACTCCACCAGGGTGGTGTATTTTTTCTAACTGATTAATATACATCAACATCATAATCACTCCAGCTCTACTGTTTGTCTTAGGGTTTATTCTTGGCGTTGTACATTTTATAGGTATGGACAATGAAGGAGAGTTCTGGTGGCTCCACATCCCTGCTGGCATTTGACGTTGTTCTCGATTTGGCCATTCTAATAGGCATACAGTTGTAACTCACTGTTGTTCCAATTTGTTTCCCTGAGGATGTGTGATGTGGAGCATGTTTTCGTATGCTTATTTGCCATCTGTGCACCTTCTTTGGTGAGGCATCTGTTAAGGTCTTTAGCTCTTATTTATTGATTTTTTTTCTTGTTGAGTTTTAAGGGTTCTTTGTGTATTTTGGATAACAGTCAGATGTGCCTTTTCAAGTGATGCCTCCCTTCTGCATTCCAGTAGGGGTCGCTACAGCAGATAATTTGGGTTTCTCTTTCCTGAACTGCCTCTGAGTTTGAGAGTCCACACTTCCCACCTTCTACCACTTCTTTCAGAGATGTTGCCCAGGTGCCCTTTTTATAGCTTCTTCTGCCTCCAGGGGTTTTGGTGTCCTACTGCTGCCAGTGTTGCTGACATTGCTGCCTGGAACACTGGGATGGTGGGCTCTTCCGGGATTTCCTGTGTCAGAGGCTTTGCTGCCATAGGGGAGGGGAAAAGTAGGGGAATGACGGGCACATGTGAGCACCTCTGCTACGCCCAATGTTGCAAGGCTCCACCACTGCAGGGAGCAGGGCAGGTAGATGGCCAGAGTGGTGAGCAGCTGCAGTGAGGGTCTCAGGCCCCACTGCCAATGCCGCCTGCTGCCCCAGACACTGCTGTGGCTGGGAGGCTGGAATTGCACGCACCACCTCCCCTGCTGGTACCTGTTCTCTGGTACCAGCCACCACAAGAAGGCCAGGATTGCAGGCACTGCCTTTGTTGTTTCCTCAGTTCTGCCTCCTCTCTGTGTTCCAGAACCCACCTCTTGATACACAGATGTGTCAAATTCTCCGGTGTTCTGCTGTGTTGGCAGAGGCATCCTTGTTGAGTTGTAGAGGTTTTACTTGTTACAGATTGAAGGGGTAGAGACAAAGAAAGTGTTTCCCTTTGCCACGCTGCTGACATCACTTCCTTAGAAATTTCTTATCGATAGTTTAAAATTTCTCAACACATGTTCACATATGTAAATTAAACTGGAGAACTTACATGATTTTAATTTGATTCATTCAGATAAACTAGATATTAAATTCAAAAATTCACTTTCAGCACAGGGGAATATGGTATTTTTTCTGCCATAAATTGAACACAGGAAGGTTTTTGATTCACTGGAAAAGTCCATGAATATGAGTCGAGTATTAAAACCAAGGCTGAGACAAGTGACTGACAACAGTTCAGCAAGTTCAGCAACATTCTTTTGCTTTATATTCAAGATGTGCTGCCTGTAGCATAAATTAGTTTCAAACCTTTGAGTTTTTGTCCTTGTACTTTAAATAAGTAGTAATTATAATATTTATGCTTTGCCTTATCTGCATAAGTGTAAGCTATTACAATTAAGGAACACTCTTTGAATAACTGCCTCAATTAAGGCTTTTGTTTACTAATTTGAGGATCTTTAAAGGAAAATGAAAGAAAATAGAAGAAATTAGTTTTTTAAATAAGATGCATAAAATATGCCATTGTACACTTAACTGAAATTTCTAATTGCTTATTTAAGAATACAGTAATAACTAACACTATACTAAGAACATATGATTTTATCCTCATCACCTTGAATAAGCCATTAAGACATCACTCATGGCACTGTATTAGAATTTTTTATTTACCTTGTTGTCTCTCTCAGCATAATACAAGCTCCAGTGAATCCAGGTAACACACACCACATTTATATTTTTACTGTCAGTATATCCATGGCATATATAATATTTGTAATTAAGGTCTGATGCCTAAATAACTTAAAATTAAGAAGGTGAGGGGTGTTCCCATCGTGGCTCAGTGGTTAACGAATCCGACTAAGAACCACGAGGTTGCGGGTTCAATCCCTGGCCTTGCTCAGTGGGTTAAGGATCTGGCGTTGCCGTGAGCTGTGGTGTAGGTTGGAGATGCAGCTCGGATCCCACGTTGCTGTGGCTGTGGTGTAGGCCAGCAGCTACAGCTGCTGTTAGACCCCTAGCCTGGGAACCTCCATATGCTGCGGGTGCGGCCCTAGATAAGGCAGAAAGACAAAAAAAAAAAGAAAAAAGAAGGCGAGAAGATTATACAGATGATACATAACCAGGAAAGTGAAAAACACTATTATTTTATACTTTAAAATGCAGTGAAAAATTTTAGGGCACTTATATGCTTTAGCCTCGAAGGATCGACCATTTCAGACATGAGTGCTAGAAGTTAATTTTAGTTCCGCTCTCATTAGCTTTTACATTTGCCTAAAGCAAAAGGTAATGATATTTTTAGTAGGGAAAAAAAAATATATACTACATCCAAAGGCTAAATCATTAATATTTCATTTGACAATTTCACAGTAAAAAATAAACAATGTGTTTACATTCATGTAACTTCATTTCAGCCCACCTTATATTGAGAACTCTAAGCCCAACCTCAGCAAGTCTATTGTAATTGACTATATGGATTTGTGCTCTCTGGATTAACATCAAAGTACATACCCAAAGTGAAATTTTCTTCTCTTTTGCAATAGCTTTTTTATACTGATGATGAATCATTGTATAACTATGACAGAGAATAATAACAGCTGGAGGGAGTGCCTGGCTGAGGAACAGGTGCCATGACATTCTTTTGGCAGTACAGGGATATGAACATTTGACAAACTCAAGAAAAATGACATTAATTGAAGTGTTCTCGTCATTTCTCCATATTTGTCTGTTGTGTAATGTCATGTGTTGATAAATGACCAGCCAATGTCAACAGTGAAGAAAGTTTATTAGCATATACATGAATTGAGCCAAAGCTAATTATGTGGAAATAAAAAACTCAGGTATTTTGATATCGGTATTTTCAGAGTATAGTTAAAAGTGAAGAAAAGCTTTCAGATAAACATAAACCATTAAAGGCACATTATTCCGACTCTTTCTCCTGAAGTCAATTTAAGAACCAAAAAAAGGGGGGGATCAGAGAAGAGAGTTCATTCCTCAGTGAAAAGACCCTCACAGCTATACAAATTATTTTAAAATATCATCTTAGTGATATTTGGGCACGGTTTTGTTAAGACCTGGAATAGACACACATTTCCACAGACAGTGACTGCAAGTATGTGTGCAGCACATGCCGAGAGCCAAACGAGCAAGGTCTTACATGAATCAACGTATCTTGAACCCAGGGCAATATAAGAGCATCTCTCTCACTTTCTCACACCGCAGAGTGACACATGAGGGCCAGTTTGCAACAGACAATGTGTACTGCCTCCTCAACAACTATTTTCAACTTCCCTCTCCTCTGAAAAACTTTTAAGGATTCTGAAATACAGCCAGACATATGTACACAATTTCTAATTGGCGATTGTGAAATCCTGTCAGCTAAAGATCAATAAGTCCAAAATCCCTCTAATACTTTTTAACATTTTGGAATTCATTTTGAGCTAAACATACCTGAGTTAAGAGTCCATGGCAAGCGTGATATGAATGTGCTCTCAGGCAACAGGCTTAACTGCCCAGCATTAGTAAAGAAAACATACACAGAAACGAGAAACATACAACAAATGGGAAACGCAAATCGCTAAGTGAAGGAAAGAGAGGAATGATTAAAACCAAAACAAAATAGACTACAAGCTAAGACTGATTTAAATTCCTAAAGAGATAACTTCATCAATGTCAAAAACTACTTGTGTTTTGTCAAAGCAGGAGGCTTTTCAGCCAGAATTTAAGAACTTTCTAGAATTGATCTCCTCCTCCTTACTTATACACTTCTTTTCTAGCATTCAGCTGCACACTCAGAGATGTGGTTCTGATGGAAGTTCTAATGCATACTGAGTTTTTTCTTTGGACTCTTATCTTTTTCTGTCACTTTAAAGGTAATCTCTAACTCTTTTGTAATACCATATGACTCCTATTCCTTTCTTTCAAGGTTTATACTTGTTCCTCACATCATCAGAAGGTCATTCATTATGCTACATAAATGAATAACCACACTTTTCTTATACCCTATTTTAGAGTTTCTTTGAGAAACGTTCCTAACAATAATTCTACACATAAATTCAAGCTTTAGGAGATCAAAGTATTTGTCTTATTTATAGATTATCACAAGCATTATTTATTTACCTCCATGGGAAAATTATTTTAAGCAGAAACAGTAATAAATCTTATTCATTTGTAATAAAAATATATGTGACTATTAAAGAATCTGATGTAATAAAGCACTGATTAAAAAGACCAAGTTGAATGACTTGCTTAAACTGAACAAATCATATTTCAATTATTAGAGGGCAATAAATGAAGGGTGATTTCTTTATTACTTTGTTTATAATACAGAGGAACAGAAAGTGATGAATCTTTATGACAGAATGACTGATTTTTCAAAAAAAAGAATCAGTTCTACTATTAAAGGGAAGAAAATTTCCAAAAGAAGCCATCTCTGGTGTAATTTATCATGAAGACAGAGATGAATGCTGGAAAGAGGGTGAGAGAATGTACTTCAAAAGAATGAGGTAAGAGTTTTCCTAATTGATTAAACACATTAACTTGCTATTCTTGAATCAATTGTAAAGTTTACTCAATGTTGTCAGTCAACTCTTGATTATTCAAATTATTTTAAGAATACATCAGCAAACAAAGGCAAAGTTTAATGTGCTGATAGTTGTGGTTATAATTGGTGCACAAAGTTAGTGGACGGAAATCAGCTCTTGCTAACGAATGGGGCAAAGATAATTGATCACTCAATAGTTGAGAGTGGTTGTTTGTAAAAAATCCTCGGCCTTCTATATGCATCATTTAGACTGGATAAATTCGAAGTTGATTAATTTAGATAATCCAATGTCTATATTTTAGTTCATACCAAAATATCTGAAAACTTTTCTGTGCCAGGCACAATCATTGGAAAGGAAACGATCTACAGCTTGCACTAGAGTCTAAGTGAGTGAAAGAAAACACTAAGGTAACTACTCAGGTAACTGTCAGGGTTATTCTGAGATGCTAATGACTAGTGCCTACAGCAACGTATTTCAGACTGAAATTGAGTAAAAGCTGCATTCATTTCAACAAATATATATATATACATACATATATATACACACACACACACACACATATATATATATATATATATATATTTTTTTTTTTTTTTTTCCTTTTGTCATTTTAGGGCCGCACCCGCGGCATGTGGAGGTTCCCAGGCTAGGGGTCTAATCGGAACTACAGCTGCCGGCCTAAGCCACAGCCACTGCAATGCACAGGATCCGAGCCTCGTCTGCGACCTATACCACAGCTCATGGCAACGCTGGATCCTTAACCCACTTAGCAAGGCCAGGGATCAAACCCGCAACCTCGTGGTTCTTAGTCGGATTCGTTAACCACTGAGCCACGACAGGAACTCCTCAACAAATATTTTAAAATCTGCCTCCCACATGCATGATTTAAATTTTACACCCAAACTAACTAATACCCCAACTAATAAACCAACTAATGAGTTCATTCTGGGTGTATTTATTACATTAACTAGAGAATAAGACCAAATAAACCAAAAATCAACTTATCGCAAGAAGAGTGAATTAATTATATAAAGAGAGAAAAAAACTATTAAATTATATGTGTTCTCTCCAACTTATTTATGGAACTGATGATAGACACATTATTTTTATTCTTTCTTTGCTTAAGTATTAACGTGGGCGTATCGTGAAAAGCTTTTACCTTATTGCTTTTCACTTTTATTTTTAAGCCAACCATTTTTTTAAAAAGAGCTCTGAGGTCACCAACTCATTGTATGTATATTTTAAACTGTTCTAGATTATTTACCATTTATTAAATTATTAGAATATATATATATTTTAATTCAAAACATGTTTTTACCATGCAGAATTGAATTAGTATATTAAAACAATCACTGACCACCATATCAAGCAGAGTGGTTCTGAGTGGGCATAATTTTTTTCTTAATCATACTGTGAACACAGGGAACTGATCACCTCTCCAAAGTTACCAGTTATATCTGTTGTACTTGACTGTCCCAATTAGCATAGTAGCATATTCTAGGGTATTTTATTTTAAAAATAAATGTCATTAATTCCATGCTCCCTTAAGCATTAATAGCCCTAGCCAAGTTCTAGTATTTGGAGAAGCAAGCCTCAGAGTAAAGTCCAAGAAGTCTGCCTTGGATTAAGTCTCAATAGAGACTTAAAGCAAAAAATGTTTTCAATGTTGACTTCAATTGCAAAACTCACATAGCTTTTTTTACCATCATTTCAGCTTATTCCTAATAATGATCATTTCAAAATATTACATTAAAAACATAGCTGGGGATGTAGTGATTCTGAGTGGTATTTACATAAATGTGTACACTTGGTGCACATGTATATTTGGTGCTCAGATATAACCTTATGTTAACACTGTATTGTTTGATAAAACTTTCATTTCTCGGGGTAGGGAGGGAAGGATGGTGGCTAAGTATTTAAATAGTTTTCACAGCTTGTTTTGAACTTTTTTTGTGAGCATGTAGTTATTTCGAATGTCTGTGTAACATGGATTTCTCATCCCTTATGTTTGCGTTATTATTATTATTATTATTATTATTATCACTATTATTATTATTATTATTTGTCTTTGTAGGGCCACGACCGAAGCATATGGAAGTTTGCAGGCTAGGGGGTGAATCAGAGCTGCAGCTGCTGGCCTACACCACAGCCACAGCAGTGTGGGATCCGAGCTGCATCTGTGACCTACACCACAGCTCATGGCAAAGCTGGATTCTTAACCCACTGAACTAGGCGAGGGATGGAACCCGCGTCCTCATGGATACCAGTCAGGTTCATTACCACTGAGCCATGACAGGAACTCCATGCACTATTAGCTTCCAAATGCTCTTTAGGACTGAAGTTCACAATTTCTGTGGAGTATTTACTATGAATTCTGGTCTGTGAAGTTCAGTGCTTGAAAGATAAATAGCATGTTTCCTATTAATGTGCAAAATCCTCTTGGGGTTGTTTTATGCAACATGGATTACTGTTAGATGATTATTTTCTGTGATGTTGTTTATACTACATTAATGCAAACAAGATTATGGCTGCCATTTTAGCATCTGCTTTAAATGATTGACTCATTAAACTTTCCAACAACTGATACCACCAGATCCTGACATCATTTTCCACTGTTCTGTTATTAAGTATATCTATTACCATCTAATCTTGTTTTAAAACATATTTAAAGCCCCTTAGTAGTTATTACTAAATTTTAAATATTTTATTCTAACCATTATTATATTTTGAAACATTTAGACATATCCAAGTCTATAAATCTAATAACATGATATTACTTACCCTTTTAGTTTTGTTACAAAAAAAATTATGCATTCGTCAAATGCTTTCACCCAAAGCACTGAAAGATTTAAAATTTGCAAAAAATATAAACTTTTGCTATTCCATTAAATATCCACATCTTTTTGAGCCATGCATCCCTGGAGCTAACGGAAAGCCCAGCTGGATGGATAGAAAAGCTTGTCACTCTCCTGGCAGAGAGCTGCCCTTCTCCCACAAACACCATACAATTTAACAGAACTTTTTATGAAAATAAAAATTTTCTATATACATGCTTTCCAATACACTGTACAATATATTTGTATGTGTCTGGTGAACACAAAATATGTTAGTGAAACTGACAAAATTAATTTTATTTGATTATAGCTAATGCAAATATACACTTAAATAGCCGTATTTTATAGATTAGCTCCACAATTATTATCTAAAAAGTGACAAAATAAAGTGAGTATTTTTGTTTTGTTTTGTTGCCTTTTAGGGCTGAAGATGGCATATCAAATTTCCTAGGCTAGGGGTCAAAATTGAGCTATAACTGCCAGCCTACACCACAGCCACAGCAACGTGGGATCTGAGCCACATCTGCAACCTACACCACAACTCATGGCAACGCCAGATCTCCGAAGCACTGAGCAAGGCCAGGGATCGAACCCACAACTTTGTGGATACCAGTCAGATTTGTTTCCACTGCACCACAACGGGAACTCCCAAAATAAAGTGAGTTTTGTGACCAGTTTACGAATACTTTCGAAAAAAAATCGAGTGGATAATTTTGGATGATGGGAACTTTGAATTTTTTTCGTGTATGTCAAGTTGGAATACATTATATATGTTTTGGACATATTTAGTCAAGGAATGATTACTTGTTTCTTTTAATGGAATAAAAGATATGAGAATATTATAAAAGATGACTGTCAATACTTTGAGTGAATGGGTATAAGGTTCAAATGAGTACGATAATTGAAATTATAATTCTAAAACTCTAATCATATGTATATCTCAATGACAGAAATTTCAAATCTGTAGGAGGAGTTGGCAGAATAATCTTATAGTGAATGTTTTGAGTTTAAAATGACTCAGCCATGAGGAAAGGCAAAGTGCTGATTACCACTCCAGTTTGCTGTAATACAGCCATGGCTGCAGCAGTGACTTCTGAAGAATAATACCTACTGATACAGTTGACCCTCGAACAAGATATAGTACCAATCCAATAGAGGCTCAAGTCCTATAGTCAATCCTTCGTATCTGTGGTTCTGCATCCACAGATTCAACCAACCACAGATCATGTAGTACTGCATACTGAGAAAAAAGCTGTACATGAGTGGACTCAGACAGTTCAAACCCATGTTGTTCAAAGGTCAACTATATATTGATAATCTGCTATTTGTTAGACATTAACCCAAATTCTTTGCCTATTTGATCTCTAAGGCAGACTTAATATTTCCTTTTTTTTTTAATAGGTGAAGAAATCAAGGACATTAATAAACCTGCCAAAGGTTACAGAGATAAAACTGGAATTTATTTATTTATTTTATTTATTTATTTAGTCTTTTGTCTTTTTAGGGCCATACTCTCGGCATTTGGAGGTTCTCAGGCTAGGGGTTGAATTGGAGAGCAACTGCCGGCCTAAGCCAGAGCCACAGCAACACGGGATCTGAGCCACGTCTGCAATCTAATCCACAGCTCATGACAACGCAGGATTCTTAACCCACTGAGCCAGGCCAGGGAATGAACCTGAGTCCTCATGGATGCCAGTCAGGTTCACTAGCCACTGAGCCACAAGAGGAACTCCAGATAAAACTGGGTTTTAAATGCGGGGAGTTTAACCAACTCAAGAGTCCACTCTTCCAAATATTTTGCTATATAACTCTGCATACATATGTACATAACCTATGTGTTTTATATATATCCATATATACTACATAATATCACATATGAAGGCTCTATGTAGGATAAAAAGAGCAGTATGACAAAGGGAGATATTTATGGAGGGAAAAAGAAGGAAACAAAGACAGTTGGAGTTCGTATAAGAACTTAAGGCTGCATATGTTAAATGAGAATAACAAAGTATGAAAATAGTAGGTGTTAAAATTACAAGGCCACATATTGAACTGATGCGTCTTGGGATGTTAATAAGCCCATAGAAAAGGACTTGTGTTATATTTTAGGATTAACTAGGATTAGTGTATCAGTTTAAAAAAATGAGATAGCATACCCGATGTTTGCATAAGTAGATGTAATTAAATGTGAAAATAATCAGTAAAAATAACATCTATCCATTGAAACATAGTCAAGGATATGGATTATGAGTCATCAAACAAAAACAAGGTATTTCCATAATAAGAGCATCACAGAAGCATTTACTTCGATTAGTAAATACTAATTAGTGATATCAATACTTACAGAATTTTCTTTTTATTTAAATTAACTTTGCTTTTCAGTTTTTTTTTTTAATTTAATTTTTTTTTTCTTAGGGCTGCATCCACAGCATATGGAAGTTCCCAGGCTAGGGTCTGAATCAGAGCCGCACCCACCAGCTTATGCCACAGCCACAGCAACTCCAGATCCGAGCTGCCATCTGTGATCTACACTGCAACTTGTGGCAACTCCATATCCTTAACTCACTGAGGGAGGCCAGGGATCCAACCAGCATCCTCATGGATACTAGTCGGGTTCTTAACCTTCTGAGCCACAATGGGAACTCATGACAGATGATTTTTTTTTTTAAAGTGTATTGTGGACACCTGGTCTATTATGTTAGGACTCCCTTAGTTATATTTAAATTTTTTGTATTAGCAGATAGTCACCCTGTTTAGGTTCAGCATTTTAGTGCTGGCCTAGTTTGAGGACTGTGGTTGCAATGGCAATTTAATTTTCAGAATCTTTACGGTGCTATTCTGCTCTATTTAGCGTATCTGGTGCTACTGTGATTCCCACAAGCCCCTACTGATGCTGCCTTAGGGGGCAACAGAAGTTCCTGGAGTTGGAGTTGGTTGACAAGGTGTCTCTAAATGGGGGATGAGAACGGTGGGATCTCTCTCCAGGTCACTCACCAACACACATACAAGTGTCCTGGTGGTGTATCTTGAGCAGAAGAGGAGAGTCAGAACAGTGAGAACAAAAAGGCTTTCGAGCTCAGGCCATTCACTGTAGCTGGGCTCCACTGCCTTCTTGGTCCACCTGCCTTGGCATGTCTCAGTAAGAACGGATGGAGATTGCTTTTTCTAGCTGCTTATTGTCAGTGGGGATCTCGATTAACTCCTCCTGACATGGTGTTAGGCAGGCCTTGCACACGTGATGTTGTCAGAGGGACTCAGATTCGAAAGGAATGAATAGAAATGGAATGATTCCACCATCTAAGCTGCCTTCTGTTAAGAGTCAGAAAACACTAGACCTGGTTGGTCTTTCCATTTTGAGGAGGGGAAATGATAAGATGCCCTACTACGGTGCTGTTCCTCTGGTCTTGGTGTCTCAAATCAGTTCACCTCTCTTATCCAGCTTTTTGGATTTCTCTTTCAGTTTTCTACTGAATTTCCAGGGTTTGTGGTTTTTCTTAGAAGGGAGGCACAGGGGAAAAACAATCTATACAATTTTGTACACATTAGAAGTCTTTGGTAATATAAATCATAGACTGTCACATGACTTTGTAATAGGTGAAGACTATTTTAACAAGATTCAATAAAACATCAAACTCAACTTGATTAATTTGCTGACCTTAATCACAATGAAGAACTTCTATTGTTCAAAAACACCATGTAGAGGGTAAATGAGGGAAATCACAGAATGAGAGAAAATGTTCTTGATATCTGATGTAGAATCTATTCCTGACATACAATTCACATCTGGAATATACAATTAAATCAATAAATGAATGAGAAAGAATAAAAAATAGGAGAAAAATGGAAAAAGTGAACAAGCACTTCGTAAAAGGAAACCAAAGAGACAAAATGCATAAGAACCTTTGCTCTGTATCATCAGATATCATGTACATTAAAACCACTAGAAGCCTAGAGGAACAGAGAAAATTAAAGAATTAAAAATGCCCAGTTTCAATGAAAATAAGTGAACTTTAGACATTTTTCATGGGAATGAATAACTGTAAAATCGCCTTGGAATGCTTGGCTGTATTAAAGCAGTTTCTCATTATTAATAAAATGGCATATATTGTATGCTACAACCTGGCAAGTCTATTTTTGCATAAATTTATATAAAACACAAAGGATTGTATATGTGCAAAGAAAATTTAAAAAACAGAAACAAAGAAACAAAGAAAACTATTCGTGGTTGCCAAAAGCTAGAACTAACCAAAATGTTCATGAGTAGTAAACAGAATAAATTAACTGTAGTATATTAAAATAATGGAAATGAAAAATACTAATACATGCAATCATATAGATGAATTTCACAGATACAGAAATGACTAAAGGAAACTATGTAAAAGAAGGAATGTGTGATTCAATGTATGTGAAAAGTATAAGAAAACATAAATATAATCTATGCTGACAGGAAACAGAAGAGCAGTTAATTCAGAATGGTTGGTACTGGCTCTAATGGACAACAGTGGCCTCGTGTGCTCGAAACAGTCAAGGTTCTGTATCTTTCTTTCCATGGCAGCCTTTGTTCAAATTTATTTGCATTAATTTAAGCTCATTAAATAATCTGAACGAAATAATAGTTAATTTATTTAAAATAACTTTAAATTTATTAGATTAAAATTTATTAGATTATCAAATAATTACTCTAATTTTGTTTATATTTATAATTAATAACCAAAGGTTTATTTTTGGATAGGTCAGAGATAACCTCAGGATGGATGTTTAGCAGACATTATTATCAAGGTAATTATTACTGCAAAGCAGAGGAAAAAACATTCTCGAAATTCTCATGAGGATTACCAATGGAATTGTTTTGGAATTATTTATCTTCCAAAATTGTTATTTTACATATACTTGTTATAATCACTAAAATTCAACTTGTCATAGTTAATATATTCTGAGCTTTCAAACAAGGAAATCATAATTTTAAATTAATTGAATTAAATAAATACTATTGAGTGCTCAAGTGTTGTTTAACTGCAAAACACTTGATTTCCTTTTGAGTTTTCTACACTTTGCTGCTCTTGCCTTTCTATAAGTCACAAAATGTTCCCCCGACCCTCCTGCCCATTTATACATGAAATACTTTAAGGCAGTTAATTTTTTGACAGGCTAGCTCAATGATGCATTTCCAATATATTAATTACTGTCATGATTAGGTTTACAATGAAAGCTGGATAGTTATTCTCCATTGGACAAATCAAATCAACTCAGAAATAAATCATCAATCTAGCTCAATATGCTTTAGATGAAAAAACACATAAGATTACTAAATCTAAGAAAATTTGACATTACCTAATAATATTCTACAAATCAATACTTTTTTATAAATGTTGTAAGTATATACCACTAGATTTTTCATATGTATTTTTTTCTTTGTCTTTTTGCCTTTTATCTAGTGTCACACCTGCGGCATACGGAGGTTCCCAGGCTAAGTCTCTAACAGGAGCTGTAGCTGCTGGCCTTCGCCACAGCCACAGCAACGTGGGATCTGAGACGCGTCTGCAACCTACACCACAGCTCACGGCAACGCCGGATCCTTAACCCACTGAGCAAAGCCAGGGATCGAACCCGCAAGCTCATGGTTCTTAGATTCGTTAACTACTGAGCCACGAAGGGAACTCCAATTTTTCATATTTAAAATATATTTTTCTATATTTATATAAGCTATACATGTTGACACAATCACATTATTTGTCCTTGATTTTGGCTATTTTCCTTACATAAAATGGGTTTCCTCTATACATTTATATAAACATTCATTTTTTGTTGCAATTTTGCAGATTACTAACATTTAAATATTTATTCCAGTTGGAATATATTTTACCTTAAGGGATGATGCTGGTATTGCTTTTCTCTCAGTTGCACTACGGACACTGGAAAATCTATATGCTTGCCTAATGGTTGGAAATTACACTTTACATGCACTAAATTTCTAGGTTTTGTTGAGTATTGTTTGAATGCCTTTGTACTCTGATTTGTCATTCTATTTCTGCAAATGTATAGCATTGGGACATAATGTGTAAATATCTGATAGGAAAATGTCACTCTGTCACTTTGAAGTATTTGTTCAATCTCTTCTTACTTTCTCATTGTCTAGATGAAAAGTGGCTATATGTTCCTCAACTTTCAAAGACCCCCTAAGAGTTTTAATTAAAGTCTTTTTGAATTTATAGGTTAATTTAGGGAGATGAAATCTTTATGACTGAGATTTCTTTTCCTTTTAAATGACTTTTATTTTTTCCATTACAGTTGGTTTACAATGTTCTGTCAATTTTCTACTGTACAGCTAAGTGACCCATTCACACACACATATATACATTCTTTTTCTCAATATGACTGAGTCGTCCAATTCTAGATGATACTGTTTTTCTTCTATTTAGGTATCTTTAAATCCTGAAATATGGTTTTATAACTGTTCAAACACAGATCTTTAAAATTTAATTATTTTAAATTTATTCCTAGGTTAATTCTCCTTTACTGCCTTCAAAAACTTATTTTCTGATATGGTAGATTTTTCTATTAAGACCTGTAATTAGAATGCTTTGGAAATGTAGTTAAATTTAGTACGGCTTTGTTAGTGAAATCATTGAATCTTGAATGCTGATTGTAATTTTCTTTTAACATTTCTCAGCTGGCATTGATGTTAAGAACTTCTTCAGACCTCAGTACTCTTCGAAGTTCCTAAAATGCTTTCCAAATTGAATGACTTTAAATGTTTAAATTAAATAATGGGTTTATGGATGCTGCCTTTGAAATCACTATTTTAATGAAAGTGAATAACACCAATTTTATGACCCATTTATAACCAATTCCTTCATTCTCTTTGCCATTACCATAGATATTTTCTTGTTTGTTTTCCATTTTAATACTTTTGAACTATTTTTAGACAGTTTTAAGAAGGGAGCAGATAATCTATGAGGCCTTAGCAGTGAAGGGAAATCATATTTAAAACATTATTTGTTCTTAGAGAATTATTCCTGTGTTCAAATTCCAAGAGAGTTACTTCACAAGTTTTAAAGACATCTTCAAAAATTTCATAAAATTTTTTAGTCTGCAGAGATCATGATGTTGAAACTTCTCATGCTGACTAAGACTAAAGTTGGACCAAAATCCAACACACACACACACACGTGCATGCACAAGCGCACACACACACACAAGATACTGAAATCGAGCAGGACCTTATGGGGCCATCCAAGGACAGACTCCCTCTTCATTTCCCATCATGACCTTGGCCTGCCTTTGTGTATAGAAAAATTTAGTCAAAGGATAAATTTAATCACAGGAGTGGGAAAATGCAGAAATAGAGGAAAAATAGTCAAACAGGACAAAATAATAATTTAGTCATTCAACAAAATCAAGGACCATTAGTTCCTTCTCAAAGGCTATAGATAATACTGTGAGCCATATTTTGTGAGCTGTCTTATAGATTCTGAAACCCCTACCACGTGGAAGAAGTTAACTACATGATGACCAAACTGGAGCCATGACATAAGGTGCCAAAATTCCAAGAACTGTCCTCAAGGAAATGGCAACAAACTGACCCTAGAACCAAAGATTTACAGTTTTCAAAACAGTCGAGATGATGCTGATCGGACCACTGCAAGACCACTTTCAAGATGACTGTCAGAGCTGACTAAGCTGTTTCTGTATGTAGCCCTTCTTTCGCCCTACACCCCGCTGAAATTCCCCTCTAAGAGCTCTTGCTCGCTGATTGTCAGTGGAGGAGTTGGCCGCTGGACACGAATCTGCCTCCAAAATAATGCAGACTTTCATTTCTACCAGCCCTGCCTCTCAACTATTGTCTTTTGAGCAGTGAGCATCCAGATACCACTTTCAGTAACAATACTTTTTAGTTTTCTACTTGCAATATGCAGACTGACTGATCGCTGGTGTGGTAGGTTGAATAATGCTCCCAACCTCCACACACCAGCCCCCACAAATATGTCTCTGTCCTAATCCCTGGTCTCATAAACCTGAATGTTACCTTCTATGATAAGATGGACTTCTTATGCATGATTATAGTTCTCTGGATGGGTTATCTAGAATTATTCTGGGTTATCGAATGGGCTGATATAATCACAACAATCTTTTATAAGAGGAACTCAAGAGAGTCAGAGCCAGAAGACATGCTGATGTGCTGATGGAGGCAGAGATTAGAGTCACATACTTTAAAGAAGGAGGAAAGGGCTGTAAGCCAATGGAATACATGTGACCTCTAAGAGGTGGAAAAGACAACAGGTATTTTTCTTAAAGAGCTGCAGAAGGTACCAATCTGCTAACACCTTGATTTTAGCCTGGTGGATTATTTCTGGCTTTTGGCTTACAAAAATTGTAAAATAAGTTTTGTTATTTTGAGTCACATATTTAGTGTAAAATGTTAACAGCATCAGTAAGACACTAATAGTTTGATAAGATTAATGTAGTTTCTAATTAGGTAAAGAGAACATACACATTGTTGAGGTTATCAAGTGTTTTGGTTCCAGAAATTATAGAATCACAATCTGAGTTTAGAGTGGCCAGCTATCCTATACACTGTGTGTTCCACCTTGACCATTAAACCATCCCCATTTTTAGATGCATACAACACAACTACTACATAGTACACTTTCTTTCCCTGTAGAATCTATTCTTAGGCTTGTTGACCTTTCCTTGCAGTTTCCTACTCGGCCATATCATTCTACCCAACCCTTCACATATTATCATTTAGTAACGCCCCAAAATGAGTTAATATTAGCAAGCTTCAATCAGGAAATCTACTCATGTGCATTAAAGCTAAATAAAACAAAATCTATTTATAACAATTATTTAAACATTTAAAAAATCAAAGGTGTTTAATAGTCGATCAAAATTTATTTTACAAGGTACCTACCTGAAGGTCATGAAAACATTGTTTTACATGTCTTTAGCAATACTATTGCTTTTCTTTTAACAATTATATTGTTAAGGAGCCAAACATGGGTCAGTTTGCCCAATACACAAAGCCAGCCTACTGACACTGGGTGAGAATGAAAGTACAGCATTTACTGCAGGGCTAAGCAAGGAAAACAGGCTAGGGATCGAATCTGTGTCCTCACAGATGCTAGTCAGATTCGTTTCTGCTGAGCAACTAGAGGGTGTGTCTCAATATATTATCTATAGCCCTTGAAAGGAACTAAAAGTCCTTGACTTTATTTTATGGCTGAATTACTACTATTTTGTCTTGCTTACCTGTTTTCCTTTGTGTCTATGGTTTCTCATTTCTCTGATTAAGTTTGCTCCCTGGAATTTAGAGAAGACCTAGGAGGCTAAAGCTTTTCCACAAACAAGTAGATGACGTGGGTCAGGGGTGTCTGTCCCCAGGAAGGCCCCCAGGGTTCTGTTCGGTTTCCATATCAATAATCCCACTGGAATTGGGTTTCTGTTTGAAGGGAGGTTTGAATTAGAGGACAAGAACTCAACTTTTAAATATGGCTACCAACTTGATTCAGTAACATTTACTGAGAACAAAATCAATATCCCATTGCTGCACAATATCGCAGTGCTATATTTTATCATAAAACACACAATAAGCTTTTAGATAACAACTTCCCAGTTTAAGAGAAAATTACCACTAACTTGAAATTTATTTGGATCTACTCTTGACTCCAACCTTCTTTTTCTTTTGCTATTTCTTAAGTAATGCTTACGTGGAATTCCCACAGTTGTGACTCAGCAGAAACGAACCTGACTAGTGTCCAAGAGGATTCAGGTTCAATCCCTGGTCTCACTCAGTGGGCTATGGATCCGACGTTGCCATGAGCTGTGGTGTAGGTCCCAGACACAGCTCAGATACCATGTTGCTGTGGCTGTAGAATGGAAGCTACGTCTCCATTTCGACCCCTAGCCTGGGAAGCTCCATATGCTGCGGGTGTGGCCCTAAAAAGAAAAAAAAAAAATAATGCTTATGCTGAATTTTGAATTTAGCATTTCCTTTATTTTCACTAGAGCTTATCGCATATGTTTATTCAGGGTTTGTAATCTTATAAATTGTGAGAAGAGACTTGTAAATATTTAAAATACATATTTTCAGTTACAAGCTATATAAAATATATACATATTTCAACATTTATTAAAATCATAATACAATGATAATATTATTCATCTATCCTTATAAAGCTTTAGTTTCAGAAACATATTATTTCGAGGTCATTAAGTGACTACTAATGACTTATTTATTTAAAAAAATTTATATTTGATTTATAACATTCTATAAACTTCTGCTATATAGCAAAGTGACTCAGTTATACACATATATACATTTTTTTCTCATTATCTGCCATCATGTTCCATCACAAGTGATTGGATATAGTTCCTCATGCTATATAGTACGACCTAAGACTAATGAATAATTAAAAAGGGTGGCATGAATGTCACACGAAGAGCAAAATGACACAAATCAATAACAAGGAAATTCTCTTTTTGTGACATATTGCAAATATAGCCATTAATTCTCCCTACTCTTACTTCACTGGTACTTTTTCAATATGACACCGTAGCTCCTTGTAAAAAGGGTGGAGTCTTTTTAATTAACTGGTGAATCTGCACTTGACCATGTGACTTGCTTTGACTAATGAGATAACAGTTAATACAATGGAAGGAATGACTTAAAATTCCTGTTTGTTTGGGCTTGCGCTTTCTTGCTGATCTTGGGATCATTGATACATCAGAAGAACCACTTAGAACTTCTCAGGCGAGCTCAGATCAAACCATTGACCATGGAAACATGGGAGAGAAATGGCCTATTTTTAAAGTCACTAATTAAATTTTTTTCCCTCACTTTATGAAATATAGCTGATAAAATTTCCCCAAAACTTATGGTCTATTAACTGCAAACCAATATCCTATGAAATGCTTGATAAAATACAGAAATGCATATAATTTGAAACAGGTGAATGGATTTGCAAGGAAGAAAGGAAAATCATTGGTTAAAAAGAGGAGGATAAAGACCAATCTAGAATATGCAAGTGAGCAAAAGCCAACAGCTACTACGAGCAGATCTGAAGATCTCAAGGGATTTGGAGGTTTCCTTTTTGTTTGTGTGTCTTAATTTTCCACAAGAGACAATGCACAAATACTTGAGCATTCAGTTTGGCGGTTTGGGGGACTGCTTTAGTGCAGAGTGACTGAGCATAAAACTGAATTCCCAAAGATCTGTCCCTTCAATTAAATGATAAACTAAATTATAGTTCTCCTTTGGGAGACGTGCCACCTCTGAGAATTCATAACTCCAGCTGGCTTTCACAAAGGATTTAAGTTGTATTACATTTTATGGTGCAAGTAATTACAAACTTAGATATGAATTTAAAGTAGCACCATGTGGCTTAGTGCTTTCATGTGTTTTACAGAACCAGAAGAAGCTCTCTATCAATAAATCACCCTAAAACCAAAGTTTATAGTTTTTGACAAGTAAAATAACAATGAATATGACTTCACCAACAGAATCATGAAAAGTCAAAAAGGAAACATGACTGAGAGTCTGAAGAACAATCAAACAATAGAATCGGACTCATGAAGAATCTCTATGTTGGAACCATCAGTTACAGTGTATATTTATATTGCTCATAATTAAAGTTTAAAAATAAAGGAGGTAATCAAAAACACACACAGGCATTAAAAAAAGTATTAGATATAGGCATGGCTATTTGTAAAAAAATAAAATTTTAGAAATAAAATACTAAAGTTGGTTCAAACTCTGCCCCCCTCCTCCCCTTCCTGGAGTTTGGGGGTATGGCTGAAATTTCCAACCCTCTGATTATACTTCTGTTTCCCTTGGCAGTCAGCCCCACTCTGGGATTATTTAGGGGATTTACAAAAATTACCTAGTTAACACAATAATAGGGGCTTATAAATTACAGAAAATATTCCTTTCATTTTTATAGCTTAATAGCTGTTCCAGGAAAGGTGAACAAAGATTAAATTTATACTTATTACATCACAATATTATAGTCACTAAGTGTGAAGTAGAATGACTAAAAATAAACCTGTGATTGGCATATCATTGTGAAATACTCATCTAAAGTCAAAGCAAATACCTTAAAAGCAGACATAAGAAAGACCTACCTTACTTACAAATAAGCAACTAGATGTTTAGGTTATCTAAACAAAAATAGCAACAACAGAAAAAAAAAGGCAGAAAAACTGTGTATTGGTATTTTCAATATATTAAGAGCGAAAAAAATCTCTTTAAAACTATACCTAGCAAAATACTCTTTTCATAATATGGGTTAAAAAATATATCAAGTAAGTGCTACCAAAAAGACAATTCAAGTAAATACCACAAAGAAATGAAATTCCAAAATGCCATTAAGGTTGTCTTTAAAGCATACATTTCGAAAGAAAAGATAATTATTTCAGGAAAATTCCAGCAGAAAGGAGGATAAAAACGTGATAAACATATGGGCAACTCTAATGAGAGATTTACCTGCATAAAATATTCATATGAATATCTAAATTATGTGGTTAAAAATAATGGAACTAAATAACTGAACAAGAAGAGCACATAAATAACAGTGAGGTTTTCTACTTATAGGGAGTTAAGTATCTGGTATAGATTAAGACCATAAAGATAACAATTAATATCAAATTAAATGTTACGGGTAATTCAAAAATATTTAAATTTCTGCTATATCAAAAAGACAGGAAAATAAAATCTCAATAAAACTGAAAGAAAATTAGCAAATAAATATTATAGAAAATAGAAAATAATAATTTGAGAGAAATAAAAACAACCATATTAGTTACCACCAAAAAAAATCATCCATGGTAAATTATCCCATCACATACCAAGAGTGAAAAAAAGAAAAAAAAATGCTAACTAAAAGAGACACAACTAAAACAAATTAAGTGCAGCTCATAAACCTAATGCCTATTAATAGGTGAAGAGATAAACTTTGGTATAGCAATAATAATAATATAAAATTATGTGAACAAATTAAGTATAGCTATTTGCAACAACATGGACAAATCTTTAAACAAACATGTAAATAATCTTTTTAGTGACGAGGCAAATACTTAAAGGTTATATACACCATACTGTATACGTATAGCACACTTTAAAAAAAATTTACTACAATCTAAAATATATATTGTATATGCCAGTATACATATGAATAGCAATATTAAAGATTATTTATATTTAGATAAGTAGCCAGACGACAGATGATCATAGATAGATAATTAGATAAATGCAGACATATGTATTTAAGGAAATACAAGTGCAGGAAATAGAAATATAAAGAATTACCTAAATGTACACTATTTTTTTTATTTTTTGGCTGCCCCATGGCATATGGAGTTCCCAGGCCATGGATCAGATCCTAGTTGTGACTGCAACCTAAGCTGCAGCTTTGGCAATGCTGGATCCTTAATACACTGAGCCAAGCCAGGGACTGAACCTGCATCCTAATGCTCCCTATATGCCACCGATGCCGCTGCACCACAGCGGGAACTCCAATATACATATAAATTTAACATATATTTAATGGTAGTCATTTCTGTGAAGGAACAACAAAAATAGGGAAACATGCATAGATACTTTAAAAGTATACATGTAATAAATGTAATTGATAATAATACATGTAATTGACTCCGGTTTATGGTGGGCTCCTGGGGTTTTGTTATTAATATTATTTATTAAATTAATAATAGATAGTCATACACGTTGGCTGAGGGATGGAGTCATGACCCAAACTAGCAATAGCTGGTCCAGTCTTTCTCACATCTCATTGCTCTGATGCTGAGACTTCTGTCCTTCCGAGCCTTTATAAGAACACTTGTGACAATGTTGGGATAACCAGGATAATACAGAATAATCTCCCTTTCTTATTAGCAAACTTAATTCCATCTGAAGCCTTACTTCTCCATTGCCATGTTACATAGCACATTCATAAATTCTAGGGATTAAGACATGAACATTAGAAGGGGAGGCCATTATTCTGCCTACACATAGAGGAATGGACTAACAGTGAGTTATAGTGAGACAAAGGCCAAGCATTATGAGCCACTGAACTGAAGTACCTGCTTTAGTTAACACCGCAATAATACAATTCCAAAACAATAAATGAATTCCCACTTTTTGAGGTACAGAATCATGGCTCCTCTTCAATTGGCTATATTTTATGCACTGTTTCTCAAAACTGCCTGTCTAAATTTAAACTGTCATGCCTCGTTTTAAGAGATTAAGATACTATTTTAAATAGCAGGTCCATTATTTTCCCATTTGCCACAGTGAAAATGTATAGTCTCATGTAAAAATGTACATTTAATTGCCTAGGGCTACCTTGAACATAGTACTTTTTGCATCAAACAAACATAAGGTGAAAATATTCTGTAAAAGACAAAGTGAGACGCTGAGACAGAAGATGGGTTGTTGAGCTAGGTGATCTCTTTTCATTTCTTCTCTCTTTTAAGATAGGTTTATCTTAGAAGGGACAGAAATGTCAACTTTTAACAATCTCCTTCTAGGCTGGCTATATTAGGAACTACCAGCATGATCAGTGATATTTTTAGAGTATTTATATCAGTGGTAACTGGACATTTCATTCTGCATGTTGCTTGGAGTCCTTCAGCAGTAAAAATTACTTTCACTTTTGGGGGGAAAATAAAATTTAACATTTTATTCAAGCATGTTGAGTCAAATTATGAGAATTCTACTGTTAAAAATAAGAAAAATAGCATCCTAAAGTTTGATTTGGTTCAATAATTTATTAATAGGTTTTATGAATTTCATTCAAGCTATCTGGAAAGCATTTTAGTTGTTTCAATACTGAATAATTATTAATCTCAGGACTTTCAATTCTAGTGACCTAAAGGTCTCTATGGCTATTCTTCCTGCTACAGGGGCTATGCTAACCACTTTCGGTGATTCAGAGCAAAACAAACATGTGAATTAAAGCCTAGCTTTTGATATATGTGGAAACAGTATAATGATTCAGAAAGAAATAATCCAGAGTATTTTTTGATGGAGCGACTAGGTATTTGTTAGGTTGAATTAAAGAGTACTGAACAGGAAAAAATAAAAACTTTATAATGAAGGGTAAAACTTATAGGGGAAAACATCCTTTTAAATTGGACTTACAGCCAAAACAGAGTAATAAATAGAAGATCAAAAAAAATCACATATGAAAATAAATTAGACCTACATCCTAAAAAAAGCAGAAAGCATACAGACATTTTTAAGCATAAGATCAGACATTCTGGAAGAATCACAGATATGTGGGGAACTAACAGTCCAACTTAAATTCTTTCCTGGAATTAAAAAAATCCTTTTATCAGAAGCTTATAGTAAGTATAAAATGATTATAGATTAGAACAGGTAGCTTTAATATAACTTAAAGCAGATTTTTAAAAGGTAATATTAAAATCCCTCATAAATTTAATAAATTACAGAGATGGTGAAATGTATAGAATTTATCCTGCAAATATGAAAACTCATATTCAATAAATATTGTCTGACCATAAAACTTTTGAATATTAGCCTAGCTTGGATTGTAAGGTGGGAAGACAGCCTAGTATCAGTGATAAAGAGTACGTGATTGTCTTATTCTAATATGTATGTATATAGGTGAACTTATGTATATTACTGATTTTAATATTTCTTAGATTTAAAATTGATTAATTTACTTAAAAAATACTTCACACACACCATCAATTCTCCTTATAACTCAACTCAGAATCTACCATTATCAATTAAGTCACAGTTTAATATGCAACAATTAAGTAGTTCTGAACCATATATGCGTTAACTACTTTTGATGAATGATATTCCAGTTCTTGGTTACATTACTAATTGGTGTAGTGTCTTTTTCTATTAAAATCACTTTAGCTAGTCATTAATTTAATATGTTTTTATCTTGCTAATTTTTTGAATATCAATATAATTTTTCTAATACAGTTTAGTTAAAAAACTCATAGCTTAAAATTATTACCTCATTGAAAGGTTTCTGATATATTTATAAATGCAGATAATATAATGAATTATACCCATTGAAACACTCTAGATATCTCTATTTCCATATAAACCAGCTATACCTCTGATAAGTTTTGTTGATTTTACATATATTTTCAAGGAGTAGTTAACAATAAAATCTGGAGAATTTTCCCCCTTTTAAAAGTTGAACTTTATGGAGTTCCCTTCGTGGCTCAGTGGTTAACGAATCCGACTAGGAACCATGAGGTTGCGGGTTCAATCCCTGGCCTTGCTCAGTGGGTTAAGGATCCGGCATTGCCCTGAGCTGTGGTGTAGGTTGCAGACGTGGCTCGGATCCCGCGTTGCTGTGGCTGTGGCGAAGGCCGGCAGCTACAGCTCCTGTTAGACCCCTAGCCTGGGAACCTCCATATGCCGCGGGTACGCCTCTAGATAAAGGCAAAAAGACAAAAAAAAAACTAACATAAAATAAAATAAAATAAAAGTTGAACTTTATATGAAAATACTTACAATAAATTCAAATCAATATGAACATAATTATTAGTTTAATTCAACAAAAAAATCGTAATTCCTGGTTAGTCAGAACAGGTACGTTTTACTAGATAAATAAGTTTAAAGAGTTGTTTTCTTTCATAGACACAGGCTTAATTGAATGATTTCGGTTTTCTGTGGTTTAATTTTATAAATACTTGCATGGGTATCAGACAATAAAGAAGCATTCATATGTAAAAATAAGAAGAAATGTTCCAATGACTTCAGGGATATTTATCTGCAGATCAAATTCATAAAAATTCCTGTTGGGAGGTCTAAAAGATGCATAATTCAGAACTCCTCTGAATCAAGGAAATGAGGCCCTGAATAAAACTAAGGTCATTTACAGGAAAGGAAAATCACTTTCCAAAATGACACCAGACCTAAATAAAACACAGAAATAATTTATTAATTACATATCTTTAGAAAAATAAAGAAAACAGATACGCTAAACGTGAGAGTAAATAAGAGAAACACCCATGCACATGTATGAATGCATGTGCACACAAACACACACAGGATGACACATTAAGAAAATGAGCAGACCTGGGTGAGAGTACTTCTTTGTGGCTAGAAAACACTTTAAAAACATCTGAACTGCGAGTACACAGAAAAAAGAAGGTAAAACAGAATGAAGATAGCACTGCTTTTGTTATCTCTGCTTTTAAAGATTAAGCTATTAAATTTTGTTCAAATCTCATTCTGTATTTTGGTATTCATTAATTAGCACGTGCTTATCTAGCACATTTCAACATGTTATCATAAGTGCCTAAGAAATAATTAAACATAACTGGGAGGACAAATAATTCTTCCCTTTTTGGAGTTCTATTTAAGGCTGGAATAAAGCACTGATTTGCATGGGTGAAACAAATATTTCTTTACAAGTTACTAAAATCAGTTCATAAATGGTTAGTTTGCAATAGGATAATTCTTTCTAATAGCTGATATGGAAAACACCAAGAGGGTAATATCACATCCTGATATTCCTCCTTTTTTTCTTTCTGTTCAGTCTCTCTGACTCTGGGAGACTCAAAGCACCTGCGGGATCAGAGCCAAACATTTTCTCTAAAGAGACCAGAAGTACAGCACAGGGCACTCTTCCCAAAATTCTGTGCTAATCTATATGGGAAAAGAATCTGAAAAAGAATGGATACATGTATATGTATTATTGAATCTTCTTTGTTGTACCGCATAAATTATTATAACATTCTAAATCATCAATAAAACTTAAAGAAATGGAAAAAAAAGAGACGGGAAGACTGGAATCCTAATGTACAAAATTAATTATTAGAGTGAACATATGAGCTATTAATTAGAAATTAACCATTAGGATGGGAAAATTCTTCATCACTTACGTTTCTAAAGAGATATATCTTTTATATACTTGGATGTTTTTGCAGCTATTGTTGATTTTTGTATTTAATGAAGTATTTTTATTTTTCATTGGTGTAATGAAAGAATAAGCTTAGTTTTTTGTTGTTTTGTTTTTGTCAACGGAATCAATCTTTCTTTTATTATTTTAATGTCATGATATTATAAAGCCCTTATGTTGGACATATGATATTTTCATTAGTCTAGCAAAAAGATATGCAAATTTCATATATCAATAAAAGTTTTTGAATTAATGAATAGATTAATGGACAAACAAATCCAATTTCATAATAGACACTAATAGTTGCCACATTGTTGTATAAATATTAGAATACATAAAAGAAAATACCAGAAGAAACTAGTTTATAATATCTACCTCATAAATCATTAGAAAACACAAGAGCTAAAAGTAAAACATCACAAAAAAGAAAAAACAAAGAATCCCAAGAAGGAAAATAAGGCAGCAGACAAAAACAATCCAAATACTGGCAGAACTTTGATTTTCACAAGTTGTTAAAAAGTTGGTCAGTCATTTAAACTGTACTAAAAATTGACCTCAAAGTGTGCACAAAGATTATTCGGGAAAAATAGCCATACCAACAAACCAAAACACAGCCCCAAATTTGAGGGTGGAAATAGTAATGTCCGAAAAAGGAGAGAGCAGAGCAAGTCAATGTTAGATTAAGGTCTCTTGTGAGAAACATGGGATGAAATGATTAAGGCAATGCAATCATAGCTGATTATACTAAAGTATTTAGTCTCCAGGTTTGACATGGATTTCTACAAGCAAAATAACAGAAATTATTAGAATTTTGGAATCATATTTGTTGCTTTATTAGAACACAGCAGAAAACGGGGAATTCACTTAAGTCATATCACAGTTTGTTATCTGATGCTTACTCTTATATTTAGCAACACTGATATAGATTTAAGCTTAACAATTATACAGTAAACAAAAGACTTATAATCTGCATTATGGCAAAAAGAATAACAGAGGTTTACAATAGAAGAATGTTGTTTTCTGGAATGCCAAATTGCTACAAAATTTCTTTCCTGAAGTTTGTACATTTTTACTTTATGTTTGTATACATTATGTTTTTTGTGATTTTTAAAAAATTATCATTAATCAAAACTAATAATTTATATATGTATACATACACGTTTTACACACTCGTATACAATAGTAACTACATGGAAATATAATAATATTAATAATATAACTATGTGGAAATAAGAGTTTTAAAAAAATTTGATAAATGTTCAAATAGAATATACAAAACTGTCAAAAGTTGCTGAAAAAAAGGATCAGTACTTGTTTTTATCTCTCAGTGTTATAGGAGTCAATTCTTTTTTCCTTGTTGAATGTTTTTCATTTTTCTAAAAATTAAACTCTTATAGATTGAGATAAAAACCTCAGCGTCTTCATACTTAAATATTTTCTAGACTGAAGATGATTTGGCAGTAGAGCAGTGTCTGACCTGTCACATAGGCTAGTGTGATTTACTAGAAGGCTCCTAGCTTTCATAGGCTACTTACTCCAGATCAGTGATTTTTTTTTTTTCTTATTACAAGTATTTATCACTGATACTGTTCTGGAGCATCTCACAGCTTCGAAATTACTAAGGAACCTTACAATGATTTTAAGACGCTGAAAGAAGCGTGGAGTTTCTCTTCACTTTATGTGCAAATCCAGAAAGGTTTTTGGGGTGTGATTTTCTAAATCTGTACTTTTTTAAAGAGAAGAAAAGAATCTATTTTCTTTCCACTCTTCAATGTAAAAGGTTTGATAAATTCTAACATCAAAATCTCCAGAGAGCAAACTTTCCAAAGTATAAAAATTTTAATGCAAATCTCTTTTACTGCCTTCCAAATTTTAATACTAAACTCAGAAACCAATTCCTTACTGCCCAAAGGTTATTTCTAAATTGAATAACAATAAACCTCTGTGGAACTAACGAAATAATTTTATGTCACTGTTCTTTTAGACTTACAGACAATCTGTTTCTTTAAGGAATACAAACGCTAACACATTTTCCCCTGGATTTACCTTAGCTTGCAAATTATCAGTTTGAGGGCCTCCAACAACTAAAACAGCTATGTGGTTTTCAAAAGATTTAGCATTTTTCCTACATTTCTGAAATAATACAGTATTTGTAAGAGTTCTTCCTGAAAGAGAAATATGATCTAATCTCAAAATCCTTTATTAATAATGTCGGAGTTCCCATCGTGGGGCAGTGGTTGACGAATCCGACTAGGAACCATGAGGTTGCAGGACCGATCCCTGGCCTTGCTCAGTGGGTTAAGGATCCTGCGTTGCTGTGGTTGCGGTGTAGGCCAGCGGCTACAGCTCCGATTAGACCCCTAGTCTGTGAACCTCCATATGCCGCAGGTGTGGCCCTAAAAAGACAAAAAGGCAAAAAAAAAAATTTAGTCTGTGTACTCAGTCCTTTACTAAGCATGCAACCTCTGTGAGCTCAAAAGAGAAAATGCTTTTTTATATCACACTGAATACTTACAAGGCATTTTAATTATGTATTTATGATGGATAGTTTATTATTTATAAATATATTCACATCTTTTTTTTCTTTTTTGTCTTTTGTCCTTTTCGGGCTGCACCTGAGGCATATGGAGGTTCCCAGGCTAGGGGTTGAATCGGAGCTGTTGCTGCTGGCCTACACCACAGCTCACAGCAACACTGGATCCTTAACCTACTGAGTGAGGCCAGGAATCAAACCCACAAACCTATGGTTCCTAGTCAGATTCGCTCACGCTGCGCCACCACAGGAACTCCTCATATTCTCTTTTTAATGTAATTAGTATATTGTATTATTTTCCTCTAATAAGCTTGATAAGCCATCAGATCCTGCTGACCTGCCAGTTAGTATAATAGCATTTGAATAATAAACACTGACTCAGAAACATCATTTCATAGTAACAATCAACATAAGTTGAAATGATATCATTTGAAGATCCAAATACTATTTTTTGGAAAAAAAAAGAAGAAAGTTAATTCTTTTGACAAAATTTGTCCTATAAATTTGGGCTTTGTAGTAATAATGAGTCCAATAAAAATAACAAATAAAAGAAGTCACATGTAAAACATGACATCGACTCAATTGACATTTTATTTTTACAGAAAAAAATTCAAGCCCAAAAATGTGTCAATGAAATAGGAATTAGTAAATTGCCTAAATGGAGTTTTTTCTAGAAAGGACTTTTTCAACAAATGTATATCAATAGTGATAAAATTTCAAGGGGAATTTTTAAACCCACAACATGGATTTGACATCTTTTGTCAATAAAGTGCAGTGAAGTTTTACACCACTTCAAAATATTAAAAATGAACAGTGCTACAGTTAGGATACTCTCCTATGTTGCAGCAGATCAAATTTCTTTCTCTTTCTATCTTCTTTCCTTCCTTCCTTCCTTGCTTCCTTCCTTCCTTCTTTCCCTTCTTCCCTCCCTCCCTCCTTCCTTCCCTTCTTCATGTTTTTTTTCCTAAAAGGCCTCATCTGTGGCATGTAGAAGTTCCCAGGCTAGAGGTCAAATCAGAGCTGTACTTGCTGGCCTACACCAAGGCACAGGATTGCAGGATCTGAGATCTGAGCCACGTATGTGACCTACACCACAACTCAAGGGAACACCAGATCCTTGAATCCCTTAAGTGAGGCCAGGGATCAAACCCGCATCCTCATGGATACTAGTAGGATTCATTACCACTGAGCCACAATGGGAACTCCCCAGATCAGATTTCTTTTTTGCTTTTTTCAAATGATCTTAATCAAATAATCTTTCTTTAATGTGTAGAGTTCTTTTTGTACATTCTTCTCTGTGGTAGAAGAGTGGTATTCTAATAACAAGATTATCTCTCCTCTTTTTCCTTTTCACATAAACTAACTTTCTCAGATTACCAACAGTTTAAGTATAAAAATATTATGGTATTTGTCCCTTTTTTTTTTGTCTTTTGTCCTTTTAGGGCCACACTTGCGGCATATGGAGGTTCCCAGGCTAGGGGTCTAACAGGAGCTGTAGCTGCCGGCCTTCACCACAGCTCACAGCAACGCCGGATCCTTAACCCACTGAGCAATGCCAGGGATCGAACCCTCAACCTCATGGTTCCTAGTCGGATTCGTTAACCACATAGGAGCCACAACGGGTACTCCTATGGTATTTGAATAAAAATAAACCAATGTATTAGTCTGTGCAAAGTATTTGCCACAATTACTATGCTAATGCTACTTTTCCTAATTACCTGATCTTTATTTTTTAATTTTTTAATTAAATTTTATCTTTTTAATAATGATTTTTATTTTTTCCATTACAGCTGGTTTATAATGTTCTATAAATTTTCTACTGTACAGCAAAGTGATCCAGTCACACATACATGTATACATTATTTTCCTCACATTATCATGCCCCGTCATAAGTGACTAGATACAGTTCCCAGTGCTATACAGCAGGATCTCATTGCTTATCCATTCCAAAGGCAATACTTAGCATCTATGAACACCTAATTCCCAGTCCATCCCACTCCCTCCCCATCCCCCTGGGCAACCACAAGTCTCTTCTCATGTCCATGACTTTCTTTTCAGTGAAAAGGTCCATTTGTGCCATATATTAGATTTGAGATATAAGTGATATCATATGGTATTTGTCTTTCACTTTCTGACTTCACTTAGTATGAGAGTCTCTAGTTGCATCCATGTTGCTGCAAATGGCATTATTTTGTTCTTTTTATGGCTGAGTAGTATTCCATTGTGTCTATATACCACATCTTCTTAATTCATTCGTCTGTCGATGGAAATTTAGGTTGTTCCCAAAAAATATGGATTGCTTCACGAATGTGCTTGTTATCTGTGCATAGGCACCATGCTAATCTCGGTATTGTTCAATTTCAGCATATGTGCTGCCAAAGCGGGCACCTGATCTTTGCTTTTTTAAACCTATCTCATTGTATGTATTACACTGAATCTGTGTTATGGTTGCATGTGTTCCATGTGTTTTTTTTTGTTTTGGCTGCACCCACAGTTTGGAGGTCCTGGGCCAGGGATCAAACCCAAGCCACAGCAGTGAGAAAGCCAGATCCTTAAACCACTGTGTCACAAGAGAACTCCTGTGTTCCATTTTTTTAACATGACGGAGCCATGAGAATGGTGTTTTCCTGTCAAGTACTTGGAGGAAGCAACTTCTTGGCTAAAAATGGATTAAACCAGTAAAGAAAATATTTGGGGGACTTTATATTCAATGGAACAATGTTAATATGGCGCAAACACCTAGACTTTTAGTCATATTTATTAAAATTATTTTAATTTAATACTCTTTTCTTAAAAATTACTATTCCTACACATGTGTCATCCAGTGTAGACTTTATTAGCTCTTGAGAACTTAAAATATGACTCGTTCAAATTGAGATGCTTTCTAAGTATAAAATGCACATCAATCTTGAAGACTTTGTATTAAAAAGTAAAACATATAAATAGTATCATATAGAATAACTGTTAAATAACAATATTTTAAAATAGGCCAAAGTATCATTAAAATTTTTACACACTCCTCTTTACTTTTTTAAATGATTAGAAAATTTTAAATCACATGTTGTTTGCATTAAATTATTATTGAACAGCTGCTATAAACAATTTGACTTCGCCTGAAACCAAGTTTTACTCATAAAAGAAAGAAAATGTTGCCATTATATTTGCATTAAATTTCCATACTTCCTGCATATTTGTGTGAATGAGAGAATAATCAAAGTGTATTTGTTTCATAAAGAATAAAATGCTCATATGCATTATTGTTTCTAACTTTCTAAACAAAAGCTTATGTTTTTGATCAATGAATATAGAAATTATAGATACTAATCTAGATTTATACAGAGAAAACCACAACACGATTAGGGTTGGAAAAGTAGTATCTGTATAATATTGTTACATTCCTGAAGAAGAATATCCTGTTCTTATATTTTTAGCAAAGCAAGACATCAATCAACAGAATAGCTCAAACATACACTTGTTAAATAAACAGTAGTTGTAAAGGGACTTGCAGGAAGAGTACTTGAGCATACTGTAAGCATCCAGTGACCTTTCATAGATCTCTAAAGGATATTGAGGTCTTTGCTATAATAAAATCTTGTTAGGACTAAAATATCAATGACAAAACCAGTAGAAACTAAGTGAAAAAAGAGTATTTAGTAAAGAAAAACCTCTCATAAAAGCAAAAAAAAACTTTAAACTCAAGGGCATAAGCTCAAATACTTTATTTTTTTTCTTTTTTGCTGTTAATAGAACAGGAAAATCTATTTTCTTAGTCTATCAAAATGATTTTGACTTGCCATATGTATTAGTCTTTTATTGCTGCTCTAAAAACTGAGCACAACATAGTGACTTAAAATTAAATGATTTAGAACAACATAAGGTGCTGCCAGCACTGTGCTCCTTCTGTAGGAATTAGGTAGAATTTACTTCCCAGCTTTTCTGTATTCTAAGTGCTCTCCCCATTTCTATACTACTCTGAATCCTCATGCCCAAATAATCTCTCCATCTCTAGGTTATTCACTTAATTATATATGCAAAGTCCCTTTGCCATGTATGTAAACATACTCTCAGGTTTATTCTGCTTACCATACCATATTATCACCAGAAAATCATGGAGTATTCTAGCAACTGTAATTATAAAAGGTATGTCATCACTCTTAACTTCATAAAAGAAGACTATATCATATAAATTAGTCAATTATGATAGCTTTTTGGTTAATGCTCAGTTCTTTTACATTTCTAGAAAGGCTAGATGTCCATAAAACAATTTTTAAAAATGTGACAATATTTTTTGTTGTTTAGATCTTTGGTGCCATATCCCAAAATCATTGCCAAGCCCAATATCATTTTATCTTTTCCTCTATGCTTCATTCTAGTTTTACAATTACAGGTGTTTAAATATTTAATCCATTTTAAGTTGATAGTTGTGTATAGTCTAAGATGGTAGTCTAGGTTCATTCTATTTTTTTTTAATCTTTTTCTTGTGAATATCCAGTTTGCTCAACACAATTTGTTGAAAAGACTATCCTTTCTCCATTGTGTATTCTTGAAACCTTGTCAGAGATCTGCTGATCATGTATGTATAGGTTTACTTTATTTTTTAGTGTTTCTATTCCATTCTCTTTATCGAGCAAGAAAAGCAAAATTCGACATGGACTACATTGAACTAAAAAGACTACACGGAAAAGAAACTGATGAAAGGCAATCTACGGAAAAGGAGAATATACTTGTGAGTCATATATCTGAATAGGGGTTGATATTTAAAATATATAAAGAACTCTCACAACTCAAAAGCAAAAGAAAGCACCTCAAGAAATCTAATTAAAGATAAACAAGGTACTGGGAGTTCCCTTCGTGGCTCAGTGGTTAACAAATCTGACTAAGAACCATGAGGTTGAGGGTTTGATCCCTGGCCTTGCTCAGTGGGTTAAGGATCCGGCATTGCCCTGAGCTGTGGTGTAGGTTGCGACGCGGCTCAGATCCCTTGTTGCTGTGGCTGTGGCGAAGGCCGGCAGCTACAGCTCCTGATAGACCCCTAGCCTGGGAACCTCCATGTGCCGCGGGTGCGGCTCTACATAAAGGCAAAAAGACAAAAAAAAAAAAAAAGATAAACAAGGTACTTGAATAGACGTTTTCCCAAAGAAGACAAAAAAAGTGACCAACAGGTTTATGAAAAGTTCAACGTCATAAACCATCACAGAAGTATAAATAAAAACTACAATGAGATATACTTCACACTTGTTAGGATGGCTACTGACAATCAAACAAACAAATCAAAAACAACCTAAAGATGCATTTGGCAAGGATGTGGAAAGGTCAGAACCCTTCTGTTCTGAGAGAATGTTGAACACAGTTATTTAGCATCATGCCCGTAATGCATGTGTACAATACTGGAAATGGGTAGCTGGGTAAAATATACACTATGTCTTTCTGAAAGTGAAGCAGACTGAAAGCGGAGAGAGGATGTTGGAACAGGCACTGAACAGATCATAATAGGGAGATACATAACAGCAAACTATTTTCTAGTCATTGATTGGATAAAGTTAACAACTTTAATAATATTGGGTAGAGAATCCTCAATAAGGAGTGTCATGGATTATGTTATAATCTACTGTTGGACACCATTCATCTCTCATCAGGATGGAGCAGTGACCAAACTGGGTTGCTAAAGGGAAAGACAACAGGCACAAGGGCCCCTTCCCTTAGTAAGTGTCTATGATAGTACTTTATTCCTGTAGGCTTTGTTTTATTTTAATTTGGATTGTGTTGGCTATTTTCACTAAGTAAGAAGGAGTTCCATGTGATACCATTTTGCTGAGTTAATTCTAAGTGTCCAGGACTTAATTATACTTGAATTTATTGTTTACTGGGCTAGAACTTTCATGTTCACTGTAGGATACTTTAGGGCCACAAATATTACAGTCATGTACAATTTACACAAGGAGGCATTTCCAGTGATTAAAGATTACCTGCTGCCTTCTATTTTACCTGTTCTTCTATTCTGGTACTTTGTTGTACTTCATCCCACATTTGGGAAAAAAGAAAAAGAAAAAGGGAGTGATGTCAGCAGTAAAACATCAAAATGGAGACAGAATCCTAATCCTAATTTGATCCTGATATACTGACAGGTATATTTCCTAATGCCTTTGTTCAAAAGTGAAGAGCACAATTTCTGCTACTCAAAGAGAAATGGTAAATATGAAACCAAAGTGCCACTAAATTATTAGTTCAGTCTGCGTATTCGGGATTTCTTAGCAGTCTGGTAAATCTGTTCTGCATCAGGTAATGTGGACTCAAAGTACAACATATATACACAATCCTTTCCACCAAAACTCAGGTGTTTACAAGGCAGGAATGAGCGTGGCACTGTGCAAATAAGAGCTAAGAAAGCAAGCCAAAAAATAATCAGAATCATTGGTCTTTGACAGGGATCACCAAATTTGCTGTTTCAGAAACACTGACTCAGCAGATCAACATATGAAAGCCTTCAAAGACACAAAACATAAAAATCCAAACTACCAACCAACAAAACACAAAACACATGAAATTGAAAGAACCAGGTGTAGATGTGTAATATCTCTTGGGGACTTTGTTTATTCAAAACAATACCCCAAAACATAGATGGACTCACAAAAAACCTCTTCTCACTGAGGATATCACCATTACAGTCTTGTGTGCAAAATTGCAGTGTCCTTTCAAAATATTATCATACATCTTTAAGTGTAATGTATACATAGAAAGAGTCATGAGTTTTTGCTTTTTACTCTGTGCAACTGATTTGTAATAAGTTTTACAGCATGGTTTCCATATCAATACATATAGATTTGTTTCACAAATGGCTTTTGTAATTAATTTCATTTCCTGTTACAACAGACTATCATTAGTCTCCTTAACTGGTTTTTTAATTAAACACTTTATTTTGGAATTAGTTGTAGATTCACATGCAGTTGTAAGAAATAAGACAGAGATAGCCCTACCATTTACATATTTTTCTCCAAAGGTAATATCTTGCAAAACTCTAACAGAATACTCTAACCAGGATACTGGCATTGCTACAGAGAAGGCAGAGAACATTTCCATCACCCCAAGGGGCCCTGGGGCTACTGCTTTATAGCCACACACACCTCACTTCCCTCCTGTCCCTACTCTCCTTAGGTCCTACAGTCTGTAATCACTTTTTCCATTCTATTATTTCATCATTTCAAGAAATGTTATATATATAAATGGAATAATGCAGTATGTAACTATTTAGAATTTTTTTTAAAATGCAGCATTATTCTATGGAGATTTATAAGGAGTTCTAGATGTATCAAATAGTTGAGGGTATGCCTTTACCAGTTTGTTTAATCATTTATTTGTTGAAGGTCATTTGAATTGATTCCAGATTTTGACTATTACAATAATAACAGTGCTTTAAATATTTATGACATTTTTGTGTATATAAGTTTTCATTTATCTGGGATAAATGCGCAATGGGAAGATCATATGACAGTTATATGTTCAGTTTTTAAGAAACTATCAAGCTATTTTCCACAGTGGCTATACCACTTTACATTCCCATGTGCAACTGTAAAATTGATTCAATTTCACTGCATCCTATCCAGCATTTTGTATCATTTTAAAAGAATTTTAGCCATTCTGATAAAAAGTTGGATAGAAAATTATGCTTTTAATGTGCACTTACTTAATGACTAATGTTGAATGTCTTTCAAGTGTGTGTTTGCCATGTGCAGAGACTTGTGGTTGTTAATTTTACATATCAACTCAACTAAGACACGGTACTGAGGTATTTGATCAAAGACCAGTGTTATCTGGATAACACTGTGAAGGTCGTTTTAGGTGAGATTAGAAATTAAAATAGTAGACTTTGAGAAAAGCAAACTACCCTTCATGATGTGAATGGACCTTTTCTATTGAAGTTTGGGAAAAAAAAAAAAAGAGGTCTCTTGAGGAAGACAGAATTCTGTCTCCAGAATGACTCTGAATTCTAGCTGCAATGTTACCTCTTCCAGTCTGCCAGACTACCCTGCAGACTGTTGGGATTTGCCATGCGCCTAAACCACAAATAAGACAATTCCTTAAAAAAGATCTCTCTCCTTATACATACATTCATTCTACTGTTTCTGTTTCTCTGGAGAACCTTGAGTAATACAGTTCAACTCAGTGAAATATCTGTATTCTGCCCACTTCCTAATTATTCAGCTGTTGAGTTTTGAGTTTTTAATGTATTCTATAAACCATTTGCTGTAGAATTGTAGTTTGCAAATATTTCTCCTAGGATGTAGCTTGTCTTATCATTTATTTAACAGGGTGTTTTGCCAGGCAGAATTTTTTATTTTGATGAAATCCAATTTGTCAAAACAAAAACAACCACAAAACTCAAACTCTTACCCAGAATTCCATATCTAGTACAACTATCCTTCATATGAAGATAAAACATTCTATAAATAAATAAAATGTAAATTTCTAGCCATCAAATGTGAACTGCAAATAACATTAAATAGGTTATTTAAGATAAGAAGAAATGACATCAAGTAGACAGATATGGGAAGAAATAAGGGGCATGCAAAACTTTAAATACAATCCTCAGCTGAACTGTCTGTAATGTGTGTAGATGTAACATACATGAAAATCACTATACCACTACACAAAGGATAAGGGTGGCCAAAAACACCTGTAGCAAGACTTTTACATTTTATGTAACAGATTAAAAGGGTGACTGTGATAGGTAAAGGATGTATTTTTAAAACTGTTTTAATTAAAGTACTGTTGATTTACAATATTATATTAGGGTGGTTCAATATTTTATAGATTATACTGAATTTAAATTATGACAAAATATCGGCTATATTCCAAGGATGCATTTTTAATCTCTTGAGAAATCATTAAAAATGTAAAGAGGTATAGCTAAAAAGTCAAGAGAAGAAATAAACTAAAACAGCTTTTCAAAAACCACTAGATAAATCCAAAAGGAACCCAAGAGCGGGGCAGAAGGATCTGTACGGCAGATCGGGCAAACAACAAGTAGTAAAATAGACCTCAATTCCACAATTTATATTAATTTTGCTTAAAATTAAGAATATAAATACTTCAAGGGAAAGCAAGTTAGATTGGATTAAAATCAAATTAGATTGTATTAAAACCCAAGTATATGCTCAGTATAGGGTCATACTTTGAATCTAAAACACTGATAGAATAAATGAAAATGATAAAAAATTTATCAAACAAGAATAAATATAAGAAAATACTAGGTTATAAAAACAGTGGGAATATTAGGTATCAAGGCAAAGACTATTACCAAAGATTATAAAAGTTTCACATATCAGGAAGATATAAATTCCCAGTAAGTATAAATCATGTAAATACCTAATAACATAAAAAATATATAAATCAAAAGCTCACAGAACTTAAAGTAGTAGAGCTAAATTCAAAAGAACAGTAGATTTTAACAAACATCTCTCTGGAATTGATAACTAGACAAAAAACTGTAAGGCTGTGGAAGGTGTAAATATAGTCATTACTCTATTATAAAATAATATACCCCAAAACTGCAGAATATTTATTCTGCACACAGAGTTTTCATCACAATAGCATATTTCATCACAATATGCGTGTGTCAATAATTTCAGAGAAATATTAAGTATATTCTCTGAAAGTGCTGATATTAAAATAATAATTAAATATAAAAGACATTAGTAATCACCCATATGTTTGAAAATTTTAAAAATCATTTCCAAATAACTCATTAGTCAACTTAAAAAATATACACAACTTAAAAGTTGATAGTAAAGTTTTATTTGGGGCAAAGTGAGGACTGTAGCCAGGGAGGCAGCATTTCAAATAGTCCTGAAATAATGCTCCAAAGAGGTAGTGGGGGGACGTCGTAATACATGTGATTTTGGTGACAGGGGGAGGTACATGCAACCATGCACACACTTTACAGAAAGTTGCTGCAAGTTTCATGAAGGTTAATGTAGTCACAAGGAGCAGACATCACCATGAAGGATTTTAGTGCTTTTCTAGATACAAGGAGATGCAAGAATTGGGCTCATAAAATCTTCTCCTAAAAATACTGAACTATGTGAAGACCTGTTCCACCAGTTTTCTCAGAGCACAGAGCGCCTCACTCCTGATTTCCACCCTGAGCTCTTTCAGGGGATGCAAGGGTCTGCAGCTATGCGGCTTACGATTCAATCCGTGTAGAGGCAAATGGCAAGTGCCAAACTCCAGTTAGCACATGAATCAAAAAAATAATCACGGGGTAATCATAAAATATTTTGAAATTAATTATATTAAAATCTCAATATATCTACATTTGTGGAGTGGAACTAAAATAGTGATTACAGAGAAGCACAGACATAAATACTGATATTTTTAAAATAAAAGAACACAAATCACATATCATAAAATGTTAAATGAGGTTGAGTAATTTCAATTGGCTACAAATAGAAAGAAGGAAATGATAGGGTGAAAGCACAAAAAGAATAAACAGAACAATCATAACAGAAGTAACAGAGAAAGCTGACTCTTAGAACATGCACAGTAGCAAAACAAAATGAAAGGAAGACAGGCTGGGAGAGAGCAAAAGTTACCTAAGTCAGAAATAAAAGAAAGGATATGGATACTTTTCATCCTACAGACAATAAAAGGTAATAAACAGATTTTCATGAACAATTCTCTGCCAAGAAATTTGACACTCTTGAAAAATCACAACTTACTACATTTGACACACAATTGCCCTCTACCAACTAAAGAAATTAAATTTGTTAGAAACATTACTGCAAAGAAAACTTGAAGCCCATATGCTTTCACAGCTGAGTTCATGCAAATATTTATGAAAGAACTGATAGCAACCATATACCATATCGTTCATAAAAATAAAGATGAAAACTTCCCAACTCATTTTATGAAAGTCGAATAACAACTGATGTGGAAACAAGATTATGAAGGATTGACTCGCACCCCTCAAAAGATATGTTGAAGTTCTAACCCCTAATACCTTAGAATGTGATCTTATTTAGAAATAGGGTCTTTGCAGATGGTATCAAGTTATTCCGAGGTCTTATGATTACAGCAGTCTCTAGTTCACAGGACTGGTCTCCTTATAAAAAGAGAAGATACAGACCTGTGAGAAAAAGATCACGTGACTGGAGGGGCATTGCAAGGGTTTCCAGCAACCACCAGAAACAAGGAAGAGACAAGGAAGGGTTATTCCTACTGATTTAAAGAGAGCATGTCCTTGATGACACATCAGTTTTGTACTTTTAGACTCCAGATTTGTGAGGCAATTAAGTTTTGTGGTTTTAAGCAACCCAGTCTGAGTTATTTCGTTATAGCAGTCTTAGGAAACTAATATATACGTCAAAACAGTAAAAGCTAAGAAAATAATACATCATGAAACAGATGCCAAATTCAAGAAAAACATTTTAAAAGTGAAAGTAATATATTCAAAGAAAAATAACTTACTACAAGTAGAACTTGTTCCAAGAATATAAGATTAGTTTAGCATTAAAAAAGTCCATTAGTGAAATTCACTATATTAAGAAAATAAAGGAGAAAAACAATGATATCTCAACATATACGGAAAATTTTCTTGACAAAGTTCAGCATTCATCTATGACTAAAAGCTCTTAGAAAACTGAATAGAAGAAAATGTCAGTATGCCAAAGATATCTACAAACAGCTACAGTTATTGTAATATTTAACTGTTCAATACTGGACTACCTGTTACGGCTCAGCAGAAACAAATCTGACCACCATCCATGAGGATGAAGGTTTGATCCCTGGCCTCGCTAAGTGGGTTAAGGATCCGGCATTGTCCTGAGCTGTGGTGTAGGTCACAGATGTGGCTGGATTCAGCATTGCTGTGGCTGTGGTGTAGGCTGGCAGCTGCAGGTCTGATTAGACCCCTAGCCTGGGAACATCCGTATGCCATGAGTGCAGCCCTAAAAAGACCAAAAAAACCCTCAAAAAACAGTGAAATATTACTTTTCCCCTTAAATCCAGGAGCAAAAGGAGGGTGTCCATTTTCACCACTTATGTTCCTTCATTTATTCCTTCTCTATTGTTCATCTTTTTTTTCTTTTTAATGTAGACCTAAATTTCTGACCTAAGCTATTTTCCTTCTCTGAAGAATTTCTTTTAACATTTCTTACGAGACAGGAGTTCCCTCTGTGGCGCAGTGGTTAACGGATCCGACTAGGAACCATGAGGTTGCGGGTTCGATCCCTGGCCTTGCTCAGTGGGTTAAAGATCTGGCGTTGCCGTGAGCTGTGGTGTAGGTCACAGACGTGGCTCGGATCCTGCGTTGCTGTGGCTGCAGCGTAGGCCAGTGGCTACAGCTCCAATTAGACCCCTAGCCTGGGAACCTCCACATGCCGCAGGTGCGGCCCTAAACTGACAAAAGGCAATAAAAAAAAAAAAAATTTCTTACGAGACAGATTCAGAGGCAACTTCCCTCGGCTTTTGTCTGAAAATGTTTCACTTCTTCTTCACTTTGAAGGATCACTGAACTCGACATAAGCTTCTAGGTTCATGCTTTTTTTCTTTCAGTAGGGTAAAATGTTTCACTGCACTCTCTCCTTGCTTACATGGTTTTTAAAGAGTCTGGCTATAATTTTTCCCCTTTCCCTCTAGGTAAGGTTTCACTGACCCCTTAATCCCAATCCTTGGATTCTTTCAAGATTTTCTCTTTGTCTGTGGTTTAGCATGGATTGAATACAATATGCCTAGATGTAGGGGTTTTGTTGTTGTTGTTGTTTTGTTGCTTATTATGCTTGGTGTTCTCTGAAATTCCTGGGTCTATGGTTTGGTTTTGGAAATTTCTCAACCAGTATTATTTTCAAATACTTCTTTCCTTCATTTCCTTTTTTTCTCTCTCTCTCTCTTTTTCCCCCCTTGGCCAATTCCACGGCATGCAAAAGTTCCAGGGTCAGGGATCAAACCTACACCACGGCAGTGACCTCAGAAGTGACACAGAAGTGACAACGCCTTACTCTTAACCTGCTAAGCCACCAGGGGACTCCATCTTTACGCAGTATTATTCCCTTTATAATCATCTCACAGATCTTAAATATTCTGTTCCATTCATTTCTTCTCTTTGTATTTCAATATGAAAGGTTTCTATTTTCATATCTTCGAGTTCAGAGTGCATCGGTCCTTTGCTCTGCATCGAGTCATCTAAAGCATTCTTCTTTTCTGTTTTCCATTTTCCTTTGATTTTTAGCATATTCTTTTATTCTTAGAGTTTTTATCTTTCTGCTTACATTTCCATCTCCTTGCATCATTGTCCATTTTAACCATCACAGTCTTTATCATAAAATCTTATTTTAAATTCCCATCCTGCTTACATTGAAATCTCTACTGTGGCTGAGCCCAGTTTGGATGTTTGCTTTGTCTCTTCAGACTTTCTTTCCCTTTTAGCATATCTGGTAATTTCTGATAAAAGTCAGGTGTTGTATTGGGGATAAGAACAGAGGTAAACAGGTCTTTTACCACAGTGTGAAGTTTTATGTCTATCTGACTAGGAGTTGGTATGTGTTTAATGTACGTGTAGCTGTAGGTGTCAGAGGCTTCAGTTTCATTCTGTGTCCTGGCTTTTTGCTCCCCTGCTGTCTTTGAGTTTCCCTAGAAACTCCTTTTTAAATGGAGTCTGTGTCTTTCAGCTCCACCCCACTGTTATTACCCTGGAGCCCTGCTGATACAGCAGTACAGTGCTGGGGTTGGGGGGAAACTTAATATATGTTTAATGATGCAAAAACAAGCGGCGAAATCATTAAATCTTTCTATGAGACCTCTTTATTTTGTATACAAATTAAGAAAGAGGTTAATAAACTAATAAAACCAACGGCTATTGGGTTTTGGCCATGGTGAAGTCATTCAAATTCACATATTTTCTTCCTAAAAATGTCTGGACTCAAGATATTTCTAAAGCTGTATATGACAAAAAAATACATTAAATTAATTTTAATTTAGTTTATTCAAATATTAAAAATTAACTTAATTTTTTGGGGGGATCCTCAATGAAATTTATTTTAATACTATCATAAGGCCTTGCAATAGTTTTCCCAAGTGTAGTCATTTACATAAAGCTATAAATAGCTGTAACAGGATAAAAAGCATCCTGTAATTTACTTTTTACAAATTCTACACCAAGTGGCAGGAGAGTGAAAAAATGTATACAGTTGTGGCTACTTGTATTTTTGAAGCCTTGCTTCTTCTTCAGAGTGATGCCAAAATACTGTAAATTCCCCAAGAGACTATTTTGTAACAAGGTACAAAATGTATTTACCTACAAAAATCCAGTGTCAGATATGTAATCTCTTGTACGGAACATCAGAGAGAGACCAGACGCACTGTCAGACAGTATCTGTGATGGTGAGGATGAATGGATAAAAGTCTCTTGGGCCTTTTTTTTTGTCAGTTATTTTCAAGTTTTTCTTAGTTGTGTCTGACAGTGTTATAAGTCCATTCATCTTGTTAAAGCTTTTGTGGAAACTAACTTGTTAAAACCGCCACTCAACTTTGAAACTTTGATAAGTGAAAGAGTCCTTTTATTAATAAGACTTTATTCCAACCTTCTACTTCAAAACATCATGCACTTTGTCAGTTTTTAAACAGCAATGACTTTGTGGTCTTGGATTTATGACTAATGCATGATATTCATTAACAGGTTATCGTATTTTGGAGGTGCAGAGATGCCTAGGATATTCTGAGCTATTGTAATTGATCAAAACACCTTAAAGGGAAAGAAAAATATTCTTTTGATAAAATACAATATTAAAAAATACAGCCATCTTATGATGACCAGTCCCTTTCCACGGTGCTACCTGTCAAGTCTCTCCCCGCATCACATCAGAAAAATAGAGCGAAGCCTCGCGGAATGGTCGCACTGCTGCTGTCCCCCTGCAGAGGATGTGAAAATGTACAGCCAGTACTTTGTCTCAACCAGTGGTAGGTAAAGGGCCAGTTTTCAGTCTAGTGATGATGCAATAATACACTTTACAGCAGATAAAGTGAATGTTTTATGCAAATGCAATGGAAAAAAGAAATACTTAAGCGGGAAAGATAAAACATGAGAGAGAAAACAACAATGTTAAAAGAACGGAATGAAAACACCATGACAATTTCTGTGGCTGAAAACTTGACAAGCAATTCAGGAAATACCTGGAAAGCCCCATCCCTGGAAGCTTTGTCCTGTGGCTGTGTTCTCCTCTCTGACTGCTGTGGTCATTAATCTTGGAAAACAGTTCTTTGTGAATATTTTGGTTTCTTCAAGGCCCAGGATTTCTAACCTAAGAGCGCCGGCAGGCTTAATTAAAGGATGATTGCCTCAGAAGCTACGTGTTCTACATTGTTCCAAAGAGACCATCAACCATGAGTCTAACCTAGACATGTCTGCTCAGATTCTGGATCACTAAAATCCAGATACTTTCCTAACACTCTCCCCTGAAAGGATTTTTTAAATTCTCACTTTTTTTAATTTTCTGCAATTCAAAGTAAAGGCTTTCTGTCAATGAAGAGGAAGCTGGGCCTGTAGACTAACTGCCCTAAGTTCTGAAGTAAATCAGTTTATACTACCAAGTTCTAAGAAAATTAGAAGAAACTGTTACCCTTAAAATTTTATTTTATGCTTCTACAACAAAAAATTATATTCATGAAATATAAAATTTTTGTCTTACAGAAAGTGTGTTAAAGAATAAAGAGGAGTGTCTATTTTTCTAAGATATCACATATAATTTATTTTAATTTTTCTCTTTACATATACCCACATTTTATCCTAAATTGCTATGACATTGTGAGAGTCACATTTGTTTATATAAACAATGTGCTTTTTGTGGTTGATGAGTTATCATTATCATTCTTATATTTCTAATAATCCTCTCATGATCCTAATACAAAATAACTGGAACAAACTTATTCAGCCTAAATACTTACTGAGATTTTTCCTTTCAAAATGAAACATTTATTTCTATTCATCCTATATTTCCATATATAACGCTTAGATAATATATCAAAACTTTTGTTATTTTTACTTATACTTTCAAAGTGAAAAACGTGGCTGAAGAAAACAGACTGAAGAAATCAGTGCAAAATGTACTATCTTGATCAAGTAAGCTAATGATTTCTCATTGTTACTTATTTTGTTCATGTTTTTTATGATATGCACTTATCTTAGGGCATAAAAATAAGCTTGACTCTTCTCTAAAAAATGAAGTTAAAGATAATAAAGCATTCCAATTTTGTCAGATTATAATCTACTTTAGAAGAAAGGTTATGATTAAAGGGCTCATGTTAGATTGTTCAAGTATTCCGGAAAAAATGATAATGCTAGTAGGTCAGGTAGATTATCTTTCTAGAGCCAAGAATGCTTATAATTAAATTCTTACTTAGGAACAAAGAAGAAAAAACCAGAAAACAAACTATGCAAGAAAATTATTTAACTACATAGTATAAACAACCCTGAGGGATGGAAATTATCCTCTCTATATTCTAGTTGAATTATAAATGAAATTGAGTATCATAATATTTACAGTAGCTACAGCCAGATTCATTACTTTTTGTTTACACTACATGAGCATTCTGTGTACGCTCTGTATATTTAAAGCTGCATATATTTGTACATATGACAGAACCCAACTTATGTGTTTAGTTCCTCAGCTGTGTTTTTGCATCATAATTACAAATAAGGCTTAATATTTAGGAAGTTTGTTTAATAAATGTAAAAATAAAAAAGTTCCTAAAGCCACATTACTATCTAGCAACTACATTTCTGAATGTAGGCATTTGCTTTCAAAATTT
>PVHT020000061.1:7376546-7407238 GCA_004024745.2 Catagonus wagneri
TACCGCAGCTGTTTCTGTTAACTCTGAGACCCTCTTTCTTGGTATTCCTCATTCTTCAATCCAAGCCAAGAATTGTTTCAATTCAAATCGTTACTATCTATTTTAAGTCATTATTATGCCATTCTTGAATTACTGCAAATCACTCATCACTATTTAACTCGTCCCTAGAATTTCCCCTCTAGAATCATATCCTTTTAGCAACTTTTCTTGCTACTGTGAATACTTTAGTATTTATGACACAGTATTAAAATTCCCAATTTATGTGAATTCCCACTGTGGTGAAGTGGTTTAGGGATCCAGCATTGTCTCTGCAGTGGCTCAGGTTCCTGATGAGGGGAGGCTTTAATCCCCGGTCCAGTGCAGTGGGTTAAAGATCTGGTCTTTGCTGCAGCTGTGGTGTAGGTTGAAGCTATGGCTAGGATTCAGTCCCTGTCCTGGGAACTTCTATATGCCACAAGTGGAGCAAGGAAAAAAAAAAAACAAAAAACAAGCTAATTTACTTGTCTTTTATACATCTATATGGTAAATTCATCAAAAGTGAGACTTCAACATTATATCATAACTCCCTCTGCAACCACTGTACTTCTTACACATATTCTATCTAAATTTTTAAACAGCCTGTCATCTCCTAGGTCCAAATCCTCTGGAACAGTCTGTGGTGCTAACCTTGCAAACAAAATATCAATCCCTAAGTCATGGGATCACATTTGGTAACTGGCACAAATTCCTCCCAAGAGCTCTTAAATCTTGTTATTCCTGTAATTTCAATTTATAGAATGAGGTGAAAAAGTAACCTCAATCAATGTCTCTTGGTGCAAAACAATACATCAATATTGGCACTTTTGAATTTATTCCTAATCTATAAGATCCAAGTGTAAAAACTTAACTTTTCTCCAACATTTTCAGTTACAGATTGTGGAAGATTCTTGCTTTCACTGATTACTTGTATCCACTCTTTTACCAGCTTAAATTTCTCAACGTTAAAATTGTGCATTGCAGCTCCTCCTGCTCTTTAGAAACCCCAAATCCTTTGCAGCCTCAATTAGTTTAGTGTAATTTAGCTACCAAACTGATGGTACAGCATGCCTTAGTGCTTCTACGGCATCTAGTTAGTTGTGATCCCTGTGTTTTTACTGGAAAGGACAAGCACCCTGCACAAGCACCACCTGGTCACTTCCGCAGTATGAACTGTCACTGAGGACCCAGGCGTGATCCACTGAGACAGGAGGGAGGGAGAGCTCCTAATGTGGCCTTGAGCCTAAACACCCAAATATAAGATGTACTCTAAATCCGCACTGTCAATTTTTGCAAGAAGGTGGCCAGAATTTGGAGGTGAATATTTTGGGGAAAAAAGAATAACTCACCAATTTGAGTTTTCTTATTTATGAAGATTGATCCGTATTTTCATTTGCCATCTTTTTTTCAATTTAGTAGTTTTAAAAGGTTTTAAATGCAGACTTTATTCAACTTTTGATAAATTTAAACCATAGTATTTTATTTTCTGATCTTGTTTTATTTGGAAATCCTATTTTATCATTATTTTAAAACAAGATTTTTTGTACGTATATAAAAATAAGTGACTATGTTGATTTTATATGCAAAAACTCTAACACAATCATTCCTTAAGTTTTTACACATTGTTTTGTTTAAAACTTCAAATTTTTTACAATCCTATGACTGCAAATAGGTCTACTTTCACCTTCTAATTTTTATCAGATTTTTAATTTTTTTCATTATGTAAAGTCCCTAGCCTTAAGAGATAGGAATAGACAAATTGTTCTCAATTTTAAGTTGAAATTTTGGAGTCCCTGAAAATTAAAAATTAACTTACGTGAGTCCTATTGGTTGCTGATTACCTGACTGAGGTGTTCATTTCTATTCTAATTTTTATTTTTTTAGCTTAAATGTATGTTGTTTTGTTAAAGACTTTTTCTTAAGGTTTGGAGATGGATGTTATTTTCTTCCCTTATTCTGTTAATGTAGTTGATTATATTAATTGATTTTTTAAATATTAGGCCTACTTTTCTTTTTAACAATTAATTTATTGTAGTATATTTCACATATAAAATTTATCCATTTCATGTGTACAAAATAATGATGTTTTAGAAAATTTATCAAATCTATAAAGTGCCACCGTTATCATATATTTTAAAACATTCATCACTCTAAGAAGATTCTTAACACATAGTTTTTTAGTAACCTCTGCCCTATCCCAGGTAATCACTAATATACTTCTCTGTTTTCTATAGATTTGTTTTTTTAAATGCCACACCCCCAGCAAGCATAAGTTCCTGGGCCAGAGGATCAAACCTGCATCATGGCAGTAACCAGAGCCACAGCAGTGAGAATGTTTGATCCTTAACCTGCTGAGCAACCAGGGAACTCCTCCTAAGCATTTTATATATATATTAAAGTACAACATACAGTCACCTGTGTCCTTTTTTTTTTTTTTTTAACTGAGCACAATACTTTAAGGTTCAGTCACATCATAGCATGTATCTGCAGTCAATGCCTTTTTCCTACCCAATGTCATTCCATTCTATGGATAACACATATTTTGTCTAACTAGTCACAAGGTGAATGTCATTGAGATTGTTTCCAACCGTTGCTGTGAATAATGCTGCAAAAACCCATCCATGTGTAAGCCTCTCTGTGGAAACACACCCACTTCTCTTGGACAGACAAACCTTGGTGGGGTTTCATTTCTAGGTCATATGTTAAAAAAATTATGCTTAATATTTTAAGAAACTGCCAAAATATTTTCCAAAGTGACCGTACCATTTTACTCTACCCCTAACAATGCATGAGAGTCCTTCTTTCTTCATGTCCTCATCAACATTTGTAGTTATCTGTCATTTCATCCCTTTTTATATATTGCAGGAAAGAATTTGATAACAGTTTTGTTCAGAATTTTAATTATATTTTTCCAAGATATACAGTAATCTTCTTTTTTGGTAACATGCTTTAATATTTTCATTTCCACGACCTGCTCACTGTGTAATAAAATTCATACAAGAGTGTTCTTTTCCCCTCTATTCCTAAAAAAGATTCTACAAGAGAAGTACTTGTGATTCCACTTGGGACAGGAGAGTTATTACTTTTTATTCACAGCTGTAGGGCTATACAGATTTTATATTATTTCTGAGGAATGTTTGGTCACTTACGATAATCTTTAAATGAATTTTTTCACTTATGATGCCCAAGTTGGTATGCAGCTATTTGTGAGAGTCTCTGATATTTATTTTATTGTGTAATACAGGATATCTTCTATTTTATTTCTGATATTGGTAATTTATATTTCTCCACTCTTTGAGAACTCTAGCTAGGATTTTATTTTTGAATAACTTTTTTTTTCAAATAATAAATTTTATTTCATTGACTTGTCCTGTTGCTTTTTTTCTTTTCTATTTATTTGATTTCCTCTTTTATCTTTATTATTCATTGCCTACTAAATAATTTGGGTTTAATTTGCTCTTTGTTTCCTAACTTCTTAAGGAGAAGACAAATAACTTACTTAAGAATTTTCTTTATTCGAACATAAAAATTTGGAATCATAAATTTGCCTCTAATGCACTTTTTGTTTGTTTGTTTTAGTCCACACTTGTGTCACGTGGAAGTTTCTGGGCCAAGGATCAAACGCTTGTCACAGTATACCCAGAGTCACAGCAGTGAGAAACCGAGATCCTTAATCCCTTGTGCCACAAGGGAACTTTCTGCTTTCAACACACTTGTAACACCATCCAACAATTTGTGACACACTGTATTATCACAGGCCAAAAATAATAACAATATATTATAGTTTTTATTACCCATGGATATGAGCTATTCAATTTATATATATTTGCCTTTTCCAGATATTTTTATTGATTTCTAATTTAAATGATTTTTAGTGTTTCAAAATATTTCAGTAATTTAAAGTTTATTCAGGATTTTTATGATGCAGCATATGGTAAATATTCCTCATACACTTGAAATACTTTATATTTTTCAGTTTTTGAAGTGTAATATTGCACAAATATCAGAGTAAAGTGCTTGTTAGTATGGGTTTCTAAATAATACCATTTTGTTTAATTTTCAATCAGTTTTTGAGAGAAGACTTTAAAACCTCTATCTAGTATGATGTTTTGTCTTTATCGGCCTTTATTTGTCATTTAATTTTTTTCCTTCATGCATTTTTGTACTGCTCTTAAATTAGTACACATCTGGATTAATTATCACTTGACTATGGCATGAAGTGTATCAATTAACTTTCTTTTGAATTGCATGACATTAAGTAGCTTAAGTAGAGTGCATATCACTTTGCATGTAAAAGGCGCTGAAGACATCTTTTAATTTTTTTATATTAAGGTCTAGTTGCTGTGCAGTGTATAAGATACAGTTGTACAACACAATTTGTAAAGGTTATACTCCATTCATAGTTGTCATGAAATATTAGCTATATTCCCTGCGACGCACAGATATCCTTGTAGCTCACCCGGCACCTAACAGTTTGTATCTCCTACTCCCTTCTCATAACAATTTTTGCATCCACTCACTTGTGCTACTGCTGGCATAAAATTATTTCAAAATATTTATATTATTCTACAATGCATTGCTCTTGGTTTTTCTTTAGTCAATTGTCTATTAAACTTAAAACCTGATAAAAGTATTCTACACTTATCCATTTAGTTATAATTCATATTGATCTTCATTTCTTTATATAGATCTGCTTCTTCGTGATATAATTCATCTTTGGTTTACAGTACTTTATCTTTCTTCTTTTATTTCCACTTATTTTTGTTCTTTTTAATAATTTATTTGATTTTTATTAAAGTGTAGTTGATTTACAGTGCTGTGTCAATTTCTGCTGTACAGTATAATAACCCAAATATATATATATATATATATATATATATATATATATATCTCCTTATTCTCATACCATCTTCCATCATATTCTATCGCAAGAGATTGAATAGAGTTCCCTGTGTTGTACAGTAGGACCTCACTGCTTGTCCATTCTAAATGTAATAGCTTGCACCTATGTACTCCAAACTCCCAGTCCTCCCCCATCTCCCTTGGCAACTACAAGTCTATTCTCCATATCTGCGAGTCTGTTTCTGTTTTGCAGATAGGTTCATTTGTGCCATATGTTAGATTTCAGATATAAATGATACCATGTTATTTACCTTACTCTTTCTTACTTCACTTAGTATGAAAATCTCTAGTTGCATCCATGTTGCTGCGAATGACATGATTTTGCTCTATTTTATGGCTGAGTAGAATTTAATTATGTAGTTGAATCACATCCTAATCCATTCATCTGTCAGTAGACAATTAGGTTGTTACCATGTCTTGGCTATTGAGAATAGCGCAACAATGAACATAGGGGTGCATGTAGCTTCTTGAATGAAAATTTTGTCCACATACTGCCCAAGTGTGGGATTTCTGGATTATATGGTAGTTCTACATTTAGTTTTTCAAGATACGGCCATTCTGCTTTCCATAGTGGTTTTACCATTTTACATCCCGACCAACAGTGTAAGATAGTCTCCTGTTCTCCATCCCTCTCCAGCATTTCTTATTTGTAGACTTATTAGTGATAGTCGTTCTGACCAGTGTGAGGTGGTACCTCATTGTAGTTTTGATTTGCATTTCTCTAATAATTACTGACATTGGATATTTTTTCATGTGCCTGCTGGCCATCGGTATGTCTTCTTTGGGGAAGTGTCTATTTGGGTCTTCTGCCCATTTTTCCATTGGGTTTTTTGTTGTCTTTGTTGTTGAGTTGTATGAGCTGTTGGTATATTTTGGAGATTAAGCCCTTGTCAGTTGCTTTGTTTTCAACTATTTTCTCTCATTCCATAAATTTGTGAAAAATGATAAAAATAGTCAAAGAGTTATAATTGGCTGTACAGTTTATATAGGTTTAATAAAATGAATCCAATAGTGAATATTTTAAAGTCTGTATATAGCTACCTAAATTTTCTAGTTATTGTTTAATAGCTAGGAATTGTCCTTATCTTGATCTGCTTAGCATTTCAATTTTGGTTATCTGGCTTTCCTTAGTAAAGTAAGCCCCACTTGTATTGCTCTGAAATTTGTTGTTGGAAAAAGTTCATGTGGGTATTGATTTTTCCTTATGCAAGTTCTAATTGCTTATTTCCTGCATCAGTTGATATAATTGTTCATTAATGATTTTTTGTTTCTCCTCTGTACCACTGGTATGTGATTTACTTCTAAGATAAGTTCGAAATAATATGCCTTAAAATAAAGACCTGAAAGTGATGCTCAGTTTTGCTCAGCCGGGTTTTTTTAAACATATTTAGATGTGAATAAATGGGAAAAAGATGGGCAATTTATGAAAAAATATTTAAATAAAAAACCTCTCTATCCTCACCCCTGCCCCACTTCTCCTTTCTTCTACTACACCATGGCCTCCACAAGGTGGAAGCCTACTGCATATACATAGCAGGACTACTCATGACACATCTTTACTTTTCTGGGTCTGTGAGTCAGAAAAACTCTATGATCTGAGATTACTAGACACGTAGAGAAAGCCTAGATATAGAATTACCTGTTGCATTCATTTCAAAACCTAACTTTCAAAATTATATCATACAAAGAAATAATTTGATCTTTAATGCACAACAGTAAGCTAGTTATTCTAGTCACTAGTGTATCCTTTCTTGAAACCCCACCTATTTGATACAATGTGGCAAAGCACCAGCACTAAATGACTTAGAGTGGATAAACACAAAAATTGGATGAAATATTTTCAGAATAATTATAACTATATTACACATACACAAAGAAAAAATAAACAAATGACTGTATCACTTTAAATGCCATTTTATGTGTACATTTCGATATGGTTCCTATGTATTCTAGCTATCCTCCTTTGATAATTAATGAACTGATAGGTATGAGCTAGAGTCTGCTGAAGCCCTTTTTAATTCCAGTTTACATATTTTTATTTTGATTATTATATCCTTTAGCTGTGTTTCCTAAATGTTGACAAATTTTGGCCTATTTCTAAGAGTCCTAAAAATACTATCAATACATCTAGATAATATAACTTAATAAAACTGGCCAAAGATTGAAAAAACTTTCTGTATGCTTCTAAAATTATTATTAAAATATTTAAGAGAATGGTATCAATATAAATTTTACAGTCAATGAACATTAAATTACTATTATGTTGAATAAAAATAATACATACTGCAGCATTCTTTTTATATTACATTCTCAGAGTGACAAAAATATACCAATGGAGATTAGATCAGTGGTTGTCAGTGGCTAGGTTTGGAGAGAAAATGTGACCTTAAAGGGAAAGTACAAGGGAATTTTTTAGTGATGGATTTGCTCTATATCCCGATTGTCTGTCAGTTACACAAATTTATCCATGTGTTAAGTTCTATGGAAATTAAGGAAAAAATATAAATTTATTATGTAGAATAATTTAAATAAATAATAATTACATCTACTTTTTTTAGGTCATCAAATTTTTTTTTTGGCCACACTCACAACATATGGAAGTTCTCTGGACTAGGTACAGCATCCGAGCCACAGTTGCAACCTACACCACGGCTGTGGCAACACTGGATCCTTAACAAACTGTGCCAAGCTAGAGATCAAATCCATGCTGCCCCAGATACCATGAAGGATCCTTAACCCACTGTGCCACAGTGGGAACCCATAGGTCATTTCTTTTATGTCAATAAATAGAAACATAAAAATATAAATATCAGGAATTCTCAGAGTTCTGCCATGGTACAGTGGGTTAAGGATATGACTGCAGTGCTTAGAACTGATGCAGAGGTGTGAGTTCGATCCCTGGCCTGGCACAGTGTGTTGAAGGATCTGGCATTGCAGCAGCTGAGGTGTAGGTGCAGTTGTGGATTGAATTCAATTCCTAGCTTAGGAACTTCCATATGCTTCAGGTGCAGCCATTAAAAAGAAGGAAGGAAAGAAGGAAGGAAGGGAAGAAGGAAAGAAAGAGGAAAAGAAAAGAAAAAAAGGAAACAGAGAAGAAAACAAAAAAAAAATCACCAGCAATTCCCTGGTGGCACAGTGGGTTAAGGAGGCAGCATTGTCATTGCTGTGGCTCAGGAAGCAAGTTTGATCCTTGGCCCAGGAACTTCCATATGCTATGTGTGTGTCCAAAAAAAATTATTTTTAAATCAGCGAAAAAGAAGAAAAATATAAAATAGATAGGATCATAACTGAAATATTATTGAGGTAAAAATAATTATTGAAAATTTATGAAATGTCAGACAACTTTCCAAATGTTCAATATTAAAGTGCGTGTGTGTGTGTGTGTGTGTGTGTGTTTGTGTGTGTACATGCGCGCACGTGCTGGTGAACAGACAAACCCAATCAATCTGTGGCTTTGGCATTTTTCAATTTAAATTTAACAAGATCAAGATAAAGAGCATTTAGAAGTTTAACAAATTCTGATTTGATTAAAAGATGCATGCAAGACTTGAGTACTGGCACACATCATACATGATCTGAGCTTGATCTTACTTCTAGATACTACAACTATTCCCTCTCTCACTCTTTCCCTCCCTCTCTCCCTCTGTGTGTGTGTGTGTGTGTGTATACATACATACATATGTGTGTGTATATACATATATGTGTGTGTGTGTGTGTGTGTGTATCTGTAACAATTCTGTAGCTATGCCAGCTTATTTGAAAACCTCAAAAGAACAAGCACATCTTATCCAAGGCAACAACACTTGGAAACATAACCATGAAACACACAAACCACAGAGGAGTAGGATCAACATCATTAGGGAACTGGTTAGAAATGCACAATTTCAGGCCTTAGCTCAGACTTATTAAATCAGAAAGTGTATTTTAGTCAGAGAAACAGTGGTTTGTTGACATAATAAAGTTAGGGAAGACAGACCTAGGTTGACCTGCAGTTATACAAATTTGGCAACCAAATAATAATTACTGATCATGGCTCTACCTGAAAAATGGACTTTTATCTACTTGTTTCTCTCGATTACCATACCAAAACTCTGAGAAAATGTCATCACATCCTACTTGATCTCATCTTATTGAAACTATTTAGTGATATCATTTCCACTTATCATCTCTTTAAACATGTCTCTGTCAGGCAGCCAGAATGATCTTTTCTAAAAAGAAAAGGTCATGCTATTCTTTGATTAAAGCATTTAAAAATTTTCCACACATTTCTGTTCTGGTCATTAACTTCTGCAAAACAAATCACCCCAAAACACAGTGGTATAAAACAGCCACCCTTTCATTATCAGAAATTCTTGGTTCAAAAATTCAAGAAGTGCATAGTATAGATACTTATGAAATTCTTTATGATATGTGGACCTTCATTTGGGGTGACTAAAAGAGCTACAGGCAGTCTCCATGGTTGTAGACTAGAACCAACGGGCTTGCATCATTCTTTTTTGCAATAGTTGTCTCCTGCATGTACCTGGTGCCTAAGTAAGGATGGCGGAAGGACGAACCAGTAGGATGGTGTCAGGTACTCAGACTTCTGATATGGTAACTAAAAGCTCCAAGACACAGGTTCCCAGTGGCCAAAGAGACACTGCATAACCATTTATGACCTAGTTACAGCAGTCTCATACAGTCGTTTCCACTATATTGGTAAAAGGAGTCATAAATCTCACTAGATTTAACAGAAACGGCCATAAATCCTACCTCCTCATTAGGAGTGTCAAAGAATGTCTATCAAATAGTTTTAAAACTGTCAAAGTACATCTTCTGGCCAAAAATTATTTCATAATCTTCCCAAATGAAAAACACATTTTCCCTCCCTAAGACTTCAAATGGTTGCATTGCTTATTCTAATAATACCATCACTAACTGCAATTCAGAATAAAAGGGATTGGAATGGATAAGCCTGATTTGTGCAAAAAGAAGCACAAAGACTTAATTTCACAAAATATCTTCCTTTAGTTCAAATTTATAAAATTCTTATAAAAACGGTTGTGTTTCTTATGTATTAGTTAGGCTCCAATAGATAAAAGTCACTCAAAAAAATCTGTGATATAGTCCCTTCTCCAGCTTGATCTCCTTTGAAGCTTCTCTACAACACAGTTCTTAAGATCTGTAGAAGCTCTCTTGTTAAGCAAGGTGGATTTAAAAATCATGACAAGATTTATAGAAGATCTTTTGTCTATATAAAAATATTTTGAGGAGTTCCCTTGTGGCATAGCAGGTCAAGGATCTGGGATTGTCACTGCAGCGGCTTGGGTTGTTGTGGCAATGAAGTTTCATTCCCCCGCCTGGGAACTTCCAAATGCTACATGACCAAAAAGTATTTTTGAGACATCACCTTAAATATATGCAAGTTCTTAAAAAGAATTTTATTTAATCTGGTTTCATCTTTAACCTGAGAATACATTTTCCTGATAAGCTGGGATTTGCCACTTTTCCGATGACCAATAAACTGCAAACATCTACCAATAATATTACTTGAATAAGCTAAAGTAGAATTTCTGATCCAAATATCACGGATAAAATTATCTACACAGAAGGCATAATAAGTACATTTTTGCATGATATGAAAAGTTATTTGAATAAAACTTAGGCCTTAAAGAATATGATATGATTCACACATAAACATCATATAATACATTGTACATATAGAATTTATTTTTTTCTTAGAGAATAAATTGTATTCCCTGCATAAAGGACACACTCACCAATGTTAATATTAGTATTTTAATATATAGTAATAAAAAATACATTAATATGTATCTTCATTTTAGCTCCACTGTTTTAGTTAACTGAAAAAAAATATCTTGGATTATCAAGTCTATGTTCTAACAGAAATTGTCTTCTTCAATAAGATGCAGTATTAAGAGAGCAGTGGATTTATATCATATAGCACATGAACTATATGAAAACTTTATTTCAAAATAAATTTTTAATATTAATTTAAGGCCACATAAAGAAAACCAACTTAAAACCAATAAGGTATTTCATGATTACACTGCCTAGAAAAGCAGTACATTTTGGAAACTACATTAGGGCTTATGATTGCTTGGACAGGGAGTCACTGCATGTAACTTGGAGATAAAGTTTGACTGAATGATGTGAAATACCTGAGCAAATGTACAATATCAACAGCATGCCAACAATGCCCTAGTGATTCCTTTTCTTCTTTCAGACACAAATTAGACCTAAACTTAACATACTGTTTTTCTCCATTTCAGTGTTTTTAAATGAATAACTTTCTCTCTCTTGGTTTTTATTAGCCAAATCAATCTCAAATTTCATCCAACTGTAACTGAAACAATGTGGTTCTATATTCCCTTTATTTTAATCCATATTATACTTAGTTTTGATATAAAATTACAAAATTATTACTTTACTATTTTTTGTGTTATGTTTCTATGTTTATTTCAACTTGATATAATTACAGGACATGAAACACAGTGGGAAAAAGCACCCACTGTTCTTTATGACAAAGGACAAATATTTCAATGTTGATCTTGATCTTAAGATTTGCAACAAATCTTGTAAGTTTGTACTTAATTTATCTTACTGTCTCAGAATGAGTAATAAATTAGTAACCAAGTAAGTAAATTCAATGTGTTCTTTGTATAAAACACCAATACTATTGCTATTCATAATAGCAGGACTGCTTTCTCAGCCCCACCAAGTTACAGACACTGGAAGACCTCCACTCAGCAGGTATGCTACACACTAAATATAAGTGAGTACATTTTGACAAAACGACATTGTTAGGATTCTTTATCTCTCCTGTGCAAAAAGCCTAGAGTTTATTTTATTACTCTTACACTGGAAAGATGAGAAGGGTATATGCTGAGAAGTCAAATAAGTGATAAATTCAAGAAACACTCTAGCTAAAGCACTGCTATCAAGACGGCCTGATAATGCTCCATTATAAGATGTACCATCTTTCTCCCTTAGATTTTGCTGTATTTTCCACTTAGTCCAAATATACCTGAATTTCCCTCAGAATAGGAACCCATGCTTTAATCCCGACCTCTAAGTTGGCTATTTGACTGTATTCTAACCAGGAAGGTTTTTTTTTCCCTTTATTAGTAAAACATTGACTACAGTTTTATAAACATGAATTGGCTTTTCATAAATTCTTTCATAAATATAATTCTAAATATGAAAAAAGTTTTTAATGAACTAAAGAGATGTTTACATAGACAAAAACGGGGAGGTTAGAAAAGAGAATTTCTGTATACTGCTATCCTTCTAATAATGCATTATGTTGCTTAAGCTGTATCTTCTTTTACACATGTATACAAAATTCATGTACCTGATTACTTATTCCATTAACAAAATTATCCTAATTGTGAAAATGTTGAAGCATTTAAGTTCAGGATGATGAAATAATAAAAGAAATGATGATCAAACTATTAAATGTCCTCACTGAATCTCATAAAAGAATAGAACACTAAGATCTGAAAAGCTACCGTTGGAGACAACCAGTCTCTGTGAAGTATTAACAAAATGATATCCTTGTTTGGCCTTTAGTCCATGGGGTTTTTTTTTAAGTAGGTTTTTTCAAAAACAAAATAATTTCTATTTAAAAGAAAGTTAATTTCATTTAGTTGAGATTACATAGTTAAGTGCAAGGAATGAAGATATAGGTGGAGGAAGAACATGGAAAGAGAAAAATGCCATTATGATCTGTTTCTGTTTTATAAACAGGCCTTGACAGCTCCAAAGTAACAAAGAAACTGTAACTAACAATTGTGGGATAGCTCTGGCATTTGTACTTTCCTGATAAGATCTAAAATGACAACGATGGAAACAATCTAAATATTTTTTAAGCTTTGTTAAAATTAACAAAGAAATGGTCATATTTCAGCTATAATAGAATAATAAATAAAGATTTATTTAACTTCAAGCAAATATAGCAACTACAAAGTCTTAGTATTGCTGAGCTTGGGGAATTTCAAGCAATGTAATTGCAAACTAACATTAGTCAGGATATCATTCGAGAAATATGGTATTCTGTTTTTACATATCCCACATAGTTTCCAGAATGTCTAATGTTGGATAAATATAACTAAAAACGTATTTAATATTATGTTTTTTAACACATTCTTTTATATAAATATGCAGTATTAAATTTATAATTGTAAGAAATGCCAAATGAACAGAATGAATATCGCAAAACAATCATTGAAATAACTAAATTTTACAACTGAAATCAACAGAAGAGAATATTGGAAAAAATGAATTAACCAAACACACTGTATCTGCATAAAGCTAATATGATGAAATGCCAGCTCTCTTGAAGTCTGAGTTTCATTTGGTTTATGAACATTAACATATCTGTTTAAAGACACTACTTACTCAAATATAAATAGTGTAACTGTTAATGCTATTATTACCCTGTAACTTATAACTGTGTACTTATAAATTTTGACAAAGAGTATATATTTAAGAAATAAAAAGAAATCCACTTAAAATATATGTGCTTTTGCAAAATGGAAAAGAAAATTAAATGCACAATTATCTGTGAGGGACAGGAGGCAACAGGGTGAGGAGGACATTAATAGAAAGTAAATTCTGAATATATCACATTTTGTAGATTTATTTTATAGGCAGCTAAATGTTTTACATAATAATCACTCTAAAATTTATAAACTAATTCCTAAAAATTGAAAGCTAAATAAAAGAAATAAACCCAACCTTTTTGAGCTCTTTCTTCAGACATTCTACACAATGAAGAATTACATAATTGACTTTAATAAAATAATTTGGTAGTACTTTCCTAGTGAGATATTTCCATAAGGACCAAAAGACCCTATCAAAAAATAAATAAATAATGCTTGACACTATTAAGCCTGATTATAAAGTAATTAGTATTATTAATAGTGTTTTCTTTTGAAATGATTAATATACATATATGTACATGTCAGTAGGATGAAACCAAGGGTTCACAGTGATGGTGTTATTAGAAACCAAAAGTTTTACCTTATGATAAAATAGATGGAAACATGAAATAAACAATTTATGTAAAATACAAACAAAAATGCTAAATTCTTATTTCAATTTTAAGTATATTTAAATTCACTATATAGAATAGTTATAGACACACATAATTTCTGGTTTCATCCACTAAAATATTTAGAACCTACAAATAATAAAATAGAACAGTAGAATGAGCAGTTCCTATTGTGGTCTCGAAATAAAAATTTCCATTAAGAGCACTTTTTTATGTGATTACTAATTTCAGAACTGAGGCAGAAGTACAAAATGAGACGGGAACATACTGTCATAGTAAAGTAAAAGCAAGCTATCCAAGCCTTTGGATATTAGAGAATTAGATATATATATTAAAGTTAAGTAAGGGCTAATGTAAGACAATTTGAAAAAGTTTCTACAGACCAAAATTAGATAATCTGAGCACCAGTATGCACTCTAACTGACATGGATTGAAAAGCATCAAATACTATAATAATAAAATTAAAACATTAAAAAGTAAAGAAATACAAATCCTATTGCTCTCCATTGGCAAATACTAGGAAAAATTGGCCAGTAAATTTTTAAAAATTAACTGCTTAGTATGCTTTCCAATGTATAAACTGTGTTCTGATAAGTTAAATATTTGATGGCATGATATTTCTACTTCTGAAAGTATTCCAGCTGAAAAATAAGAATCATGGAGTAAGATTTGCAACACCAAAGGAAATACTAGATCTGGACAATGATCATCACCAACTGCGAACTTCACACACACAAAAAAGTTACTTTCACATAAACAACAAAACAATAACATGAAACATACACCACCATCTAGGAAGTGGTCTGGCTGAAAAACTTAACCAAAATCTGGTCCAATCTCTAAATTCAAAATCCTGTTTATAAGAAAACCAAAGGAGAGAGGAGTGTGATTAAGTAACATCTTGGGGGTGCATTCACTAAAATCAAGAACATGGATGAATCTAATTTTCTTTCATTATGTTAAATTATGTCTTTCTGGACAAAGCAAGTCACATGGCAAAGCACAGTGCATACATCTGGCTCATAAGAAGGATGTGAGTGTTCTGGGAGTCATACACCATTGTAAGTGAATAATATTTTCTGCCCTATTTCTTTGTCCCTGCACCATCCTGAGTGGATTTCACTTAGATTTACTAGAAAAATAGTATGTCAAATTCACACATCTACAAAATATCAAATATCACGGTAGCTACCAAACCAAGGAACTCTATCAACCAAAATATTCCAATGGTTCTCAAAATGGGTGAATATAAAGATCACCCTTGGAATCTGGGATATGATTCTCTAATGGGAGAGAATATTTCAAAGGTTAATGTGTGCTGACAGCATTTAGAACCTTAACATTTTTGAAATTGGAGATTTACAAAGGTTATAAATGTCTTAGAGTTAGGGCTAACTTAAATGTACACGTAAAAGAGCATAAAGAACTTAGCCAAAATAACAGAAATGGTAGACTCATAAGCTAAAGTTACATAAAGTTTCTCAAGTCTGAATATAAAAATATAAGTATTTAGAAAAAATAAAGTTGTTAAAAAGAATGGAAATCAAAGGAGTGTGGACCTAACTGCAACACTGAAAGACAGAAGACAATGAAATAATATGTATCATTTATCAAAAAGAAAGAGAGCTATGATCCAAGTATCCTAAACTTAGGGGAAACAGTGTTTAAATGCCAACACAATGTGAAAATATTTTGGAAATGTAGGAAATTTGAAATGATATCATCCATGGCAAATGCTTAATAAATCACAGTAAATGAATGAAAATTAAAACAGAAAAAAAATAAAAGTTTAAGAGAGCTGTGATACAAGAAATTGCTCTGGATCTATTGAGGAGGTAGATACAAGCAAAAATTGAATTAATTTCTTGAGTTGTAAAAGCTTTTGTCTTTTCCCAAATTTTCTGTACTTCATTACTGGAATACAAAGCCATGCACAGACACAAGAAAAAAACACTAGTTTCTTTCCATAGGAGATATTTAAATATTGAAAACTTTACTCAAAATATTTTGAAATGCCTATGAACATGAACCGTTTGTACCATATTAGATGTGTGTTCAGAGTAAACACTCTTTTTCTACTCTTGTCTCTGGCAAATTAATTATTTTTTTCCCTAATGGATGGTATTTCTGGAGGTTTTTTAATGCTAAAGGAGAAAGCTGTTGTAGGCAACTCCATCTTTTAATATGTATCTAATTCAAGTAACTGTAACTAGTATGGAGATTAATATAATATGTAATTACTTATAGAACAGATCTAAATTAAGCAGTCAACTATAAGAAATCAGATGAGGACAGGAAGTACTAAGTTGTAAAAGGATGTCTATACACAAAATGACGTTCTTCAAAATATGTGTTGAAAAGAAAAGAAAAAATTCCCTTGAAAAATAAGGCTAATTAACGAGTATGTTTGAATTTTAAACTGGATATTCTTTCACTTGGTGCTTTGAAGGGTCGTGCTGGCCTTGCCAAGGGTGATCTGCTTCCCTAATACTGGTGACAACTGACCCCTCAAAGAGAGGGGCAGGTTATATTTACCTTGATCAAAGGACAGGTCAGGACAAACAAAGCGTGGTTCAGGAATGGAGTGGTGTGTTGAAACTTTCACATAAGTGAGAAGAAGTGAGCAGAGAAACAGAAAGCAAAGGTAAATGTAAAAATGCAGAATGAAAGTAAACCACTTGAGCACAAAATGCTAGTAATGAACCAAGTCCCTGTGTCTACAGAGGGTAAAATCTAGTTGGGCTGGGAAACCAGTCCCCTCAAGTAGGCCCCCCAGCACGTCCAGATTACAAGTCGCCAATGATGAGGCGAAGATTGTCCACTTGGGTAGAGCCTCACGGCCGATGCCTTGGTGAGCAAACTGTCACAAGGAGATGGGGAGTCACAGCGAGATGTGTTTCAAACTGACAGTCCCATATCACCTTTGTCCCAGGAGCCCAATATCCATCCCCAAGACCAGATGTTCGGTGTGGGAGAGGGATAGTTTCTAATGTCTCTGCAGGCCAGATTGGCAGAACATTCCCAAAATGTCTGTTTTTGGAGGGAAATATTTTTAGTGCCAACTTTCGCTATATAGATGTCATTTCAGGTTATCTTGGCAGATTACCCCCAAGTATCTGTCTCTTCTTATCAGCATGTGCAGATCAATCTTGGCTGGGTTGCAGCAATGACTAAAAGTGAAACTTCCTAAGGCAAGGAGTCAGTCTCCAGTCAAGACCTTATCTCATGTTTGATGGGGCTGACACCATGCCTTAAAGGGCTCCTTCCTGCTTTATTATTTATGAGCACTATATACATGTATGTCATATACGTATACATATGAATCACATCAAGACATCAGAGACTAACAGAAAAAAAATCAAAAAAATTAAGTATAGACTTTTCTACAATTACGATCCTTTATTTCATAAAATGCAAATGCTAACTTTCAGTGACAATAACAAAGATTAAGAAAGATTTAATATGAAGGAGAAATAAGAGGTAGGAAGCAAGAAAAAACTCAATGATCATATCCAAATCCTAAAAACATATTAACGAAGATTTAATATGAAGGAGAAAATAGAGGTGGGAAGCAAGAAAAAAACTCAATGATTATATCCAAATCCTAAAAGCATTAATCTTATATTAAATTGTAAATTAAGATAAAATTGGATTAAAGTAGAATTGTCCATGTGTTATATAATGCAGGCATATATGGTGATCATCTGTTATTCCCATCTTTCAGAACTAACTCCTTTGTGAGAAATTACTCCACAGTGACAGGTGTGAGAGACCAATAACTGTCAGAAAGAGAATTCTAACCAGCAAAAATGAAACTCTGCAATATACCACAGATTCAAGGAAGATATTTCTGTTTATATATCCAAACTGACTTTCTCAATCAAACCTTTCCATTCTGCCACTCTCACAAGGCCCGTTTCTAAGATTTATTTCAGATATATGTCTCAAGCTAAAATGACAGAAGTGTTCACAGAGTGATTTTTCATAACACTACCACTAGAAAAAAAGAACATATGATACTATTCTCAAATACGTGTACAATTTCATGAAGAGATATCTAATATCTAGAGAAACACAGTCTGTTACTTTAATAACATGGAAGACTTTTTTTTCTCAAGTGTCACATTATAGCTATTTTGACAATAAATGACAATATTTTACTGTCTAGTTATGTCATAGCATGAACATCGCTCATGAGACACCAGGGCAAAAGCTCTCCGTAAACTTTTCTATAAGCCCTAGGAGTTATTTAAAAATTACAGAAAAAACATATTTCTGTTAAAAATAAAACGGGATGAAAACAATTTTCTAATTTTTTATTTGTTAAAATTTTTTATTTTATAGTTGATTTACAATGTTCTGTCAATCTCTGCTGTACAGCAAAGTGACCCAGTTATATATGTATAGCTTATTTTTTTCACACTATACACCATCATGTTCCATCATAAGTGACTGGATACAGCTACCCTGTGCTATACAGCAGGATCTCATTGCTTATTCACTCCAAACACGATAGTCTGCATTTACTAACCTCAAACTCCCAGGTGTCCACACCACTCCCTCCCCCTCCCCAGGACAGAAAAACAATAATTTTTCAGTCATCTTTGATTTATTTGAACTCATTCTCATCATTAACGATTTAGCAATTTTCCATGTCCTGACCTATCTACAATTATTAAATATAGAATCCAACTTGGATCCAATCAAATAACTAAAATTAAGGGCATGTGAAATATAAAAGTGTAAGTCTTTATAAAATAGCTTAAATGTCTATTAAACACGTATTTTTTACGTAGAACTTGAATTCTGATATAATATTTTCTTCTTACTATGACGACTTAGTTTTAAAGATTTTTAAAGGACAATTTCTTTAGAGTAGTTTTAAGTTGAACAAAACTAAAAGGTTAGAGAAATATCCAGTACAGCCCCTGCCCTACACACACGCATGCAGAGCTTCCCTACTGGGCTGTTACGAATAAAACTACTGTGAACATCCACGTGCAGGTTCTGTGTGGAACAAGCTTTTAGCTCCTCCGGGTAAACAAACAAAAAGTGCAAACGCCGGATCTTATGGTAAGAGTATGTGCAGGCTGGTAAGAAACCAGAAACAATTTTTAAACTGTTTCTTCCCGTGTATATTTACTACAACTTAAAGGCAAGTGCGGTGAGTTGAATAAAACTGAGGCAACATATAAATAGTAAATACATCAAAAAACAAATGAAGTGCAATATTTGGGGACTCTGGAAATCCTGCCTGAGGTGAATTAGGTAATATGCTTCATTTATCATGTGATGATGGTTCTTTATTTTGTGTGTGGGTGACTTATGAAAGCAATGTGCTTAATAACTAGTCATCACCTAATGTTTCTTAAAAACAAAATAAAGTGATTTTGTGGAAAAGCCTTTCTGATGGATCCCTGATTCTGGGAGTTTTTATTTTGTTTTCCTTAATATTTTATAAATTAAATTTTTAATTAATTTTAGTGTGGACAAGATAATGGAATCTTCCTCATAAATGCTAATACTCTCTTAACATAGGACTTTAATCCCTAATAATCATTTTAATTGAGAAGGTGTTGTTTTCCTGAAATTGTCTTTAAAGACAGATTGGACCTCCTAAAAAGCATTTTCGAAGTATGTAGATTTAATTTATTTAGTGAATTAGAGTAGGAAGGATTCTTGAAACAAAAGGTAAAAAGGAATATTAATACTTTACAGGAAACAGTACACATTCATCAATGATACATGTTACTAGAGTTTTTTGCTTTGTTTTGGTTTTGGTTTATTTTTATGTGTATGGAAGTTCCTGGGCCAGGGACTGAATCTGAGCCACAACTGCTGCAGCACTGGATCCTTAACCCACTATGCCACAGTGGGAACTCCTAGTTATTTTTTAACTTTTCAATATTTTAGGCCAAAATTAACTGTGAAAACTCATGAACTTTTCCTAACAATATTTTCATTGGTTTCATTCAGCAGTATAACAAACATTTCCAGAAGAAAATTCTTGACCAGCTAGCCTCTTAGAATTTTTGAAAAGTTTACTATTTCTTATTGAAAAAAAAAACATGGCATGGTAAGTTTGGTGAGAATATGACTTTGTGGTAATTACTGATGTAGCTTAATTAATGGTATGATTTTGCAACTACAGAAATTCTGTGAAATATTAGTAATCCTACTGATCATTAAAAATATTATTAATGCATATTGTATCTAGATACAGTTTAATCACTGTAATACAAAAAATATTTCTATTCTACAATAATACTTTTTAAAAAAAAGAGAGAGAACACATGGTTCACATTCCACTTTTTTAGCCAGCACATTAACTCAAATTGTATTTCCTGTTCTTTTGGATCCCTACCTTTTATTTCTAGATACTCAGGGTCCTAAAGTAGAAGTTTAGGTCTTCCTCTCTTAAAATTCCAAAGATAATAAATTTCCCTCTTACTGGAATTCATCATTGTGTGCCGTTTGTTGTATTTTGCTTAGGCTCTCATGAGAAACACATGACCAAGTAATAATAAGTCATTGATATATACTATGGTTGAAATGGTTTGTGTATGGAAGACTAAGAATATAATACATATAACAGTTTAATTCTCTAAAATTTTATTAAGATATTAAACTGTTAATCAAACAATATAGAAAGGTTTATTGTTTCCACTTCAGGTGCTATTTCTGATATATGCGGTAGGCTGGGGGGGGGGACTGACAATTTTAATAGAGAGTAAATTGGAAACATAAACTCGTCATGTACTAAAAGACTGTTTTACTTGTTGACTTTCTAGATAAATCAGAGGTCTGCGGCAACAAACCCCAAGAGCAAGATGAGTGCAATATAGTGTTATTCCTTTTGTTAAAGCAGGAGTCTTGGCTTGTTAATAACAGAGAGAATGCTATCTTGCAAGCTGACCAGTCAAGCACTGAAGAAAAACGACTCAATACATTTAAAAAAGCTGTGCAGTTTCTCTCCAATTATTTTTTAATCTGCCTTTGACAAACTGTCATGAGTGAAAGTTAGCAGACTTTACTTTTATGACCATTACATTTTGCATCCTGTCAAGTGATGAGTAGCATGGCTCTGAATGGGATGGGTGCAGTAAAGAAACAGGTTTGCCAGGGAGAATTTATGATGACAGGGCATGTATTTTTCTGACAGAAAGCAAATGTGAAAGGTGGTTTGAATCAAAATTAAAATGTCTTCTTAGGGCATACGGGCAACATGAACTACTGGTGGCAATAGGATTTGAATAAAAGGAAAACATAATAATTATAATATTTAGAAGCATGAATGTCTAAAAGCCTGTTGATTAATGTAGCAGTTTAAATTTACCTTGTATAGACAGATTTATACTTAATATGAGAGATATTACATATACACACACATTTAGACACTAATACTAGAATATAATTCACTATCTTAGTAATTATGGTATACCTGCTAGAAAGTAAGACATTTTAGAAAACATACTTACAAAAGCTTACATGATTTTTTCTCTTATGTATCACATTGTATTATTATTTGAAAAGATAAATAAAATGATGATTTTAAGGTGACAGGAATATGATCATACATACAAGGAATAGTCAAGATATTGCCACTTTTCACATCAGATCTATTAGGTACAGGGAACATGCTTTTTGTTTTTGTTTGTAGCTAAAACATTAATTTCTTTCTTGTTCCTTATTTATAAACAACTACAAACTAACTGCAATGATAACTTCCAATTCATTATTTTATAACATTAGCCTATCATACAAAAATATTAAATTACTTTTTCATCTAAGTATTATCTTTCTGAAGATGTCACAGTGACTCTTAATTGCCTATAATATTGTTAATTAAATTCTTCCAGGACTTCATGATTATTTATAAAACATTTCAATTCCAACCACACTTTACCCACTTCATTATCTATTGTCTGCATCCTAAGTAACAATATGATTATACTTCTATATAAAATATAACAATATGTAATCTGTTATAGACATAGGTGGGTGTAAACTACAGAAAGTATGGAAAAATTCTAAATAATATTTGTTTTACAGTATTATTTATGAGTGTAAAATCATATACAATTTTAAACTTTTGACAAAAATGAGAGATAAATTAAAAATGCATAAATTTAAAAAAATCCTTGTATGGTTATTGCATATGACTGCAGAAAAGAACTAAAAAATATTTCTGAAAAACCTAAGAGAGGAGTGCTATCACCAAAATGACAATGTAAGTCATTCCTCACTGCTCCCCCTCATAAGAAGAACAAGTAGCAATGATTCAGAACAAGACACAACTGAAGGACTCCTAAATAGATCATGGGGGTGACTGAAGCTCTGAGGAAGACAGCATGAAAAAGGTAAAAGCAGCAGCCACAATTTAACTTCTTTGCTCCTCTCCCAGGCCAGGGCAGCACCACGCAGAGAGGTCTCACCTGCGCCTCTGGCTCCTTCAATTAGAAATGAGAACAAACAGGACAACTAACACCCCCCCAGCACTGTGGGTTGCTTTACGGAGTCCCCTACTCTGATCTTGTACTAAAGCAATTTCAGGGAGATCTACAGGCTCAACCACTGCGAATATGAATGTGGCAGAGAAAGGAGATGGACCTGCAAGAACAAATACATGAAACTTGGCAAGAAGTGTTCATACCTGTGGTGCCCAAGCACTAATCCCAATCAGTGATTCTACCCACCTGCAGAACCAAAGCAGGGGTTCTCTGTGACCAGGGAACACTGGGGGATGCATATCTGCCTGATCTGGATCCTCAAAGAAGGAATTTTGATGGCCCTAGTTTGCCTACACCCAGGGAAGGAGCGGAATCACAGTCCCACTCATGGTTCGAAATGTGTTCTGGACCATCTGACCAGAAGGATTGGCAATAATTCTTGGAGACACTTGAGCAGAGAGGCAAATGGGCAGAGCTAAGCCAGTACAGGACATGGAGTATTCCCTGTTACTCACAGACATGGAGACTGATTCATAGGCAAAGCTCCCATAATTTGTATTTCCCAGCCCCTCCCAATGGAAAGCCTGTATGGGAAATGTAGAATAGCACAGAGCAACCTCTCCCCTGCTTACCCAGGTGTGGAGAGTGTCATAAGGGCTGGAGACAACTCCTGGAATAGTATCAGTAATTGAGCTGATAGGTGGGTAAACAGTGCTGGTAGTTCACAGGATAAAGCCAGTTTCCCCGTTTAGTCAGGGAACTTGGGGTGTGGACTGTTTGAATGAAAGAAACAAAGAATTTTACCTGCTTAAAGCTGCTTCTCCCTGCCCAGGTAGGGAATCCACTTTGTAGCCTCACTCATTGTTTAGTACACCTTTAGCCCATCTGATCAGGGAACCCATCCAGAGCACAGAGGATGATATTTAACAGGCCTGAGTATAGTAGCACTTGAACAGGGAGCACAGTGGCCTGTGGGTTCATCCATGTGCAGAATAAAACCAGTGGCCTCATTTGTCCAAGGAGTTCAGTCCAAACTCTGGACTAATTTGGGTCCCCAAACAGTGAGCTTTATAAATCCTGGACTCCATCCTGGTGCCTTGCCAGAGCAGGGAAGTTAATTCATAGACCCATCTACCACTGAATATAGCACCTAGTTCCAACCACCTAGAAAGACTGACCAGATAATGTAGGTTACTGTGGAGCCTATTCAACAGCTTCACCTGGGTAGACCAAGCCAGCAGTCCTATCCAATTGTTCCTGCCCAGTGGCACTCTCTCTTACAGTCAATTAGAACAGCTGCCTCATCCCCAAATAGACCATAATAGCAGGCCTCACCTATTACCAGCAGACACACTCAGAAGCCGAAATTGAGCTGACTAGTGAAGAACTATCCACAAAATTAAACTTGTAAGGTCTGAAAGAGGAGTCTGATTACTCAGATGTGCATATAGCAACATAAGAAATCAAAGGTCACAAAATCAGGTAAATATGACACCACCAAAAACAAAACAAAACAAACAAACCTAACGACAAATGAAACTCCAATAACTAACCTAAGTTTAATAATCCAATAAAGAGTTTCAAATGGAGACTTGACCATGCGTAAAAAATAAGTTCTTGCCTATTAAAAATTATGTTAAATGTAAATAAATTAAATTCTCCAGTTAGGACACAAGGAATGGTTGGATAGATACCAAAACAAAGATCCAGCAATACTTGTTTACTAACTTCAATATTAAAGACACACATAGATTGAGCATGAAGGGATGGAAAAAGACATTTCTAGGAATTCCCGTTGTGGCGCAGTGGTTAACGAATCCGACTAGGAACCATGAGGTTGCAGGTTCGATCCCTGCCCTTGCTCAGTGGGTTAACGATCCGGCATTGCCGTGAGCTGTGATGTAGGTTGCAGACGCGGCTCGGATCCTGCGTTGCTGTGGCTGCAGCACAGGCCAGTGGCCACAGCTCCGATTAGACCCCTAGCCTGGGAACCTCCACATGCCGCGGGTGCGGCCATAAACCCGCGGCCATAAAATGACAAAAGGCAAAAAATAAATAAATAAAATAAAAACTTCTTTAAAAAAAAATTAAAAAAAAAAAAGAAAACGACATTTCTAAGAATTGGAAATCAAAAAATGAAACATAAAAATAGAATAAGAAAGAAAAAACACAGGGCTAGCTATACTTATATTACACAAAATAGACTTTAGGGTAAATGATGAAAAGAGATAAAGAAGGTCATCATTCGATATTAAAGTGATCAATACATTAAGATGATATAGCAATTATAAATATTTATGCACCCACCATTAGAGCACCTAAAATTAACAGATCTAAAAGGAGAAATACACAGTAATACAGTTAGTGTCAGGGCTTTAATTCTCCAGTCTCAATAATGAATAGATTGTCCAGAAAATGATCAATAAGAAATCAGTATATTTTAACAATGCTAAACCTAATGGATCAAACAGATATACACAAAATATTCTATCCAGTAATAGCAGTATACACATTTTGTCTTGAGCACACATGGAAAATTTTCTATGATAGACGATATGTTAGGCAACAAGTTCTAGCAACCTCAAGAATATTGAAATTATATTATACCAAGGATCTTCTCTGACCACAAATATATGAAACTTGAAATCAGTAACAAGAGAGAAACTACAAAATTTATGAATACTTGGAAATTAAGCAATTCCTGAAGAAGCAACAGATCAAAGCAGAAATTAAAAGAGAAATAAAAACAGCTCTTGAGACAAGTGAAAATGGAAACATGACATACCAAAAGTTGTGGAATGCCATCAAAAGCAGTTCAAAGATGGAAGTTCATAGCAATTAATGCCTAGATTAAGGAACAAGAAAGATCCCAAATAAATGACCCCTTCTACACCTCCTGAAACTGCAAAAAGAACAAATTGAACCCAAAGTCAGAGGGGAAAAAAGGAAATAATGAAGCCTAGAGCAGAAACAAATGAAGTAGAGAACAGACAACTGAAAAGATTAACCATATGAAGAGTTGTTTCTTTGAAAAGATAAACAAAATTGACAAACCCTTAGCTAGAGTAATAAGGAAAAAAAAGAGAAAGAATCCAAATAAACAAAATTATAAATGAAAAAGGAGACATTACAATGGATACCAAAGAAATTCAAAGCATCATGAGAGGCTACTATTAACAATCATATGCCAATATAATTGAAAAGCTAAACGAAATGCTAAAATTCTTAGAAATATAATTTAACAAAACTGAATCAGGAAGAAACAAAATCTGAACAGACCAATAGCTAGTAAGAAGACTGAATCAGTAATCAAAAATATCCCAAGAAAGAGAAGCCCAGGACCGGTGTGCTTTAATGAATTTTACCAAACATTTACAGAAGAGTTAACACCAATTCTTCTCAAATTCTAAAGAACTCAAATAGGAAGAACATTTTCCAAACTTATTTTCTGAGGCCACTATAATCATGATCCCAAAAACTGAAAACAAAACAACAACAACAACAACAAAAAACAGTACTAGAAAAAAACTACAGCCCAATATCCTGACAAATACAGCTGAAAAATTCTCAGTAAAATACCAGCAAACTGAATTCAACAGCACATTATAAGGCTCATACAAACCAAGTGGTATTTATCTCTTGGATGCAAGGATGGTTCAACATACACAAATCAATTAATGTAATGCATCACATTAACAGAATGAAAGAAAATGATCACATGATAATCTCAATAGAGGCAGAAAAAGCATTTGACAAAATTCAACATCTTTTCCTGATAAAAACTTTTAATGAAACAGGCACAGAAGTAACCTATCTCAACTCATTAAAGACCATATATGACATGCCTTCATGCTTACTGGTGAGCAGCTGAACGTTTTTCTTCTAAGATCCAGAACAAGACAAGAATGCCCACTTTGGACACTCCTCTTAAACACAGTACAAGAAGTTTTAGTTAGAGCAATCAGGCAAGAAAAATAATAAATGATATCAGAATAGGAAAGAAAGAGCGTTCCCGTCATGGCTCAGTGGTTAACGAATCTGACTAGCACCCATGAGGATGCAGGTTCGATCCCTGACCTTGCTCGGTGGGTTAAGGATCTGGTGTTGCTGTGAGCTGTGGTGTAGGTCACAGACGCGGCTCAGATCCTGCATTGCTGTGGCATAGGCCATCAGCTACAGCTCCAATTAAGTCCCTAGCCTGGGAAACCCCATATGCTGCGGATGCGGCCCCAAAAAGACAAAAAAAAAATAGGAAAGAAAGAAATAAAACTGCCTCTGTTTGAAGAAGACATGATGTTACAAGAAGAAAATCCTAGACTCAATGAAAAAATTGTTAGATATAATCAACGAATTCAATAAATTTGAAGGATATAAAATTAATAAAAAAAATCTCAGTAAGATTTCAATATACTAACTACAAATTTTCTGAAAAAAAAACTAAAGAAATCAATTCCATCTTCATTCCATCAAAAACAACAAAATCCTTGAGAATAAATTTAACTAAAGGGGTAAAAGATTTCTACCCTGAAAATGACAAGATACTGATGAAAAATCAAAGAAGACACAAATAAATGGGAAGGCATCTTTTGTTCATGGGTTGGAAGAATTAATATCTTTAAAATGTCAATACCACCAAAACCTTCTAAAGATTCACTGCAATCACTGCCAAGATGCCAATGGTATTTTTCTTCATAGAAGTAGAATAACAACAAAAAAGAACCACTGCTAAGTTTATATGTAACTGCAAAAGACTCCAAACAGCCAAAGAAATCCTGAGAAAGAAAAAGGAAGAAGCATTACATTTCCTGATATTAAGTTATAAAACTATAATCATCAAAACAGCAAGGTACTGCCATAAAACAGATAAGTAGCCCAATGAAATAGAATAGAGAGCCCAGAAATAATCTCAAGAATATATTGTCAACGGGTATTTGATAAGAGAGCCAAGAATAATCAATGGAGAAAATACAGCCTTTTCATAAATAGGGCCAGGATAATTAAGATATTCACATGTCAAAGAATAAAACTGGACCCATATCTTAAACCACACACAAAAATTAACTCAAAATAGATTAAAGACTTAAATGTAAGACCTGAAACGATGAAAGTTCTAGAAGAAAACACAGTGATAAATCCCCTTGACAAGGGTCTGGTTATTTATTTTTTCATTTCTACTACATCAAATTTAAAAAAGTTCAGCAAAAGAAACCATAAACAATGGGAAAAGACAACCTACTGAAAGGGAAAAATATTCAAAAGCCATAAATCTTAAGGAGTTAATTTGTAAAATATGGAAAGAACCCATACAACTGAAAAGCAAAGAAACCTCAAGCAACCCAAATAAAAAGTGGGCAAAGGACCCGAATTTACATTTCTCTAGGGAAAATAAATGAAAAGCCAAAAAGTACATGAAAAAATGCTTAATGTCATTTATCACTAGGAAATGCAAATTAAAACCACAGCAAGGCATCACATGTTAGAATGGCCATCATCAAAAAAACAAGAAATAATAAATGCTGGCTGGCATGGATGTTAAAAAGGGAACCCTTATGCACTATTAGTTGGATTATATATTGGTATAGCCACTATGGAAAACAGCACGGAAGATGCTCAAAAAATTATAAAGCTACTGCATGAATACACAACACCATTTTTGGGAATATATGCAAAACAAATGAAAACAATAACGTGAAAAAATAATTCCACTCTCATTTTGATAGACATAGAAACAGCCTAAAGGTCCACCAACAGTTGAATGGGAAAAAAGTTTTGGTATGTATGTACATTAATTGCCACTAAAAAAAAAAGGAAATTCATCCATTTGGGATAACACGAATGAAACCTGAAGGCATTCATGCTAAGTGAAATAGGTCAGAGAGAGAAAGACAAATACTGTATGACCTCACTTAAATATGTGGCATCTATAATAAAACTAACAAACAAAAATCCCAAACCCATAGAAAAAGAAATCAGACCTGTGGTTATCAGAGGCAGAGGGTGGGGAGAGGGTGAACTGGAGGAAGGCAGTCCAAAGTACAAACTTTCAGTTTAAGAAAAATACATACTTGGTGTAATGCACACAATCATAACGATAAGCAATGCTGCTGTATGATATAGTTACATGGTTAAGAGAGTAAATCCTGGGGGCTATCATCACAAGGAGATTTTTTTTCCTTTTTTCAGTTCCTCTTTCTTTTGTTTTTATTATATCTATAGGAAAAGATCGATGTTAGTTGAAACTACTGTAGGTAATCATTTCACAATATTTATATGTGAAACTCTCACGTTGGATGTCTTCATACATTTATTTTGAAATATTGATAACCTCATGGAATAAAATATATATCACTATATCTAACATATATATATATATATAGAGAGAGAGAGAGAGAGAGAGGGAAAGAGAGAAGACAAGAAGAAGACAGTGAAAATAAGTTATCATGGTTTCAGTGGAAATATGCTCCTTGTACTACCCTTGGGAAGAAAATTAGCAATTTAACTTTAGCCATTTTTTTTTTCTTTTTTAAGATGGTCACTTCCCAGGGAGCCTTTGAATGTCTCAGTTGATTCACATACCTGAGGACAGTGTGAGGGGTAGGGATTTCCCTGTCATTTTGATGGACAGTTTCATCAAGACAGTAACAAATAGGAAGTTATTGCACAAAAGCAAATTAGGGGTACTCCTAACAAAAAGAACCAGAAAAGGTTTCTGGATGGGCAAAAATAAGAATACAATATAAACATAAGAATATATATATATGAATACAAATAATACAAAATAAATTATACAATAGTAATTTCAGATAACCTGCGATGTTGAACGGGCTAACACTACAAACCGATAAAGCTAAGATTTCTGGAAATACTACTGGAGGTACAGATTCCCACATACAATAACAAAGTGTTCTCTAACGGTTTAAGTATCAGATAATATCATTTTTCACAATTTGGAAAATTATCTTTAACTGGGAAAATTCAAACTGGTGGGAGGCCATAGAGAATCATTTATAATACCTAATATTTTAATAATTCTAAATATATATTAAACAAACACAAATATTTTAATATGCATTTTTTCATGCAGTCTTCACTGAAATTCTATGATAGGGTTATTACTCTGCCCATTTTGCGAATAGTGATCTTAAGTTCAAAAGAGTTAATTTTCTTTTGATTACTTAGCTAGGAAGTAATGAGATTCATTTTGAAAACCTGTTCAATCTGAATCAAATGACTTGACCTAAATCTTATTTTGTACAAATGAGTATAGGAAGGCCCTTCTTCAAAGTCTTTCCACAAAGTTCAACATAAAGCTGAAACTCTCTACCCACAAGTGTAATTTCACAATGTCATCAACCGTTTTCTAGTATGGTAATCTACAGTGACCTCCAGTGTCCCTTAAAAGAAAAATTCACATATTTTGGAAATACAAATAAAGCTTATAAAAATAACTATTAATCCTGAATTAGAATAGTAATAACATAATAATATGTATTATTATACAATAATAATAGTAATGATAGTCACCATAATAATAGATCATAAAGAAGAGGATCATGGCCAGACAACCTTTTTTTTTAAATGACTTTTGAGACAATAATCTTATGAATTAGTACAGAACATGTACTTGTGTAGCCAAGATCATTAACTTATTAAACCCTAAATATTTGAGCTTGGAGAACTAAATCTACTTGCTTAAACCAGAAGACTAATATGGATTCAAATTAATATTCTATTTTAAAATTAATACCAATGTTTCTTCTACTGCAACTAGCAAATTCAAATCATTTTTTACAGTTCCAGTATTATATTCCCATAACAACTTTTGAAATGGTTAAGGTTTTAAGAATAAAGCTTCATTTCAAATATGACATTGACAAAAATAACTGAAATAGATTGTAGGTCAATTAAATAGATCACTGTCTATGGTACACTGGACAATACCAAGAATTCAAAACTGATAAACATAGGTTTATATCCTGAGAGTAACTCTTACAAATTGGGGAAATTTGACTTTCTGGGTCTGGATGTCCTCATCGGTAATACTGAAATGAAGATGAGTATCTCAATGTGTTAGCACAGCCTGAATGGTATAGTAATTATTAAGCATAGTAGATGGTGCATAAAGATACTCAATAAACATTAGCCATTCCTTACATCATTACGATTATTACCATACAAGCAGAAAACAGTGGTTAAAATAAATTCTGGGTATTTCACTCTTAGCTGGTCTTATCAAATATTCTGCAAAATGGGAGGTCTACCCATTATTT
>PVHT020000061.1:7411305-7432757 GCA_004024745.2 Catagonus wagneri
TGACTTGTGATGATTTATGTACACCTATAATTGAAATAAAATCCATTAAGAATAAAAAAATAAAATAAAAAAATAAAATAAAAACATAAAAAAAATAAAAGGCTTCAAAAAAAAAAGTCTGTGGGCTTCTTGGGGTCCCTGTATATAACAAATGAGAAAAATTTAAAGATAACATTTGAAACTTTGTTTTATACATTACATGTATATGCATACACGGTGCAATACCAGGCTTTGACACTATTTATCTAGATTCTCAAAACCCCAGAAAGCAGTCTTCAGAACTTAAAACATTACAAATATATCTATACATATATATAAATACATACACTTAAAATTTTTAAATTCTGTCATATTTAAAAGCCCAAAAAATAGTTTCAGAATTTCTTAAAACATTACATATATATCTATCTATATATAAATATATACACCTAAAATTTTTAAATTCTGTCATATTTAATTTAAATGTGCCTAACTCATGAAAAAAACTTTCAAATCATCTGTACATTAAATATATTAATACATCACGCAAATATTTCAACTAAGAATACTTGCTAGATACAAAAAGTGGGTAAATTACTTTCCAAATATGTAAATACAAATTTTAAAGAGTATTAAGCATATAAAGAAACGTATTTGTTGAATTATTGAATTCACTTTAGGAAACTGGAGACAGTAAGACTTTTCTCAGTACGATCTTTAGTTTTTGAAGGAAAACAATTTTTTTTTTGTCCTGGTATCATATTTGTATTGGTCAGAATCAGTTATCTGTGTAAAACCTCATTCTTATACTAGCTTATCTCAAGATGGAAACTCCCAACTTTGTCATTGAAGAGAATAAAACTATTTTCCCAAGTTTATAATGAAAGCAGAGCCCACTTCACAGTGTGTGACCTGGACAGTCGCCTGAGACCCTGTTGTCAGAAGGGCCCCACGCTCAGGTTAAAGTTTGGTTGTCACTGTCTTGAAATTCTCCGCAATGTTTGAATAAGGACTCCTACAATTTATTTCGCTGATATTGATTTATAGTATTTGATATGCTACATGTACATGTTTTAAAATCCAAATGATGTGTATCAGTTCAATTTTGTAAAAAGCAGAAAAAAAAATTTTAAAACAGACCAAATTATTAAATATATCTTTTGAAAAACAGCCATTGGTAAAATTATATATTTATATACATTAATTTACACACTGCCCAAAGCCATATGACTATAAAGTTAATAGAAGAGATTTTTATAGTATTCTAATATCAAAATATGTATCTGATTTTGCCGCTTAGAATGAAAAACAGAAGTGCTTTCATGACCTAAGGGAACATGTGTGTTGCAGGAAAAATTAGCTATTGATATTTCAGACTAAGAACTAAATTACTTTTTTATGGTACCGAGTCTACTCTCATGAGAATTAGGATATGCAAATACATTTTCCTTAGTAAAGGAATAAAGGCGGGTTTATTTTTTTTACACATTCTTTGGAAAGAGTGATAGTGACAATTATTTTAGAGCTGCGAAGACATAGGCACAGACCTTATTAAGGTATCTGAGGAGGTGTAAAAAAATTAAGAAAAAGTATTAAGGTAAGAAACAGATATACCTACATTTCTATGTTTGTAAATTATAGTTATTATGTTTTCAAGGTTTCTCATTTATTCCATGTATGTGGACATAAATACAAGTTCTTTTGTCATAGTTACAAGCTGTCAATTCCACAATGGTTTACCTTTAATCCCTTCGTCTAGACAGACTTAAATTTTTTGAAAGTTGTAATCAAGCAAAGGGGCTTCTTACTTGTTTTGCCCTCTCTGAAAATCGTTGTCTTGATACAGCCAGCCATGTATAGTTGAATTAATGTAGGTACCTACATGAAAATAACTAGACTAATTCTTAAATTGCCAACATTGCCGATGTTGCCATGAAAAAAGGATCTAACTGAAGCACTGAGCCCATGTTACAGCATAAGAACTACATATATTTTACCATAAATCTTAGAGCATGTCCACCCTGATAATAAATGTATTTAAATATTTACAACAGATACATTTTTGAGTGTTTTATACAGATTATCTCACTTTATGAATCGGCATACTCAAAGATTCAAAGAAATCTCAGGAGATTATAACAATGCTCCACTTCTGTAAACAATTTTCAATATCCTGCAAGAACTTAGTAGGAAATTCAGCCAGTATCTTAAAATAAAGATAACTGGCTTTTTTTCTTTTGGTTTTAATTCCATATAATTAAGGAATTTTCATTATATCACACATATGACTTCTGTTCCAGATTTACTGATTTTTTTCCATGACCATTTATTATATCAAATAGTTTAGATATGCTATCTTGCCAGAATATTTTGAGTTAGACACTGTTATCTAAGTTTTATATGTAAGAAAACAGGCTTTGAGTGTTTAAATATGAGATGAGGCTTTAGATGTGAGTTCTGTCTGATTCAGTGACCTTTGCTAATCGACTGGAGACACAGGCCTGCTACATATACATCATTACATATATTAAAGGATCTAATGTAACTTTAATTCATTAGCTCTTTAAAAGTACACTATATATTTTGTACGTATTTTTAAAGAAAAGCTAACCTTTAACTTTCAGTTAGATAAGTACGTATTTTAATAGAAATTGAATGGGTATAGATTTCCTTGAATTTACTTTTCCTAGCAGACCAGAAACAGGGAAAAGTGATTTTATTTCAAAAATGTCTCAGTGAAATGAAAAATGGAACTAGAAACTGTTATGCTACCAGAACTGTAACAGAAGCTGGGTGAATAATTTCCTGTGCATTATTCAGCCTCTGTTCCATGGGGCACAGCAGTCATCAATTCAAAACAGGAAATAACAGAAGATTGCAAAAAGGGCTGAAAACTGTAAGAAGTCAGATATGCAGGTAGAATTTAATTATACAAATTAGAACTTAACCAGAACACCATGGTAAGGCTCTGCAGGTTGGGGAAAGCATTGCTATGGGAATGAATTCCTGTCACATTTTCAAGAACGCCTTCAACCACTGCTCATTTCATAAAGTGTGGTTAAGACTGAAACCCACTAACAGAAACCGAATGATATACCAGCCTCATGACGGTCATCTTCTACATTAAAATGTCTTTTCACTGCTGAGTGTCATTTTTATATGAATGAGTCTTTGACAAAATAAAATGCAGAAATTACATAAGTATATATCTTTAATAGACATGGAGCTGTTGTTTTGATGGTATGCTTTTATACTTAATAAATTTCACTCTTTAATGATATGGAAACAGTTTTAATTCCTTCATATAGATAAGGGAAAGAAAAGTTGCAACCCATTCCCTGCCATGTAGTCTTCCTGACAATAATCCTCTAACAACATGCTACATTAGTATCCAGAATGAGGCAAAAATGCACTATTTGGTTTCTGTACCCTTTAACATAAAATATACAAAATCATGCCACTTTCAATATGAACTTCATCGAATGTAAATCAATGTTGCTGCTAGGAAAACAGGAAAAGAATTGTAATGTATGCCTGGATCACAGAAACTATGAACTGAATCCCAATAAAGTTAGACCTGGAAGTTTAGTGAGTCTTCAGAAAAACAGGGCATTGAAACAATAACACAGTTTTTACCTCCCCAATAATCTAAGTACTGAATGAAAATTTCCAAGCTAAAGTCTACTAAACATTCCCTGTATCTGCCTTCATATATTCTACCAAGGAATAAGGGACAACACACACACACACACACAAATGCTCATACATACACACAAAGGCCGAAATTCATGAACTGCACGGACTCTTGAGTGTCGATATAATTTATAATTTCCAGAGAAGAAAAGACAGCTGAGTGAGCTCTTCTGCCTGGATATTTGACTGAGGTCTGTATTTTTTAAGATTACTTGATGGTGAGCCTTTTAGTTGCTGTATTTATTTCATGCATTGTCATCTCACTTTTCAGCATACACATGTCAATATACATGCATTATACATAAAAAACCCTTTTTAAAATAGAAGTATAAGTCATATTTGAAATGCTACACATGACTTAATATCCTATTATTCTAAAAAGTTTACAGGACAAATTATTGTCCTATAAACCATACACTTATAACCACAAGTGTATACTTAAGACAATATAAAACAAGTAAGATTGAAAATAATTCACATAATCAACTCAAAGTAGTAGAACTCATTATGCGCTAAAACAAAATGTCATTCATGAAAGTTTTAGAAATTTCAGATAAATGCTTAGATACACCAAGTGCAGGGGATGTGCAAGAAGCTTAGTGATACAAGGCAATACATTCTTTGGACTGTGTCTAAATAGGAACTCCAGGAGTTCCCGTTGTGGCTCAGTGGTTAACGAATCCGACTAAGAACCATGAGGTTTCAGGTTCGATCCCCGGCCTTGCTCAGTGGGTTAAGGATCCAGCGTTGCCGTGAGATGTGATATAAGTCGCAGACGCGGCTCGGATCCCACCTTGCTGTGGCTGCGGCGAAGGCCGGCAGCTACAGCTCCTGTTAGACCCCTAGCCTGGGAACCTCCATATGCCGCGGGTGTGGCTCTAGATAAAAGGCAAAAAGACAAAATAAAAAAGAACTCCAGTAATAAGTAAAGCAGCAATGTACTACTCTCTGTGCATGGATATAAAGTTTAAGGAATACTTTGATAATTTACTCATCAGATCCCTAGCATGTGAATGGAAACTGATAATTGTGAGAATACTACTTGAAAATGTCTAGTTCAACATGAGGGCCAAATCGGCTTGCTACTGTTTTGTGTCCCCTTATCGCTCCCCCTTATTTCCACAACCCTCTAGATTTTAAGTCACACATCCTATGTGGAAATTGGTGTCAGGAGAGTCAAAACACCTATTCAGGAAAATTATTTCACACTGGAACAAGCCAAAAAGAGAAAAAACAAGTCTTATCAAGTCTTCACTTTGTCCAGTATCTCTGAGCATGAGACTAGCATGGGAATAATTGGGATTGAGAACCGATTCCATTTTATCCAGTCAAATAGAGGCTTCTAGACCACATTTGGCTATTTTAAAGCACTGCAAGAGGGAGAGATGGGACGCACTGATCCTTTTCAGGCCAGTTTATGTTTATAAACTATTAACACATTAGGTCTACCCAGTTGAATTCACATCAGCCAGATACTCATTCCAATTTTTGGTAGAAGATGAAGATGAGAACAAAAGACAGCACCAGAATTTTTTCTTTAGTAGAGATTCTTTCATATTAAAAAGGAAAAGTGGATAAAACGTTACTCCTTATAATTCTCCTTTGTTTGCTTCTCTGTTGCTATGGGAACTAATAATTAAGCCAAATTGTGATCATGTTTGCGTCTATTTCTGTAGAACATTTAAAATACATACCTGTAATACCATCTACTTCTTCTTTATCTATTTTACTGCTACTGCTGGTTAGCAGAGTATTATTTGCCACAAAAAGATTTCAGAAAGGGCCCAACTGGTATTCCAGTTAAAATGATTTCAGGAGTTCCTTGGCGGCCTAGAGAGTTAAGGATTTGGAGTTGTCAATACCGTTGTTTGGATCTCTGTTGTGGTATGGGTTTGATGCCTGGCCCTGGAACTTTTGCATGCCATGGGTCTGACCATTTGATCCAGCAATCCCACTCCTGGGTGTCCATCCAGAGAAAACCATGACTTTTTGTGGCCAAAAAGACAAAAAAATAATAACTTCAAAGTTATACAATGAACATTTTCTCATTTCCCTTTATAAATTATCACAAGTGATAAAGTTCACTAAACTTCATGTTTCACAGTTAAATTAAATGACAATGTTAAGAGATTCCATTGATATAATAGAAGCAACATGTAGATACTCCATGAAGTCTCTTGCTAACAGTAGTATCTGAGGTAAATTTGGAAGAGTATTATAAAGAAGAAGGTATATGTCTTAGAAAATTTAGAGGAAGTTAGAGAAACAGATGTCCAAATACCTGGAAAATAAATAGATGTTACATTTGAGAGCCATAAAGACAATAAAGGTACATACCCATAAACTAGAAGGAAGAATGTTGATAACACTTTAGAAGCAAAGGAAACTAAGGCCAATGAGGCATGGACGAATGACGTCAGGACTATCAGAAAATAAAAAGCCATGAATTTTACCACAAAACAAGCCAGGAATTTTGCCAAGCAGAGCAACCATATTTTTACCAGCAGAATTAAATGTTATCAAGGTGAGTTACTTGATCCTCATTATAAATCAGACTTTATAGAACTAGCTAAGACACACAGTGTAACAGCAGACAAGCTTGAGTAGCAGACTGATCCTGATTCACATTTCATGACTGAAATAAGGAAGCAAAATAAAGCACACCCTCTTAGCCAGTATGCGATAGGAAACAATCCAAACAATGGCTATTAGAATCCCTGGAATTTCATTATGAATACCAGAAAATTAATAAGCATGAATAAGTACACAGTAGATCTGAATACAAACACTGAAGTAATAAAAATTGAAAAGACAACATCAAAGTTAGTATGTGAATACAATGGAAGCCAAAGCTAGGAAAGGGATTTTTTATTTCTGGCTCTAGTTTGTTCTCTCAGCAATTTTGTGAGGACCGGTGTTTGACTTTATTGTCTCCCTGTCATGTAGATGCAATATGCCAAGTCTCTATACTTGGACTTTGTCAGATCTAAAGATGCATTATAAGGTCCTAGGCCTAAGGGCTGGTATTTTCTCTGCACAAATAAATGTTGCCAAGAGTCAAAGTTCATATTTAATAACTACTTTTTCTTTTGATCCTAAAGTTCTAATGCCTGGTTTTATTTGACACCAAGTCTCATTTCTGACATTGAGTATATAAGTGAAGCCTAAGGACTCTTACATCTGGAAAATTTAATCCTACATAAAAGACTGGTCCAATGATTTAGGCTCTGCTCTCTGTTGACAAAATAACCATTTCTTTGTCTTCATATCTTCATTTTGCTTATTATTAGGGTCCTGTGTTTGCCTCCCTATGAAATTGTCTTGTTTGACCTCTTTTCTCAAACCACTTCAATATTCCTCAACACCGGCAACTTATAGAAAAGGTACTAGCATTTCTAATGATAAAATAGGGGTTTAAATGCCAACTCTAGAGTTTATCTATTGAACGATGATGATGAAACTCTGCTTGCCCTATTTAAATCAATATATTTTTACTAGTTTCAGATGAACGTTGCGATATATGTAAAAGCACACCGTGAAATTTAAAATTTTAAGCTAATATTATTCAGGATATTAAGACATCATAGTTTATAAATATGTGCCCTAATTAATTCATTCTAACATGCTTTGCTAAATTTTAGAATCAGTTTTTCTACCAGTTAAGGTATCCAAGAGTTTAAAGGTAAACCACGCTTTTAACATATAAAGCGTTATGTGTATGTAAGATAGTCTGTGAATGATAATATTTCTCATGTCAAGTTAGGGAAAGATTCATTATCTTTCTGATCTCCTTACTCTGTAGTCTGGGGAAAAACGCACAGACATCGAATGAGCTGAGTTATTTTTCCCTGAATGCAAATTTAGGTATTTTATAATAACTCTCTGGTTCAAGTATTTTTTAAAAAGTCAAAGCTATTGAAGTATTTTATTACATACAAAGAATAAATATTAGCATCTAAAGCATTCTGAGCATCTAAATGTGTTATATCCTCATTGTTTAAAATAGTTTCTTAAGCTCACTAAGCTTTGTTTTATCATCATCTGTTTTCTTTAAAGGTAAATGGTTAGATTCAAATTATGCTTTAAATTTTGAAATGGCTGTGTTGTGATAATGTTATAAAGTATAAAATAAATAAAATGCTGGTAGAAATTAGAACAGCCATATCGAAGCAAAATATGAAGCATATGTTAAGAATGGCCGAGAAAAGGTAGGTGCAGCTCTATTCGTTGATGATGGAGACCTGCCATATCTGTCTTGGTTTGGCCATGCAGACATTTTTGAAATAGGAAAATAAGACTCTTATTGTTAAGTAATTGTCATTAGGTCTTCAAAATGTATTAACAACTATCTTATGAACCACTCAGTATAATGAAATTTACAAAATCTGTTGGCTAGACATTTTGAAATAGACCCATGTGTACATGTGCCTTGAAAAGACGCCCTGAAAAAAATGTAAAATATTCATCAGATTTTTGGTATTGCATGAGCAGTATTAAGAGATCGTTTTTTAAAAAGAGATCTTAATTCACTATACATTATACTCTTATTTTGTGTCAGAGGCTATAGCAAAAGCTTAGAGGAACTAACTTGCCAAGGAAAAAAGAAAGTATTTAAAAACTATAATTGACTATGTATGCATTCATTTGTTCCCTTAAAATAAACTTAATTAGGTGTTTACACTGGGCACTATTCAAGATAGTATGGATGCATAGGTAAAGAAGACAAGTTCTGTATCCTCATGACATATAATGATACTAGGAAAAAAGTAAAACATCGGCAAATATATGATGATTTTAGATCATCAACCTGAATATAAGATGTTATGTCCTGAGAGTGCTATAGAAAGTTACTTTTACAGGTTGTAACGTGAGATTTTTCTATGACAATGACAGCTAACCTAGGAACATAAGGGGGATGGACATTTCAAATGAAAACTGACGGGCCAGAGATAGAGTTTTCTAGGTAGAAGAAAAAGCATGCTCAAAGTCTGACATCAGAAAGTAATCAAGTTAAGGGATGACCCAAAAAATTAAACATAGGTTGAACCAGTTTTATACCTATAGAAATAAACAGAAAAGCTTTATTAAATTCTATTTTTTTCTACATCTTTAACACAGCTGGTAATTAAGACGAAAAAGTTGTGCTGGCAATATTTTCAAAAAATTACAGAAACAAACCAGTCTAAAATTTACTCTTAATTTTTGTTATTGGTGCAACTAAGGGAGTAAAGTCCTCCTGTTTATAATACATTTATTGTGGAAAGCCATACGTGTATTTAACAGACCATAAAATTTCAATGAGCACTCCTTCCCCACTGAAACAAAAATCTTTGTTATTCTAGGCACTACCCTCAGAGTGAAGATATAGTAAGGGTGTCAAGTGGAATAAACCTAAATCTGAAGGTGATACTGGTTTCAAAAATAAATAAAATATTTCTGCCCTTAACAAGATATTGTGTGCCAGTTTCTTCTTGTTCCTCCAAATTAAGAAATCAGTGAGCTAGTAATTAAACTGTTCCTGAGTTCTGTGGGCTAGTCTAGCAAATTAAGAACCTAAGAGAGGTCTGTCATATACCCAAGTGATTTCCTAGCACACATGATTATCTCTGAAATGGTGGAGAGAGAGGGACACTCTTGAGTGACTGAGCCTGTAACTTCTGGGATCTGACACTAAACTGCAGGTAGATAGTGTCAGAACTGAGTTAGTAAATTATAAGACATCCATTTGGTATCCACAGAGAACTGGAGAATTGCATGGTGTGGGAAAATTGCCCACACATTTTGTGGCCAGAAGAACTGAGAGAAAATTAGAGGAAACAGGTTTTTCTCTCACCAGCCCAGGAATCCTCTTTGTCTCCAGGAAACGTGAAACCTTCTCCCTCAGTGAGAGACTCCAGGCAGATAAAATAGTCCCTTAGACTCCCTCGAGTGGAACCAGCAAGAACCAAGTAGGACCCTCAACGGCATTAGATAAAACAGAACAAAATAAAACTACAAAGGTTCTCAAAATTGAACTGGTTTGGGATATCAAAGCTCAGAAAATTTAGGCTAGTTCCTAGTGCTATTCTAAACAGTATGACTTCTAACTGAAATAATACATTATATTAAGAGTTGTACAACATGAAATATCTAAAACAAAATTAAAGTCATCCATATACAAAGAAACAAACAAGAAAACCCTGCAACTTGAGAAAAGGCAACCAACAGATGCTGACTCTGATATAAATCATATACTGTAATAATCTGACAAGAATTGTACAGCAGTCATCATAAAATTGTTTACCTAAAAAACTAAAAATTCTTTTGAAAGGAAAAATATGAAATCTTATCAATGCTACAGAAGCTATACAAATGAACCAAATGAAAATTAGAGACCTAAAAAATACAATAACTAATTTTTAATGGATAAACTGAATAGTAGGGTGGAATGACAGTGAACAGATTAAGTTGAGGGCCGAGCAATATAATTTATCCAATATGAACAACAGAGAAAAAAACAGACTGACAACATATGAAAGCCTCAAGGACCAACAGACAAAAACAAAATTTCAAAAATTCATATCCTCTGACTTCCAGAAGGAAAGAGAGTATAGCTAGAAAAGTATGGAAACAAATAATAGATGAAAACCTCCCCAATTTGGCAAAAAAAAAAGCAACAAATTCTGCAAACCTAAAGGTTCAAGTTGCTGAGCAAAATCTAAAAGAGGATGAACCTAAAAGATACTCGTACCAAGACATAATTGCCAAATAAATAGTACAAAATTTCAAAGTAACTAAACAGAAACAAAACACTATCTACAGAGAAAAACACTGGAATAGCTGGTGATACTTCATCTGAAATCATGAAAGCAAAAGCAACAACAACAAAAATCTGGCAGCATAATTTTTAAGTTCTGAAAGAAAGGAAATACCAGCTGTGATATCGATAGCCAGTGAAACTACCTTTCAGAAATTAGGAAGAAATAAAAGCATTCTCAGAAAAAACAAAAATGAAAAAAAAAAACCTGTTACTAGCAGATCTATCTCTAAAGATAGGTTAAAGGAAGAGCACCGAATAGAAATAATATGATATAAGTAATCATTTTGAAGTATAAGGAAGACAGACAACCAAAATAGCCAAAATATGGGTACATAAAATACTATCTTTTTCCTCATTACTTTTATAAGTCATGTATATAGATATATATTCTTAATAGATACACAACCATTAAAAAATAAATTTCAAGTTAAGTAGCTCCCCAAAAATGATATCCCAAGACACTTATGAATTCTAATAAATTACTTGAGAATCCTAATAAATACTTAAGAAAATTTAACGTTAGTGTTATATAACTCTTCCAGAAATAAGAGTGGACATAACCTAATTCATTTTCTGAAGCCTTGTATTAGTCTGATACCAAAACCAGACAAAAGCAGAAAAAGAAAGAAAAAAGGAAACTATATATATCTTTCATAAGAAGATTTATAAAACCTTCAACATAATATTCAGACTATGCTGCTGTATGAAAAAAAGAACAGTACATCATGGACTTAATTTGAAGGATGCAACATGGGTTCAAAATTAGCAAATCAATTAATGTAATCTATCATATTAAAAAGCTAAGAAAGAAAAATTATATAATCATATCAATTGACATGGAAAAAGTACTGGGTGAATAGGTCAAAGAATGAACTATTCTTCTATTTACTGCCTAGAATATTAATGGCTGTCTACTGAAAATTTACATCATCTAAATTAACGTGTCTCGAAAATTAAGTTATGTATTATACACTTTTAAAAGGTACATAAAATTTTGTGGAGTACTAATTTTGACATAAATTGTCTTTATTGTTTATCATTAATAGACATTCACTTTTTATGATCAAATATAACTTTATGATCCAAAAATATTTCCAACTTAAAAAATAATGTAAAGGCATTAAATTAATATTTACAACATAATTTATCATAACAGATTTGTTTTGCATGCTGAAACTGAATCACTGCTCAAAAGACATATGCAGGAGGAATGACAGCATTTTTCTTTTGAGTTACTTATTATTCTCCTGCATGTTCTCTTTTACTTTCAGAACTTATATGTCTGAACTAATATATTTTCTGTTATATAGAAAATTGTGACCTAATTTTGCTTCCTTCTGTCACAAATTATTTATCATCAGTTTGAGAAAAAGTAGTGTAATATTATGCAATAACATATTATTTCTTGATGCTAAAAAACTTATTATCTGAAAAAGGTCTTTATTTATTAATTATAATTAAAAATTTAAAATATTTATTTATAAATTACAAAGGTCCAATAAACTTTTTAGTGATTATATTTGTCATTGTAATACTTAGCATATTAATGTCAGCCAAACATTAAAAGATGAAGGTGACTTCTGGCTTCAGTTCCAACATGTTAGATGCCTGAAAGTACTCACTTCCATCCTTACAACAAGAAAAATATAAACAAAGTAAAAATTAATGAATTATTTGGAACATTCAAAGAACTGGTCTTGCATGGTAAGCAACCACTGCAAGATCTAGAAAGATGGGTGAATCCAGAGGCTCACAGGCTAAATCTGAAGACATGGAGCAGAAGTTGCTGCAGTCATACACTGGTGATAATACTACAATGGCAATTTTGATAAGTATAGAAGCTGCTGTGAACTAAAGAAAGAATTAGAAACAATGGGGGCTAGAGTTTCAGGTGGGTCTTCACATAGCTGTGGGCTTTACCTTCAGGAAACCCACCACCTTTCCACAGAAGGATCCAGGAAAGATTCCCTAGTAGCTCTGGTGGATGGAAGGAAAAGTGAAGAAGTACTAGATCTTTATAAATGTAAACTGTAAACTCTAGGAGAGTCCCTAAAACAAACCAGCAAATATGTACATACATACACACATGTGGATGTGCGCATGAATGTATAAATAAAGAAGTATAACTGATATGCTAAGAAGGAAAACTGAATTTTATAAAATGTTCAACTAAAACTAACGAAGAAAAGAGGCGGATAAGAACAAAAACAAGCAAAGAACAAGTGCAACAAATAGAAAACTCTTACAATCATGGTAGATATTAATCCAACTATATCAATAACTATTTTAAATATGAATGTTCTAAATTCATGAATTAAAGGCAGAGATTCTTAGAGTATACTTTTTTTAACTAGGGCAATACCCAAATGTATGTTATCTAAAAAAGACAGTTTAAACACAAAGACATGTATAGGGTAGAATTAAAGGTATGGAGAAAAATAAAGCATTGATGACATTAATTAAAGAAACATGGAGTAGCTAAATTTATTTCAAATAAAGCATACTTCAGAACAAGGAAAGTCATTAGGGATAAAGAGAAGCATTACTTAATGTTAAAGGGCTCTGCTTTCCAGGTTTCACCTTAACATGGAAGCACCTAACAACAACGGAGAGTAAAAATATCTGTGGCAAAAACTGATAAAATTAGAGATGAAAATGAAAATTAATTATGGTCCATGTCATAATAATCGAATCCTATAACTGCCAAAAAATTGAATTTTCAAAAAAAGTATGAAAAAATTATAAACCATGACAATCAGGATTTATCCCAAGTAGGCAGGGCTGATTAAACATTCAAAAATCAATTAACGTAATCCATTACATCAAAAGAAAAATTAATGGAAAAATCTTATGATCATATCAATAGATGCAGAAAAAATATTTGAAAAATCCCAACATTCATTCATGGTTAAAAACTCTTAGTATACTAAGAACAGTGTGGAATATTTTCAACAGCACAAAATACATTAGATTACAGTCCTTTATTAGATGTGTCTCTGGAAAATTCCTCTCCCAGTACATAGTTTGTCTTTTCATTCTCCCACAGAGTAGAAGAAATCTCCCACAGAGTAGAAGAAATCCACAAAATACTTATAGCTAATCACACTCAATAGTTAAAAACTCAAATCCTTCCCATAAGATCGGGTACAAGGTAAGGATGTCCACTCTCATCACTCCTTCTCGACATCATACTAGAAGTAACTGATAGTGCAGTAAGGCAAAAGGAAATAAAAGACAGAAACTGGGAATGCAGAACAGTCGGGATCAAAAAGTCAACTGCTTTCCCATAAAGCAATAGTGAACATACGAAATTTAAAATTAAAAACACAATATCATTTACAATAACACCCCCAAAGTAAAATACTTAGGTATAAATCTAATAAAGTATGTATAAGATCTATATTGAGGAAAACTACAAAATTCTGATGAATAAAAACGAAGAATTAAATAACTGGTGAGAATTCCATGTTTATGTTAGAGTCAAGGTTTCAGTTTCTTTCCCACTTAAGGTAGATCCAATGTCATCTCAACAAAAATCCTAGTTAAATTATTTTGTAGATATAAACCAAACTGATTCTAAAGTTTATATAAAGAAGCAAACTACCCCCACACAGCCAACACAATATTGAAGAAGAACAAACTTCAATTTTGTTTATGATCTCAAGACTTAGTGTAAAGCGGCAGTAATCAAGACAGTTTAATTTTGGCAAAAGGATAGAAAATAGATCAATGGAACAGAATTGGAAGCCCAGAGATAAACCAACATAAATACAGCCGAGTGATACTTGACAAAGGAGCAAACACAATACAATGGAGCAAACATATTTTTTTCAGTGCTGTAGCAACAAAGATTCGCATCAAAAAAGTGCGCTTAGATAGAGACATTATCTTTTTCACAAAATTAATTCAATCACAGGCCTAAACATGAAAAGCAAAGCTATAAAACTCTTAGAAGATAACACACTAGAAAACTTAGATGACCTGGGGTATGGTGACGACCTTTTAGATATAATATCAAAGACACATATCATGATAGAAATAATAAGCTGGGCTTCATTAAATATTACAAACTTCTACTCTGTGGGAGAATGAAAAGACAAGCTATGTACTGGGAGAGGAATTTTCCAGACACATCTAATAAAGGACTGTAATCTAAAATATACAAAGAACACTTAAAACTCACCACTAAGTAAGCAAAGGACCTGATTAAAAACTGGGCTAAAGATACTGAGTCACTTTACCAACTGACAAGGAAATATTACATGTAATAATAAGCTTAATTACCTTTAGTGGTTAGTATTTCTATGCACAGATTAAGGAAGATCATTGTCTTCTTTGCTGCAAATTTTTATCATGAAAAGATGATGAATATTGTCAAATACCTTTTTTTGCCTCAGTTAAAATTATATTTTTAGTTTGATGCTTTAGCAAATTAAATTAAATTGATACTTGAATATTGAACTAGATTTGTATTCCTGAATTTAAGACCACTTGGTCCTAATACAGTACTCTTTTATATGTTTTATGTTGGTGGATTTTGTTTGCTAGTATATACATCTCCTCATGATAAGAATAATATTTTCTTATCATAAGTATTGTATTTGATAGTCTTTAAAATTTTTGTTTAAAATTAAAATATAAAAATAAAAGTTGTCTTCACAATGACAAAAGTGTATTTAAAAAATAATTTTCCAAAAATGTACCCAAGGGGAAAAATGTGAAGTAGCACATTTACTTTTCCTGTTTTTAATAAATTTTGACTTGTATAGCTTAAGTGATGTATTTTGTTTTTAATGTCAACATATCATCTCTATTCCAGTAGAAAAGCCAAGGAACAGCATTTTTTTTTCCTGGAAACAGTAAGAGGTAATAATTAAAAACAAACAAACAAACAAACAGTAAGAGGAAAGATTCAAAAAACATGGTATTAATTAAATTATTATTTCACTTAATGGGATTTTGGCAAGAATGTAGTTTCTAAAGCATTCCAATAAAGCCTTAGAATTGATACACTCATGGAATATGCTCAAGTACATTTACTGAATTATTTTAAAAATACAAGTATAAGAAAAGGAATTCTAGACTAAATCAACTAGATAGGAACTCACACAACACCACAAACACTAACTCCTTTGCTAATGTTCTGATATCTTAAAGTCTTTTAACAAAAGTGCCATTCCATTTGGCTTGAACACCGAAATGACTTCAAGGAAAAGCTTTTCTTCCCTTCTTTCTTCACCCCTGGATTTCTTTCTTTTATCTATTCTTATTTGCTGTGCCCAAAGATGTATTCGGGGCTAATGCTATTTTCTGGGAGTTTACGATATCCATTTCTGACAGAGAGGAAATGGGAGGAAAAAAAAAAAAAACTTCAGGCAAAAAGAGCTAGACTGTCCCACAGAAGGAGAGAAGGTCATTAAAACAAAGACTGAATATGTTGAATAATTTTATTTAGAGCTGACTCTTCATATGAACTATCTACTTTAAAATGCCTGCCACATCAATTCATTCTGGGTTTTAGAGAAAGAAGGCTTTGTACAGTTGTAAGATAATATGATGATACAATCAAATAGACTGTTCAGATTAGAAATCTAACTCAGTAAATTTACCAACCATTACATGTGCTTGGTCATAGAGATTTAGAACTGCTAATAAAAGATTCCTGTAAACCTAATTGGAAACACTGCAAGTAAAATTAACACTAATTTTTAGAGTGCATTAGTTTCCTATTAAATCCTACAATATTTTTAAGCCCTTCAACATGGAAAGCAAGGAAATGGTATTTAAATGATTATGCACGCTATAGGGAAAGAAAAGTCTCCAATTATTTTTATTTTTCTATTAGGAATAGAAACATAGCTATTAAATAGCAGTTATATATGTTTCATTTCAAGTGTTAAAATTTAGCATTCCATACAGATTTCACTTAGACATAAATATTAACATTATTGCTGATGGATTCCACAAATCAACGAAATAAATATTTCCATACAATTGTTTTAATCAACATACTGACTCTGATCGATACATGTATATACCTGCTTAGAGGATTACTAAATACATTAAGAATCTGCATTAGTATGTAACTTTCTATAAATGTATACTGAGGTATAAAATAGCACTGTAGTCTAATATAGTGTTTAATAATATTTTAAAATATCTGTGTCCTTTGTTTCAGATTTTATGTTAACATTACTGCAATTTTATGGTGGGTTTGAATTAAATCCTGTATGAATCAAAGCTGATAAACAGAGGTGGTCTGTGCAATGAAGGGAGACTGGGCCCTTTCTTAAAGGAAGGGTCATAGTGTCTTCATATTATTTTCTTAGTACTTCAAAAAGAACTGAAAGGGTATCTAGATTTCAGTCTTTTGGTATTCTTTTGTTGCACAGAGAAAACATATAGCCCTATATGTTCTTCTGATGACTTATCATCATGCTGTTGTTCCTGATATGATTATACATTTTATTGCAAATTATATACCTAGAATATACACAAGGAAATCTACTGCATGTGGTTTCAGCACCTGCAGTGTCAAATAATCTTGAGACTTGTGCCACAATCTAGATAGGCTTTTTGCACTGTGAAGATATTATCAATTGATAAAGTTAGATTGCAAGAAAAAAATACACAGTTAATCGGTTATTTGTCCATTATTCTTCTGTGATATGATAATAAAATTAAAATAAAGAAATTATAAACCCAAAAAAGTTGGTCCAAGAGTTTTCATTCACTTTTGTTTAGAAACTCAAGAATTAAACTCTTGCCCACAAAGCAGTATATATCATGTGTTATTAGGCTTTCGTTTCTAAAAATGTAGCTTCCCTTTTTAAAAACATTTAAAATTTTTCTTCATAAATACATGACTTCCCTCAAAATCTCTCAAAATCACGTTGAAAACACAAGATGTTTTTACAACTCTGCATATATGTCCCTTTTGCCTCCCGATGCTTTTACAATGTTCTGTTCATCACTTATTCTCAATAATTTGTATAGTCTGTTTGACATTTGTTGTACTTGTGTTCTTTTTAATTCTGATGATATTCTTAAATCTGTGAGTTTATACTTTTACTCAAATTTGGAAAGTATTTGGCAATCATGTAGTCAAACACTTTCCTTCCTCCCCACTCTGTTTCTCCTCTTCTTTTGTGATACTAAATATACATACATTTGGCCAGTGGATATTATTCTACAATACACTGATGCTCTAGAGTTTATGTCCAGTCTCTTTTAAGTCTCTGTTATTTTGAACAGTTTTTGCTAATACCTATTTAGTCTTGCTGATTGTATTCTCTGAAATACCTAATCTACCTTTAATCTTATCAAGTTAACTTCCATTTCAGACATTATAGTTTTCATCTCTGTAAATTCGATTTGGGTCTTTATTATATTTTCTAGTCTCTGTTAATTGCATTTAATCTTTCTTATATCTTCTTGAATATATGGAATAAAGACTTAGAAATTGTTTATGCCCCTGTCTACTAATTCTATTATTTGTTAAATTTTGGATCTGTTCCAATTGATTGATTTCTTCTTCATTGTTTCTCTGTTTCTTTCCATGTCTGGTAATCTTACTGGATGCCAGAGTTTGTAAAACTTACTTTTTTTAATACTAGATATATTTACAACCCTGTAAGTATTATTAAGCTTTGCTTTTGTTGTGCAGTTGAGCTAATCTGAACCAGACTGATCCTTTAAAGAAAGGCTTGCTTTAAGTTTTGTCTATAGCACTGGAGCCAGTACCATGCAAGGTACAAAGACTCAGCCATGGCTTATCTCATCTATAGGACAAATCTATAATGTGGGCAAAGAGATACAAACATTGTTGACCTCTGGACTAATGTAAAAACTGACTGCTGCAGAGAAAGGGGATAGGTAAAATGATTACAAAACAAACAGGAAACTTCTAACTTTAGGAAAGGAGCAGTAATATGCACTAATGTGCTTAACTCAAACCTAAAACCATCAGAGACACAGAAGCAATGCAAAGACCACACCCATGGGATCCAAGGACAGGGTGCCTAAAACAGGGAATAGAACCTTCTGTATCTCTTAAACTAACAAGCATCAACCAGCAAGTAACAGTGGAATACCGATAGGAGAGCTTCAAATCACTGGGAGAGCCTCTATGTGGTGCAACCTTAATGGGTGAAAGTAGAGCAGATACTGAGAGAAACCGTCTAGCAAATTAATGATCAAAAGGATAAAAAAGAAATATGGCATAAACACTGAAACTATCTGATAGGGTATTTAAAATAACTTTGACAAGCATGTTGAAATCTTAGGAAAAAAAACGGAAAACATTCAAAATCAGATGAATAAATTTAGTAGAGTAAAAGGAAACGTAAGAATTAAATATACTAGACATGAAAAACACAGTAATGCAGATGAAGATTGCTTCTGCAAGCACATGAGCAGACCTAAAACAGCTAAAGAAAGTCAGTGAATTTGAAGGTGTCATTATTAACAACTTGTACTGACAAATAAGTTTTTTTGTTTGTTTGTTTTTACATAGTGGAAAATGAAGAACATATCATCTATGACTTGTGGGACCATATCTGATGCTCTGACATATGGAAAAGGCTCTGACTAATTAAAGAGAGATATTATAAACCCTATAAAGTAACTAATAAATTAAAATTATAAAAATAAAGTCAATAAAGGAAATACAATTAAATCACTTAATAGATAATTAACACAAGACAGGTCAGAAAAATAAAATTGACCAGATAAAATAAAGTTTCCAAAATAATAAATTATAATCTAATAAAATTAGAAATAACAGCAAACGTGAACAACCTAAAAACACCATTAAAATATGGAGATTATCAGATTAGACAAAGAAGCAAGACCTAACTACATGCTAACTAAAAGATGGCTGCTTTAAATATAAAGAGATATGTTAAAAAATAAAATTATGTAAATAAAATTATTAAACCAAAAAAACAAACAAACAAAAGAAAGCAAGAATAACTATATTAATTGCACACAGGGTAGACTTCAGAACAAGGACTAGCAATAGAGATAAAATCTCATAGTTAGAAGGAGATCTTTTCCAAGATGACATAACCATCTTAAATTGGTATACAGCTATCCAGAGAATATAAAATACTTGAAGCAAAAACTGAAAGAGCTGCAAGGAGAAATACATAAATCTACAATGCAATTCAATGGTTTAATACTGCTATCAAAACTAAAAGAACAAATGTAAATTCAGTAAAGATATATATTAGCTGAAGAGCACTAACAACTACACAGCCCAACTGATATTTAGAACACTTCAAGAACAGTGGACAGATACGTCTTTCAAGTCCTCATGGAATGCTCAAAGACAAAACATTTTCTGGGCCATAAAACAGAGCTTAAATTTTAGAAGAATATAAATCCTACAAGAATACTCTCAGATCATAATGAGATTAATCTACTAATCAGTAATAGAAAGATATCCCCAAGCATTTGCAAAATAAAACACTTCTAAGTAAACCATGGGTTAAAGAGAAAATCTCAAGGGAAATTAAAAACAAAACCAAATAATTTTGAATTGAGCAAAAAACGAACTTAAAATCCATGAAAACTTGTAATTTACAAATAATATAGCATATATAAACTTTAGCATTAAACAAGAAAATATCAAATCAATAAGAAAATAGAAAAGAATAAATTAAATCTAAAGCACGCATAAATAACACAGATTATTTCAAATACACAAGATTGAAAAGAGAAAAAACTGTGGAGACTAAAATCTGTTTCTCTGAAAAGAGAAACATAGAAACAAAGGGCACTTGATGGTGCTATTGCCTGAAATACATAATTTTTATCTAGTCACGCAAAAATATCAGAAAAACTCAAACTGAGGGATATTCTACAAAATTATAGATGAATACGCTTTAAAATGTCAAAATTAAGAGAGAAAAGACCAAGGTACTGTTATAGATTGGAAGTGCCTACAGAGAAAAAAATCATGTGACATGTGGGAAGCTGAACTGGATCTTGAAGCAGTGAAATGACATTGATAGAAAGACGACATTAATGGAAAGGCGTAAGTAAAAAATTATAGAAGAATTATTGTTAAATGAAGGCAAAGCAAAGACTTTTACAGACACATAAAAAGAAAAAAGTCATCGGCAGAACCCCACTGCAAGAAATCTTAAAGAAATTCCTAATAGGATCGGACAAGATGGATTGGATTAAGATGGCGGAATAGAAGGAATGGAGCTCAACTTCTCTCCCAAATAACAGCAAAAATACAACCAAATGCCGAGCAGCCTTCAACCAAATGGACTGTAAACTTCCAAAAAAAGATACTCTGATCCAGAAGACACAGCGGAGACCACATCAAGAGGTAGGAGGGGCGATTACGTGATAGAAGGAACCCCTTACCTCCCGGGTGGGAAGCCCCACAGACTGGAAAGTAACTGCATCACAGAGACTCAGCTACAGGACTGAGAGTTCTGAGCCTTACAACAAATCCCCACGCCTGGGGATCGGGCACAGGGAGAAAGAGCCCCCGGAGCATCTGGCATTGAAGGCCAGTGGGGCTTGTGTGCAAGAGCTCCACAGGACTGGGGGAAACAGAGACCCCATCCTTGAAAGGCACACACAGACTTTCACGTGCACTGGGTCCCAGGGCAAAGCAGTCTCCAGAGGAATCTGGGTGGAACCTGACTGCAATTCCTGGAGGATCTCCTGGGAAAACTGTGCCTTGTTGTGGGGGAAGGGCATTGGAGGTGAAGCTCTCCGGGGCATTCAGCAGCCTGCTTTTCTCTGGAGGTGGCCATTTCAGGGAAAAATCTGGTCCCTCCCATCAGTGCTGAGAAGCCCCAGGCCAAACAACAATTCAGGTGGGATCTCAGCCCCACCCATCAGGAAACAAGCTGCCTAAAGACCCCTCAGGCACACAGCCAGCCTCTAATCTCATCCAGAGACAAAGCCCCACCCATCAGAGGGAGAGGAATCAACCCCACCTACCAGAGAGCAGGTA
>PVHT020000061.1:7441137-7459275 GCA_004024745.2 Catagonus wagneri
GTATAAAGTAACCAAAACCAAAAAGAATGGTAACATCTGATGAATTTTAAACAGAATCATGAAAATCCTTCAAAAACATGCAGGAAAAGAGAAACGAAATAAATATTTTGCCAATCTGGACAGACAAAACAGTTGTTTTCGACAGCTGCACAAAACAAAACAGAATAAAACAAAAGACCTCAACTATAAGCCCTAACTACATTAAATATAAACACCTAAGTAGATTAAAGGAAAAATCATGGATAAATATAAACCAACCTAGTTCTAATAAAAAGAATGTTGTAGTGGTTTTGTTAATAAAAGACAAAGGAGAAACAGAGAAAAGAATGTCTCCAGGGATAATGAAAGTCATTTCATAATAATAAAGCTCTCACCTAAAGAAAACATAAAATCTTGTACATGTACACAACTGGTAATGTTTTTACAGGTGTGTATATATATGTCTAGATTTATCAATTTTTACACATTAAATATGTTAAATATATCACATCTTTATTATGCCCCAATAAAATTAGAAGCAATTAAAAAAGGGTTTAAAAAAATTAGGAAAATGTGAGAGTGGTCTTAAAGATGCTCTAATAATACGTATCATTTTTGTTAATTAGAATATCACTAAATTAGTTACAAATGTTAAAATATAGTCGCCTTTTAATAATTTAATTGTGTAAGGGTCCATTTGCTATTTGCTTACTCATAATAAAAATAAAAATTGCATTAAAAATAAGCTGTACTCAAGAACTGTAAGAGACAAGGAACTTTTCAATATATTGATAGCTTTCTATTAACACCTTAAAAAAACTTTTTGCAAGTGATTTAATCCTCTGGAAACAATACTGTGAAGTTTCTAAACCTGAGTTTACTCTAGGTAGTTTAAATACATCATTGTTAGATGTCTGATATTTAGGAAAGAATCAAATATATTTGACCAACAATGAAATGCACATCTGATCTAATAACAGTTTAATTTAACTAGCCAAATATTTCTTTCAGAGTTGCAGTTAGAATAGTGAAACAAGAGCCAGTGCAATCTGTTAGTCTGCTTACCTATGTATGACTAAATGGTTCAAACTATATATAATAAAAAGCTTAACGGCATTTTTCAAAATAATATAAAATTTAAGTGATGAAATTTAAAAGCATTCTAAATTTTCTGATTAAAAAATTCTAGTTTTTAAAAAATTTTGTCATAGATTACTGTTTTTTGTTGGATACCATATCGCTGAGTTAGACTACTGGCAAGACTTATCAAAATTTTTCAGTTACCCATAGAAGGATTGATTAAATTGGATAAACTGATACACCTCCAGCAGTCACACTTGGGGATTAATTTGAGACTAAACCTGTAACTTATGATCATTTTACACATGCTCTGAAAACTTTACAATTAAGATACTTCAGAAATATGATTTATTACCTTATTATATGGAGATAGGTATAATGTTCAGGATTTCCATGTAGAAAACTAAATTCAAGGTTGAAATATGTCCCCACATGTACTGTGGTATTTACTAGAAAAGGAAAGCAACAAAAATCAGTTTAACCTATACTATCCTTAACTTAATGGCTCTCCCGGGATTAAGCAGTAATATCCTGCCTTTGCCAAGAGACTCTTTTCTTTCCTCATGTGCATCATAAAAATGGACCTTTTAACACATATAACCCTTCTTAATGTATTCAGTTAAAAAAATAAAAGCACCCTGGGGAAAATGTATTAAGACTATAGGAACAATCTTTTCTCTAAATAAGAAATTATTGCTTGAGAAGGTATCAAGGCCACAAAGTTGTTAAAGACATACATTTTTAGCATAATTATCAGATAAGTGAAAATTTCCATTATTGTGTTTTCTCAGTTTTATGGAGTATTTTATTTGTATTACAATTGTTTTAAATTTAAAATAAAATATTAAATTAAAATGGTGACTCTGAAGTATCTCTAAGTGTTATGACTCATGTGAATCTTTATTTAATAAATTTTAAATGTCTACGACATTTACAGGTAGTAGATTTAGGTCTATTAAGAGCACAGAAAAGCAAGCAACAGATTGAGAGAAGGTATCTATAAAATATTTGAAATGATTCACATATAGCACTTACAAAAAAACCATCTTCAACTCTGTATGAAAAAGACAAACAATTCAATGCTAAAAGGAAAAAAAGACTTCAATAGCCACTAAACATAAGAAGATATCTTATTGGCCATACACATAAGAAAAGTGTTTGCATCTATTAACCACAGATTTTCAGTTTATCTCACTGCCTCTCCCTCTCTCTCGGCAACCACAACTGTTCTCCAAGACCATGAGTTTCTTTCCTGTGGAAAGGCTCATTTGTGCCATGTATTAGATTCCAGATATAAGTGATATCATATGGTATTTGTCTTTCTGTTTCTGACTTACTTCACTTAGTATGAGAGTCTCTAGTTCCATTCACATTGCTGCAAAAGGCATTATTTTGTTCTTTTTTATGGCTGACTAAGTATTCCAGTGTGTGTGTGTATGTGTCATATTTTTTAAAATTTTATTTATTTTTTCCATTATACCCAGCTGCACAGCGTGGTGACCTGGTTACACATACATATATGGATTCATCACAAGTCCAATCGTCTGTCGATGGACATTAGGTTGTTTCCATTTCTTGGCTATCGTGAATAGTGCTGCAAAGAAGATGCAGGTGCATGTGTCTTTTTCAAGGAAAGTTTTGTCCAGATATATGGCCAAGAGTGGGACTGCTGGGTCATATGGTAGTTCTATATTTATTTTTATGAGGTACCTCCATACTGTTTTCCATAGTGGTTGTCCCAATTTACATTCCCACCAACAGTGCAGGAAGGTTCCCTTTTTCCGCACACCCTCTTCAGGAATTGTTATTTGTGGACTTATTAATGATGGCCATTCTTACTGGTGTGAGGTGGGTACCTCATAGTAGTTTCGAATTGCATTTCTCTAATAATCAGTGATGTTGAACATTTTTTCATGTGTTTGTTGGCCATTTGCACATCTTCTCTGAAGAAGTGTCTATTCAGGCCTTTTGCCCATTTTTCAGTTGGGCTGTTGGCTTTTTTGCTGTTGCGTTGTATAAGTTGTTTGCATATTTTAGGGATTAAGCCCTTGTCAGTTGCATCATTTGAAACTATTTTCTCGGAGTTCCCGTCATGGCGCAGTGGTTAACGAATCCGACTAGGAACCATGAGGCTAGAGGTTCAATCCCTGGCCTTGCTCAGTGGGTTAAGGATCCGGGTTTAGGATCCGGCGGGTTAAGGATCCGGCGTTGCTGTGAGCTGTGGTGTAGGTTGCAGACGTGGCTCAGATCTGGCGTTGCTGTGGCTGTGGCGAAGGCCAGCAGCTACATTTCCTGTTAGACCCCCTAGCCTGGGAACCTCCATATGGCGCGGGTGCGGCCATAAAAGGACAAAAAGACAAAAACAAAAAAAAAAGAAAAGAAATAAAACTATTTTCTCCCATTCTGTAAGTTGTCTGTTTTTCTATGGTTTCATCTATTCATTTTTTTTGTCTACAGTTTTTTCCCCTTTCATTCTTCTCTCAAGGCCTTTTTTTCCCCACCACTTTTTTTAAGGAACATATAACATACACACAAACACATAACATTCACCTGCATATATTTATTTAGAATTCCATTTTAATCGTTTACATTTTTCTATTTATTTTATAAATTATAATATAAAATCTTATATTTTCATAATTTACTGTGTAAGATACAAATAAAGTCTAAGTTTTGCAACTATATAATTTTATTAATCATTTCTCCAATTTTAAGCTAGTTGCCATAAGTATTGCATCTACATATGTTAGAAACCCTACAACACAATGTATTAGATTTTCCTTTAAATGATCATATGTATATTAATTTAAAATGAAACATAGTTCTATGATTAATCACATATTCACATCTCTTTCTCTTCATTTATTTTTATTTACTTTTTATTTTTATTTTTATTTTTATTTTTTTGTCTTTTTGCCTTATCTAGGGCCACACCCGTGGTCTATGGAGGTTCCCAGGCTAGGGGTCTAACAGGAGCTGTAGCTGCCAGCCTTCGGCACAGCCACAGCAACGCGGGATAGAGCCACGTCTGCAACCTACACCACAGCTCACGGCAACGCCAGATCCTTAACCCACTGAGCAAGGCCAGGTATCGAACCTGCAACCTCATGGTTCCTAGTCGGATTCGTTAACCACTGAGCCACGACAGGAACTCCTTCATTTATTTTTAAAGCTTTTAGTTTCCATCTAGAATCATTTGGTTACATTCTGAAGAACTTACTTTAACAATCCTGCAAAACTCACTAGATTATTATTTGCAGAAGTTCTCACGGCTTGGTAAAGATTGCAGCTGTGTCGAACTACTTCAGTCACAGGTTTCTGAATTCCAAACTATTTTCAATTTCTATATAATTTCTCACTGATTTAGATCAGTAAAGTTAATGTACTTTATATATAGTGTTTAAGATTCTTAAGAACCAATGCATATGAGTAGTAGACAGACACAAAAATTAGTTCTGCACGCATAGAGATGGACTTTTATGATATTTCATTAAAGATCTATGTCTACCTAATGTGTTAACCAAACTTTTCAGAACTTGTTTTTCCCAGTAATGGCTATACAATAGCACAATATATATTGTTTTATTCCTTTCTTCATTATTTAGATATCATTTGACTCACATGAACTGGCTGGAAAATTTGATGACTTCTTTTTTGCTGCTTTACTCTTTTTACCCTAACCTCTCCTTCTGCTTGTGACACTTCACTTTAAATCAATTTGTGTAAAAGAAGAGTTAGAGCTAGAAACTGTAGATAAGATGTGTCTTATTTAACATTTCAAAAGCAAAGCAATAAATAGTTGTATCTGAGAATCATAAAAACAACTTCAACTCAAGAAGGAGAATGAAAGACTATTCAAAGTAGTCATATAAAAAGCCATCTTACAAATACATTAAAGCCAATTCAACCTCAAAGTTGGTGAAATGCAATTCAGAGACTAAAATAACATATTATTAGATTTGCCTTAGAGAAAATAAATTTACATTATAAAAACATTATCTAAATGCATAGACAGTTATTTAAACAATTTAAACAATTTTGTGTACCTTTTAAACTTCTGAATATTAATGATTTTAATGCTTTCAAAATGGCCTACTACTGAAAATAACATGAGTGTATGTTTAACTTATTTAGAAAAAATAACCTGTAAGATGAAGACTGTGAGTCCCAGCGTTGATTTACTAACTTAATGTTTAAAATATCATGCCTGACCAAATGAATTTAATATACAACACAAAAAAATAAAGGGAATTATTCATGACAAATCTGTATGTAAATATAGATTTGTTCCCTCTAAGCAAGTATGACATTCACCGATGTTAAAATGTGCTACGACCGTAATAAATAAGTGAAATCCATTTCTTTGATAACTTGAGAGGAAAAAAGAAATGTAAACAATGCGTATGCTATTAAATTAAAACTCCTTTGAAAAGATCCCAAACCACACTCAATGTTGTCATCTTCAATCTTGTATAGCATTCAGAAAATAAAGCAATTCTTATACTTTGCTTAGTTTTATTGTGCTGTCAAACTGTATTTAATGCAGGAAGAAATATTCTCTTCTCTTTCTTTCTTTCATTCATTCATTCATTCATTTTAGGGCTGCACCTGTTACTTATGGAAGTTCCTAGGTTGGGGGTCAAACTGGACCTGTAGCTGCCAGCCTACACCACAGCCACAGCAACGCTGGATCCAGCCACATCTGCAACCTACACCACAGCTCAGGGCAACAATGCCAGATCCTTGACCTACTGAGAGAGGCCAGAGATCAAATTTGCAACCTTATGGATACTAGTTGGGTTTGTTACCACTGAGCCACAATGGGAACTACAGGAAGAAGTTTTTTAATCTTCATTATGCAGTGTTGAAAACTTTGTCACTGTATAAGCTGTATTAAATGGAATATTTACTTTCTCCTTCAGCATCCCTATTTCCTGCCTCTCTTGCATTTTTTCCACTGCACTAAAATAACCTAATATATGATTATTTCCTCTTATCTCAGAAAAAGCTAGGTTTCATCAGCAGATGAATTTTTATCTATCTATCTATCCTGTTAGCTTCTGTATTCCCCAGCATTTGTACAGAGTAGGTACTCAATATCTGCTGAATGAATGGATTCCCAAGTCAAATTATTTCAGGTTTCAACATGTAAACACCAGACAAAATCTAAATTCCATTTTTTTTTCTCTTGAAGTGTGATTGTAGCCTTTTAATTGAGATTCCTATATCCAATCTTACCTGCCTTGTATCAGTTTCAACTACCCACCTTTTCTGTGTCCACTTTTATCCCCCACCCTTCGAATGATTTTTAAAAGTAAAACCAAACACTATACTTTTCAAACACTACAGCAGTTTTAAAAGTCAAATTCCACTTTTAGCTTAAGTTCCTTCCATGATTTCCCATTGCCTTTTAATATATATTTCAAGAATCCTTAATATATTTTACAAAGTCCTACATTATTTGAACTCTGCCTTTTTTCATTCCACTTCCACCCTTCCTCTCTGGGCTCCAGCAGCATCAGCATCTTCTACTTCTTCTTACCTCAGCACACTTGAATCCCATTCTTATTTCTAGTCTCTCCATATGCTTTCTGTTTAACTCTTTAGCAACATTTTGTTGTCACTTCCTAGGCATAGGTCACCCTAACACTCCTAAACCTTAGCTTCCACACATAATCTCTCTTGTCCTGATTGTATATGAGTGCCAGAAACAGAGTGAACAACCCTGACATATTTGTGCTTTCAGACACTCAAATTATTTTTCAGGAAAAGATTCAAAGCTGTCTTGAAATGACTTCTTCTGGTGACTATTATTTTAGTTTTAGAAAAAATATATTAAAAATAGACATATACATTCTTAAAGACATATTTTGAGCTCTATGGAACATGAGTATAATGTAATGTCTTCTGAGACTGCAATACTAATTATTACTTTTTAGTTGATGAAGGTAGAAGTGCTTGGAATAGAACTTATTACTCTAGAGTATGGGAGCCAATTTTCCTGAAGTGGAAAAAGTCACAGCCAGAGTAAACTTCTTTGAGAAAGTGGAACCCCTTTTTTTTTTTTTTGCTTTTGTATTGCTTAATGTTTGAAAGTTAGATATACAGAGAATAGATAGGTCTTTGCCAGAGTTAAAGACAGTAAAAAGTAAGACACAGAGGAAGGTGTAAGGAATATGTACCAGGGCTTTGAAGAAACTGCTGACTTCATCCAAGTTCAATGTTTAAAATAAAATTTAGAAAGAGTTGGACAAGTGGTAAGGGATGCTACTGTGACTACTCAGGAAACAAAAAATATTTTATAGGGCCCTGACCAAGGTACTGACAGGGTGATAGCCGTTTTCCAGCAAAACGTGTTCACTAGTAACAGAGGAGCTGAGACTAGAGAAGACATGAGCAGAAATGAAACAACTTCAATAATTTGATAACTAGGTGTGGATCTGCTTAGACCTGGACAGTGAAAGTAAGAATGGAAAATAATGCAAAATCTGTGAAGCAGTTTGAAAGAAAATTTGATGCAATCTGGATGTAGAAGATATAAATGTGTATGAAGACAATAATAACCACTATATTTCTACATGATATCCACAATAATAATTGAGAGAGATAAAGGAGTATATGATAATAATTACAGTAAGAATTTTCTAAAATGCCAGTTAAATCAAATTATGATAAGAATGAGAATAGTCATTTTGGTATTTTATAGATTTTAATAGGATAAAAATACAAGGAGGTTCAAGATATCTAGTTTAGCTTTATACATTTGCTTCTTCCTATCTTTATGACCTTGAGTAAACCACATCATTTCTCAAAACTTCAAGCTAAAATAATACCTTCTGTAAGTATTATTTTAGTTTTGGGTCTTATTTTGTTTTCTATTACACAGAAAAAATAATTTAGAATGTTAAGAAGTTTCTTTAAAGTTTTTACTTGTTGAGTTTTAATCTAAGCTTTTACCTGTTCAGTTTTACGTTGATGTTCTTACAATTGCTATGGTTTGATAGTCCTTAAAAAAAATTAGCTTGAAATAAAGTAAAATACAAAGAGAGGATACAATTATAATTTATTTATGAACCCCTTCCAAAGTTATAAAGAACTGATTAACATTTAAGGGGCTGGAAAAGGAGACTTAACAAAAGAACTCTTTTCTGTAAAGGAATGAAACATTTTGGAGTGCCAATGCACATTGCTAACACAGGAAATGCATTAACTATAAAATATACCTGCGTTTGAAATAATTTGAAAAGTTGTAAACCACATGTGTTAAAATGTTTAAGATACTGTTGTTGAAATAATTTAAATCCTTGTAATTAGCTGGTAATAAATTTAGAAAATTAAAGGATAGCCACTGTAGAATGAAATGCAAAGAACGTTGAAAAGATTGTACTTTTCACTGCTGTGTCTCCTCCTAATGTCCTTGCTGAATATAAAAAAATAATTTAACATAACATTAGGTTTTATGGTGGTATAAAATTATATGAGAGGCTTGTTCCAGTTTTATAAAAATTAGCTCATGCTGTGCATTTCTACAAGGGGCACTTTTTCTGCACACCTAAGACTCTGGAAGACAGAATGTGGGTCCCTTCAGCCGGCTTGCTGCTTTCAGCATGTGAACCTGGCTGAGTTTCTAATTAGAAAAATAAATAAAACATGAAGCATAAACAAGGAGCATTAATGAAAACTACATACTGGGACTAAGCTAAAAGACGGTTTTCAGGAATAGTTTTCACAGGTTAAAAAGCAACATATGAAGAAAAGAAGATCTGTTCTTTGAGAATAAGAGTAAGGTTTCTCTTATGTAAACAATTAGCTAAACTGTAATATGGGGAAAAAATCCTAGAATATATTATATTTTACAGCATATAATATGTAAAACTATTATTATAAAAACGTAGGTGAGAAAAATGAGCAGCAAATGCTTAGGCTTCTATTTAAGAGTTAGAACTATGTGTTATGAGATAAAACGTTACGTAACAATTTTAAGTAGTCACCTATAAATACGAGGTCCTTTTTTTATGACTATAAACTAGGTTGAAGTCAAGGATTTATTTATTTATTTACTTGCTTTTTAGGGTCACACCCGTGGCATATGGAGGTTCCCAGGCTAGAGGTCAAATCGGAGCTGTAGCCACTGGCCTACACCACGGCCACAGCAAGGCCGGATCCGAGCTGCACCTGCGACCCATACCACAGCTCATGGTAATACTGGATCCTTAACCCACTGAGTAAGTCCAGGGATCGAACCTGCGTCCTCATGGATTCTAGTCAGATTCATTTTCGATGAGCCATGCTGGGAACTCCCGAAATCAAGGATTTAAAAGCATGAAAAATAGATATCACTGAGAATATGTGATTATGATATGAGCAACAATGACAAGTTCAACAGTGCTTTTTGTAAATTCCGAAATCCTGCAAGTCAGAGAATAAATCATATTTTGGAAATAAGTTACCTGAGATTCCCACATAAAATCCTAGGGTTTGCTGAAAGCTGTCTAGTTTCTCACAGAAATACCTCTTTTCAACACAGAAGAACCCTTTCTTTTCGGTATGCACTTGTAACAACAATTTCCAGTGGATTTAACCCCAGGATGGTTCTTGCAGAAATATAGAAGGGTTTGTTTAAGGACTCATGCTATGGAGTTCCTTGGTGGTCTAGCAATTAAGGATACGGTGTTGTCACTGCTGTGGCTTGGGTTCAGTCCCTGGCCTGAGAACTTCTGCATGCTGTGGATGTGACCAAAAAAAAAAAAAAAAGAATCCACTCTAATATAAAAACTGGAAAAATATGTGTTGAAAAGGAAAAAGAAAAGATTTAGACAAAAAGAAAAAGGGAGAGGTAAACAATAAGCAGAACTGCATGCTTACCTGAAGCACTGATTTTGATAATATGAATATAACTTTCACTTTGGAATATGTGTGAAATAAGACATTTGCATCAGCTGAGTTATTTTAAAATACATAAAACATTACTCAGTGCAGGATATTTCTAACAACGTGAGGGATATATCTATAAAGAACTCACATAATCATATTACCAAGTAATTCAAGGTTAACTTGTTATATGTTCTCTTCCTGGTTGTCATAACTTAAAAAATTACGTTTTATTTAACATTATGCCAATTTACCATTTTTTCAGGTTTTTCTGCAATAATTTTCAGATTTAGGGTTTCAGCCACTCAGCCATTTTCAGAGCATTTTCACTTCTAAATTCTGTAACCAATGTATTAGATATTAGCACATTTTCAACAAGAGAACCACCAACTCTTCTTCCTGCCTCAGAACATAAAGAGCAAATCAACTTATCACAGAAACAGTGAATATTAAAATTCAAGTACACTTGTCACCAACATTTCTCAGAGAGGTTCTGATGTATATAAAAACACAGTGAGGTTTAAAAATATTCTGAAAAATAATGTCAGCTGTTTCTCCTTCCCAGTTTTATTTTCACCATCACGTGACAATTGTGTAAACATGATTTACATTTCATTGAGCTTCCCATCTTTGAAAATGTGCAATAATTTATAATTCTTAAGATCTTCAAATTATTTCTGTATTTTCAAATATAGTATATTTATTAGTGCTTGTTATTAAGTGATTTCAATCTTGCATAATTCCAATTTGCATAAAATTTAACTCATTTTTACATAGATTTCATACTATAAGTGTCGAAGCCTACAAGCACATAAAAGAGAAAAACTTTAAAAACACAGGTTTACTGTAAAATATTTTAACTAAAGAATGTAAACAGAAATAAAAAGAGCCCCAAACACTAACTTTGATCCATAGCTAAATCCCATAGCTAACATAATCCTTAAAAAAAAGGCATTTTCTATAAATCAGTACTAAGATAAAGACAAGGAACAGAAAAAATAACACACATGGGAAAGATGCAAAGGTTACAGTAGTTGCAAAGTTCTTACAGCTCTTATCCCTAGACTATAATTTCTAATTTTCTTTTAAATCTGTGCTGGGAAATCCTATGATACTTTTACCTTTTGCATTTATTTCTCACAATAGGGCTTACCAAAATTTCCCCCCTAATGCCTTCACTTAAGATAGAAATCCTGCTCTCAGTGGCATCTCATTCTATCATGAGGACCTAAAAATACAATCTTCTTAAATCTGTGTTTTTCTCTGAAGTGAATCATTTGGCAAGTTTTGGAGCTTCATAACTTGTGCCATCCATTTCTTCATTCTAATTCTTTCACACTATAACCATAATCCCATTACAGCTGTGCAAAGTCTGGAAAAGTGCTCTGGCCAGGCTGCTTGAACAGCCCACTTGAAGGCGACCCCAGCTAGCTGCAGCTTCCTTTCATCCTCACTATGCATTCTAGGACATAAAGACACACAAGTGACAACTTCTGGAGCAGTGTGCTAAGTCTCTGGACCAGAAATTCCGGTGATTAGGAAGGTGCTTTTTTTCCAAAGTGTAATTCAAAATGCAGTGTTTAGCTACCCAATTTTTGGTAAACACTTACTCAGAAAAAAATGCAAAAGACAGAAGCTTCATAGAATTTTCTGTGACTACCTCCAAATAAGTTTGAAGTTCTAGTTTAGGAGAAAAGGTTGCATGAACTTTGCAAACTACTGCAGCCATTGAATGTAATAGTTTGGGAATGATAATCTGTATCTCTTTCCTCACTCAAATCCATTGAGAAGTGTTAAAGACTTCCTAAGAAGAATAAATCCTTTGAGAAGCGGATAACCAGAATATCGTACACACAGATATGGGTAAATTAGCAGGCTATTTTGAAAGACCAAAGTTAGATGAGGGACAAAATAGTTGAGCTATTTTATTGCTGAAGATTTATAGTTTTGATAAGAGTTGCCTAAGAACTAAATAAGAACAGTAATGTCACAAAAGGGTAAACTGAGAAAATGGACTTGACTCTGGATTACAGGTGGGGCCATGGGGAACATTTTTTCTCCACTTTTTATCCTTCAGGGCTATTAAAAAATTCATTTTAAACATGTACATATGCATAAGTTTGGAATGCATATAATATACAATATTTATCTTCTCCATATTAAATTAGTCATATTTGAGAAATCAGAGTTATTTCAAGTACAAGTATGTATAAAATAGAAACCTGTATCTACCAGATATACAATTACCAATTATGCCTATGTCACTTTAAATACACTTAGAGGATTAACATCTCAGCCTATGGGACCACTCTATGCCATCCTGCCTCTCCGTCCCTGGAGATACCTAAAATTTGCATTAGGTCTGTACCCTTCATGTCCACTTTCTGCACTGCCACTATCCAACTGTACTTCCATAAACACTATATATCATTGCTATGGAAATTTAAAACCATTACTCCAATTTTCTTTCATTAACATTTTCCATTAAAATCTTAAAAATATATTTACTTATGTTTATTGATAGTTCAAATTTTCTTTTCTGTGAATAGCATTTCATATCCTTTACCAATTTTCTGTTTTTTTAACTTACTGACCTGTAGGAAATTCTAACACCTTCTGGATAATTGCTAACGGTTTGCTAAATGCTCTGAAAAAAATCCCGTCCTAGTCTGGAGCTTGCCTTTTATCTTCGTTTACTAGCCCTTTGCCCTATGCAAGAAGTTAAATTTATTGATCTTTGCTTTGTTTGTGTTTTCATGTCTTTTTTCTCGCCTTCATTAGTCTCATATCAGACTACTATTATTCAACATTAAAAAATATTTTAAAGCTTTTCTTCTCACAGAACAATCTCTAGGCCATTTATAACCATAACATAAGCAGTGATTCACTTGCTTTCATTGTATGAAGAATCATTTGAGCACTATTTTGTAAGCGTCTGTGCCTTCCTCACTGACGTGCAACATTTTATCAGCCATTTACCGGTTTCCCGTACATATTTAGTTCATGTGTCCACAGACATGATGACTTAATACTTGGCATGGAAATTACCTCTTATGTTCAAAATCAATTCAGCACTTTAATATTGCATATATTTATACACTAATAGTATTTTCTAGTTCTATGAAAATACCATTGGAATTTGGGTTGAAAATGCACTGATTAGATATTAATATTATACATAATTATATTTTATGATACTGAGCCTTCAAAATCCAACATATATCATTATTGCCAACTATTTTGTATTTTTTTTTACGTTCTTAAAGAAAGTTCTCTAAATTATTCCAACGGGCATGCACATATTTTGTTGATCATGAATTTTTTTACATAAATGTGTTATTTTATGTTTATTTTTATTACTGACTGCTGCAGCACTGTATAAGTAAACAATCACTTAACATATTTACTTTGATCACAACAGCATTTCTATAAGATCTTCCAATGGTTTATAACTGTAAGATTCAAATGAGGCTTTTAAAAAGGCAAGGTTGTGCTGATACTTCTCAGTTCTCACCTTTGAGTTCTTTTTCTCCATAGCATTAAACATGATTTAAAAACTGTACATTTTGCTTACTTTTTACACAAAAATGCAATCCTTGAGAGAAAACCATTTTGGCTATTTTATCATTATATTGAGTATTAAAATAGCACATAGCCCACAAGTGGAGCTCAAAAAATATTTGTGAAAAGGATCAATGAACGAGTGAATGGAAAATTACTGATTCTTGGTATTCTCAGAAAAATGTGAATGAGGATCTTGATTTGTTATTGGCACAGTTCTACTAGAGACTGAAAAATACCTATACTCATAAAACAACATGATTTGGTAGCTTAAAAGAAACAGATTTTGTAACTAGTCATGTCTCAAAATCTGAAAATATAATTTTGTTCATCTTTTGCCAAGATTATTTTATTAAACACATACTACCATAAAAATAATCTGACACCCCAAAATATGTAAAGCAGGGTTCCCCAATAACTAGAAAAATTCAGGAAGCAACAATTTTGGATTAAAGATCCTAAACTCAGAATAGACCTTGAAGAATGATGGGGGGGAGATTCTCAAGTACAAAAAATGGATCTTTTCTTAACACTTTCTTCTGCCTATTTTGTTGCTGAAAATGTAGACAGGCCAATATGGACCTTATGTAGGATTCTTTTAGTCCAAACAAGTCTCATCTACTTTTAAGTTTTAGAATTGAAATTACTGGTAAAGTAATTATACAAAGTGACATAAATGGTCACTCACATTTGTTTTATTTATTTTGGTTAATTATTATTATTTTCATGGACAAACCCATGGCATATGGAAGTTTCCGGGCTAGAGACTGAATATCAGCCACAGCTGTGACCTATGCCATGGATTTGGCAATGCCGAATCCTTTAACTCATTGTGCTGGGCCAGGGATGGTCAGTTTTGACCCTCCCACACTAAATCTACATTCACCTTATCCCCCAAACCAAGTATCCTGGAAACATTATCAGCTCATTTTTTTTTTTTTTTTAACCATCAAACAAAATAATCATGTCAGGAGTTCTCATGTAGTACAGAGGGCTAAGGATCTGGTGTTCTCACTGATGTTGTGTGGATCCCTTCTTCGGTGTAGATTCAGTCCCTGGCCTGGGAACTTCCACATCCCAGGCTGCTGCAGCTGGATTCTTAGCCCACTGTGCCACAGAGGGAAATCCTAGTGATTTGCATTACATTGCTTTGGCAATGCGAAATCCTTTAAACCATTATGCTGGACCAGGGATGGAATCTGTGCCAATGATAAATCCAAATTAATGTCAGATGATAAGACTAGGATACCTAGATGAGCAGATTTTTTTTTTAATTAGATGCATGAGTGAGGCCTCAGAAGCTAGCCCTGTGCTGCAGATTCAAACGTGTAAGATGGTGTATTGGCCTCAATATGACCACTTAGGGAAGTCATGGAGCAGAAGAAAAAGATAGCACCAAGAGAGGTTTAAAGGACAGGTAAATGGAGAGCACATATTAATTAAGCAAAAGTATGAAAGATGGATCTGGAGATTCATTTACTCATAGTAAATGAGTAGTCTGAGGGACTTAGACCTAACCCAGTATTGTTTTTCACCCGTATGTAAATAATTAGTTTTATGCCTCATGAGTTTTATTATGAATTAAACTCTTTTTCTCTGATACCTTTAATGTCACATATTCATAACGTGATTCCCTTATTTGTGGATGTCAGAGACAAATGTACTAGGGCTCTGATTCCAAATATACAATTTGCTAGCTCTGCAGTTTTTGAAAAAAAAGTCGTGTAATCTTTCTAAGCCTCTGTTATTCATCTATAAACTAGGGATAATATTCCCTACATCAGAGGATTATTGCACAGATTGAAGATTACGCAGGTAAAGAGCACTCTGGATACTGCCTAATCCATAGGTGGTAGCCAGTGATTAAATACTGTTTTATCAGGGTCCAAGCAGCATGTAGGTATGATTCTCCATAATTTCAGAGATGAGTGGCTTATCTGAACTGATAGAGCAATGCTCTGGAGTGTGTAATTCCTGTTTTTCTTATTCTGGAGAACAACTGCTCTTCAGTGTCTGCCCTGACTGAAGCTAGTCCTTTCAGGAACACATAATGATATATCCTAACTGAAAAGACCGCCATGAATACTGATTTACATAATCAAAAGCAACTACTAGGAGTGTTAAAAATGACCACTGTGCACAAGACAATCATAGATACTCTTAAATTTCAGCCCTGATGTCAAAGACAGTTCTACAAGGTAGACAGCACGGCTTCTGTTGCATCAATGACTGAAGCATCTATTCCAGTAACCTTGCATGTTTATTAAATTTTCCACAGCTAGATAAATGTAGGCAGTAAAGTATGCTGAAAGATCACAAACGAAACTCACCAAAGAGACTACCACTAGCCTTAAAGCTAGAATCAAGGGCACATTTAAGCTTCTCAGGATAGAATTACAGAGAACATAACTGCTAACATCAAATGTTTAGCTTTCTCCAACGTAGTGGCCACTTTTGAAGAGTCAGTTTAGTAAAGTGATCACAAATCATCTATGAAGTCCATCATATATGATTCTGTATGTCAAAGATGTTACTTATAAGTCATGTTAAATACAAATCTCCAAGTCTTAATTTACTTATCCATGAAATAGAAACACTTAGCTTCAGAAAATCCTAAAACTCACCCAGCTCTTAACATATAGTGAGTACTCCATAAGGATTTCCTGTTTTTATAAACTTGTAAAGGTATTTCTTTGCTGGGTCAAACTGAAATTCCTTTGCGGATTGCTTATGAGGAATTCTGACTGAAAACAATACAGAACACTGGAGGATTTGAGAACTTAATGAGAAAATATTACTAAAATGGGAAGATAAAAGAAAGTACTTCTGACACAATGCCATAAGGTGGGGTAGATTGCTAATAACTGAAATACTTTTCTACTATTCAAGGAAAAATGTTAGGCTGATTCTTAGCAGTAATTTGTTTTCAAAATAGATGGCCCATTTAAATATATCACATATGGTCATTTAAAGATGTCACTATTATAACGTCTTAAGTCTTCTAATTGGCAAGTTATTTTAGGACTAGCTCTGTGGAAAAAAGATATATGTACAGCATCAATCTTTCATAATACCTGAAATAGAATTTTTACTTATGTTTAGGTTAAAATAAAAACATGCAAAAGCATGTGTCAGTTTTAATAAAAATTTTAATTTCATAATTTCAATACTGAACACTTTCTCATGTGGTCAAACAACTGTTAAAATTGTATTTGTTTTCCAATGACAATAAATACTATTGAATTGAACACTGATTTGTAAAAGAGTAAGGGGAAAGAAATTTTTTAAACTACTTTGATTAGACCTTTGAAAAGATAATTACATGACTTAGTTATCCCATTCTCATTACAAGGCTTAGCCCTGATAACATAGTGAGATGCATAATTAATTTTATGCTGGAATTTATAGTAATAATGAGAAGAACTCAAAAGAGAGAAAGTATAAGAACTATAATTCTATTTTTGAACCTTCCTGTGGATATTTTTCAGAGCTTTTATTAAAATGGAACTTTTCAAGGTAGACTAACAATGACTTTCAAACATCTAAATTAATTTCCTCATGCAATTAAAAGAAAGACTATACACTGGGCATAGCTACTTATCTTCTGCAGCCAAGCTCTGAAATGCTCAACACAGAAGTGAAGTACTGGAGAAGCCCCAGGATGCAAAAAGGAAGACTTTAAATCTAATACAAAATACACTTAAAAGAATTATCAGTTTCCCTAGAATATGTTTATTTATAAGTAAAATTTTCCTAAACAATTATACTATAGACTTTTAATTGGCCCCATTATGGTATTTCTGCCACCACTGCTATACAGAGTATCTGTTGGGCTCATAATAGTGTTTTACTAAATATTTCTGGATCTAGTCCAATTAACTTATATTTTAATAGATGCCTCATTAAAATGCATAAGATGATGTAGTTTAAAATATAACACATAGTCACCAGGAGACTGCTAATCATTAACACTCAAAGTATAACAGCATTACATTTCTTTAGTTCATTCTGCTATGTTTAAGACAGAGCTAGTTACTTACTGGGCAATGAATACTTATGAACTAAATAACGGTATATTTTTGTAAGTTGAAGATAAAATGTCTGTTGATAAACTCGAATGATACATATCCCCTAAAACAGGTGAAGTGACATCAACAAGGAGCCTGTGGAGAGTGGATGCTAAGCCAACCCAACCTCAGAGCTCCATAGAATGAGAATAAAACTTGTGGACTGCATCACTATTCAATTGCTCCTTCCACCCAAACCGGTTTCTGTGAGTTTTCCATAGCTTTTTTTTTTTTTAATTTTTCCATTATAGCTGGTTTACAGATTTCTGTAAATTTTCCAACTGCATAGCGTGGTGACCCTGTTTCATCACAAGTGATTAGACATAGTTCCCAGTGCTATACAGCCGGATCTCCTTGTTTTTCCATCCCAGAGGCAATAGTCTATCACTTATATCTGGAATCTAATATACTGCACAGATATTGGACTAATATGGCAGAATAGAAGGACTGGAGCTCAACTTCTCTCCCAAATAACAGCAAAACTACAATCGAATGCCGAGCAACCTTCAACCAAATGGACTGTAAACTTCCAAAAAAGATATTCTACTCCAGAATACAAAGTGGAGACCACATCAAGAGG
>PVHT020000061.1:7460275-7514657 GCA_004024745.2 Catagonus wagneri
GGGGAAACAGAGACCCCACTCTTGAAAGGCACACACAGACTTTCACGTGCACTGGGTCCCAGGGCAAAGCAGTCTCCAGAGGAATCTGGGTGGAACCTGACTGCAATTCTTGGAGGATCTCCTGGGAAAACAGGGGTGACTGTGCCTTGTTGTGGGGGAAGGACATTGGAGGTGAAGCTCTCAGGGACATTTGTCAGCCTGCATTTCTCTGGAGGTGGCCATTTCTAGGAAAATCTGCTCCTTCCCATCAGCGCTGAGAATCCTCAGGCCAAACAACAATCCAGGTGGGATCTCAGCCCCACCCATCAGGAAACAGGCTGCCTAAAGACCCCACAGGCACACAGCCAGCCTCTAATCTCATCCAGAGACAAAGCCCCACCCATCAGAGGGAGAGGAATCAGCCCCAACTACCAGTGAGCAGGCATCACTCCCTCCCATCGGGAAGCCTACAGCAAGCCCCCTCCATACCAACTTTAGCCACAGGGGAGGCAAACACCTGAACTAAGAGAGGCTACAACTCTATTGTCTGCACAAAGGTCACCACACCAAAAATCTACAAAAATGAAAAGACAGAAAACTCTAACTCAGATAAGGGAGAAAGAGAAAAGCCCAGAAAAACAGCTCAGTGATGAGGAGATTATCAGCCTCCCAGAAAGGGACTTTAGACTGTTGATGCTGAAGATGATACAAGGCATTGGAAATAGACTGGAGGCAGAGATTGATCATTTACAGGAAACACTGAGCAAAGAAATACAGGCTGTAAAAATTAAACAAGAAGAGATCCAAAATACAATAACTGAAATAAAAAATTCCTTAGAAGCAGTCAACAGTAGAATACAGGAGGCAGAAGAATGAATCAGCGAGGTGGAGGAAAGATTAGTGGAAATCACTGATGCAGAAGAGAAAAGAGATAAAAGATTGAAAGGAAATGAACTGAGTCAGAGAACTCTGGGACAATGTTAAATGCACCAACATCCGTATTATGGGGTGCCAGAGGGAGAAGAGAGAGAGAAGGGGACAGAAAAAATATTCAAGGAGATTATAGCCAAAAACTTTCCTAATATGGAAAGGAACCACTCGCTCAAATCCAGGAAGCGCAAGGAGTACCATATAAAATAAACCCTAGGAGGAACACCCCGAGGCACATAATAATCAAAATGACCAAAATTAAAGACAGAGAAAATACTGAAAGCAGCTAGGGAAAAGAAACAAATGACATACAAGGGAACCCCAATAAGGTTATCAGCAGATTTTTCATCTGAAACTCTGCAGGCCAGAAGGGATTGGCATGATATACGAAATGTGATGAAAGGGAAAAAATTCCAACCAAGATTACTTTATCCAGCAAGGCTCTCATTCAGATTTGAAGGAGAAATCAAAACCTTTACAGATAAGCAAAAGCTAAGAGATTTCTGCAACTCTAAACCAGCTTTACAACAAATCCTAAAGGAACTTCTCTAGGCAGAAAAGAAAAGGCCACAACCAGAAACAAAAACACCACAAATGACAAGGCCCACCAATAAAGGCATATATATACAGTAAAGATACTAAATCATCCATGCACAATTATGCTACCAAAATCAGAAATCATGAGAAGAGAGCACAAATGCAGAAGCACGTGCAATTAAGAAACCAACAACTTAATACAATCTCAGTTATATATAGACTTCTATATCAAAACATTAGACAGCAACACCCAATGCTACCGCTTACATGTGGAAACTAAAGAGACACAATGAACTTGCAGAACAGGAATGACTCACAGACTTTGGAGAACTTTGGGTTTTCAAATAAGACAATCTGGGGGGTGGGGGGATGCACTGTGGTTTTGGGATACAAAATCTATAAAATTGACTTGTGATGATTTATGTACACCTATAATCGAAATAAAATCCATTAAGAAAAATATAATAATAATATACTGCACAAATGAACCTTTCTACAGAAAAGAAAATCACTTGGAGAACAGACTTGTGGTTGCCAAGTGGGTGGGGGAGGGAGTGGGATGGTATGGGAGTCTGGAGTTTCCATAGCTTTTAACTCTGAAAGCTCTCCCTAGTAAACTTCTTGTGGACAAATTTTCATTTCAGAGTCTGTTTTCTGGGGAACACAATCTGAGAAGATATAATTCTTTCCAAAAATAGATCTTATTTTTGTCATTTAAAATAATTTAAGTAAGTCCTTAGGAAATTAATTTTAAATTATAATTTTCAATGATTGCTAGTTTTTAGTTAGCGCTGTGTGTTATTTGGCAGGACATAACACAAATGTAAAATCTCTTGTATGTCATACAAAGTGTACATGACCTGTATGTTGAATGCAATTATTTCTAAGGAGTATGTTAAGTGTTTAGTAATCATAAAGTAATATTTTTACTTTTAATAGTATCATCTTTTGCTAGTATCCCATTGTTCTATAGTAATATTTTTGGAAATTGGTGGGGGAATTTGATTAGAAGTGTTTTCTACATTTTTTTCCTATTGTAAAGAGAAGACTTTTTTGTCATTTTACAAAATATTGCTACTTTTAAGAAAGAATTGCTGGTGTTGATCTACAAATGGCTTTATATACAGAAGAACTTTCTTATTCTGGTTTGATTCTTCTATAATTGCATATTTTTGTTCACTTGCTTCAACTGAGAAAAATGGTTTAAAACATCATAACATTGGTGGATTTTCCAGTCTATTTCAATTTGTATCTTCACAGTTTTTGCATTATTTAACTATTTCATTTTATTTTTCCTCTCTTCCTAGTATACATGTGGTTGCATTCATTCTCCTTTGGGGTTTTTGCAATTTGTCTGCATTACTAAGATGATTTTAAATTTTCCTTCGAAGTTTTTACTGAGTTTGACTCTCTTTGTCTCACACATTCCCATCATTGGTATTATGTTTTTATACTGGGTTTTTATTTGTAATTTTTCATATCTGCAATTTATTAAAGAAAATATACATGTATATATGTATACATGTATATATTTATGGCCATACCTGCAGCATATGGAAGTTCTTGGGCCAGGGTTATTGAATCTGAGCTGCACCTGCAACCTACACCACAGCTGTGGCAATGAGAGACCCTTTAACCCACTGTGCTGGACCAGAAACTGAACTCACGCCTCTCCAGAAACCCAAGCTGCGTCAGTCAGATTCTTAACCCAGTACACCACAGCAGGAACTCCCTCTAAAAAGAATAATTAATGCTAGAGCATTGTGCTGCCAGTACCTCTGGTACTGGCTTCTTCAGGGGACAGAGAGTTACTTAACTGACACTTTCATTTTACATTCCATATTAAACTTATTGCAGTATATTTATACTATTCCACATTTTTTTCAGTTTATGAACACTTTGTAGTGGACTTTTCCTAAAAGCAGTAACAGATGATTACATAACATGGATAGTAAGGAAATTGAAATTTCTATTACCTTGAAAAAGAAGCCGTTTGAAAGGGCTACTTACTGTATGATTCCAACTATGTACTATTCTAGAAAAGCAAAATTATGACGAGAGTAAAAAGATCAGTGGCTACCAGAGACTGTGGGGAACAGCGATAAGGGATGTAGAGGCAGAACACAGAGGACTTCTAGGGAGGTGAGACCACTCTTTAAGGTATTGTAATGATGGCTACACATCCATAAATTCATAGAATGTGCGATACCGAGTGATCCCTAATGTAAACTACGAATTCTGGGTGACAACACCATGTCAATGAAGGTTTATCAGTTGTAACAATGCACCACTCTGGTAGGACTGCTGATAACGGGGGAGGCTTTGTATACACAGGGGCAGAAGGTAAATGGGAAATTCTCTGTACCATCGTCCAAATTTTGCTGAATCTACTATTGCTCCAAAATGAGAAAGAAGGCGAGGGAGGGGAAGGGAGCGAGAGACAGACAAACACCAGGAGGAAGAAAAGTGTGTGAAACGTGAGCACCAAGATCTGTAGAAAAAAATTACCCTCAAAAATACAAACGTTAGTTTATATTCTGCTTCTAATTGTGGTTAATTTGCTTAATCCTCACCGAGTAACAACAGGGAAGGCAAAAATAGCAAAAACAGCAGCAACATAATAAAATCAATTAGTAAAAATCAGTGAATTCTTTCTGTGTAAATGGCCATCTCTTAAGCACCATATACTTAAAAAAAAACACAAAACTGAAACTCCCCCCCAAATTCCATAATTGTATTATCATCTCCAGCTACAGAAAACACAAAGTACAGATTTTGCCCTTTTCAAGCAAGGACAAACTTATGGTGGGGGCTGATCTTGAACCTGGTATTCCAGCCCTAGCACTCATATTGGTAATCACTCCACTATGATGTTTCTAATTCCACTTCTCTGAAACGGGGGTACATGAAAGGATGATTATAAGGATGGCCTAAGGTGATATCTATGAAAACATTTATCACATACAGGGTGCTGTAGAATTAGTTTCTATTTTCTCTATTTCTTTTAACGTCCATTATTCAGAAATATTAAAAAACTGGGCTATTGAACTTGATTTCATTATAGTTTTATCATCAGACCCTAATGACCTGCATACATATGGCTTCCCTTAGAGTAGATAACCTGAGGGCTTAGCAATAGCTATTTTCCAGAGCATGTTTGTTTCTTTGCTTATTAAAATTTATTTTAGAGCTATTTGCTTATAATGTGTATAGTTTCATGTATATTCTCTGATAACATGTGTATGAAAATTAATTTTTCATAATGCACTAGGCTGCTCAAATGAGACCTTTGTGTGTCAACATGTTTATTCACAAAATTTCTACTGGCTATGGAATTGTAAATTCACTGTGATTTTGCTAGAAAAGGCTCTAAAACCAATTGAATGTGTCCTACAAGTCACCTCAAATTTTGATAAATCTATTTTGACTGCAGAGCTGTTTTCTCCTGCACTCATGGATCATGAAATGTTGTACTTCTAAATATTTTTAATTAAATGGAATTAGAAAGGAATAAAATCATGTTAAATGTGCTGTAAGACAATGATGGATGATAACTAAAATGTCTCTTAAATATGAATTTCCTCTTTTTACTCAGCTGGATTAATCCCAAATTTTTATCTTGTGGAGATGGTTTACATATACAAAAAGAAAACAGGATATCATTGTAGCATCTAAGAACTCTGAAATTCTAATTTCAAGCATTTTAACATGTTAGAGAGTTTAAATTTTGCATGTGGATGTAATAGTTTCTTCCATATTTTGTCAGAATATTGTATTCATTGCCACAACTGGATTCTTTATGTATAGAAATAAGTCTACCTTGTAAAACAAAATATCTTAGAGAAATTTTATTCTGAACTTAATTTTTTCACTATTATATTTTTTCTCCCCCAAGTGTTGCTTTTCTAATAAAACTTTATGAAACTTCTCACAAACAACATAAAGATATTATCTTGTCAAGACAACATTTGGGTGCAATCCAAATCATTATGTTCATAATTTCAAAGATTGACTAATTCAGAACAGTACACAAGGCAAATAAAAATAAAACAAAGTCAAATAAAAGTTAAAAAGCAGGATTCAATATCAAGGCATAACATCAGGGAATAACTGATTTTCACTAATTTGGAAGACCATCAGCAGCAGAATAAATGTACTGCCTCAAAGCTAAGGAGAAAGATATTTTTCTAATGATGTAAAAAAGTTGTAAGGCTCAGTAAATCACCTACCAATCACCACTAACTCCTTCATCAGCTTCTGCACTTGCCAAAAATAGTACATGAAACTATTCTTTGCTATGCCTTTGAATTTATGGAGGAAAAACATGGAAAATAGCTACATACGTCTCACTTAATTAATGTAAAACAAATATTTGATTAAATCCTTTGCTTAACTGTCCACTACACAACATTCAGATATCAAAATACCTTCACAGATCAGAGTCAGGAAAAAGTTTCTTTTTACAAACAGCTGGGCTTCTTTTCATTAGGTCTACAGAAAGCTCCGTGAGATTTTTGATTTATAAATATGTGGAGCTCAGAGGTAAGTTCTGTTGTATACTATGTTGATTTTTTTTTTTTTTCAGAGGACAATGCTCTACGGTGTCACCACGTGTTGTGTGACAGCTTTTTCTTGGGGTGTCTTTTCAAAAATGTCTGTAGAGATAAGAACCTTGGAAAAGATATAGTGACTTCCTCTTGTGCAAAGGACATATTTCTCTTCCCCAATCAGAATAATAAAAAGAATGCCCTTCTCCAGAGTAAGGGCTGTGCGGGTTTTCCAGCAGCCTCTGCATAAGCTGGGGCTTTCCTGAGCTCTAGATCACTCTCCTAAGACAAGATCCGCTCCAGGGAAAGCATCCCCCTGGGCCACTACTCATCATGTCCACAGATCCTCAGGGACAAAGAGGACTGATGTGAGCATGCCATTCTTCTTGTCTGGAGTAATAACGTCCTTTGTCTCTCAGTCAGGACCCTCTTGTATTCTACCAGCCTTTATGAAACTGTTGCAAGTGAAGAAATCCTACAATTTTCAGTTTTTGATAAACTTCTCTCTTCAAGACCTTTCCTTGGTCTTGAAAACATTTTTTTTTTTTATAAATTTCACATCGTCCTAGGTCTCCTTGGAAGTAGGTCACTTATAAATAAAAGTAATTTCAGTGCCAACTGTAGTATCATATCAAAAAATCCCTCTCAAAGTGCATCTGAATCCCATGGCTTATTATCTCATGAACTTTAAATTCCTGTACCTTAGAAGAAACACACACACACACACACACACACACACACACACACAAGGTCTGCTCTCTCTCAACTTTGAAAACATAATTTGATATATTTAATCTAAAGAGGCTGGATCATCAGATTGAAAGAATCAGAAGTAAGGAAAATCTGGGTTCAAATTCCAGGTTTGCAAATTGTTTTATTTAGGGAAATTAATTCAGTTTCACTGTACAGTAATGAAGTGATGATAAATCTGTTCATTCTGTGGATCAATAACCCCATATATGGTGTTACTAGGATTTTATAAACAGACATAATAAAAGATCTTTTTGTAAAGTGGTATCTTTCACATGGTAAGTGTTCAAAATACTAATTATTACTATTTCAGATAATTTATAATTATCACAGTATCTTCAGGAGAAGAAAAATAATAACCTAACAGATTAATAAACAAAAATCAATGGTGGTATAATCGAAAAAGCCCAAGGAAGGGGAAATTACAACCACGGAAATCATGCAATTTACTACAAAACATAAGAAGATTGAAGAGAAGTAGTTACATATGTGTGTCATTTTTGTTCCTCTTTCTTATTCCTATTCATAAAATACCCTACAACATGACATCATTCTGTCTGTGCTTTTAAAGGACATGCTGTTGGTAATGAATGCCATGAAATGAATACAGTAGCTTGTTATGTGTAATCAAGAGTGAAAGAATGGCATTCACCTGAATTATTCAGGGAAGACTAGGTGTCAGTAGTAGCTTTTGAACTGGAAGTTAGTGCTCAGGTAGTGTTTTGGCACAAAGAATTCATCAAAAGGATCTGGGAGTGTAGAAAAATATGAGGAGGGCAAAGAATTCTCAAATCTAGATTATTACATAAAAAAAGTATCCACGGACAGAAAGAAGTAGTCTCTTTTCCCCCTTTACGTCAAGGGCCTTTACTTAATAGGTGGGGGAATGACACAATAGTTAAGTAAAAGCCCACTTGTAATCAGGACTGAATTGTTACATCCGCGAATGAACAAATTTTGTAACTGAGTAAAGCACCTTGTATGGGAAATTCTGTATAAATACTGTACAATACAAAGGACTTTATAGTTGCAATTCTCCTGTAAAATACTGGGCGTCAAAATAAGCCATATCCACAAATCTTACCGAATTATGTTAGATAAGCTCGAATTAGTGACACTTTGGGGTAACGTTTATGAACAACTTTAAAATTCATTGGTATAGCTACATATGTTGCCCTGTAATTATTTAGTAAACAAATGATACAATGACAAAACAATTTTTGTGATAAATGCTTCTCAAATGGCCAGGCTGTTCAGAAAAACTCCCTCGTATTTTCCCTTAGGAATATAATAAAAATTAGCAGAAATATGGAAAATTCTAGGTAATTTTAAGTTTATTTAAAATACTAAAGGCTCATACATGCAATTTATGGACAGTATCCTAAAGAATTATTTTAGGCTGGAAGAAACCCATGTAAAATTTTCAGATATTAACAATAATAGATGTAGATCATATAAATATGTATGAATTTTACTGCAAAAATAAATAAATGGAAATAACACGTAAATAACAAAAAATGCAGCCAAAAAAATAAACGATAAATATTCCAGTTTGGAACGCTGTTCCTATCATGTTAATCTACACACCTTTAGACACAAAAACACAGAGCACTTCTGATTAACATTCAAAACTTAACAGAGTACTTTTCCCTATTCTTTCCTCAAATTCTGGTAAATAAATGTAAAAGGATTTTTCTCAGGTGCAATCTCACAGGAACCAAGAAAAGAGAAAACATGAGAGATACAATTTTCAAAGCTGAAAGGCAGAAGAATGCACTCTAACTGCAATTCACAAACTCAAAATATGTAAAACAAAACTGGTTTTGGAAGAGCTGGAAATATACAGGTCTAAAGAATGGACAATATTAGGAGTTCCCATTGTGGGTCAGCAGAAACGAATCTAACTAGGAACCACGAGGTTGCGGGTTTGATCCCTGGCCTCGCTTAGTGGGTTAAGAATCCGGCACTGCCGTGAGCTGTGGTATAGGTTGCAGACGTGGCTCAGATCCCGCATTGCTGTGGCTGTGGCCGTGGCATTGGCCGGCAGCTAAAGCTGATTAGACCCCTGGCCTGGGAAGCTCCATATGCCGCGGGTGCGGCCGTAAAATGACATAAGGTAAAAAAAAAAAAAAAAAAGAATGGACAATATCAGATATTTCTAAAAGCAATGCTGACGTGGAGCTAAAACAGAAGTAGCTAAAAGTCTTTTGACACAATTCTTATTAGATCCCAGTGCTTCATAGTCTCTTCTTCACCATGACAGAAGGTTACTGTACTTTCTGGAAAAGAAAGCAACTGAAAGTTGCATGATCCTTCCCATCACTGGATGTGATGACCATGACAGCTTGTCTCATTTGAGACACAGGAAAATGAAATGCTTTTCTATGGTTAAACTGAGCAGCCTGAGCACAAAGTTAAAAACACTCAAAAGGTGAGAGTCAACCAAAGAAATATTTCATTCAGTTATCCTGGGATAAAGAGAGAAGAAAAGCCCATCAGTCGTTAAGCCAAATCAGCTGACACAAAGAAACCCTGAATCATGATCAATGGATTACCAAGAATGTGAGGAACATTCATAACAGGAAAGATTGAGACGAGTTAACGGGATCTGGAGGAAGCTTAGGGAAGGACATCTGCTGAGAGAAAATGTATTAGATTAACCAAAAAAAGAAATGAATGGCACACACACAAGATGAAATAAATTCAAAATACGAAGATCAGAAATTAAAACACACACACATATGAGACAGGATGAATAAGAGTTTTAGTTCACGAAGTCCATCATAAACCATGATCAGAAAGGAAGAATAAAAATACAGGAAAGAAATTTTTACAATAAACATTTATTAGAAACAAAGGATAAGTATGCCCATGTGAATAAAGACCACAATTTCAAATATTTCATTAAAAAAATATGTACACTGCTGCAAGCCATTGTGAAACTGAAGACAACAAGGCGGCAAAGAGAGATAGCAAAAGCTTTCCGAAAGGAGGAAAAGTCTACATAAAAAGAATAGAAATTGCAATGTAGTAGAGAACAAACCTGATTCCATATTAGAACTGCTGAGTCATTCTGGCTCTGCACCTTTTGTAAAAGAACGCTGCCCATAGGCAGAAATACAGAGGACAGCCTATTCTCAGAGATCTGACCTTTAAGAGTCTATTCATATAGAATTGCAGAACAAAAACAACATTGTCACATCAGAGGTTTACCGAACGTCGTAATAACCTGACTTTTGCGGACATTTGTAAGAATAAAGGATTCCAACACCAAGAAGTCTCCAACAATTAACTATAAACCTGTTGGGGAGTTCCAGGTGCTTTAGGCATGAGCCACCAGTCTCCTTGCATAGCCCTGCTGTAAACCTTTCTCAGTTCTAAACTCCAATGATTCCATTTCTTTGGCTTCATGGTGTGTCAGGCATACAAACTTGCATTTGATAACAAGAAAAACATCGGACTTCCTGTCAACATCACTAGAACTCAGTAGTCAGTAAAAATATTTTCAAAATTTTGAGTGGCAAATGGCTTTCCCCCCAGATTTGACGTGCAAAAATATCATCTATGAAATGTAAATTTAGACAACTGACATAACCCCAAGCAATATGCCTCTACAGAGGAAGCTGCTGAAGTGAGGCATTTCTCTAAAATATGGGGCCAAATAAAGAAGGACAATGTATACTCTACATAATGGAACTCAGTACAGGGGGAGTGTTAAAGGAGTCAGGACACATAGTTTCACAGTTTGAGAGCATGTATCCCATGGATGGTAGTTTAGTGTTCAATTAGCAAGAAATACATAGAGAACAAAACAACAAAGAAAAGCAATTTTCAATAACTACTTTAAAAACAAAAATGCAGGCATGCATATACTACAGGCTTAATTGTAATTAAAATATAATATAGCCATAATAATGTAACACTAACATACAATTTAATGAAAACAATGCTATAAATCTACTGATTATATATTGAGTATGCATTTATATATAATGAAGTGTGCATAGGATGATTCTCTTCTGTAATAGATAATATTCAATAGTAAACCAAGATAGACAAATATGAGAAGCATATCTTAATTGTCCTATAACTTCTAAGTGACTGTCATTTTTCAATATTTAATAAACTCGATTAATTTTTTAAAATCCTTAATCATTCTGATAGATTCTTCATCACTCAAAATCATTACTTACAAAAGATCCATAATGATGTTACTATGACGATGAAAATGCTGGTGACAGTTTCTAAGATTTAAATCTTGAGCATCCTTTAGTAAATTATCTGTAAACTATACAATAAAAAAACACTGTAGCTTTCTTAGCTTAGTTCAAAAATGAGAAAGATCTGGTTGTTACAAAGAATAATGATGTTTGCAAGAGAGTCTTAAGAAAGAGCAAAAAAAGAGAAAGCGAAAAAAGTGGAAAAAGTAAGGACTTCATATCAATGATGTATAAGTGAGTGGGAAAACATATTTTAACTTCTTTCCATGACAGAGTGAAAGTACTAGAAGTGTACTCCACAAGGCAGGGATAGTCAACTCTGGCATGACTGACATTTGGAGATGACTCTTCTTGGGACTGAGGGGGGCTGTTCTGTGCACTGTAGGATGTTTGGTAGCATTCCTGGGCTCTAAGGAGTAGACACTAGTAGCAAAATTCTGCTCCCCCCAATTCTAGAAACCAAGAGTTTTTACAACCAAAAAAATATTTCTAGTTTTTACAACCAAAAATGTTTCCAGACTTTGCACAATGCCTCTTTTGAGACAAAACTGGCCCTTCACTCCCCAGCTGAGAACCACTGTTATAAATGGAAGAAAATTAAAAGTCCATGAACTTGAAGTGTGCGTCTTTATAAAGCATAGTTTCTATGACAGAATAAAGGGGAAAATGGATGAAATGGTACTTTTTGACAACTGACTGGCTGAGGAATGAATGATTAAAAGGGGGAAATTCAGGGTCTCTCATGACAATAAGGAGCATATACTTTATTTTCAGAGAACATACACTTTGTTTTCCTGCCTTTGAGGAAAGAAATCATATTCACTAAAGAATCTGTACTTTGCTTCAGTGTAAGAAGTAAATTTCAATAAACTAGGAATTCTGTATACTGTCCAAGATTGTCCAAAATGAACAAGAAGAGAAATAATTCCTTGAACAATGATTTTAAATATTAGAAGATTAAATGCAATACACCTCAAGGAATGTACCATTCTCTCTGAATAAAATCACCATAAAGCAAGAGAAAACTCTAAGACAGCACTGAAACTGAATTAGCCTTACTCAGTATACTCATATACAACACTATATAATTATATATAAATATTCAGGGTAGGGAAAATTACCTTGAATCAGAAAAAAAAAAAGAACAAATCCAGGAAAAAAGAAAAAGAAAGGTGATCAAATTCAAGAAAAGAAATGAAAGGAAAAGAGAATGTGATCATTCTGTTCCAGAGTCTGCTTTACTGCTCACGGCACTCAGGAAAGGAAATACAAAACTCTCACTAATAAACACTAAATTGCAAGACAGAACAGACTCTAATTAAAATTAAATAAAGGTCATTGAAGAAGAGAAAGACAACAAAAAGAATAAAAATGAGATAAAGAAGGAAGTAAACATGTCTATACTGAATCCTACTGACACACATGGAACATACAATTCCCTTTTCAGAAAGACATCCCACTGTGCCAGATATTTAGTTTAGGCTTTTACAACCTTGGGTTTATTGACATTTTGGACCAGATAATTCTTTGTTGGGGCTAAGTGTGGTAATCCTGTGCAATGTAGGGTGTTTCTAGCAGCACCCTGGCCTGTATCCATTAGATGCCAGCAGCACATCCTCCCCTGGGTGACAACCAAATATCTCCATATGTTGTCAAATGTCCCAAGGTTAGGGGGAGGGGAATCATTCTTAGCTGATAACCCATGGATTTAGCACATGCAGGGTGAAATTACTTACTAGATATCAAAGATTAGAAATTAAACAACATTGTATAGTCAACAGACCAATGAATGATATCAGGAGAAGAGAAACAACTTAACACATACGGAACACTGTTTTACAACAAACTGGCAACCTGAACAGGGGATATGTTACTTAATGAATACTTCAATGTCAAGTGCTTAAACCTACTTAAAAAAAAAAAAAACATGGAATTTTGCCGTATCCTCTCCCTGCTCATAAATTTTGAATGTGAAATAACTAAATCATTAATGTGAAATAATAAAAGTTTAATAAAATTATAAAAGGTAATATAGACTAACATAATCATGGACCAAGATAGTGAAATATTTCCTAAATGAGACATAAAAATATTTATTATGGGTGATAAAATTGATAATGTTTGATCACAGCTAAAAAATTAACCCCTGTTCATATAAAGATGCAATAAAAGAAATTAAGGATTGAAAGACTAAAATGTGAGATAATATTATATAGATAGATTGGACCGATTAGATAAACAGACAACAGACTGATAGACAATAGCCCTACGTACAGATATAGACATAGATATCCTGAGAAGAGGATAAAAAGAACAAATAAGAATACATAAAGTCCTTCAGAGCAATAAGAAACACTGACCATGCAAAAGCAAAATAAGCAAATTACTAAAATAGCCTTTTCAAAAAAGAACAAGAAAAAGAGCTTACAAATATCTGAGGAAATGAACAAGAATAGTCACGGATTGCAAACAAAACTAGAAAGAGTCAAGTGGACTTTCTTCTTCAATATTTATGATCCAGAAATACTAGCTTTTTAACCACTCAATCTCATAGCGTGCTAAAGAAAAAAATACCACTGTAAAATAAACATTATTGTGGTTTTACTTCTTGTGGCCCCAACTAAAGGAAATGTGTTATTCAAGAATAAAATGTATAAATAAATTCCATTATGCTCATAAGATGGAATACTATCCAGAAGTTTAAAACAAGCGAAAATGAATAGCTCTCTTTAGCTATGCTAAATTGGAATAAGACATTAAGGGAAAACACAATCACAGAAAAATATCTATGTTATATATAGTTTAAAAAACACCAACTAAAAAAAATACCTGACTATGGAAACCAACATACATAGGGAAAAATAAAGAAAAGCAATGTGATTACCGAGACAAAATGTGAATAAGGTTTCCCACTGTGGCGCTGGGAAACGGATGACGGCAGGAAGGGAGACACAGGTGCTATTTCAAAAATAACGATTACACTTTAGACCGTGCCTTTGCATTTCTGTTTTCTACACCCCACATATCCATAAATATATGTGCATCTATATTTAAGGAACATCTGCAACAAGACTAAGAAATTAACAAGAAAATAGTTATGTAGAGAGAGTTTAAAAAGAAGGAAGAAAAGAGAAAGTAGAACAGATTATTTCATATAATTTTGTGGATTAAAAGTGATTTTAAAGCACAATCATCACTTTATGTCTTCTTCCAATATCAACATTTGCTTCCTAAGCTTCATCTTACTCTTCAAAGGGCAATTAATGGTCAAGACCTATTATAACACTGTCCATGGGACTCTTCTGTCCTGGAATTCCCTTACTGTTAAAAAAATAAGTCTTGCAAAGCTGTCGTGTTTGATACCTTTTTAATGTTTTCTACTATATGATCCACTTCATGTTTAATTATTTTCCACACTCAGGAGAATTAAAGAGATTCCACTAAATAAAGAATTCTGTTTATATTCTGTTTATGTTTTACTAGGGATAATTCTATTAATGGAGATTTGTGACATTTAAAATGAAAAATAATTTTGTTTTTAGACATTTAAGGGTCTTAAATTTTAATATGGCCTACAATAATCCAATCGGATAGCAGCTCACTCAGAACGGAGTAAGTGTATTATCCTAAGGCCTCACCACTACTATTAAGTGCTGCATTTTACCATTACCAAACTGAATTAGAAGCATGAAATCTTTTTTTATCGAAGCAATAAAAGCAATTTGCCTGGACCTATTACAATATGTCTAATTTATTAACCATACCTTGAAGTACAATAAGCTTAATAATTTATACTTTTGAACTACTTCTGTGTGTCTTACTTTTTAAAGAGAAACATAACTGCCAGCGTATGGAACAGTCATTATTCTAATTAGAAAAATACTGAAGGCTCAGAGTTCATTCAACAAATCAATATTTAATTAGCAATGTGCCAAACTGCAGATACCAGTTACTATAGTATATGTTACTAAAATGAAATGTTCGTTTATCATTGATGTAGCTGTGAAGATTAGGTCACGGAGATCCAAATAAAAATGGAATTAAGTACCTACGTGGCACTGGCAGATGGCCAGAACACTTCTTCTATATGACCTCAATAATGGAAACATGCCACCAGATTTCTAAACAAAGCATTTCATCTTTTGTCATTTTTATAGCTGGCTTGTATATGTGACTAAAAGTAGCTTAACAGTTGTAAAATCACAGGGTAGAGTTTCACTGACTTCCATTATTTCAGATACTTATTTTTTTAATATTCTAAGCTTTTAATAAGAAAAGACATTTAAAAGTGATGTGTTTTTGTGTTCTTCCTGGGCTTTAATGCATTTATAGGATTACCGTAAATAATGAAAGCTGCGATTTCACTTACTCTTGAAAAACAACGCAACATTAATGGCAGGTGAATTTTCCAGCATGGTACAAGTTGGATGTAAAAGGTAAAGATTAAAAAGAAAAGAAAAATAAAGAAATGTTCATAATTTGTGAACTATATAGAAGGATCAATGGTTACATCAACATTCTGAAAGTCTCATTTTATATTAAAAAAAACTTCTTTAGACATACTGTAAGCTAATGTGGATATTACATATATATATACACAAGTATTTGTGTGTGTGTATATATATATATATATATATATACACACACACAATATAGTTAAATAGGACAATTAACAGTCAAGGAATACATTTATTGAATACTAATACTATACTGATTTATATATGATACACTGAATTTGCAGAGAAACTATTCTCCAACTTCTGATATGTTCACATGATATATGCTATACAGAAGTTTGTTTTAAAAAAGGTAAAAATTAATGTACTAAATAGGAATACAATGTTGAGGTATGTAATTGAGATATAAGAAGATGAATTTGCGCTAAGCATTTTTTAATTTGAAATATAAAAATGCCAAAATAACTGATGAGAGGAATATTAATCTGAAGGAGACTGACTTAAAGTACCTTAACGTTTGAAGGACAAGACACAGATAAGATTAAGAGATGCATAATATTTCATAACAGAGGTCATATTCAATCTAGCTGTAAAGCTGGATTTAGATATGCAAAGGGCATTCTGTGACAAAGGAGGACACAAATTAAGATATTCAGGGTGAGAAGTGATTATGAGCTTGAGAAATGTTAACTGTATGATGTGCCAAAAGTAAAAAAGCAATTCTCATCATGACTCATCAGTAACAAGCCCCCTCAGCATCCATGAGGACATGGGTTTGACCCCTGGCCTTGCTCAGTGTGTTAAGGATCCAGCGTTACCATGAGTTGTGGTGTGGGTCGCTGACATGTCTCGGATTCTGTGTTGTTGTGGCTGTGGTGTAGGCTGACAGCTGCAGCTTCAATTTGACCTCTAGCCTGGAAACTTCCATATGCTGGGGTGAGGAGCAGGTGTGGTCCGAAAAAGCAAATACTAAATAAAATTTAAAAAACAAAATAATTAAATAATAAAATAATGAAATAGAAAACCTGGTGTTGCAGAAAGAGAACTTGATGTCAATGGAAGGGTAATAAATATTTTTTACTAGAAAAGTTCAAACCAGTATGGTCTTTCAAGGTGTTGTTAAAATTTAGAAATATGCCTTATATTAGCTATATTCCAACATAAGACCATGCTTATTTATCTCCTTTTTTAATCATTTCAGCTATGTATTTCCCAACACGCTTCAAAGTAACTGAAATGTATAGTTTGTCAAGCATTAATGTTTAATTCCAGAAAAGAGCATCAGACGCCATAAAGTCAGAAAACAAAAGACAGGAGCACCAATGAGAAAAATCTTTGTATAGTAGTTAAGAGTTTGATTTCTAGGATGAGATTTGAACCTCTGTGACCACTTCCTAGTTGTGTGACCTTGACCAACATATCCATCCTTATCTGTGTTTCCAAATTTATCAAATGTATGTAATAATAGCATTTATTTCAAAATACTTTTGTAAGTATTATATTAATAAACTTACTGTATCTACAACAATACCTAGTTAGGAATACCTTCCCAATAAATATTTCATGTTCTTCATTTTCACAAGGTTTGGCTAAACCGAGCAATTAACAATGACATATTTCAACATTACGATTCTGTAAGGTTAAGTACTAAAAGGCTTTACCATAAAATAGCTGTCATCATCTTTGGCATTTACTAAAGGATTTTAAGCAATGAGTTTTTAAGATTTTAAAAATAAAATTAAGATGCTTGTGTATATCATATATATAAAGATATATACATCATCTTCTCTCCTCCACCCACATTTATATTAATTAATCTACCTGAATGAAAACAATGGCTATTCTGTGCACATTGTGCTGTTTTACTCGCCTGATCTTGATAGCAAAGGACACAGGAAATGGCATAACCAGAAAGAATAAATTCACTAGACTGATAATTTGAAAAACAACAGGAATAGTCAAAGAAATTAATATTGCGGGAGTCTGACTTTCGCTAAAATTCTGGGATATTACAAAGTTATTTTTTATGACAGGTAGAAGTAAAAATGGGAATTGCAGGCAATAAAGTTTATGTGGATATACGTTTTAATATTTCTTTTCTCAATGTAAGAGTGTTATACTAGTAGTTACTGCAGAAGTGAGTGTGCTAAAGGTGACTGCTCTTTTGTTTATTTACACTGAAATTTCAGAAAGTTTATGTGCAGAAATATTGATAAAGGCGAGATAAAATTATTTTAGATCAATAAAATAAGGTCTCTGAAGAGGGTAGTGAATGGAAACCAGATTACAATTTTACAGAAAAAGAATTTTTTTTCATTGAGGCTGGGAATAGGAAAAAAAGATCAACATGTTTCTTTAAAAATTTTTTGCAAGTGATATTTAAGTTGCATCTATGTCCTGAGGTTAACTTTTTTGAAGTCAATGCCAATTCCGAAACTAGGAGGTAGTTAACGAGCTTGAAAATTTGACAGGAATTGAGAATTTTAAACAACTCTCATGGAGAATATTGTAAAGAGATAATTAGTGAGCAACAGTGGTGTCAGAAAGCATGAAGGACCCCCTTCATGTAGTACCAGAAAATATGATGACTCCAAACTGTGCTGGTTATAGCATCCTTTTCTTCAGAATCATCAACCTGAGTGTGTGTGTGTGTGTGTGTGTGTGTGTGTGTGTGTGTGTGTGTCAACCTGAGTGTGTGTGCGTGTGCATACGCATGTAAAGGTGGAAAACTGCACTGATCCATCAGCCTAGAAGAAAATGTGTAATTGCCCATTGAAAGTGAACTGAAATAAGGAAGAATGTGCAAAAGGAGTCCACAGAGAGTCATAAAGTATACCTTATGGTTTAAAAAAAAATGTGGATTTAATTAAGTGAAGGAAAAGAAATTACAACGGCATGACACATGCTAGGAATAAACAGCATTTCTTATGTTAACACACTGAGACTTCCAGGTTAGTATCCAGGAGGAGCTACAATTACAGCAAGTACTTCCTAGGTCTCCTCACTGGAATAAAATTAACTAGAAAAAATTGAACAGAACCTGAAACCAAAAACTCAATAAATGGACATTATTATTTTGGGTAAATCTGTTTTTTAAAAGTCTGTATCATTTTATTGAAGACCACATAATGAGAAAGGTATTGAAACATAACCATATTTAAAGATAATCTACTTTTGACAACTTGATGTCCGATTTGGAGTCGTAATTCTAAATGTCCCTCATTGGACTATAAACCCTAAAGATATCCTCAGCTATTTATTTTTTAGACATCACATTATTTTAATAGGTTTGCATATCACCAGAGCTGGCCCATGTAATTATTAACCCAAATCAGAAATAATTATTTTATACAGACTAATGCCACAATTTCACTATTGACTCTAGAAATTTTCTATAATTATTTATTCTAGAAGATAAATGATCAAATTGCATTTATAAGCATCTAATTCTAAGTACAAAGAAAAGGGAACTCTGAAAATTTGCATAGGTTGAAGAATGAAACTGCAAAATTTTCTTCGGAAAATGTTTGGCACAGGGTACATTACAATGAACTGGATTTTTATTTGTAACAGTATTTTACATATTTTTACATAAAGTGTTTCTATACGTTTGAAAGGTACTTAATTATAGGGATTCAAACAGCCAATGTCTTCTGAGAACTGAGCTTACGGAATATATTTTGACATTTATTCTGTGGTCCTTGCAAGTCACCTAAGAATTATCTGACTCAAAGCTACCATATCCAAAAAAAGAAAAGAAAAAGAAAAACCAGGGCCATAAATCTCTCCCTCTGCAGGATGTTTGAGAGAAATATATGAGATAATTTATTAAGATTTCCTCCTACAGTTTCTGGCACAGACAACATGGTAAAATATATGAGAGCTATTATTATTTTCTACCACGTTAATTTTATATACTGCTACCACATCCCTTGATGTACAATTAAGGATGAATTATAAACATATCAAATCCTGAGTACAAAAAATATGAAAGAACACTTTGATTATAAGAGGTTGCAGTCTCCCTCGGTCATTTACCATTGTCAAGGCAGTGAGAAATAGAATGAGTATTTTCTATCAGGAAAGTTGTACTCTAGATTTTTTTTTCCACTACTGCAATATCTAGACAATTTCCGCACAAGAGAAAAAGACATGCTATTTTTATGGAGAAACAAACCTTCATAAACCATGTTCAGTCTGAAGCAGAGAGGTGTGGTCTTTTTCTTCTCAAAACAACACACTTGGCTTGCTGTTAAAATTATTTTTGAAAGGCAGATTTGTACAACACACTGAGGAAAATTTAAAATATATTCTACAGGGCGCTAAAATACATGACTTCTGTTTATTGTTCAGTTCCTTAAACACAAACATACTTTGACAAGTAGAGAATTATAGTGTGAAAATGAGCCATCAGATGATAAACTATTTTGGTAACATAAAATATTATCATTTGCAGATAATAAGGTGAGACATTCTATTTAAACTATTTCATTTAAACAAATATAAAGAGCATGTATAGACTATATGTATGTCTCAATATATTCACTTATTTTCTTCAAAGACATGTTCTTAGAAACATACTTTTTCTCTAAGGAATTCTCTCACATTGCTTTTTTTAAAACAGGAATCCTTGAAATTAACACACTCTAGTACAATCCCTTGACTTATGTAATTGAAGAAGAATTGTGACATACCAAATTCACTTTAAAATCAATCTCTGCCTCACAGAATAGCTCAATGCTAGCTTTATCATTATTTACTGTCGGCTATAGTAAAGATATTATTTCTTAAATTTTATGATCAGAGATTTCTGGTTCGAAATGACAACTGGTTTGCAGGCCCCAAGGGAATCTTCCACAACTATTCATTAAATACTGATGGAGATACAGTGAAATATTTTTAAAACTTTTAGTAGCCTTCTACAGTAATTCTGACAGATAACCTAATATTGGTATCTTGTATGAACTGACACTGATAGGAGACAGAGTTAGATGGAGGAAAAGTGGAAAGATAGAGAGCCAGCCTTCCACATGTTGGTTGTATCCCTCATCCTCTAAAAGCCTATTTGAGAAGTGTTAAGATTCTTCCTTATTCTACTGTCGCTGATCAACTAAATGAAACACAGAATCTCTGACAAGCTGAGACTCTCTCAAAAACACTGCTTGGGAGCTGATCCCTGAAACAGAAATTTCAAATCACTGCTAATAACTGGAAGAATACAAGAGAAAACGGGTGACGGCAAAGGGCATCGTGAGGCGAGTGGTGCCTACCTCAGGGAAACTGCTGTAAGGAAGGACGAAGAAAACATACCCTGGTTGCAGTGCTGGCTGACGAGTGCAGTCCTCACTGTACAGCATTGGCTTGGTGCTTTGGCTCCACACCAGAAGACCTGGAAACAATGTTCAGAAAAATACTTAATCAAAGTAGAGCCCAGACGATGAAGAACTGCCAGGAATGGGGAACTGGACTGGGAACTGCGCACATCATCCTTCCCTTCTGCTACAGATTTGAAAATAGAATCTGGAAGTGGAGCCAGTTAACAAGAAGTGAATTCAAGGTCAATTTCCTGACCTTGCCTATTAAGACATGAGCAAGACAGATCTTCCCATATAAAGGATGAACGTGATACAAAACAAGATGGGTACTATGAAAAAAATATTAATGAAGGGAAACTGAGGAACTGCATAATATAGAAATTTACTGCCTGTTCTAGATAAAAATATTGAAAAGTGTGCACAGATGTGACTAGAATCAAGAAGGTAAGGGCATACTGATCATTTATTTAAACTCTATGTATACAATTATATTTGATAGAATATATAGTATAAAGATAACTTAAGCAATTTAAAGAATCAGAAATACATATTTCAACAAACACTAGTGATGAACTCCCTGATAATCACATGAATAAAAACTATATTAACAAGAAACTCTTTTTCCTATTACTTTGAGAGGAAAATTTTAAAGATCCACTTTGACAAAAATATGAAAAAAAGATACTTTCATCAATTGCTAAAATGGATAAATTGCATTATGCCTATCCAGAAGTTTTAAAAGGCAAAAATGAATATTTCTATTTAGCTATGCTAAATTTGAATAAAACATTGAGTGAAAACTCAACCACAGAAAAATATCTACATTATAAATAGTTTAAAAAAACACCAACTTAAAAATATATGACTATTGTTACTAATTGAGTACTCAAAATTTTGAGGAAGTATAGAAAGGAGTAAACACATTTGAGAAAAAAATTTGGAACCTCCAAAAATAAAAAAAATAAAAAAATAAATATTTTTCTGCTTACTCTTTTGAACTAGGATTAGACTAGTCACAGACTGCTTTTCCTTACTAAAAATAAAATAAAATAAAATTGAATGCTTTTTACTGGCCTGGAGGATTTCTCTATAATTTTAACTGTTTGATTAGATGGAATTCAGTTTTCAAATATAAAACTACCCATGGTTACCTCTTAGGGTACAGAAGTATAGAGAATTATAGCAAGAGATCACAACCCGGTAAATACCTATAGAGAACTAGGACCCACGAGTTCTTGAAAAACCAATTAATGAACCAATCAGCTAGACAAATATTTCCCATTTTAGCTATTCATGAAAAAAAGTAGTCTACACTGAAAGGACTGTCACACATTCTATTAATTTATTTTCCATATTCCTTTTTTTTTTCCTTGGCTGCACCCACAACAGATAAAAGTTACTGGGCCAGGGACTGAACCAGCACCACAGAAGTGACCTGAGTCATAGCAATGACAACACTGGATCCTTAACCATGAGGCCACCAGGCAACTCCCCATTCTATTAATTTAAAATGGTAGGTGGTGTTATGAATTTAAAAAACTTTTTTCGGCGTTCCCATTGTGTCTCAGTAGGTTGCAAACCCGACTAGTATCCATGAGGATGTGGGTTCAATCCCTGGCCTTACTCAGTGGGTTAAGGATTCCACGTTGCTGTGAGCTGTGGTGTAGGTTGTGGGCAGGCTTGGATATGGTGTTGCTGTGGCTGTGGTATAGGCTGGCAGCTGCAGCTCGGATCTGACCCCTAGCCTGGGAACTTCCATATGCCACGGGCCTAAAATGCAAAAAAAAAAAAAAAAAAAATCTGACTCTCTGACCGCACAATCTTATGCATGGCACAGAGTAAGGAGCAGATTGCAGGTTTAACCCGAAGGTGTTTCTTCTGTGGTGTTCAAGAGAGATACAACTTTGCTTCCAGACAAATTTCCAGTAGAGAAGGATTATTTACATTTCTCAATACTCCTGCTGTGTCATTCTGATGCTAATGGAATCCATGGGGCCCAAGAGGACTTTATTCTTATATGTGGCCTCAGGTCTGTACCCATATCAAGTACAGACAACCCTAAAAACATCTTCATTCACTAGCCCAGAAGGTCTCCTCTGACAGACACACTCTCATTCTGAGCGACAGTCTAGCGCGTTCTGGATTTCTGCACTTGGTCCTTTTTACTCAGGTTAGAGAGCCCAGAAACTTGCAGTCAGAAAAGCTCTTTACCTTCAGTTCAAGCAACTTAGGCAACTGACAGGTGATAATATATTGAGATTTCTCTCACTGTATTATCAGGTGTCATTTTCTCACCTGCTAAACTCAGGCAGAAACTCAAATTGTCATGAGTGACAGCAGGGAAAGGCAACATCTGACTGCCAGGCCACTGGAAGTGGCATCAGTCAAGTCCCAGTAGGTGCCAGCTGGTTTAGCAGCCAGATGCTGCCAGGTCACATAGGGACCAACCCTTGATAAGTGCCAGCAGATGAAGTTCTCAGGTCAATAGGAGAGGATTCTGGAGTTTCTAGTGAAGGCCAGTAAAGGGCCCTAAATGAAAAATATTTACATTTTAAGTGGTTTAATTCCAAGTTGAAAAAATATGTTTTCCTGCGTACTAGTCCTAAAAAGAGAGAAAATGTCATAAACAAAAGCACACAAATTCTAATTGAAAGATACATAATTCCCTATGATTTTCTGGAATCATTTCTAGAATGAAAATTAATATATCAAAATTGATTAAGGGAATGTAAAAATCCAAAGAGACCACTATAGTAGAGAGACAGAAAAATACAGCTCTTAGAGTATTTGAGGAGCAGTTTCAGACAATTTATCCTAAGATTTCCAGGAGCAGAAAATATGCACATCCTTCAAACTGACACTTGAAACAATCAAAATGCAAAACAACTGGAAATGTAATGGAAAAAAAATCCCACTCACAACAGTAAAGCACTCCATCAAATGCAGAGTAATAAAATTAATAACAAACAGCAGACATTATAAAACTTAGCTGAACACCATAAACAAGACTTGGGAAAATGAAAACCTACATATATATCAGCGCATTAAAATGACCATTTGTTTCCAACATTATTCTAAAACTTAATTGAAATCCTCAAAAATTCCAGAGTATTTTTTTCATACAATTTAATAAGATTTTTGTAAATTTTCCAAAAATGAAAGTGAATAAAATACATCCAAATTACTGTTCTACCTGCTGCATTAATAAAAAGGTATCCACCCATTTTACTCACCAATTATCCTCCTGATGCACAGGTACCTTGTCTCCAGAAAGTATAAAATGTATTTGTGATAAATGCCCTGGTGTGCGATTACTGGCTGGATCACAGGGTACAAACAAACTTTACTAAGTGAAATGGCATATACATTGAAGGAATGGCTTTACTAAGTGAAATCTATGTATTAGCTCCCACTCACCACATATATGAGCTCTGGTTTACTTATGCTCATTGTGACTTGGGCTATGTCAAATTCCTAAATTTGGCTAATCTGAGGAGGAAAAAGCAGTATCTTAATTTACATTTGGCTGATTTCTAGTGAATTTGAGTTTCTCAACATACTCTTGTTCTCTGCAATTTTGTCCATTTTCACATTGCATTTCTTGCCTTCTGGAGTTAATCTGTAGTTTTTTTTTATACATAATGATTACCTTAATATTAATTTTATAATGATTAAATGATGATTATTAAAGTAAATAACTCATATACAAACAACTATATTTCGTATGTATGAATATATACAAAATGATTATGAATATTCTAAATATTTAGGCAATCATGTCATTGCAAAGTATCAACTCAAAGTCTCTCAAAGACCAATTTTAAAAATCATGGCTTTGGTTTGGAAATTATTAAGATTAGCATAATGAAATTTATTATCCTTCTCCATCTGGTTTGAAATTTTTAAAAATTGTAATAAAACCTCCCAACCTCTGAAGTACAAAAATAGCTTACAATATGTCTTCTTTAGAATCATACTTTTTTCTTTTATAATCGGGTCCTTATTCCAACTACTGTACACTTACAGGTTTGGTATCAAAACTACTGTACACTTACAGGTTTTATTTTACTCTGTATTTTATGTCAACTTTCAAAACACAAAAATTGACAAGCTATACATCATTCTCTCCCATTACATACATTTGAGAATAGCTGATCATTTTTTTTAAAACATTCTAGTTTTTATTTTCACAGTAGCACTATAAATTTCACTGATTATTTTGCAAAGAAATATACTCATATATTAAGTCATTCATCTAAAAACATTATTGATGTCATTATGTAATTGGTATTAAGGAACATTTAATCACAAAGAATATAAATTTTTGCCCTCGAGATTCATATTATAAGAGACTACTTCTTATGAAATGCATTCATATATTTTATAATCAATAAATACGTATTTCATTCAGCTTTGTATTTTTATATATAAAAATAATTTTATTTGTAAAATATTTTCACTGAGATATAATTTAGTATAATATGTATCATTTTAAAGTATAAATTTAAGTGGTTTTTAGACTTAACAAAACTATCCACTTAACAACTTTCACCACCATTAAATTTCAAAACATTTTGATAACCCCAAAAAGAAACTCTGCAGTCACTCCCAGTTCTCCTTCCCCCAGTACCAAGCAACCACAAATTCACTCTTTTACCTACTTTTTTGGTATGGAGTTAATCTTGTTATTATCACTTTTATTATTACATATTGTATCAGGCTATATAAAATTTCCTGATCATCTCTTTTAATTATTACTTTTCTAGTTTTTTTCATTATTTTCTAATTTACTCATTTCTATATACCATTTATTTTCATTTAAAATCGTTCCTTGTGTTTTATTATGCCTGGGAAGCACAATTTATTTAATTCACAACCCACAAACACACAGATTAAATTTTCTTTTGGAATTGCCTGAATTGAGTACTACAGTTTTACTTATTTATTTTGTCTTTTAAAGGCTGCACCTGCAGCATATGGAGGTTCCCAGGCTAGGGACTGAATCAGAGCTGCAGCTGTCAGTCTACACCTCAGCCACGGTAATGTGGGATCTGAGGCACATGAGACCTACACACAGCTTTTTAACTCTCTATTTCACTGGTTTTCTTTCTTTTCTTCTTCTGTTTGGTTTACTCTTTGGGCAAGATTGTTTAAGGTATCTTGGATAACCTTTAGCTAGGAAAGGAATTTATTGGAAACATATTGGAAAGTTCACAAACTCACCTAAAAGGTTAAAGATCAAAGCACAGAGAACGAGCAGGAACCAAGGTGGGGAGAGGGCTACACAAAAGAAGAGCCTGTTAGGGCAAAGTCACAAGCCCTGCAGCTAACCACCACTCTCCCTTAGTTACTGTTTACCACACTCTGTTTTATTTATGTATGTTTTTATTGCACCATTTGATATTTGAAATTTTACTGTTTATTTTTTATTACAATGTAAATTAAGTGCTATGACTCACTTGAGGGCAAAAACTATTTTTTGCAGCTAAAACTAAATATGTCTTAACACAGTTCAATTTTGATTAGCTGATTCCGTGTACTGATCTACATTTTACATATAATTAATTGATGGCTTATTACCTCATGGAGATACATATACGTGTGTGTGTGTGTGTGTGTGTGTGTGTGTGTATATATCAAGGTCTCAACAGTTATAGACACAGAGTATAAAGTAAGAGAATAAAAAGGGGTGTGTTGGAAGCTAAATATGTTTTTAAAATTCACTTAAAAAGAGAATTTCTTTGGTACCTAAATGGCTGGACATTTAAGAATTACAGAAACTATCAAAAGTTTCCGCCTATCATTTCTGAAACTATGAGCATTCCCATTCTCTGCTATTTACCTTCTCCTTTAAACCTCTGCACTCATCTGATCAAATACTTTGTCATTCAGATTGAACGGATACTGTTTCTCTATTTGGAGGATCTCTATAATGTTATCATTCCTTTTTTTTTTCCCCTTAAGATGACATCCATTTTTAGCAACCATTGGTGATATTTCTGCTAATTGCCCTTGGCTCTTCTTACATTATGTTTAGGCTCCTCTTACCAAGCTCTGGTGGGTTTTGTTTTCAATTACCTGAAACTGGGACTTTCAGCAGAGGATAGCCGCCAGGCTTCTGGAGCTACGTTTCTCCACATTTCATCCGTCACCTACCACTGTTTTTGCCCAGGCATCTCTTAGTTTGTGAATAACTGATGTATAAATATGAAAGCCTATTTTCCAGAGCTACCTTTGGGTCAGGCTAGGTGTATCCATGTTGCTGCAAATGGCATTCTTTTGTTAATTATAGTTTTGCTCTCTACTGTATGCCTAATTGCTGAATGCCACATCTCGCATGTGAAAATAAACAGAAATAACTTGAAATTAAAATAACATTATTTTTCCTCAGAGATGCTTTAATTTTCTTCTGTTAGCTATTTAGCTCACTGATGTCATTAAGAACAACTTTTATATTTTCTCAGCTTTTCTAGTTTTTCTCAGTGGGAAGAACATAGTACAATTACCTAATCTACAATTAATAGCATTTCACTACTCATATAATATTTATATATCTGCTTACCTTCTTGTGTTCCACAACCAATTATCTGTTTCCTAAGGGCAGTGGCTTTACTTTATCCATCTTAGATACCCTGCATCCTGCACTATATGTACACATTGGAACAGCTCTCCATAACAGTTATTAAAATGTCAATGGAAGACTGGTGGACTTAGTTGAGAATAAAGGAACAGAGATTCTGAGAAATGTGATAAGCATTCTAGGCAAAGAGCAGCATCTAGGAATTATGAGAGGCAGCATACTTATTGCAGCCTGGAAGATTTGGCATCAAATTATGCTCCTGTAGATGCTCGAGCTCTCAGAATCTGTGCAAGTATTAACACTCTTCAAACTCATTTTTATGTAACACAAACTAAAGTTGTTCCGACGAGAAAACGAGTTAATTGACATAGAGTTCCTAGCAAAATAAATGATGCATGAGTGCTCAAACACTGAACTTTTTAATATTGTAATTATTACTTGATACGCGTACTACACTAGAACTCAGCCTGTAGGTATCAAGTAGAATGTGAGCAGAAATTTGGGTGGAAGAAAAAGGATAAACGGGGCTAGCAGAGCTCAAGTTTCCACTACTTAAAAATGACAAAATTAGCCATAATATCTGTTTTACAGAGATTAAATTTCTTCTAATTCTTTCTCACAGGCCTTATAATCTAATCATTGAGTATTTTTGTCTGGTTGCTTTTCGGAAACTTCTCAAGTTCTCTAGCCCCCTTTTATTACATTCTAGAAGTCCAGTAAAATTAAAATGCCCAGTTCCCTAATGACCTTTTCTCTTTATATCCCCTCAAAATTATGAGTGGTTACAGTTTCACCTTATGATAGGCAACGAATAAAGATTTACAAGCCAAAGTACCCAAAAGAGACCAAACGTTTGTAGCAGGCACAAGGTTTTGCTGCCCAGCATTCATCCCACATCTGCCAGGCTAACTGTACCCTGCGAACATCTCTTGGGGTATCTCTCCCTTCTTGTTTGAAACAAAGCTGTTTCAGTGACATTCATCCTATCTCAGCCCCAATGCCAAGATCTCAAACACCTGGCCAACGGGACTGTCATATAACCCAATTCAGCCATGGCTAATTTGGGAGCTGTTTAGCGGGGGGAATCTGGGAGAGAAAATTCTTCACTCTCTTCACTGTGGTTTCAGGAGTGAAATATTCTCTTCCCACCAGACCTAAGCAAGTAACTTTTAGCCCATGGAAGCTTCTAGCAGCTAAATGCTGAAAAAAATCATTTTGAAAGGCAGAGAGGAAAACTGGAAAGAAACTATGCCTTTTCTAAAATTTTCTGCCAGATAACTTCTTACCTGACTTAACTTTTGCTTTTCCGTCTGTGCAAGCCAATTGATTACCATTATACTGTAAACTAGGTAAAAACCAATCTTTTGTAAGTTTATTTGCAAATTTTTAGTTGCTTGCAAATAAAATATTTCTGAATGACATACATTTCCTTTTTTTGTCTATAAATACTAATTCCTTTCAACAGCAGATGCAGGCCTTTGCTTTAGTTAGAAAGCAAAAGCAGCGGCTTAAGAATGAATAGAACCACCATAAACCCTTCTATAATGGTTTCCACTTGCTGAAGATAGTTTAAAGGCTTTCATAATACAAGGTTTTTCCTACTTTAGTAACTTAAAGTTTTTAATGACATGTGGTAACGGTAGCTACTACTTCAACTTTTTTAAGTTGGAAAATGTTAAATTCTCTGTTATGTATGTCTTGTCACAATAAGAAATTCTCAGAATAAACATTTTCTTAATGAGCTGAGAACAGAAAAGAGGGGAGGGCTGAGCACTGGCCTTGGGGACTGGAGGGTTGCAAAGAAGCCTGCTGATGTCATTTCAGTTGAAGCTATAGAATGTGCACCGGGGCCTGCCTCCCCGGTGGGTTTCCTCTGCCCTCCCCTCAACTCCAAGCCCTGTGTCTACGGCATCCCACCACCTAACTCCAAGCCCTGTGTCTACGGCATCCCACCACCTAACTCCAAGCCCTGTGTCTATGGCATCCCACCACCTAACTCCAAGCCCTGTGTCTACGGCATCCCACCACCTTCACTGTTCCGTCACGCTGACCTTAACTGGATTGCAAGATGGAATCCCTGCCGGCCTGGGGCCTTCAGCAGCGGCAGCTCCAGCCTTAAGGAAGATATGCCTCTTCTGGAACCAGCTGGCTGCGCTGCACCCGCTTCCCAGCAGCTTCATCCCCACAGTGGTCAGCAAGATGGAAGGCTCAGAGTCCACCTATGACCTGCAACGTCAAAGGTCACATCCTGACGTCACAGGTTCAACCCCTGGCGCCACTGGCCACGCTCACTGGCGCCATAGGTCATGACCTCTGACGTCCCAGTCTAAGCTTGCCGGCGGCGTCACGTTCTTATGGACACCAGTGGACCTGCAGCCGCGTTCCGGCCCGAGTATGCTGCGGTCCTGAGTTTGCTGCTTCCGCCGTGAAGCTGGTCGTGGAGCCCGCTGTTGCCCGCGCAGGTGCCAAGCGGGGCCAGGCCCAGGGGGTCTTTTCCTCCAACCCATGTTCTCCTTGGGGTGGCAGCTTCCTGGAGAGACGCACGCCCACGGGTGAGCCTCGGTCACCCCTGCATCACCCCCCTACTTCAAAGTGGACTCTGAGCCAGCTCAGCTCCCAGCTATGCTGGGCCGGCCTGTGTTTTATTCGCTCGTGATCCCGCGGTAGGGCTGCGTTCCCTGGCCCCAGGTCTGGGGCACGGACCCTGGACCACTCTGCATCCTGCTTATCTGGAGGGGCCAGCTGCGCTGGGGAAGCACGCTGAGGATCGCCGGAGTGATGTTTTTCTCCCTTGTTAACCCGTTCACCTGGGGAAGGCGCATCTCCTGGACCCTGAAGCAAGCAGGTGAGTTTCATTTGCCCTCCTCTGCCTCGGGGCTGGAGTGAATGGATACTGACCGTAGGTTCACATTTCTCATTGAGACCTGCTGTGTCTGTTTCAGAGAGGGGCCTCGGGAAAACACAAAAGGCTTAAACCAACTAGTGGATACGTTTCACTTTTCAGCAAATATCTTTGAGTGCTGTTTATGTCCGGTTTTGTTTTTTATCCCAGGGATACAGTAGTGAACAAAGATGAAAGCCGGTCCTTGTCAGCAAGGTGTGAGGAGAAGGGAAGATAAACAGAAACACATAAACAATTAGAAAGTACTGTGTCAAATGGTGATGCATACTATTATAAACAAGGGGGGTGGGAAGAAGGGAGAACTGGTAATGAAGAGGATTGATTTTAATTAGTGTGACCCAGAAGGCCATACTCGTTAAATAGTTTTTGAGTAAAACACGGCGTGTCTTGTACTAGCCGTATCTCTAAATTCTCAGATTTTTATTTTTTATGGAGTAGTGCCGTTATTGCTAAGAAGGATATTATATATAACAATCTCAGTTCTTGTATTTACTTGAATGTTAGAAAATGTGCTGGATATCGACAAGAAATAAATTATGTATGTATTACTCTAAAGAACATTGATAATTTATGAATTTATATTAAACCCATTTTACTGTCTTATTAAACTTGAGAGCTGTGACCTATCTAGAGATTTCGGTTAAATTAAGCTAATTAAAGCATGGAAATAGCAAGGGTGAAAATGGCATACATGTAAATTGCTTAATGCAAATTTAAATTAATGAGTAAAGCAAATTTAGAAGTGCCCTGTTTTTATATAATTAATACGTAGTTGTCTCTTTGCCAGTACAGTGAAATCACAATTATCATATTCATAAAAAGTGAACTTTTTGAAATCTGACTTTATACATGTTTATATTCAAAGATTCAGGGTCATTTTAACAGGAATACTTTCTTTTGAATTTTTCTGATATACTGGTGGTTTACCTTACGATGATACATTATAAATTTTACTTTGTGAAATATCCGTGTTTCGTTTTAAGTGAAATAATTTTATAGTTTTGTTTTTTAATCTGTAGCACACATACAAGCATACATATATATACTTAAGATATTAATTTTATTATATAAACACATAATAAGTAGTATGAATACATGCAGAGAGAAAGGGTTGGAATAAAATAAAGCTGATCAAAAAGGATATGGAGGGAAATGAAGAGAACGATAGCAAGTTAAGAAATAAAGATATATTTACAGGTCACATTTACATGTGGATTCACAGACACACACATATATATGTATGTACATTATTTAAATACATTGTCTGTATGTCATAGCCTGGATTTCTTTTAAAGAAAAGTTTCTTTTTTTTTCTGGCTTTATCGAGGTAAAATTGATAATAAAACGTTTATATATTTTAGGTGAGTAACGTGATTTAATATGCTTTCATTGTGAAACGATTACCACAATCTACCTAATTAACCCATCTTTCACCTCATAGTTACCATTCTGTGTGTTTGTGTGTGTGGTGAGAATACTCAAGATCTACTCTTCATGGCAAATTTCAAGTATACAGTAGAGTGTTATGAACTGTAGTCACCATGCTGTACTGAACTTACTGCTCATCTCATAACTGCGAGTTTGTACCTTTCAACCAGCATCTCCACATTTCCTCCAACCACCAGTCCCTGGAAACCACTATTGTGTGATTTTGGCTTTTTTAGATTCTACACATAAATGAGATCATGTAATATTTGTTTTCCTTATTTCACTTATCATAATGTCCTTCAGGTTCATCCGTGTTGTAAATGGCATAGTATTTTCTTATTATGGCTGAATTATATTCCACTTTGTGTGTGTGTGTGTATCATCACATTTTTATCCAGTCATCTGCTGTTAGACACTTAGGTTGTTTCCATATCTTGGCTATTATGATTAATACAGCAATGAATATGGGAGTCAGGATATAGCTTGGAGATCCAGAAATTATTTCTTCTTTTGGATATAAACTCGGGAATAGGATTGCCGATCATACAGTAGTTTCCTTTTTACTTTTTAAGAAACCTCCATACTGTTCTCTGTAGTGGCTGCACCAATTTATATTCATATCAGCAGAGTGCAGGCTTCTCTTATCTCCTCCATACCCTCACTGGTACTTGTATCTTGTCTTTTTGATAATAGCTATCCTGACAGGTTGGAGGTAATCTGATTATGTTTTGACTCGCATTTCCCTACTGATTAGTGATGATAAGCACCTTCACATATATACCTGTTGGCCATTTTTATGTCTCCTTTGGGAAAATGTCTATTATATCTGCTTTGGAAAAATGTAGGCTCTTTTAAAAATTGGTTTATTTGTGGTTTTGCTGTTGAGTTGTATGGGTTCCTTATGTATTTTGACTATTAACCCTTTATCAGATATATGGTTTGTAAATACTTTCTCCCAATACGTAGGTTGCTTTTTCATTTTTATTGATTATTTCCTTTGCTATACAGAAGCTGCTTAGTGTGACATAGTCTCACTTCTTTATTTTTGTTTTCGCTGCCTATGTTTTTAATGTCATATCCAAAAATCATTGCCAAGACAAAATCAAGGAGCTTTTTCTACATGGTCTCTTTGAAGAGTTTTATGATTTCAGATTTTACATTTTAGTCTTTTTTAGTTTAGTTTTGTGTTTGTTGTAAGATAGGGGTTATTTTTTATATGAATATTCAGTATCTCCAACATATTTATTGAAAAGACCATTCTTTCTCCTTGTGTATTCCAAATTGGAAAGAAGTTATATGGTCTCTGTTTGTAGGTTATGTATATTAAATATTTTGAAAAGCACACATGCACACATGTATGCACATGCAAACTGATAGAACTCCTAAATGAATTCAGTAAAATTGCATACAATGTACAAAACATCAGCTGCATTCTATATACCAACAACAAGCTATCAAAAAATAAATTATGAAACAAGGTCATTTATAATAACATCATAAAGAATAAAATTCTTACAACTGTATTAAACCAAGGAGGTGGAATATTTCTATGATGAAAGCTACAAGACCTTGAGAGAAATTGAAGGCACTCAAAAATGCAAAGATATCCCATGTTCATGGATCAGAACAAACAGTAGTGTGAAAATGCCCGTAGTACCCAAATCAATCCACAGATTCAGTTCAATCCCTGTCAAAATTACAACGGCATTTTTCACAGAAAGAGGAAAACCATCCTAAAGTTTGTATATAAGCACTCAAGCCAAGCAATCTTGAGAAAGAAGAACAAAGCTGGAGACATCACACCTGATTTCAAACTGCATGTGCAGAGTTTAGCTAAGCTCTTCCATGGTAGCTGCCTTGGCATCTGTTTTGTTTGGCCAATCAGCCTGCAGAGGTTATTCTGACACTAGCCTCCTCATGCAAACATGTTCCCTAGCCAGCAGTGTCACAAGCAAATGATTTGACGTCCCCAACAGTCCTTGTGATCAACAGAATCCCTTGCTTGTCAGCGCCTTCTCTTGATATACTCCTTAGATAAGACCCCAATGTAGCTTACCAAAACCCTGCTCTTTTGGTTTGAATTGACCAGTCTGGCCTTGGGCCAAGAACTCCCCAGCACTCCATCCACAATGCTAATCAAAGTCTTGCCCCAGATCTGCACCATGCCCTGAACTTCCAGTGCAGCCCCTGTAGGTAAGTGAGGTACTTCTGTCTTTCGTTTCCTCCATGGTCCATTGTTGAACCATTGCTCACCCTCTGGAACCCTGAGTGCCACTTAATGAGTGTGAATTTGACATATTCTCTAGTTACTTCTTACCCTATTATATAGTTGGTTATCAGGTTAGAAATTTTATATTTCACCCTTTATTTTCAAGAAAATTATAAGGGTTTTCAGTGCCAAGAATTGTCCATGGTTTGGGTTGCTTTAACTCGTAGTTATCTGTCAGTTAATTATTATTGTCACATCATCATTTTAAGTTTTATAGTAATTTCTAATTGTGATAGTTTTAATGTTTTCTCTGTTCCTTAAGCTATCTGTTTCCTCTGGCATCTTCTATATTCAGTGTATACTTTATTCTCTTTATTCTTCTTTATTTTCTGTGCATGTCTATCTGATATAGCTGTTTTACCACAAGTGTTGGGGATATTTAATAAATGCATTATTATAAACTAAGAACCAGATTCATCATTATAAATAGCTGTGGTAGACTTTTTTGAAGATAGGAAGGACTTTCCCAGTTAAGTTGTGGAAAGCCAATTCTGTATATTTTTATCAGACTGTTGTTCACAATATAATGACTATGTCTTGTAGCCGCTGAAAAAGAGATGATATAAACCTGAAAATTATGTTATTATTTTCTTTCTATTTTATAATTTCTCAGTTTATATTATCCTAATCTTGTGTTACCTTGATTATTCCTCTGCAGGAATGCGATATAATTTTAACATCAAAAGCCGTATACCACTGTCTGAATATTCTTTCCCATTATGAGTAAAATATTTAAAGATATGAAAATGCTTTTGAGTCAAGTCAGAATCTTAGTGGACATCACATAGTTTACATTTTTACCTATACAACGCCAGTGTACCTGAATGACATATGATATTTAGGTAATTTACATAATTTCAAAGTAGCTGCTGTTTTTCAAATTTGTCTTTCTGGAAACAAAACATATGAATTAAATAGTTCATATTTTTGCCTCTTTTTGAAATACCTTATTATAATTTCTGGTCTGTAAAATAGTAATAATGATTTTAAACTTATTTTACTATAGTTAGTATTTCTTTTATTTAATAATATTTTGCTTAAAATAGTTTTCTTGCTCTTTAAGTCCCTATTTTTCATACATTTTGGTCTTAAGTTACACTAACCAATTTTATCGGTAGTTGGTAACATTGTAAATTACCTTTAAAAGGGAAAATATTTTTCATTTTGATTCATCATTAAATACTAAAAAATATTTATTATTTGGTGAATTAGGGGGCATTGCCTGCTTTGTAAAATTTACATTCTGTTTTTTCACACATGGACGAAAATCACACTTGAACTTAATAAAATGACTTATTCATTGTAAACTTTACATTGAGCTATGAGATTTAAGTGTATTTAAACATTTAAATACATTTTAAATGCCTTGAGGCATTAAGGAGAAAAATCATTTTGCTAAATATAAATACATAAATTATCCCATGAATAATGTTTGATGTGAATTTCACTTAAAAATATAATTCACTTTTTAATCACTCTCTTTCAGCATCTTTCAACATCTTCAAGAAGACTTTGCCTAATGGCTCTTATACATTCTGAAGCTGAATAGTCCTTATTCTGTTATAGGTCTCCACAAAGAAAGAGCCTTTTAATTTCTTTATTGACAGACCTGGAGCCAGAATTCATATACAGAGAAAGGGCTTCTTCCCATACCTGTTTGGAAAAAAAAGAGAAGGAAAAACCAGAAACCAAATAACACAGAAAGAGTGTATGTACTCTGAAAGCTGGAGGAAATGAGAAGCAAAACCAGAAAGTCAATTACTATTTTTAAACATCCAGTCAGGAGTATAATGAGCCTCACAGAGTACAAAATATCATCCATCATAAACAGGAGCTCATTTAAGCCATGATTCTTCAGGTGATGACAGGGTAGAAGAAATACCTAGAAATCAATTTCAATTGTTTTTAATTTCTGTTGATGGTTTGAGACAGAGTCCAGGCTACTTACACAACCCTTGTAAGGACGACAGTCACTAAAAACATTGTTCTCTGACCTCTTTCTTTGGCTTAGTAATAGGCCAGGTTTATACATCAGAGGGACTTTAGCTTATTCAGTTGTTAAGTAACTGTATATCATTTTTCCAATTTAACAAACAAAGGTATAGACCCTATGAAAGTAACTTACTTGTAGGTCAACTGGTTTTAGAGTATAGTGAGCTTGGCAAGGTGGTGTCGCATCAAACCTCATGGTAACATCCTTTCAAACTGAGGTATCCATTTCCAGGACTCTAGGGTAGAAAGGAGAATTTGGTCACTGCAAATCATACACTACATCAACATCAATCCTGGTTTGATGCAAAAAGAAAACCTCAAAGGATCACATAGTACTCATTCTTTTCGTTTGTTTGTTTGTTTTTTTGCCTTTATCTAGAGCCGCACCTGCGGCATATGGAGGTTCCCAGACTAGGGGTCTAACAGGAGCTGTAGCTGCCGGCCTTCGCCACAGCCACAGCATCGTGGGATCCGAGCGCGTCTGCAACCTACACGACAGCTCACGGCAACGCCGGATCCTTAAACCGCTGAGCAAGGCCAGGGATCGAACCCGCAACCTCATGGTTCTTAGTTGGATTTGTTAACCACTGAGCCACGAAGGGAACTCCAGTACTCATTCTTAACTACATAAAATTGCATTACACACAACAAAGACTAATACCCCAAAGACATTGCTCTTATTTTTAACTAAATGACCTGGGAATGAAAATAGTCACAAATATACAGTAGGCACTGGCCATTTCCTAGTACATTAAGGTAGTTTTTGACAAAATTCCAATACCTTTGTTCATGTGAGTCTGTGTTGTAGAATATACCACTTTATTTCTGAATAATTCAAAAATATATTTTATATTAAAATCTTAAACCTTATACATGTGTATGGCAGCAACATTGATACTTACATACAAAAAGTATTTTTTTTTAATTCTTCAAAAAATAGCACCCAGTGAAATATACACCATTAATATATGAACATGTAAATGTATCTCCTTCTAGTAATTATATTTATACTTATATCTATAGACATATACAAATTAACTTTGGGATATATATCTTCTTTATTTTACTTATATTTCTCTTATTTAAATACTGTTTATGTTATATGTTATTATCTATTGTTATCTTGTGTTTGCTTATGCAATATCTAGTTAAATATGCTTGTTTGTGGGATAATCAGGATTTTTTCCAAATAGTGCAACTATAAATTCTGCATTGAACAATAAATTTGTATATAAATTGATGTTTTCAATCACAAAGATGGAGAAGATAAATACAATCCTAAATGTTTTAACTGATCCCAGAATTATTATATCAGAAAAATTTATCAAATATTGGAAAATATATTTGAATAGTAAAGAATGTGCATACAAGAAGGCATGATCGATATGCAAGCATAAATCTTAAATAACTGTCTGCTGAGTGCTGAATTTCAAATACTTTGCCAGGTGATTGAAATTTCACTTGGCAAGTTTCAAAAGCACCTGGTAAAGAACGCTAAAAATGGAAACCAGACACAGTTCACACTTTCTGTCTCAATTTGGTAAAGTGCATTTGAGTAAAATGTAGAGATAAAGTAGAAATATCACATACCTGCTTGCCATGCAGAGGATAAGTAAAAATATAAAGGGCAGAACCTCCAGAGATGCAGTGTACTTTGGATTAAATTCAGAGTCTCCGTGTATGGAAAATGGACAGGTCTCACCCATTATTTTTTGAAGCTTACCCTACATCTTATAAAAACTCAGAAATTTGATCATATTGAAAAACAACTCCCTTTTTCTATAGCATTAATTAATTTTTATTTTTATTTTTTCCGTTATGGTTGATTTACAGTGTTCTGTCAGTTTCTACTGTACAGTAAATTGACACACTTGTACATATGCACATACATTCATTTTCCCGCATTATCCTCCATCATTTTCCATCACAAAACCTACCATCTCAGTTCCTCATGAAAGAACATTTGCAAAACTTATCTACTAGTCCAGTAATATCCACAAATATTTACAAGCAAATATTTCACTCATGAAAAAAGACTAGTCCTCAGGACATAACAATGTTCTTACTTGTGTCTAACAGCTCCATTTCACTGTCAGCTGTCTAAAAGTAGGATGTGTATTCATTTTACTTTTAAATACCTTTGGTGTCTAAGAGAAAATGTCTTTGAATTAATGTTGTATAAATTTTAGTGTTGGGATTTTACATTTTAGTTATGATACTGTATGATTTTCAGAAAAGCAATTATATTTTATCTCTCATTATTGTCACACCAGCCCCATAAAACAAGCACGTATTATTATCCCCTTGGAACAGTTGAAATAATTTTAACCAGAAAGAGTTTTATATGACTGAACTAAAGTTAAAGAACTTGGAAGCAGTGGAAAGAAGACATAAAAGGTGTTTTCTGGCTGCTATTCTTATGTTATATCTGCAAACACTTGAGTCAAGAAAAAAGAACTGAGTTCTGTTAAAAGAAATAATTTTAAGAATAAAGCCAAGAAAGATATGAATGGCTTCTTAAACGATCATTTATATTCTTAGCACATTTTATATAAAAACCTTATAAGGCAAAAAAAAAAATTCAGGGGGCATAGCTTTACTTAAATATTCCCAAAATATGTTTGTATATTTTCAGTATACAAGCTGAGCATTAGAGAAATTAAGTGAGATAATTACCTTTATAATCAAGCACTGTATCTGTAGCGTATTGATTTGTGGCAGCAAACTACATGTCAAAATTAATTTCCACATTTAATTTAAATATTCTAGGTATAACAGGACTCTCAAGAGACTTTATGTAACTTTAAAAATGTGTAACAGGAATAAAATGGTATATTTAATATTTGTACATTAATACACGCAAAAAAACGGATAAAGCCAGAAAATGGTGAATGATGGACACATTCATCATGTAAGGGTTCTTTTTAAATAAAACAATGTAAAATTCCCGGGAGTAGGGGAAAAAAACGCGTAAGCATCAGCAAGCAAATCAGCTTGCACAGGGGATTGCTGCAAAGGGCTGATTGCCTCAGCATTTCTCCTCTCTGTGGAAAGAGACCTATTCTCTAATTAAAGCTGGCTAAACAGATAAAGGTTGAACTTTTCAACTGCGAAGTAGGTATAGGAATTGCTCCTTTTTTACTGAAAGAAGCAGTAAAATTTTACTACACACATCACCAATTGAGCTTTTCAGCATTAAATACCGGGAAGTCTATTGTGCGGCTCCCTGCAATATAAATGAGGGCTGGGAGGAGAGAGTAAACAGACATCTCAAATGGTTCAGACAAAGATGGAGAAGCAAAAGTGGTAAAGCACCCACTTTTCGTTGATGAGGTTTCTGACTTTTCAATATTTCAACTTTCACATGATAAAAGCACTCTCTGTTAAAGGAGGGGAAAGAAAGGGTTGAATGAAAATTAGAAAAGTAAAAATTGGAGTTTGTATGGCTGGGACAGATGTATAAAATCATTAGTTTTATCCCAGTGACAGAATTTTATGGAAAACAATAAAAGCTACATAAAAGAATGCTGATAGCTTCACTTTACTCTCTATTAGCATTTGTTTAGATGTGTATGCGAGAGACTATGCACCAGGGAGAAGAAAGGATGGAGAATTTTTTTTTTCTTTGACCATTAAGTTAATGGAGCTGATAAATGGAATTGTAACATTGACACTAAGTGACAGTCTTGTTCCTTTAAAATCTGCTGTTTCATTCTAGTTACTTCAACCTTGAATTTCTAATGTGTGCAGCTATTACATTTAATAGTTGTGTTTGGTGATTTTATGAGATTCCAAAGAATAATAAAAGAAATGCCACTTCCGCCTGAGTAAAGAAAGTTAAAACACGTTAGTGAAATTTCAGATCTATATCTACATATAATCGTTAAAATTTATTTAAAATAAAATCCACTTGATTTTGCAGACTAAAGATGAGAAAGAACAGAGCCATGTAGCCAAGCAGGAGGCTTATTTCTTCCTGCATTTAAAGAACCAAGGTGGAGATTTAAATCACTTAGTTATTTTCATATAATTGTTCTTTTCCTGGGAGGGAAGAACATGTCCATGTTTACGTTCCTGGAGAAAAAAAATGTGGTCACTTTCTATTCTTTTTCATATGTAAATCTAGCATCCAAAAAATTTTTATGGCCTAAATATCTTTAAATGAAGAAATTCTAAGCACATGCTTGGAAAGAGTAGAGATAACATTTTCTGTGTCAGTCGTCTTGGAAAATGCTTTGTTTGACATGAATGATAAGGCCTGGGATTCATTTTGGTAAACCTACCTGAATTAAAGTCAGCACATCGAATTAAGCATGTATGTTTATGAGAAATTTAAATTCCATATCATGCCTTTATGTCTCCACAAAAGTTTTGAAAATAAGATTATAACTTTTAGTAACATTAATAAAAATTAAGTGTCAGATATATTTTATAGGAAAAATTAAATGTGGGATTTCCATCGTGGCTCAGCAGAAATGAATCCACTAGGAACCATGAGGATGTGGGTTCGATCCCTGGCCTTGCTTAGTGGGTTAAGGATCTGGCGTTGCCGTGAGCTGTGGTGTAGGTTGCAGACATGGCTCGGATCCCATGTTGCTGTGGCTGTAGCTCCGATTAGACCCCTAGCCTGGGACCCTCCACATGCCATGGGTGCGGCCCTAAAAAAATGACAGAAAGACAAAAAAAGATTAAATGTAGAAAAGTTCATGGATTTTTATATTGGAAAAAGAACAACTCTGGCTTAAAAAACAAGGTATGTTCAAAGAAAGAAAGGAAGAAAGGACATAGAAAAGGAAAGAGGGGGAAAGAGGAAGCAAGGAGAAAATAGAGCAAAAACTAATCCTTGACTAAAAACAGAACTACGTATGATCCAGCAGTCCCATTCCTGGGTGTATATCTGGGCAAAACTATAAGTCAAAAAGGTACATACACCCCTATGTTTATGGCAGCACTATTCACAGTAGCTGAGACATAGAAACAACCTAATTGCCCATTGACGGATGAGTGGGTTAAGAAAGTGTGGTACACATATACAATGGAATACTACTCAGCCATAAAAAAAGAATGAAATAATGCCATTTGCAGCAACATGGATGCAACTAGAGATTCTCATATGGAGTGAAGTAAAGCAGAAAGAGGAAGACAAATACCATATATCACTTATATGTGGAATCTAAAATATGGCACAAATGAACCCATCTACAAAGCAGAACAGACTCTCAGACCTGGAAAACAGACTTGTGATTGCCAAGGGGCAGGGAGAGGGAGCAGAATGGACTGGGAGTTTGTGGTTAGTAGATGCAAACTGTTACATTTAGAGCAGATAGACAATAAGATCCTACTCTATAGCACAGAGAACTATATCCTGTCTCCTGGGATAGAACATCATGGAAAAGAATATTAAAAAAAGAATGTGTATATAGATATGTGACTGAGTCACTTTGCTGTACAGCCGAAATTGGGACAGCATTGTAAATCAACTATAGTTTAATAAACAACCAACCAACCAATAAGCCACCAACCCCCATAACTAATCCTTGAAGTTGTACAATAATAAATATGTTATTCTTTTTTAATTATAAAATTTTAGAAGATTCAAGTTCTTAAAAATATGAAGCCAACTAAAAAGTCAATAAACTCCAGGAACAGTTATTTCAAAAACCTGCATCTTCCCTAATAAAAATAAAAAATAGACCAAAGTATTATTTTTGTAAAATTACAATGTTCATAAATGCTAGATGAGAGAGGCAGGGAGGCGACAAGGTAGGAGTTATTTGTAATTGATATCCGTATCAGAGGGAATATTGAAACTGTTGATCCAGCTATTGAAAGTAAATAAGATCTGGAGTTCCCGTTGTGGTGCAGTGGAAAGGAATCCAACTAGGAACCATGAAGTTGAGGGTTCAACCCCTGGCCTCGCTCAGTGGGTTAAGGATCTGGCATTGCCGTGAGCTGTGATTTAGGTCGCAGACACAACTCAGATCTGGCGTTGCTGTGACTGTGGTGTAGGCTGGCAGCTCTAGCTCCGATTCGATTCAACCCATAGCCTGGGAACCTCCTGAGAGTGTGGCCCTAAAAAGCAAAAAAAAAAAACAAAAAAAAAGGTAGATAAGATACATGACTGATATTTTATAAAGCAACATTAAATAAACACCAGGTAATGCTGGCACAGTTGATTTATAAGTAAAAGTTCAAGTTGGTTTATATATACTACATGTCTTTTTTAAGGATTCTTTCAATGAGCTGTAATTCTTGATTGTAAAACAGGTGACCTTACAGTGTGGCCATATTTATGTATTTATTTATTTATTTACTTTGTGCTTTTAGGGCTGCACTTGCAGCATGTGGAGGTTCCTAGGCTAGGGGTCAAACCGGATCTAGGGCTGCCAGCCTGCACCACAGCCCTGGCAATGCAAATCTGAGCCGTGTCTGCGACCTACACCACAGCTTATGGCAATGCTGTATCCTTAACCTACTGAGCAAGGCCAGGGACCGAACCAGCATTCTCATGGATCCTAGTTGGGTTCGTTAACCGCTGAGCCATGATGGGAACTCCGAAAACTTGGTTGTATTTATTGATGAATAAATGACTTTGATTGTGTAGCTCATCCTCAGTTTTGAAAAGTGCTTTCTGGGAATGCTTTTGTTAAGGCTATCTCTACTGGACAGTCAGTATATAAAAAATAGATGCCAAGACACTGTCCAATGTTACTTTCACTTAATCATTCATCTATTTATTTGTTCATGTATTTACACTTCCAGCATAAGTCCATAAGGGTTAGAGGGGTAGAATTTTAACTAGCCTCTTACATATTGCTTTATAACAACTACAAAATGTAGTGGTGTGACACAACAGTTATTTTAATTTTCTTTTTTTAAGTGATTTTTATTTTTTCCACTGTAGTTGGTTCACAGGGTTCTGTCATTTTTCTGCTGTACAGCAAAGTGACCCAGTCACACACACATGTATACATTCTTTTTCTCATATTATCCTTCATCATGCTCCATCATAAGTGACTAGATACAGTTCTGAGTGCTATACAGCAGGATCTCATTGCTTATCCACTACAAATGCAATAATTTGTATCTATTAACCCCAGATTCTCAGTCTGTCTCACTCCCTCTCCCTCCCTCTTGGCAACACAGCTCTGTTTTCCAAGTCCATGGGTTTCTTTTCTGTGGAAAGATTCATTTGTGCCATATATTAGATTCCAGATATAAGTGATATCATATGGTATTTGTCTTTCTCTTTCTGATTTACTTCACTTAGTATGAGAGTCTCTAGTTCCATCCATGTTGCTGCAAATGGCATTATTTTATTCTTTTTTTGTGGCTGAGTTGTATTCCAGCGTGTGTATATACCACATCTTCTTAATCCAGTCATCTGTCAATGGACATTTAGGTTGTTTCCATGCCTTGGCTATTGTGAATAGTGCTGCAACGAACATATGGGTGCATATATCTTTTTTAAGGAAAGTTCTGTCCTGATATATGCCCAAAAGTGGGATTGCTGGGTCATATGTTAGTTCTATATATAGTTTTCTGAGGTACCACCATACTGTTTTCCATAGTGGTTGTACCAGTTTAATTTCCACCAACTGTGTAGGAGGGTTCCCTTGTCTCGACACCCTCTCTGGCATTTGTTTCTTGTGGTCTTATTAGTGATAGCCATTCTGACTGGTGTGAGGTGGTACCTCATGGAGTTATTTTAATTTTCTTACGTGATTCCTTAGCATGGACCGAGACCAGCCAGGCTGCTGTTACGGTGTGGCTGCAGGGCAGGAGGGTAGAGACCAGCATCAGCTGGCTTGCTGAGATGGCTAGTGTACTGCACTGAATAGTGCCCTCTTCCAAATTCATGTCTACCCACAACCTCAGAATATGACCTTATTTGAAATTTGGGTCATTACAGATATACTTAGTTAATATCATGCCAGATTAGGGTGGTTCCTAAATCCAAAATCTGGTATCTTGGTAAGAGCAAGGAGAGTGGTTCATATCCAGAGACACAGGAGATTCACCTGGGGAAGAGCACCGTGTGAAGATGGAGGCAGAGGCAGAAGAGGTCTGCATAGCAGACAAGCATACCATGCATTGCCAGTAACCACCATGAACTAGGAGACAGGCATGAAACAGATCCCTGCTCCAAGCCTTGAGAAGGAGGCAACTCTACTGACACTCAGTTGCATGTGTCTGACCTTAGAACTGTGAGAGAGTGTCTGTTTTAAGCCACGCAGGTTGTGGTAACCTGTTACTCTAGCTCTAGGAAATCAATACAGTTAGTTCTCTCTCTCTCTTTCCCTCTCTCCCTCCCTGTGGTTCAGCATCCCTCCTTTTCATGTGGCTGTACAATCTTCTCTCTCTACATGGTCTCACAGCTGGACAGATGGACTTCTTCCATGTATGCTCAGGATGCCCATGGGCCCAAAGCAGAAGCCATGATGGTTTAAAGGCTGAGAACTAGAAGGGCATAGTGTTATTTCTGCTAAATTTGATTAATTCAAGAAAATCTCAGGTCACACCCAGAGATGAGTACCAGGGGTTATACATTTCATCAGCGACTTCCAGTGTCAACAGTGTAATAGCCTTCCTGACATAAAGACAGATAATGTCAGTCAAGTGGTGTGGATTAAAATATGTTATAAAACTTTAAAATTTTGTATCAGAATAACTAAGAAACCATCATGCTGTAAGACAAAAATCAGAATTTAGGATTTTTTCTTACAATTCCTGTATCTTATTAATATATATCAAAATGCAATCTTTTTATTTCTTATACCCATATGGAAACTCCAGAATTTTCACTAGGAGCTACCAAGGACAAGCCAAGTGGTACTACTTTAGTCTCAAGCTTTCAGTTCTGACTTTAGAGCCCTTTAATGACTAGACCGAAATTAATATAAATATGAAAGCCTTTAAGTTCTAAGCATTTCCTGGACACCTCAGTTGAGAAAGTCTGTTGCTGGTTAACTATTCAGTGTGAAGTTTAGCAGTAAAATGTAAGGATTGCCTTCAAAGATAACTTCCTTGCCTTCATGAAGCTTTCAATCTATTGAATGATAAAAGTGGTAACCGAGATTAAAAGAAAATCTAACAAAATTCCAGTAGCAATATTAACTATGATGAAAAATAAAACAGAGTTAAGTCATGCACATTTCATTAGAGTTCACAAAAGTGTTTTCTGAGATGATAATTTGAGTGGAGACACAAATTAAGAGAATAAGCCACTTGAAGATTTTTGGGAAGCTGCCAGCGGAGCAAATAATGAGAACAAAGACAAACGCATAAGAGGGATCTGGTAGCAATTTCAAGAATTTGGACAGCAGCATTTCAGTAGTGTTCAGCTGGTCCAAAGATTGTTATTTGTTTAATGCCTTACTCTTTTCTCATGTGCCAAAACCACATTAGCCTAGTACAGCTGCTGTACAAATCCTTGTGAATGAGCTAACCATTTTATAGTATCTCGCCAAGGCACTAGATTTTTTTGATGGCTTTTAAGTCTTGGCTGCCAACAAAGATTTACTTCTTTAAGTATTTCTTGGCAAAAATTGGAGGCATTGCTCTGAGAAGTTAGCCTCACAACTCAGAATCAACTGAAAGAAATCTTATGCGTGCCTCAAAGCCTGTGATTTATCTTAATTCCATATGTAACATCCTGTGTAAAGGTTTTGGAAGCTTAACAAATTACTGAAGTAAAACAGCTATCATAAACCTTGAATGAAAATGCCAGTCGAAAACCACTACTGCTCTGGTGTGCAGTCTGTACCTTACCACCTCATTAAATAGGACTGCATTTCAAAGAGATTTATAAATTGAAGGAAAAGAGTAGTTCCTCACAATGGCATTATTGAATCTCTTTCACCAATTTTAAAATGAGAGAAGAATACCCAACAACTGCATTTTTCTTTCACTCTTATCAACTGTCTTCAGAAGAAATTCATTGTCTTCAACAATTATTTCACTTTCTTTCATGTGGCATTCACCTTTCCTTTGGTCTTTTATTTGTTCCTTCGATTAATTTCTCCACAGAGGTTCCCTTACTTTTTGTTCCGCCTTTAGTGCCCTCTGATCACTGAAATTATCTTGACAAACTACGTATGGTTCCTATCTTTGGAAATTGCCCAGTATGCAGCAGCAGAGAGTCCAAAGGCTGATTCTGGCCAACAACGGTGTTCTTTTGAAATGTAATTATTTTTTTTCTAATTGGAATCAAGGTCAGTTAATATACTAGTAAAATTACCATTGCCATCTTTGCCTTTTAATTAGAGTGTTTAGATAATTTATATTATGTAATTTTGATATCTTTGGGTTTAATAAACCCAACCTCAATTTTCTATTTATCTGATCTTTTTATTCTTTTTTCCTTTTTGTCTACCTTCTCTTGAATAAACTAATTTTTGTGATTTTACTTTATCTGCTTTGTTTACCACTTGCCTAGAATTCTTTGTGTTATTTTAGTGGTTGCATTAGGGTTGCCTATGGCATTTCAAGGTGTTATAGTCTCTTCAGGTGCTATACCATATCACATAAATCCTGAGACTCTTCTAGCAGTGTACCGTTTGTCCTTTCCTTGGCCTTGTTGCTTATGTTGTAACCCTTTTTTAAAATCTATATCATATAAACCTCCAAATGTATTGTTTTGTATTTGTTTTACTCAGTCCATTATATTGTATAGAGATTTGTAATTTATAAGTATTTTATATTTCCCCAAAGTTACTCTGTATTTTCCATTCCACTTGGTATCCTTTTCCCTTCTTCTTGGGAGTTTTCATTTAATATTTTTCCTAGTACAGGTCAATTGGTTGTTATTTCTTTCAGCTTTTGTCTGTCTGAAAAAAATACTTATTTTTCCTTTATTTTTGAAAGGCAATTATTACTGGAGATAAATCCCTTAAATTGACAGGTTTTTCTGTTGCTTTTCCTTTTGGTACTTTTAAGATGTTGCTTCTCGGCCTCCTCAATTAGAGTGTTTTCAGTGAGAAATTTCAATGAGAACGAGAAAGTTTCTTATCTTTGTAACTCTGTATATGATGTGTTTGTGAGTCTTGGTTTGTGCAGCTGTCCTCTGAGCCACCCTGATGCTCAGGGCATTCAGCCCATCATCTCCCTGACCTTCCATTTGGACCCACACTTACTACCCCACACACCCTAAGCCACAAAGCATAACCTGAAGGCTCCAACTGCATGGTGTCTGCCTTGCTGGCAAACCCCACACTCCACACACCTAGGCCAGGCCCAGCTGTGACCTCCACTGTCTACCATGGTATTCTGAAATGGAGAACATTTCCTGCTGTAAGGGCCCAGGGGAGAGGCTGGCTCCCCTAAGGGAGGGTTCCCTTTTCTACACACCCTGTATCTTATTAGTATATGTCCACATATTGGGTGTTGACAGTTGGGCTGGGCAGAGCTTAGAGTAGCTCCCTCAGTCTGCTCTTGAGGGGAAAGGCTCGAGGTGCAACAGACAATGATGGACTCCTGGGTTAAGGAACAGACACCTTGTACTGCCAAGAGGAACAGCTGGCCGCTAGGATGTACATGACAGCCTGCGCTTTTTGAAGCATGTGACTGTGTGTGTGTGTTTTCAAGTGTGGATTTCCTTTTTTTTTTTCTCTACCTTCTATATGAATGGCGCTTATTTGACTAAGGGCCTCACTCTTTCAAGAGCAGTATTGAGATAGGGAGCCCAAGGTGACATAGGACCATCTGTGCACTGTGTACTTGGGTTCCAGATATCAGGGATCTTTTTTTTTTTCTTGGACTCAACTTAGCTGAGAAGGTCATTTCATTCACTGGGATGGTCACTCAGGTATGGTTGTGAGAATATCTACTCTGTTACAGTTCCAGGCATTGAGCTGTTTTCATTTTGTTGTTGTTGTTTCACAGTAAGGGTCTGAGAGGCTCATTAGACAGCCCATGACAAGATAAAAAATGATTAATGAAGCTAACAACTATATTCTGTCAGCCACATGCCACTGGTCACTATGACGCTATCCTGAAGGACATCGCTGGGCTCACATTTCCTCCTGGGCTGTGCAGAGAATGAATCTTCTCCATCCAAGACCCTGACACAGACCAAGGCTTTGGGATCATAGTCTTTCCATATAGCGAATGTCACAGTCTGGGGTCAGGGGAGAGGTGGAAGCAGGTCTCTCTCTGTGGGTGGGGGCACTTTCTGCCCTTCTTCTTCATCTTCTGAACCTCATCTGTGTCTTACACTTGGGAGTCCTGTCCAGCTGGGAAAGAGGCTCCTCTTCCTTCTGCCGTTTCTCATCCTGCTTATCGATCGGACTGGTCTACCTCGTCACTCTCCCCAAACTGTCTCTAGTGCTTGTGAACGTAGATTCTGGCCCCAGGCTCTGGTATGTTGATGGGAGGGCCGGTCCCCTCATTTCTCTTTAGTCTGGGAGCCCACGGTTCCCACCATCACAAACTCATGCCAGTTGATATGCACATTAGCCACCACTCCTCCTTTTCTCTTCCTTCTTTTTGGAAGTTTGCCCACTCACTGGGTAACATACCTGGTCCAAAGCTTCTTTAGGCTTCTCGGCCTGTATTTTGAGCTTTCTCAATAAGCCTTTGGGTGGAGTAAAAATCTCAGTATAGTCATCTCTCGGTAGCTAAAGGGGATTGGTTCCAGAACCCCCACAGATTGGGGTGCTCAAGTCACTTGTATAATAGAGCATATTAATAGCTATAACCTATGCATATCCTCCTGTATAGTTTAAATTGTCTCTGTGTTATTTGTAATACTTAGTGCAATGTAAATGCTATGTAAGTAGTTGTAAATACACCATAAATGCTACATAGAGAGGTTGTGCTGTGAGAGGAGGAAGTCGAACTGGTAGCTGCTCTGCTCTTTGTTCATCAGATACCTTAGAAATTGGCACCCATTTCTGACCATAGGCTGAGCCATCAGCTTCACCATGTATGAATTTAGTTTCTCTCATTATGGGTCAATTTTATAGTTCTTGTGTATAGACAGTAATTACCCACCAAACTCCTATTCCCGAAAAAGATCACAACACTGTGCAACACAATTTCAAAACCAGAGATATAATGATACTTAAAATGTTCCAAATTCTTTTTATGTAACAAGTATAATATTGACACTTAACAGCTATAATCTTTAAACAGAAAAATTATAACCTAACACACACATGCATAATCATATGAATGCTAGCTTTGTATTAACAAACAAAATGCAAAACATATACAAAAGTATGCATATTTACCAAGTGTGAATTATTCCAGAAATGCAAAATGGCTCAATATTAGGCCATCAGTTAATATAACTACCGTATATTAATATGGTTGGGGAAGAAAAATCACATGTTAACACTAGTAATGTTAAAATTATATTTTGCTTAAAATCATCCATGATTAAATTAGAAATTGAAATTTAAGAATATTAAAATATGGATACATAAATCCAAAACATATTATCCTATTTAAAGGGAAAGAAATTAAAGATAGTATTACTAAGTCAAAGGTGTCCATTGCATCCTGTTATTGATTTAGAGGTGTTGGTTAATATAATTAGAAAGGAAAAAAAATCAGATAATACATAAAAAAAGAGGGAGTAAAACATATCTGTTTTTATAGGTTATGTGCATTACCTAGAATCTATGACACTGTCCAGCATGGCTTTATGAGATCAGGAAAGGGGAACAGGAAATTCTGGGTGAAAGGAAGGGCTGGACACTGAGAAAAGGATGCAGAGAGAAGTGGATGGAGAGCAGTGTTAGACCATCTGCAAATTGAAGTGCTTTGATATTGTAACTAAGCAATCCTACTCTTAGATGATTTGAACCTAATTAATAGTGGGTTTTCCCATTTAATTTAAGCAGATTTTCTTTTTTGATGTATTTAAGAGCAGTCAATCAATAGTACTACCTTAAATCAGACTTTAATAAAATTCATTGACAAAGGAAAGAATTGATTTTATCATAAACATTCACTTTCTAAGAAGAGGGTTCACATTTGGGAGCAAATGAAAGTGTGTCTGGAATCAGAAAAAAGTATGTAAGTCTCCTATGGACAAAAGATCATCTGAAAAATATTATTGAAGGATCTTTGGTTGGGAGATTTTGGCTTTCATTTAGCCCATTCTAAACATTTAACCATGGTAATTGTGTATTTTGTCTTGCCATACAAGGAATTTCTTTGAACAGTGTTTGAGAAAGTTTGATGTATTTTAGGGAAAAAGTAAATGCTGTATTATGAAACCTAAGAAATAATTCTTCCAACTTTTCCTTTCATGTAACATACACTTACTTGAGATGAAAAAGTTGGCCATCTCTCCTATTATAAAGAGATTTTGCCATCTCTTTAATATTATAGAAAAACACATATAAAATGATCAAATCCATTAGCCTTTTAATAAAGTAAATATAGTGATTGCTTTGGGATATAAACAGGAAATTATACTCATATTTTAAATCTTTAACAGTATCCATAGGATTTTTGATTTTGAAACCTGTAACTTTGGGAGTGAAAGGATCATCTTCCGTATATTTCTGTTGCTCTAAGATTCTGTTTTTCGAAGGATTAAATTAATATTGAATGAAATACCCTGCTTTATTTAGGCAAATATATCTGTTTTTTTGGGAATGAAAGAGAGATATATTTTGACCTTTATACTTTTCCAAGATGACACAAGTCAAAACAGTATTATGAAGGAAATATGTGCCAGCTCTGTGGTTTCTCAACTCAAATTTGAATGTTAAACTATTGTAAATAAGCCTCTAATTTTTGGTGCCTGTTATTTGTAAAAGTTTTACTATTGCCTATGAACCAAAAAATAAAATGAAAATATAAAGAACATGTATCCATCCCTCAGTTGTATGAAATCACGTCAGTTATTTCAAATCTTTTTGGTAAGATACATGCATAGAAAATTAAAGCCCAATATCAACCTGTTTCCTAAATCTTTCAGAGGAAAGCATTCTTATAAATTTGGGGACTAGAGTCCCATTTTTTTAATACTCTGAATATGTTTTTATTCCCTTAATCTGTATTTAATATTACTTTACACATTTTGAAATACATCTCTATCTCTATCATCTTTCTATCTATCTATCTATCTATCTTTCTATCTTTTTAATTAAACTTTGCCTGTGTGAAGTGAAGGATGTTCTAGGGAATTCTATGTTAGTAACTGAGCAAAAAAGTATGTTTCCTCAAGTAGCATGTAATTATGTTTATATTTTTAACTTGATGAAACCTTTAGTAAAATTTTCTCTCTTTTGCAAAATGTAGTGTATGTTATTAAATTCTCCCTATTTCTTTTACTGCTTGATATATTATCCTGCTATATTCAGTATTAAAATAACAGTAATGCTCAGAAATTTAGAGATAAAAATATGCCCTTTTGCAAGGTTGGTATATTGGTATAGTGTGCAAATATATGCAGTTTTTATTTTTTGATATCACTCAAGCACCCATTTTCAGAAATTAGAAGAAAATATCCAACTCCACACAGTGGAATACTGTAGAATGTATAATGCCTCCTGACATGGAAGATAGATCTTCTATATATAATATGGTAGCTAAGAGTGATGAAATAGACAGTGCATTTAAGTAAGAAAGAATCTTTCATGTTTTTTGTAAGATTGCCTAAGTGTTTTTATGAACTACGTTTTTAGTCATAGGGTTTGTTAGTGTCGAATAGTAATTATTTAAAATTTTTTGAACCAATATGTCTAATTACAAAAATAAATGCAAGCAAAGTAATATTAACCTCACGTATTTGAGAAGAAAAACACTTCCACTCCAATTATTTTTCTATGAGCATTGTTTCACCCTATTATGAAGAAAAAAGGCCATTAGTACTTGGGCTGCATTGCCTTGATACAATTATAATTAACTAGTCTTGATCAGTGGATCAAAATGAAAGTAATACAATTCATATTTGTGAGATTTCTCTGATATACTGAGCATTCACACACGAATGCTAATATATACCAAATAACATGATTGAATGTACAAACATTTCCACCTTTTGAATAGGTTTCAAGCAGGAATAGTTTTATGTATGGAAGGTTTTCAAAAATATTACCCCACGCTTTTTCACCTAGCCAACCTTCATTCATCCTTTAATCCTCACTCTAATGCTTTAATAATAGCATGAGAGTACAGGTCAGTTTCTCAGTGCCAGTCATCTAGTCAGTGTCCTCAAGAACAGTTGTTTGGAATAGTGCCAGTTTGTAATGGAGTTAATAATGGAAGACAATAAAGTGGGCTTTTTACAAAGGTTAATGACTTCAGTTAAGGAAGTTTTTTGTTTTTTTTTTAATATACTGAACATATGACCTTTGCATTTTGATTATTGTTGTTAATTTTAGTAAATATTAATGGTAATAGATATGTTATATATAATTTTAGAAATTTAGAGGACAATTTGTTGTATTTCCTTTTACTATGAAGTGTTTTGATTAAATGATCTTGAAATGCAGATGCAACAAAAGAATAGCAGAAAAATAATTTAATTTGAACTGGTATAAATAGCCTGCGTCACTGAATTATCACATGAAAAATGACTCATGGTATCATTGTGTCTCACAGAGAACTTCACATAAATATAAAATATCCACTGTCACATTATACCATTTGGGATTATAGTGTTACTGTTGTATAACCTGATCTATATTCTATTCTTTTTTCTTCAGTTGAGGTATCATTGACATATAACTTTATATTTGTTTCAGGTGTACAGTGTAATGACTTAATATTTGTATATATTGCAAAATTATCAGCACATTCACTAAATCTAGTTAACATCCATCGCCATACGTAGTTATAATTGTTTTGTAATAAGAACTTTTAAGATATACTCACTTAATAAATAATATACTTAAATAATAAATAATATATTTAAATATAACTTTTAAGATATCCTTACTTAATAAATAATAAATTAAATAATATATTTAAATAAGAACTTTTAAGATATACTCAATAAATAATGTATTTAAATATTTTATAAAATATTTATAAAATTTTATGTTTTACAGTGCTTCCTGGGCAACATAGTTAAGTAAAAGATGTAAAAAAATAACTTAGATAAAGCATGTTTCCATGTCAGAGGGAAAAACAGACTTTTGTGGAAACTTAGTATGAAGTATACTCAAAATTTGCTACCAGCTTACTTAACTTTTTCTTTCCACTTCTCCCAATATTATTCTTCAACACGTAGCTGATGAATCTACCTGTTCAGAAATAAAAAGAGATTGAAGAAATCAAGTAAGAATTTATGAGTTGATGTTACCAAAGCATAGCTAGAAAAGGAAAAAGCACATGTAAAATAACTAATCTAAGAACAAACATGGAATTTCAGATGTAATTCTCTAAAACCTCAAAGCAGTTAACCTCTGGTAATAAAATATATGCATCTTTCCAAATAAGTGGTAAATTAAGAGGAGGAAGTATAATATGAGTAAATGACAAAATAATAGGAGACAGATAAACTAATTGCAAGTGTGAAATGCATAGTAGACACAAATAAGTACAAATGTCTCTGAATAGAGAAGTAATGTAAATTGAAAGATAGGCACCCAAATATCACATGAAAATAGAAGGAAAGTAGCAGACACAAATAGCAATAGAGAGCCACTTGTGAAATGAGTAAGGAACAAATAGAATGCAATGTACGTATGTAAAGAAGAAGAAACAGAACAAGTGAGTATTTTCATATGAAAAAAATTAATGTATAAAAAGGAAAATCAGAATGTACACATTGAGAGATAACGTGATGTTCTATAGAAAAATAATGTAAATTAACAAAACCATCTTGATTAAAATACCAAACTTGTGATCTAAAAATAATGAGTCGGAGATTGGATTAAGATGGCGGAATAGAAGGACTGGAGCTAAACTTCTCTCCCGAAAAACAGCAAAAATACAACTAAATGCCGAGCAGCCTTCAACCAACTGGACTGTAAACTTCCAAAAAAGATATTCTACTCCAGAAGACAAAGAGGAGACCATATCAAGAGGTAGGAGGGGCGATTACGCTATAGAAGCAACCCCATACCTCCCGGGTGGGAAGCCCCACAGACTGGAAAGTAACTGCATCACAGAGACTTAGCTACAGGACTGAGAGTTCTGAGCCCAACGTCAAAACCCCACGCCTGGGGATCGGGCACAGGGAGAAAGAGCCCCCGGAGCATCTGGCATTGAAGGCCGGAGGGGGCTTGTGTGCAGGAGCTCCACAGGACTGGGGGAAACAGAGCCCCCATCCTTGAAAGGCACACGCAGACTTTCACGTGCACTGGGTCCTAGGGCAAAGCAGTCTCCATAGGAATCCAGGTGGACCTTACTGCAATTCTTGGAGGATCTCCTGGGAAAATAGGGGTGACTGTGGCCTGTTGTGGGGGAAGGACACTGGAGGTGAAGCTCTCGGGAACATTCATTAGCCTGCATTTCTCTGGAGGGGGCCATTTCTGGGAAAATCTGGTCCCTCCCATCAGCGCTGAGAA
>PVHT020000061.1:7515657-7528997 GCA_004024745.2 Catagonus wagneri
GGATAGGGAAGATATGGTACATACACATAATGGAATATTACTCAGCCATTAAAAGGAACGGAATAACATTTATAGCAACATGGATGAACCTAGAGATTATCATTCGAAGTGGAACCAGTCAGACAATTAGACAGCAACACCCAATGCTACCGCTTACATGTGGAAACTAAAGAGACACAATGAACTTCTTTGAAGAACAATGACTCACAGATTTTGGAAAACCTTGGTTTTTCAAATAAGACAATCTGGGGGGTGGGGGGATGCACTGTGGGTTTGGGACACAAAATCTATCGTATGGACTTATGATCTTTGTACACCTATAACTGAAATAAAATTCATTGTTAATATGAAAAAAAAAATAAATGAATGAATGTAAAAAAAAATAAATAAATAAACATAATGAGTCAACAAGAGAAAAGGGAAGTCACATAGTAAAATATACCTAGGAAAACAGTAACCCAACAAATCTGAACTTATTTTTTTCTTTAGACTATAAACACAGTAGAAAAATAAACTAGAATATGCAATATAAAAGCACTACATGTATCATTTCTTACTGGGATCCTGTTTAATGTAATAAATGAAGAGTAATTAAAAATGAAAAATGTATAAATTAAAAATGATTAGGATTAAGAATTAAACACATTTTAATAAACTGTACCTAAATGATTAAGATTGTACTTATTGACAAAATATAAGTACACTAATATGTAAAAAGTTAAATTATTTAAAATAAGCAAAATTTCATTGATCAGCAAAATGGACTTGGAAATCTACTTGAAAATACCTTCATCTTTTGTAATAGTCAATTAGAATTAGAATGTTTAAAATTGGTAAATCGGAGGGTAAGTTAAATTGGTAAATCTAGAGCTAAGACTTTAAAACCTGAGGCTCTGTATGTTTTGAGCAACAGTCCTTTAAGTGCTGAAAGAAACATAATAATATATAAAGTATATTGTACTTTAAAAAGTTGAAAAAATCAAGGATATGAAAATTAAGAGTTCTGGAGGAATATAATCCAAAATGAAATGTTCTGAATAAACCCAATTAAGATGTTTTAGCAAAAACATGAGGGTGATGATCAAGGTACCAATGCATTTATCAGAAGGAAGAGCAGCCTAGAGGTAGAGACAGCTGTTGGAGCAAAACATTTTCATTGTAAGCCCTGTGGGTTTTAATTTCAAAGACATGAAAGACCATTAGAATTTCTTTTTTTGATTTTATAAATGATCTGATCTAGTTTGAGCTTTAACAAATCACTCTGGCTGTTTTTGAAAATATACATAAATAAGGAAAGGTGAAAGCTTAGAGAAGTTTTGAGGCCCTTGCAGTAATCCCAGAGGAGAAATACTGGTGAAATAGAACAAAATGAAACAGTGGAGGTGCTGAGAAGTTTATTTATACATATGAATATGAAGCTAGTAAGATTTTCTGATGGACTGAGAGCAAGGTGAAAGAAAGAGAAAGGATCAGGGATAACTCCAAGGCCTATGATTTGAGTAAATGGAAGGATAGGCACCAGGTGACATGATGAAAACTGTTTTCTGAGAAGGTTTTGTGTGAAAATTCAGGAATTAAATTTAGGACATATGCTGTTTTAAGATGTTTGTTACAAATGCTGTGCAGCGATGACAATTACATTGAAAATGCAAAACTGAAATTCAAAGAACATGCCCAGAATAGAGATGTCCGTATAGAAGTATATTATATTTGAAGCTATGAAAGTGCACAAGTTCTTCAAGAGATCCAGTAAAAACAGAGAAGTAGAGAAAAGAGTTTCAGAAAGAGAAAAGAGTTAAATTTTTCAAGGAGTGAGTCCTGGTGAGTTAAAAGTATAGAAGGAAAGGAGGAATTGCCTTAAGATAATAAGAAATGCTGGCAAGCTGGGTAGGAGGAAACTTAGATGATAATAATGTCCTGAAAGCCAAATGAAGAAAGTTTTTGAGAAAGTGTGTCACATTCTTCTGATTAATCAGGTATAAAATGAGGATGTTCAACTGACCATGAGGTTTAGTACCATAGAGAATACTTCTGACTTAAAATATATATATTTGTTAAAGTGATGGAGTCGACAACTTGATTAGAGTAAGGCTAAGAGAGAATTGGATCAGCAGAATTCACCATAGTGAGTATAGATAGCACTGCTAATGCAATCTGATGTGAAGGGAAATAGAGAAATAAGAAAAATAGGCCCAAATAATTAAAGTCAACTGATCTTTGACAAAGGAGCAAAAGTAATAAGATGGAGCAAAGATAACCTTTTCAACGAATGGTGGTGGAACAACTGAAAATCCAAATGCAAAAAAAAAAAAAAAAAGAATCTACATAGACTTTATACTTTTACAGAAATTAACTCAAAATGAATTCCAGACCTAAAATGTAAAACACAACACTATAAAAATCCTAAAGGATAACAGGAGAAACCCTCGATGACCTTGGTTATGGTTTACGCTTTTTTTTTCTTTTCTTTTTAGGGCCGCACCCACGGCATGTGGAGGTTGCCAGGCTAGGGGTGAAATTGGAGCTGTAGCCGCTGGCCCATACTGCTGTTCACGGCAGATTAATTTCCACTGAGCCATGACGGGAACTCTTTCCTGGTTTTTGAATATTTTAGATACACTGCCAGAGACACAGTCTGTTACCGAAGTAATTGATAAACTGGACTGTATTAAAATTCAAAACTTCTATGCTTTAAAAGACAATTTCAAGAGAATTAAAAGATAAGCCATAGACTAAGAAAGAACATTTGCAGAAGACCTATGTATTAATAGACTGTTAACCAAAATATATGAACTCAAAACTCAAGAATAGGAAAACAAGTAACATAATTTAAAAATTGTCCAAAGACGTTGATATACATCCCACCAAAAGGCTATTCAGATGGTAAATAAGCCAGTGAAAGGAGGCTCTACATCAAATGTCATCAGGGAAATGCAAATTTAAAGAATAAACTACTGTTTTGTAGAATGGCCTAAATCTGAAACGTTGACAACACCAAATACTGGCAACTATGTGGAACAACAAGAGCTCTCACTTACTGGTGACAAAACAGTACAGCCACTTTGCAAGGCACTTTGACAGTTTCTTAACAAAACTCAACATTTGCTCTATGATCCAGCAATCACACGCCTTAGATTTTACCTAAAGTAGTAGAAAACATGTCCATACAAAAACCTGCACATTGATGATGTTATTATAGCAGCTTTATTAACCAATGCCAAAACTTGTAAGCAACCTAGAATTCCTTCACCAGGTGAATGAGTTAATATTAATGGTGGTACATCTAAATGTGATGGAATATTATGCAGCACTAAAAATAAATAGGTTATCAAGTCTTGAAAAGATAGGAAGGAAACTTAAATGAATGATCCTAGATGAAAGAAGCCACTCAGAGGCATTCCCTTGTGGATCAGCATGTTAGGGATCTGGCATTGTCACTTTTGTGGTGCCAGTTAGACCCCAGGCTCAGGAACTTCTGCATGCTTCAAGTGCAGCTAAAACAAAGCAACCAGTCTGGAAAAGATTCCAACTCTATGATATTCTGAGAAGACAAAATCTTGGAGACAGTAAAAAGACCACTGGTTCCCAGGGTTCAGGGTAGGAGGAAGGGTGAATAGGCAGAGGACAGAGAATTTTTATGGCAGTGAAAGTACTTGTGTGACACCATATTGATGAAGTTAGGGTACTCTACGTTTGTCCACATCCACTCTGTGAACACTCAGGCAAACTACACACCTAAGGTGATTTTGACATATGGATGTAGGTTCATCAGTGTCACGTTCTGGGGAGGATGTTGATAGGGAGGCACACGTGTGAGGGGCAGAGGGTTTATGGGAAATCTCTGTCTTCCTCTCAGATTTGCTGTGATCCTAAAATTGCTTGAAAAAGAATAGTCTTAAAAATAAAATAAAAAATACTGCCCAACATAGCCTTAATGTTTCTCTAAACTTGACTAAACTTCAGACAGACCTCTTCCTGCCTCTAGGCCATGACCTCCCTCTGCTCTCCCCTTACAGACTCCATATAGCCTAACTAGAGAGCCTTCGGCCCCCATCTTTTCTTGGGCCATTTACTTTAGAAAACCTGAAAACTTCTCTGCATCTTTGACATGTAAATCTTTTTTAAAAAATATCTTACCAGTTTTACAAACCAGGACTGTGTTTCTCTAGGACCTGGAAATTGTCATCATTAAAGATGCTAGCATCTCTGTATCCTAGCGTCTGTGAGCGTGAAGGAGCCTAAATGCAGTTTGCATCTTTCTCAATTATGAAACTACCTCCTGTCATGAAGGTAGGCTCTTTAGCACACATCCCTGCCTGAGATTCCTCTACTCCACTCTTGAAAATTCTGTCCTTTTATTTTTAAGATGTAAGGTTCAGACTGTGTTATATTCTCTTGTCTTTTGCAAGAGCCTCCAAAAAAATTCTTCCTTACCTGTTTCACTCTCCACTTTTAATTTTAATGATAGTTAGTGTCAGTGTTATGAAATGACAATTTCAAGGAAGATTGTCAGATGGAAAATACAGATGAATAATACTGATTAGAAATAAACTGTATTTCAATAGCCTTCCCTTTTGTTTTCTTCAAAATGTCCTTAAGCACAAATCTACACAAGTTTCAAGTCCAAAACTAGATATAAGAGCTTTAAAAGTTTGGACTAACAAAGATTCTTCTTTACCACATTGTGATTGGAGTATGGCAGTTTCGTTCATCTTAATACTTCTGATTTAATGCATAATCATTAGATTTTGCCCTGCATATAAAGGAAATATCTTGGTCTAAAAATCAGTAATAGCAGTTTTGAAAATCATTTTCTATTGATGAGATTCTGCTTTCAGAATAAGACTTAGCCCACAATTTGAAACTTTACAGTAACATGAAAACAGTTCACAATTACTGTAATTTAGAATTTAACTCACATTCAAATTGAAATGGGAGGAAAAATAAATCCCTGTCTGAAACTGTTCTCACTGTGTGTGTTTTGAAGCTTATTTTAAAATGTAAAATCAACATTGCTATTCTAGTCACAGCAAAGCACTTTCCCAAATGCCGTATTAAACTCATTACTGGGAGAATGACAAGGCTTTCTAATGTGATTGTTCTTTCCTTATAATAAAGGCAAAAATTGCCAGTGCTTCTGAACTTAAAATAAGATGTGATTGGAGTTAGATGAATTTGTTCTGATGAATATGTATTTCAAGTGGTTATGTTTAAAAATATATATCTATGGGTATGCTTTATTTCAGTTTTAACCTGAATTTAGCAACAAAATTTTTACTTTGAATATCCTCGTATTAACTTTCTTGATATCAAAGCTGTTGCAGAGTTATATTTTAAAGAAAAAGTTGACATGATATTTGGTAAGAATTCAAAATATTTTGGCTGTCTTTTTCTCGTCTTTGCTGTTTGCTTGTATCAGGTTCATAAACTCTTCATCACTCCAGTTCATATTTCTTTGACTGGCTTTTAGATTATCATAATGGGTTTTACTCTTTGCTTTTAGTGAAGTGGTTGGTAGAAAAAAAATTGATGGTTATTTCATGAAACATTTTAGCTTTTTGAAGCAGATTCCAATTTTTTGAATCAATTTATAATAGACTATTTACAATAGGCATTTGCTGTCATCTCTCAGCTGCATCTACAACTGTTATGCTTAGGACATAATAACAATTTTCTTATCTTAAATTGTGTTATTGATATGTATGAGAAGCTTTAGGCAAATCACAGAAAACATTTTGAAGTTGGAGGAACATTTGAAGAAACAGAGGCATTTTGGTCTAGAAGGTTAGGTTTTCCAAGAAATGTTTTTGCATGTAAGTTTAACTTTTCTTCAGTAACTATTGTGTAAATAAAGAATATTTTCTCTTCAATGCCCGCACTCCCTTATTAAAATTATTCCACTTTTTTGCTTTTTTCTCCACTGTGTTACTGAAATGACCCTGCTCAGATCATTAAATCAGATTTACATTTTTCAATTTTTCCTTTACTCATGTTCTTTAGCAACATTCCAAATATTTAACCAACCTCTGGTTTTTGAAATGCTCTTTGCATTTAATTCCTCTCAGTTATTTTTCATACTATACGAATTTATCCTAAATTTTATCCTAAAGTCTTCTACAGTAAATGAATCTTGAAGGTCTTAGGTGGGGCCTAGGGCATTTTCTACTTTTACTCTTTACTTTCTCCCTGGTCCATTTGCCTTCAAATATCGTCAACGTCAGAGTTACCTAGGAAGAACTGAAAGCCTGCACACTTGAAACACCTCCACACCAATTTGCTAATAAAATGACAAAACAATGTGGACTTGTCTTCTTAGTTCTTGGAGTAGACATAGAAGACAGTCCTGCCAGGGAAATAGAAAACCCAGGCTCTAGCTATACACTAGCAGAAATGACTGGGGAAGGCAGTTATGCCCAAAATTTTACCTGATTCATGATGGAGACAAATTTGAACTTCACATCATCTACCGAGTATAGTAAATATGACTATTAAAAATTTCCAGTTTTCTTCATAGAAAAGGTATTTTGTTGGAGCTGAGTTTTTGTACAAACACACACATTTTTACTATGCTAGAGAAAGAGTTGTGATAATGTCAAGTTATTCTGAGCTGCAACTATTCTGAATAGAAGATTGTGTTTACATATGTTAGATTTAGAAAAATGTCTTCCTGAATGAAGATTGCTCGTAGACTTTTCTGAGATTTGTACTAATTGTCTTTGTAAGTATTTCTTTATGTGTATGAATATATTGTGATAACACTCTCACATTTGTGATTAAGTGATGAGGTATATCTTTATCTCACCCTGGACCCGGGGCTAGGTTGTAATGAACAAGTAACAGATTTCTTTTGGAAAAGTCACACTGAACTGTTTTGATGGAGATAATCCTTATTGTTGTTAATATGGGAAGACAGTAATGGAAAGGAAATCTGTTTTGGTATTAGGGATTACAAGCCCAATTCAGATGCATAAAAATATCCCTGTGGTCAGAACTTTCTTGCTATCCCATCACACAACTGCCTGGTGTACAGTCCTCATTCACTTGATCTATCCCAGCTGTAATCACTTCTTCCTCTCAGTCACCTCAATAGCTTAACAGTCAGGGAGCAAACTTTATCTTCAGTGTCTTTGTTCAATATTGCGTTTTTTTAAACAATGATATCTGAGACCGTTACCACATAAATGAATTTCTTAACAATTTGAAAAAGGCTTTTATGGAAGCTCTGATGATGATATGATTAGGTAGTGGGTTGGCAACCTGCTTAAAATGAATTTACACCAGCCTTACTTTTTCCTGGATATTTAAATGTTTTGATCATGACATTATCAAAAGGAATTTCTAGTTACTTGCCTTGAAATAATGTCCATCACTGGGTCCTACTGGCTGAAGCTAGCATAGTGGGCTAAAACTATTTGGTGTGTGCATTTACATCAATAAATTCAGTTTAACAATTTATTTTGCTGCTTCTTGTCTTGACAAACATACAGGTTTATGCATATACTGAGATAAGCCTAACGTCTATAGCTTCTTTTTGTACCAGAAATATTTACCAATTAGAAACTAGGCATAGTGGCCAAAGTGAAAGTTATAGAAGTGTCACGTGGTTGAAGAGAGAAACTTGGCAGTGAAGCTCTACCAAGAGAGTAAAGATGAGAGGGATCAATTTCAAGGAGAAAAGTTTGTAGTACTGTTAGAAATGAATTGTATGTTTTTTATGTTCAGAATTGTAAAATTTGTAAATAATTGTAAAAATTCTAAAATTTTAAAATAATATCATGTGTATTTCTATAATTTGCTCCTCAAGGAGAACATATCTATGAAAGTAATTGTTTGAGTTTCTGAACTCCTTTTAATTTTCTCAGTCAGGAAGAACTACTTTTGTTTGGGACTTTTGTGAGCTAATTAATGATAAGTTTTGAAATTAACATTGAGAACGATAATAGACAATGTTAAGATGATAGCCCAAGTACAAGCTAAACTTAATAGTTAGCTTTGCAAGTGTTTTATATATTACACTATGGTATATTTTTCCAATCTCCTGTTGAGAGACTGTTAAGTTTATTTCCTTTTTTAGTAGAGATTTTTACATGTTCTATACATAATCTGTATTTATTTATTTGATGCAATGATATCAAATGTTAATTAACTGATTTTTTCACTCCTTTGTGCCAGAGAAATTGCTAGTAAACAGTCGATGTGGATTGTCCCAACTGATCCTCACTACTCAGAACCCTCTACTGTGGAAATTTTAGAATGTATTACTCCATTTCACAGATGAGGAAGTGAGATTTTGAAATTGTGATGTGGGCAAGGTCACACAGCTGTTAATTGATAAACTTCAAAACTCAAAATAAGGTCTGCTAAATTCCACAAACGTGAACCTTTCCCTGTTGCTCGTTTGCAAATTTGTAAACTTTTGATAAGTGTGAAATAAACGAAACATCAAAACAGAGAGAATAATGGAAGGCATAACTCAGCTGATATATATATGATATTTGATGTTGGCAAATTTGTTTCCCGATTTACATTTCTGTATTTGCTAATCATGATTACAAGAGAAAGTAATATTTTATTATTTTGAGTTATTTCAGTATACTTCCCTATGAGATAATATAAGCCTTCAAGAGACTTAGAGTGGAAGAAAACAGGAAAAAATATAACACAAAATGTCGAATGCACGTGGTTGTATGTAGGATGAACAGAGTAGAATGAGTGACTGGAGAGTAGGAGGTGCTCTTTTTTAAAGGATCATCATTTGATATTTGAGTATTTGAGCAGATACCCAAATAGCAAGAAAAGACAGAGCTTGTAGTTTTTGAAAATAAACAGTCCAGACATAAAGACCAACACTGTGAATGACTGGAGGAAGATTTGTAGTGTAATTGAGGAAGTACAAGGAAGAAGGTACAGTTGGAGCCAGTCAAACAGAGGGAGGTCAGTAGAAGGTGGTGTCAGAGAGGTGCCTGGTAAAGGGTGGATAGGATGCAGTAGCCTTTGGATAAGGAGAGTCGTTTTTTGGTTTTGTGTGTGTGTGTGTGTGTGTGTGTTTGGGTGAAATAGGAAACTTTTGGAGGAATTTGAGTCAAGAGTGTTGGAATTTGTCATATTTCAGTAAGAACATTTTGGAAATTATCTGTTTGGGGCAAATAGATACAAATAGCACGTAATTGTTCTCATTTAGAGGATGTAGAAATAGTTCATGTAGGAGATGAGACTGACTTGGGATGAGGTAATGCTAAGTACTCAGATTCTGCATAAAACAAAGGTGTGGACAGCTACAGCTGAACATGAACTGCATGGGATATGCACAGAGGGGGCGAAGAATGATTCCAAGATTTGGGGTTGAATAAATGGAAGACTTGAATTTAGAGCCAGTTGGTAAGATCAAGTTTTTAAAAATATCTTAAAAACGTTTTGCTCTCTTGAAAGAATCATCTTCAGTTACTACTTTTATTCAGATTTCCAACTTTCCAGGAGTAAAACTTTATGAATAAGCAAACTTAGCCCTAGCTATGTGTTTGAACTTCTGTTTAGCTGTAAGATGCATTAATTTTAGTGCTCGTTTATTAATGGACAAGTGGTTATGTAAAGTTCTTTATATCCAGTGAAATTTTCTTTTGGGTAAAAAAAAAAACCTCATAGAAGTTCTTGGAAGCTCAATTAGTTATGCAAATAAGGGAAGTGCATTTTCAGAGGGAACGTCATGATGAAGGCCATATCTGAAAAAAGGCTCAACCAAGCTAAAATCCTGTCTCTGGACCAGGTTTGAAATATAGTCTCCATCTTCCCTCTCGTAAGAACTATTAAAAAGAGTTTTACATTTGGGTAAGATTGCTGTCACCCTTGCAGTTTTAGAATTGCCATTTATGATACAATTAAACACCTTTATTTGCAAGCACTCTTGTGAACAATATGCATTCCTAGAGAGACATTTCTGACCTGAGTGATCAAGGGTTTGGGTTCATTTGTTCTCTTAGGCTTATCTAAGGCTGAAATCCAAGCAGTGACAACACAGTAGCAGTTATCATGAACATTTCTAAACCATTGTTAACAGCTATTTTTTTTTATTTATTTTTCATTGAAGTATACTTGTATTACAATGTTGTGTGAGTTTCAGGTGTACATAAAATGATTCAGGTATACATGTGCATATATCCATTCTTCTTTAGATTCTTTTCCCATGTAGGTTATTACAGAATATTGAGTAGAGTTCCCTGTGCTATGAAGTAGGTCCTGGTTCATTATGTTTTATATATAGTAGTATGTATATATGTTAATCCCAAGCCCCTAATTTATCCCTCAACCCCCATCTTTCCATTTTGATAACCATTGATTTGTTTTCTAAGTTTGTGAGTCTGTTTCTGTTTTGTAAATAATTTCACTTTTATCACTTTTTCTAGATTCTACTTACAGGTGATAGCATATGATATTTGTCTTCGTCTGTCTGACTTACTTCACTTAATATGACAGTTTCTTGGTCCATCCATGTTGCTGCAAATGGCATTGTCTCATTCTGTTGTATGGCTAAATGATATTTAATTGTATATATACACCACAGCCTCTTTATCCATTCCCTCTCAGTGGGCATGTAGGTTGCTTGCGTGTCTTGGCTGTTGTACACAGTGCTGAAGTGAATATTGGGGTACATGTTTCTTTTCGAATCATGGTTTTCTCCAGATAAAGGACCAGGAGTGGAGTTGCTGAATCATATGGTAGTTCTGTATTTAGTGTTTTAAGACTCCATACTGTTCTTCATAGTGGTTATAATAATTTACATTCCCATCAGCAGTATAGGAAGGTTCTCTTTTCTCCACATCCTCTGCAGCATTTATTGTTTGTAGACTTTTTGATGATGGCCATTCTGACTGGTGTGAGGTGACGCATCATTGTAATTTTGATTTGCCTTTCTCTAATAATTATTGATGGCAAGCATCTTTCCATGTGCCTATTGACCATCTGTATGTCTTCTTTGGAGAAATGTCTATTTAGATCTTCTGTCCGTTTTTTGATTGGGTTGTTTCTGTTTGTTTGTTTTGTTTTGATATAAAGCCCCATGAAATGTTTGTATATTTTGGTGATTAATCCCTTGTCTGTCACTTTGCAAGTATTTTCTCTCATTCTGTAGGTTGTCGATAGGTATTTTGTTTTAATTTGGTATAAATCAAACAAAATATTTTAGTGTACTATATTTACTATTGTTGACAGAGTATAAATACTGAAATGATTATAAAGGTTGAAAATGTGCAGTTCAAATTTTAAAAATACCCGATCCACAAACTTAAAACACAACCACACATCACAGCCCAGGGAAGACAATATAGAGAAATCTTATCTGTTGGTCCTACATCAGTAATAGATTGCACCTGCTCCTGGAGGCAAAGGAAGGAGAGAGAACCATTGCTCATTCCATGTACTTTTCAGCTTAATTTATGTATTATATTTAACATTTTTATCTTTTTAGTACACTTAATAATCTCTTCCTTTAGTGTTTAGTCTACTTTTATACAATTTTTTCCTAACTTTGAAATGTACTTTGACTTTTGTTTGCTGTCAGTATAAATTAAGTTTTCATTTTCTTTTGTTCTTTTCCGTTAATTTCATATACTCCTATTAATTGAGTTTTTCTCTTTTTTATAAGCTAAGATATACACATATCTGCATCTTTCATGTTTTCCATCCTCTAGTTAGCTTCCGACAATTCACTTCTTTTCTAAAGTTTTCATTCCTTATTTCTTGAGTATAAATCCACTAGGGAAATAATCTAGTGCACCTGATCTTTAATGTCACCTTTCCTCCAAGATAGTGGCAGTTCTGCTTGTATATTCCAATAGCACATCTAGAAGTTAGAATCTTCCTTCACTGTTACCTGCCTGTTAACCTAATACATTTATAGATCAACTGGAAACAGAAATAGAACAAGAACAGGAATTTCTCCATGAATTTAATATTTAAATTGAATGAATAAACCTGTTATTGGAGCCTCCCAATAAGATTCCCCAAAATAAGAAATTACAAAATAATTATAACTATACTTGAGAATCAGAGCATGAGAATTCTTTACCTCTGACTCTCTGATAAACTAGTACAAAAATCTATTACCTTCCCATCAAAAGTAATATCTTCTTAATGGCTTTGTTCCCTCAATTGTGTTCCTTTTGAAAGCAAAGCTATAACAGAAAATAGTAGGAGCTCGAGACACAGTGCATCTAATTTTATTGTATAAGATAAATTGTTTTTTTAGTGTTAATTTTAAGTGTACAGCAAAGTGATTCAGATGTATAGATATTTTTTTAGATTCTTTTCCATTATAGGTTATTACACTAAATTGGTTATAAATGACTTAATGATGGCAGTTTCTTTCCAGATCAAGAATAGGCAAGTGATACCTCATTTTTTGCATAAAAATACTAACAAAATATGTACTTGAATTTCAAGCACAAAAGTTAAACATGGAATTTACATTAATTGGGTATAAGGAAGTTCTTTTCTCAGGGAATTTGAATATCATAAAATTCTAGAACAGCTTCAGGCACCATCATTAAAAATATATTTCCAGCATTTGGTACAAGCTCATAAAACATTATTTAATTTTATTTAAACGCACATGTTATCTGTTATAAGGGCAAGATTTGCTACAGCTTTTGACATGCCTAGGGATTTCCATGTTGTCTAAATAGTCTGAAATCATGAAGTTTCCACTCTTATGCACCTATTTCTTACTCTGTTGCCTTTTTCTATTACATTTATTTAAATTCTTATACAAACTAGCAATCCTCCATTGACACAAATTAAAAATGCTACTGAAGTTGAACTATTGGCCTGGTGTTGTACCATCATGCCTAATTTCAGTGTGTCACTCACTAGTGTCAAGTACAACTTGGTGTCAGAAGGCCATTTAAAAGGTCAGTGTATGTGAGTCATTGTTCTGCAAAGAAGGTCATTGTGTCTTTTTAGTTTCCACATGTAAGCGGTAGCATTGGGTGTTGCTGTCTAATTGTCTGACTGGTTTCACTTTGCATGATAATATCTAGATCCATCCATGTTGCTATAAATGTTGATAATTCGTTCCTTTTAATAGCTGAGTAACATTCCATTGTGTGTATGTACCACATCTTCCCTATCCACTCCTCTGTCGATGGGCATTTAGGTTGCTTCCATGACCTGGCTATTGCATAGAGTGCTGCAGTGAACACTGGAGTATATGTGTCTTTTCGAGTCATGGTTTTTCAAATAAGACAGTCTGGGGCGTGGGGGCATCATCAGTCTGTCAAATTGACTTGTGATGATTTATGTACACCTATAATTGAAATAAAATGCATTAAGTAGTAAAAAAAAAAAAA
>PVHT020000061.1:7529997-7723034 GCA_004024745.2 Catagonus wagneri
GATGATTTATGTACACCTATAATTGAAATAAAATGCATTAAGTAGTAAAAAAAAAAAAAGGTCAGTATATGGAGTTCTTGTTGTGGCTCAGTGGTTAACGAATGCGACTAGCAACCATGAGGTTGCAGGTTTGATCCCTGGCCTTGCTCAGTGGGTTAAGGATCCGGCATTGCTGTGAGCTGTGGTGTAGGTTGCAGACGCGGCTTGGATCCTGCGTTTCTGTGGCTGCAGCGCAGGCCGGCGGCTATGGCTCCGATTGGACCCCTAGCCTGGGAACCTCCACATGCCGTGAGTGCGGCCCTAGGAAAAAGACAAAAAGACAAAAATAAAAATAAAAGTAAAAAAATAAAAGGTCAGTGTATGATGTTCACAATCAAAATTTTTTCAATTCAGTGTATAAAACCGAGGTCCTGACCTCTCTTCCATCAAAAACCTGGTCTTTGTGCAATTCATGACGAAGTCATTACCTTGTTGCTCAGTGTTGAAGTTAGTCTCATTTGCATATACTCACTATCCAGTCCATTGGAAAAAATCCGGATTTTGACTATCTTTGACAGTGTCACAGCTACCACTGAAAACTGTAAAACAGTTTTAGTGTTCTTTAAAAGTCAGAATTTAGATTATGCCACTTCTGAATCTGTACCAACCATTCCTCTCCTCATAGAAAAGTCGTGCAAAGCCCTATGTGACCTGCCACCCCTTCTTTGACTGCATGTGCTACCGTTTCTCCCTCATCCTCTCCACTGCAGTCATACTGGCCTCCATGCTGTTCCTACAGGATAATACGGGCTGGCGTTTGTCTTTGGAAACTGCTTGTCCATGGACTTCATTCTAATGAAAGCTGAACTGAGATTCATGTTTTCAACCAGAAGAGGAAAGTTCCATTTAAAGAATGTAGTTAGACAGTTTGCTGCATTTATAGTGTCATAAGTATCACACCCTTTAAAATAATTTAACTTGTCAAAAGAGGCTGGTGTGGTCTAATGGTATGTACTTCAGTGCTGATCCTTCTGAGGGATCTGTGTGGGTAAGACAGTGCTTTGGAGTTGGTGATGACGACTTAAGAATGTAGCATCACAAAGCCAATTTAAGAGCGATGTGGAAGAAACCAAAACAAAAAGGCAGCCACTTGAGATATCTTCAAAGCAAATGCAGTGTTCTCAAGGGAGATACCTATTTCAGTCAGATGTAGAAGCTGGAGGAAATAGAAGAGGTTCAAGATACAGCATATTTTAGATACATTGGCAATAAATGTTTTGGAGTTGGGCGCATGTGGGGTTAGATGATGAAATGTACAGAACTATGTCAGATGGCAGAGATAGGTAATGAGCGACAGCCTGGGAGTTTGGGATTTCTGGTGTTCACCGGTAGAACAGAGATGAAAGTAGTGAGGGGCTGCATCCTGGTCCTTTTTTAGGGTGGTTGCGGCTGGGAGTATTTTTCTGTTAGTCCCTAGGGACTTGTACAAGCCTCGGGAGGGGCAGTGTAGTAAGGAACACATAAAGTCTGGTCCTCATTCCTGCTGCTGATGTTTTAGAGATGGAAGAAATGTTTCTGGGACTGTAATGAGCTCTGCAAGTTTTTCTTCACTCCTGCCTATGCCCTCAGGCACACGAGGCAGACTTACTGTGTGGATCTTCGTAAATATAATGCAACCTTATTTGTGATAATATATAAATATAGATGTAGATATGTGATACATATATTTAATATTTTTAAAGTTTAAAAATATTTTAAACTTTAAAATTTTTAAAGTTTTATTTAATATTTTTAAAGTTTTGTTTAAGAACGCTAATGCTTATTAGCAGAGAACTAGCATTTTACCTAGCAGAGAAGTCTAAGAAAAGTTAATATTTAAGAATTCCCATTGTGGCTCAGTGGAAACGCATCTGATTAGCATCCATGAGAATGCAGTTTCCATCCCTGGGTTGGATCCCGTGTTTCTGTTAGCTGTGTGTAGGTCACAGATGCAGCTCAGACCTAGTGTTGCTGTGGCTGTGGCTGTGGCGTAGGCTGGCAGCTACAGCTCTGATTCGACCCCTAGCCTGGAAACATCCATATGCCACGGGGGCAGCTGTAAAAATAAAAGATAAAAAAAAGTTGATATTTAAATAGTGGTTTGCAGATCTAGAACAAAATGGTAACAGGAATCGTTATTTCACTCCGAATATTTTTTTCCCTTCTTTTTTGTCTTGTCCAATAAAATGCTACCTAAGTAATAATTTTGGTTAGGGCCTTATTCAAATAAAGGGAATACAAATGAATGTTTTGAAGGGCAGAAATGCATGGAAACACACACACACACACACAAAAATAGCGTACCGAACTGTGCTGTTTTCTGCACTGTGTACACGGCAATAGAGACTGAGTTTTGAGTATGGCACCTGAATACTATCACTCATTACTATTCATTTCCAGACGTTGTGGTCTCTTTTTATGAAAACTGAAATCACAAGACTTTTTACACATAGGCAAGTCTAAGACTTCAAGTGATTCCACACCACCTTTTCCAGATAACACCGAAATCCTTTGAAAAGATAAGGTTTAATGGGTGTCTATTGTCTCTGTGATAAAATTAGCCTTTCCTGCTATTCCAGTCATGAAGAGAAATAAAACAGTAGAAAGAGAAATACAAGTATATGGCTTGTACTTTAAACATTTACATAAACAGTATAGGAAACTTCCTTTGCTTTCTCAAAGAATCTCTGCAAAAATTATGAAAAGCACAGTTTGATTTCTGGATTACTGCATTTCAATTTGAATCCATTTGTCTTCCCTTTCTGCAGTGTTGTCTATAGCCAGTGGAGTGTTACAAATAATATAACTAATAAACTTGAAGTCAGTGTTTGTTATGTACAGGCACTTACTTATACATAGATAATCTAATTTAATTTATTCACAACTTCAACCCGATTTGATTAGGACTGCACAGCCTGAAAGCTGAAGAGCTGTCATACCATCCCATGGACTCCACAAGCTGGTTTGCACCAGTCTTTCATTTTTAAATCATCGGGGTCAGAATGAGGACAGTGACTGGCAAATCAGACAGTGTCTTTCCTGATGCAGATTGTGTCTACTTCTCATTTTATAAGCTTGTCCTACTTTGTAAGCTGAATAGGTTTCAAAGTACGTTGAATTATCTGACCGTAGCATTCTATGGAATATTTCGGCTACATAAACATGATATAATGCCTAAAATGAAAGCAGCTCAAAGCGAGTTTGTTCAGCATTTGTCCTTGAAAGCATGCTATGTGGGTTTGAGAGCTGAAAAATAATTGAACTTCTTTGAAAACGGATGATGGTTGAACTACACATCAGAAATTTTCTATAATCCCAGGGTCAAGCATAATGTTGACAGTTATATAAAATACCTTTCATAATTTAAAAATCATTGAAGGTCCTACATATTGTGACAGACTCAATCAAAGTAAGCTCTCTGGTGATGTGCTTTTAACAAACCATTGAGAGGAACCTGGAGACACCAAGGACGCCAGTCTGAGGGATTTCTGGAACAGGCAGATCATCATTAGGTTTGGCAGGGTGCACAGCAGGAAGTCGTTTGTTTTCAAAGCACTCTCGAATAGAAAATGAATTAAGTGTAATCCCTGGGCTGCATACATTCCAGATTAGCTACTACTCTGTACAGCCTGTTGTATAAAGGAATTTTAAAACTTATTTCTTCTAGTTAGCTCTAAAACATCTAAAACTGAAAAATCAGGACCTCTCATTGTGGCTCAGTAGGTTAAGGACCTGATGTTGCCTCTGTGAGGATGTGTGTTCGATCCTTGGCCTTGTTAAGTATTATAGATCCAGTAGGGCTACAAGCTCCTTTGTAGGTCACAGCTACAGCTTGTATCTGGTGTTGCCATGGCTGTGGCATGTGGCTCCGATTCAACTCCTGGCCCAGGAACTTAACATATGCCACAGGTGCAGCCATAAAAATGAAAAAATAATAATAAAACAAAATAAAATTGAAAAATCAGAGTTTGGAATCAGCGGATGCAAATTATTATATACAGAATCGTAGAATGGATTAACAACAAGTTCGTACTGTATAGCACAGGGAACTATATTAATTATCCTTTGATTAAACCATAATAGAAATAATATGTTGAAAAATCCCTGTGTATACACACATTTACCATACATTTTGCCATACACCAGGAACTAACACAACATTGTAAATCTTCTATACTTCAATTAAAAAAAAAAAAACAGGAAAAAATTTAAAAATTAGATAATGGCAATAAGGAGGAAAAGCACCAACTGAGAGTTCAAAGAGTTAAAACAAATTCTGGGAATCCAGATTAGAGGTTGCAGAAAGTTGAGGAAGAAGACAGCTTTTTTTTTGTAAGCCTTCATGAAGCAATATATTATTGACTGTTTTCCTTATGACGTACATGATTTCTTTGTGACTTATTTTGTAACTGGAATTTTGTACATCTTAACCTCCATCACCTGTTTCGCTCATTCTCCCACCTCCACTTCCCTCTGGAAAACACCAGTTTGTTTTCTGTGTCTATGAATCTGTTTCTGTTTTGTTTATGTTGCATTGAATCTGTAGATTGCCTTAGGTAGTATACTTCTTTAGGATTTTCTGTAAGTAACATCATGTCATCTGAAAACTCACAGTTTCACCTCTTCCTTTCCAATTTGAATTCCTTTTATTTCTTTTTCCTTTCCGTTTGCTGTAGTGAGAACTTCTGATAGTACATTGAATAAAAGTGGTGAAAGTGGGCATCCTAGTCTTATTCCTCATCTTAGAAAAAAATGTTTATAGCTTTTCACTGTTGAGTATGTTGCTGGCTGTGAATTTGTCATGTATGGCATTTATTATGTTGAGGTTTGTTCCCCTCTATACCCACTTTGTTGAGTTTTTATGTTGAAATGTGTCAAAAGTTTTTCTGCATCTGTTGAAACGATCATATGATTTTTCTTCTTTCTTCTGTTGATTTGGTGTATCACATTGATTGATTTGTGCGTATTGAACCATCCTTGCATCCCTTAAATAAATCCCCCTTGATCAAGAATCCCTTTAATGCCTTGTTGAATTTGGTTTGCTAAAATTTGCTGAGTTTTGCATCTGTTTCTCAGTGATATTAACCTATAATTTTCTATTTTTTGATCTTTGTCTGAATCAGAAGGATTTATATAACCTATATATAGTCAACTAACAAAACAAAGATAAATATTTGTAATTTTAAAAAGTAATGCATGTATATAATTTTGTTCTCATTGACATTTAAAGAGTAGTTAGTCATTGTTTTCTTAATGGGAATTTAGTTATGTTAAAACAAATAAAACCTACCTACACTCTTCCTTCTGGTTCATGACATTATTGTACATGAAATCATATTTCCTAGATTTTCTCTTTTCCTGAAAGTCATATAGAAAGTTAGGTAAAATAAAAATCTTCAAGTACCGTAAGTATAAATACTAGGTAAAATGCCAAGCATCCATTTAACTCTCACGTAAACTGAAGTATCCTTGGCAATGAGAAAACGTTTTACTCCATCTACATTTTTAATTTCATTTTCAAGCAGTTTTCTTTGAGATAACTAACTCCAGGGAGAATATTATATTAACTTCTTGGCCCTGGAACTATATAATGTCCTCATTACGTTACTTTAGGTGTGCTCAAGAAATTGGTTGAGTTCCACTAAAAAGAGACAATTTCACAAATTACTCATAAAAATGCAGATTATAGGTTTGTAACATTCTGGATGGAGATGTGAGACACCACTAATAAAGTATCTTGCATTGGTTTCTGAGGCATTTGACCTTAGGCTATGTTTAACTCCTTGTCTCCAATATAGCCTTAAATCAGGTCTAGGTGTCATTGACAGAAGGAACAATGTTTTACTGCCAGATTCAATGCCTGCATGGGCTCAGATGCCTTGGAACAAAGCAAAGCTTAATGGCAATGTTTTTGACGATATTTGATAGCTTAAAGGAAAAGAAAACTTCCTTTTTGGCAAAAACTGCAGGACTCACGTTTTTTGTTGTTGAGCAAGTTGACAGTTTTGAGATTGCTTATCAGATGAGTCAGCACATCGGGGCATAAGGCATCTGGAGCCAATGGGCAGAAAGTTTCTACCTGTTATCATCTCTTAAAGAGTCATTTTAAAACTGAATTTGGAAAAAAAATCTGTCATGAATAAAATTCAAGATAAGAGGAAATTTTTATAAGGTGCTTTCATTTACTCCAGAGGTTATTGAACAGTGTGGTCTTCAAATTGTATAGCTCTCTCCTGGATGCTTTCACAATATGTTTCCATCTGTGCATTTAGGGTACATATGAAATGGAATATATCACTTTCTCCCTTTCACTCCCGGCAAAACTGTGGTAAAGTTAATAATATTTGTTATTAGATATGAGCACTTTGTTGCACCTAAGGGTTATCACTAATACTTTTCATAAATAAACTTTGAACTCTCTCATAAAAATGAATAAAGGAGTACAACCCAAATAAACCAATTCTTGTGTAGAAAAGATCGGAAAACATAGTTATGGAGACTGACAGGTAAAACAGATAACTTCTCTAAGAAGTAGTCAGTAAATTTCAAATAATATAGTATCTGCTATATAATCAGTACTTTGCAAGGTGGAACTATGTTGTATGATGTCAATTCTAGTTAAGATTTTAGGATACTTTCTCTGTTGCTGAACCAAGAAGAAAAATGAAATAACCAGCTGCTACTCATTTGGACAAATCATATGTTTTGGTCTATTCTTTTTTTAAAAAAAGCATAATCCTGTGTTCTCTTGACTCATACCATCGTTTGATTATACAACATTGAAAATATATTTCTGCCCATAAAAACATAAATATATAACAAAATAATTTTATTAACTTCTAACAAAATTATTTTATTAACTTATCTTAAACTGTCATACGTCCAATTTCTTTGTTTTTGTCATTAAATATTATAGCAACCACATTTGTGTTGTGAACAATATGTTAATCAAAGGCAGAACAAGGAAATTTATCTTGGAATTTTACAGAATTTTATTTCTGTACCTCTCAGTGTTTATGTGAAACTCTTATATCCAGAAAAATGGACCTAACTTTAAAAATAAAAGCAGAAATATTAATACAGTTTTCCTGAGAACTGACTTGCATCGAACACATTATGTGTGTGTGTGTGTGTATTATTTAATTCTTAAAATGCCATGAGGTAGTATTTCCCTCATGTTATATGTTAGGAAAGCTTATTCACAGAATTTACATAATTGCTCTAGATTACAAATTTTCAAATCCAGGACTCATGTGTGCTCTGCCTCACCTGCCTGTGTGCTTGTAACTGTTGTGTAACACTGTTTTCCAGAAAGTTGGTTTGCACAAAAAGAGTAAAATCAAAAGTTTTAACAATATAAGTATAAAGTGTTCTGAAAGACCATTAAATATTTGCCACTTGAGTGTTTTCATTATTAATAAAACAACCTTTGTTTAAAATAAATTTCTGTCATTAAAAATTCTATATTTTAAATAATAGGTTTCAGATACTATTTAAAGAAAACAAAAATATCCCTCTGGGCAACAGTAAACCTCAAAGTCAGTGGTTCTCCAGTGTGTGATGTTCTTTTCCTTTGCCCCATGAATGTGCCCAGCTTTTGCAGCTCTGTTGCCGAAACGTGAGCTGCATCTAACCATATCCAGTATAGAATGACACACTAATAGGAAACATATTGTTCATAACCTTCTATGTTGGTAATTTAAGAGATGCTTTTATATTAGGCCTATGGTTAGCTTATATATATATATATATATTTTTATCTTTTAGGACCACACCCATGGCATATGGAGGTTCCCAGGCCAGGGGTCTAATCGGAGCTACTGCTGCTGGCCTACACCACAGCCACAGCAACGTGGGATCCAAGCCGCATCTGTGAGCCACACCACAGCTCACAGCAACACCAGATCCTTAACCCACTAAGCAAGGCCAGGGGTCAGTCAAACCCATGTCCTCATGGATGCTAGTTGGGTTCATTAACTGCTGAGCTGCGACGGGAACTCCGTAATTTTTTTTTTTTTTTTGATTGTGCATAGTACCAGCTAAGTTACTTGTCTTCATTTTTTAAGAATACAGCTTCTAGGCACACTAACACTGCAGGAAAAGGTAAAAGGACCTTTAACCCATTCCTTCCTCCATGGCTTAAGAAAAGCAGCTTTCTTTTCTTGGGATTCAAAGTCAAAGAGACCTGTCAAAGTTGATCAGAGAGGTTGCGTGTTAAGAATGTGAACATTGGTTCCCCAAGGGATGAGATGGCCTCAGTTAGTGCTCCAGGGACCAAGCAAGGACGTAATCACTCATTGGATTGACTGTTTTCAGCCCTGAGTTCAACTCAGGAATACCTCTGGAGCCGGATTCCTAAAGGCACTGTTTTTAAGAAGTGCCGAGCACATTGCTGTGAAGCAGTGAGTGTAGACTTGCAGTCCCTGTCTGGTGGGTCCATGTGGCTTTGGTTGGGCAGGATCAGTAAGGCCTTACTACATCTGGGTATAAGCATTCATTGTCCTATGTAGTTTTGTCCTTTTATAAACTTGTGGCAGCAACACATGGAAAACTACAGATTTCTAAATTTGGAAGGATTTGGTGGGAAGTAAGGTCCAGGTGATGTCAAGAAAAACAAAAAATTACGTGATCCACTGTTGAGGCAACTGGAAACCTGGAAATCAGAGAGTTAGTATTAATTTATCTTTTATAGTAAATAAAGATGTCAAGCATTTTTAAAAAACTGAAACCAGTATCTAAGTATAATTTTCTGTTGTTAAACTAGCCGTGTTTACTATATTTCCAAGTAAAATTAATGTAATTTTGTTAATTTTTATGTAACTAAAAACATAGGAAAAAATCCATCTTATACACGTCTTTTATTAATTCTGAATAAAACTGTAGGAGTTCCCATTGTGGCGCAGCAGAAACAAATCTGACTAGGAACCATGAGGTTGCAGGTTCGATTCCAGGCCTTGCTCAGTGGGGTAAGGATCCGGCGTTGCTGTGAGCTGTAATATAGGTCACAGATGCAGCTCGGATCTGGCATTGCTGTGACCGGGGCATAGGCCGGCAGCTGTAGCTCGGGTTGGACCCATAGCCTGGGAAGCTCCATATGCCACGGGCTTTTTTTGCAGCCCTAAAAAGCCAAAAAATAAACAAATAAAATAAAATAAAATAAAACTATAATGTAATCACAGAACTGACCAATTCTAGCATATTAAAGCAAATACAGTAGAAGAATGCTAATTAGAACAGTGTCCTCTTATGACAAACACTGCATAACGATATGTACTTTAATTCATTTTCACTTCCACATTTTTTGATGCATTGAGGTTTCCATATTGACAAATTCTAATAGCGCTCATCACCAAACTGCCATATTTTCTCCTCAGGAGATAAAAGTTCTGCTTCCCGGTATTTACAGTTTGATAAAGTGAGTAAATCATTAATAGAAGCATTGTCAAATTTGAAACCGTTTACAATATGAATAATTTCACAAGTATCAAGAATTTGTACCACCCCCTATCAGCACTTATGTAGGTTTAATAGAACTCTTTGATAAGTCTTCTGGTCTCAGGAGTAGGCAGGTTGTTGATATTTGGTAATAAGTTCCAAGCTCAGTATTTACAAGTTATTTCTTAAGTCTTTCTTACACTTTCTGTTGAGTCAATTGCCAAAAAAAAAAAAAATCTGTCCTTAGAGAAACTGAAAACTGCTCTAGATTGTCATTGAGTGATATATGGCAATACACTTTGATTATAGTAACAGACATTTTTATTTTTTTACCATCACATTGAACTGTGAAAATAAATGATTTGTCAACTGTTGACAAGCAGGTAATTGGTTAGTTTGTTTGACTAAAATTATCTGTTTTTTAGATTTTGTGCAAGGTTAAAAATATTAACACCGTAAGTCATATTTAATTGAAAACATGATAGCCTCACAAGATCATCTAAATTCTAGTCAATTACTTGTATTGCTTCGCTGCTGTATATTTTTTGTTAAATGAAACAAAAAAATACACATCCTAGTGGTATTGCCAGGATAACATCATTTATTCAACCAATGGCTCAGGAATCATTTGAAAGATACACTATGTATTTAGTTATTTTAGCTTTAAAGATTTAGATAGTAGTCTGACAAGTATAAATTAAACAAAGCCCAATGGATTACCTAAATGCTTGTGCCCTGGAAAGTGTTTACTGCTTCAGGTGAACATGTTTGGGTTCTTCAAAACATCAGTAAAAAGGACATTAGTGAAACCAGGCTCCAAAGCTAATATAGTGTTGCTAATATAATACTGAAAAATACAAATGTGGTAATATAGAAAGTTATTTTTGAATCCTACAAGCTGTTGCAAATTTCTGAATTTCTACAGGTTAGCCCAAAGGAATGACAGCCCTAGTTGTCAGGCGAAATCTTAACACTGGATAATTCTAGTTTCTGCAAATCCTGACAAGCAATTACAAATTAGATTTCAAAAAATTAATTATTTTCCTTGTATTACATAAGATACATATCTGTACATATTGTGTGTATATATATATATATAATGTGTACATAGATGTCTATAAATATAAAATATTAAGCACACATAAACATCCATATATACTCATTTTTTATTGGACCAGAATAGATGAGAATGTTAATGCCTCTCTTTGGTGGTTTTATGCATTTTAAAATCACAACTTGATCTTTCAAAGTGATATGAAGTAGAAAATATCAGCTTGCATACATCAAAAGAGTTTAAAGAAAATATATTTTGTATAACACACTTTTCTTCAGTTACAAGGATTGCAAGGAACCTGTTTTGAGAAACTCCTCAAAGCTGAAACAGTAGTGAATGGCCAAAAAATATAATGAAAAATATTTATGATTATTATTGACAGGTGATTTCATTTTGATTTCATTTGCGTATGTTGTATCAAGATTAGAAGCATATCTCAGAGATATTGTAAGTTCTGTCTCAGACTTCCAGTGAAGTAAGTTTCCTGATAAAGTAAGTCACACAAATTTTTTGTTTCCCAGTTCATATAAAACATATTTACAGTATACTGGTCTATAACACGTGCAGTAGCATTATCCAAAAAAAAAGGTACATACCTTAATTAAAAAGAAAAATTAAAAAAAGAAAATGGGGTTCCATTATGGCTCAGCAGTTAATGAACCTGACTACCAACCATAAAATTGCAGGTTTGATCCCTGGTCTTGCTCAGTGGGTTAAGGATCTGGCGTGCTGTGGCTGCGGTGTAGGGCAGTGACTGCAGCTCTGATTCACCCGTTAGCCTGGAACTTCCATATACCACGGGTGAGGCCCTAAAAAAAAAAAAGACAGAAAAAAACCTCAGGAAAATGGCATCAATAGACTCGTTCCATGTTAAGTTTGCGGCAAACCTTCAACTTGTAAAAAAATGGAATATATGCAAAGTGCAATAAGTAGAAGTGCAATAAAATGAAGTATGCCTGTATTGGAAGTGTATATCTATTATAGATTGACAGTTTTCATTTATTTCTGAAATGGGCATATAATGCATCAGTAGACATAGCTATGTTCATATAGATTTACCTGGAGTCAATTATAAGTAGTGGCATAAAACTAAATATATAATAATTTGAATGCATTTGCAAATTACTGTATAATAAATTGGTGATAATCAGCATAGAGAATTTAAGTGGTTTACTGAAAATAAGATTCTCAATCTATGTTTAATAGATTATTGAATTCAAACAAATAACTTGATACATGTTTTTCTTCAATTTTCATTTAATTGGATGTAAATTTTTATTAAATCCAAGCTATGGTTGTTGTCTGCAAGAAATCCCCTTACATCTTTATAGGCTGCTGTATGTTCTATATGTTTTAATAAAATTTATTTTGTTCTTTTTATTCTGATTATGTAAAGAAATATTTTAATTGATAAAATAAGTAGATTTTTTGTATAATTACAGATTTTTGAGGGTGATTACCTAAAATATTATTATCAGGGACAATAAATTCTTACTTTTGCTGCAGGTATTTGATTTTTTTATATACATAGTTGAGTTACAATGTTCTGTCAAATTTTGCTGTACAGGTTTTTGGTTTTTGAAATTCCAAGTTAATCATGAGATAGTAACCACCATTTTAGAAGATTATTTCATTTATCAGGATTTATTTAACTGAAATTTAAGAGATTTTGGTCTAAATATTGGTGTGGACTCATAGCTTGTAAATTGTTATTATTTTATTAAATATATCATTCCCTTATTCAAAATTCTAGAATTTGTCATGTATCTGGAAACCTTTTATTTTATTACTCTATTATATCTAAAATTATAATGAGAGTGTTAACTGTGTATCAGAGAAAATCACTAAATTGTACTTAAAAAACTAAACTTACATGTGAAGATGTCTAAACAGAAACACAATAGCTGGACGCTAAAAATTTCAGTGCAAGTGATCTTTAAAATTAATGTGACAATGATAATGGTTCTGTGACTGTTTTTGTTGTAGTTGTTAAAATACGAAAAACTCTAACTTCTGGTAAAGATACAGACACAAATTCTTCTTAAAAACCCAGTATACCTAGTAGATATTTAGAACATTGTAATTTTATTTTTTGCTTTTGCTCTTTTTTTTTCTTTTTTTTTGGGCCACACCTGTGGCATATGGAGGTTCCCAGGCTAGGAGTCTAATCTGAGCTACAGCTGTTGGCCTACAATACAGCCAAGACAACACCAGATCTGAGATGTGTCTGTGACCTACACCACAGCTCATGGCAACACTGAATCCTTAACCCACTGAGCAAGGCCAAGAATCGAACCCTCAGCCTCATGGTTCCTAGTCAGATTCGTGTCTGAGACCTACACCACGGCTCACGGAAATGCCCGATCCTTAACCCACTGAGCGAGGCCAGGGATCAAACCCACATCCTCGTGGATGCTAGTTGGATTCTCATTTCCACTGTGCCACAGCGAGAACTCTCTGCAGTTTTATATATCATGTAATGTTTCTCAGTTTGTTTGATGGGAAGACTTGCTGGTGTCACTTCCTCTGGGTCATCTTAGTGCTTTTCATCACAGTCATTTTGCTCATTTATTTTGATAATATTTCCTGGACTTAGTTTCTCTTGCTGCATGTGTAGAATCTCTAGAATGACAACTGTATCAGCATTCCCATGGTCAGTTATTTTTCTATGATTTCATGTACAATCAATCTAAATTTCACTTCCAGCATTGTCACTTTTATTTATTTGCTATAGGTTCATCTTTGTTGGACAACTCTCTTTTGATCATCCATTTTTGCAGAATGTCATGTGAGTTTATCACTATACCAGTAATAATGGTTATAAATACATTTTAATGTCTTTGCCATAGATAAATAATAAATGCATAGGGACTAAATACCTACTGAGTTTGATGGAAATGGTATAATTGGTCACTTAACATGACATGGATATAAGAGCTAGCAGTACAAGTATACTGTGTGTAATTACACATGATAACTGAATTGTATATCATGTTTTAGGGGAAAATGGAGTCATTTAACTAAGCTATGATAATAGAAATTTGTGTATGTAAGAACTGTGTATAGTGAGAAGTGCCTATATTTCTATGTATACAACTCGAAATGAATTTGCCATAAGATGGAGGTAATAAAAAACTAATTATTCCATTCAAGATATTAGAAAATGTTTAGTAAGGCAGTCACAGAAAAATCACAAATAGGGTTTGTGTGCAGTGGTATGTATCAACTTGGTTTATAAATGAAAAACAATCCTAACCACCAGAATATCCATTGATAGCAAAACTGTTGCATCCAGTAGGCATACTACTATGCCAACGTTTTGAAGCCATTTTCAAAGTAAATATTCTTTTTTAAATGTTAATGATAAACTGATACAAATTAAATAATAAATTATTAATATACCAAGATTCATAATAATGTTTATAGGATAAGCCTATTTTGTAAAAAGTGCAAAAGGGATTTCTATCTAACATTCTTTACCTCTTTGCTCTCTAACTATTCTCTCAAATCTTTCTGTGTACCTTTCTATGACAAATGGGAAAAGAACAAATATTAATTAACACACATTTGTTAACATTGGTTTCCCTAGTGGTTCAGATACTGAAAATTCCTTGCATCACTGGGATAAAGCCCACTTGATCATGGTATATGATCCTTTTAATATATTGTTTAACTCAGTTTGCTAAAGTTTTTTTTTTTTTTTGAGGACTTTTAAATCTATATTCATCTGTGATATTGGCCTGTGATATTTTTTTTTTTGTGATATCTTTTTCTGGGTTTGGTATTAGTGGGATGCTGGCCTCATAGGATGAGTTTAAAAGGTATACTTTGCAGTTTTTTGGAATAATTTGAGAATGGTAGGTGTTCACTGTTTTCTAAATGTTTGGTATAATTCACCTGTGAAGCTCTCTTCTGGACTTTTGTGTGTTAGCACTTTTCTTTCTTTCTTTTTTTAATTACTGATTTAATTTCATTACTGGTAACTACTGGTAACTAGTCTGTTTGTATTTTCTATTTCTTCCTAGTTTAGTCTTGGGGAGATTGAACCTTTCTAATAATTTGTCCATTTTTTCTAGGTTGTCCGTTTTATTGGCATGTAGCTGTTTGTACTAATCTCTTATGATCCTTTGTATTTCTGTGGTGTTGGTTATAACTTTTCTTTTTTCATTTGTGATTTGAGCCCTCTCATTTTTTTCTTCATGAGTCTGGCTAAAGGTTTATTCATTTCATTTATATTTTCAAAGAACAAGCTTTAGTTTTATTTTATTTTTTATTTATTTATTTATTTATTTATTTTTTGGCTTTTTGTCGTTTTAGGGCCACACCCAAGGCAAGTGGAGGTTCCCAGGATAGGGGTCTAATCGGAGCTGTAGCGCAGCCACAGCAACGCAGGATCCGAGCTGCATCTGCGACCTATACCACAGCTCACTGCAACATTGGATCCTTAAGCCACTAAGCAAGGTCAGGGATCAAACCTGCAACCTCATGGGTCCAGTTGGATTCTTTAACCACTGCGCCACCACGGGAACTCCCAGCTTTAGTTTTATTAACTGTTTCTATTGGTTTTGATTTTTAATTTCTACTTCGTTTATTTGTGTTATAATCTTTATGATTTCTTTCCTTCTGCTAACTTTGGGTTTTGTTTGTTTCTTTCTGTTGTTCCTGTCAGTATAAGTTTAGGTTGTTTGAGGTATTTCTTGTTTCCGGGGGTAAGCTTGTGTCACTATAAACTGTGTCCCATAGGTTTTGTATCACCATGGTTTTGTTTTCATTTGTTTCTGGGTACGTTTTTATTTCCTCTTGATTTCTTCAGTGATCCATTGGTTGTTTAGTACCATGTTGTTTAGCCACCATATTTTTTTGAAGTTTTTTTTCTTGTAGTTGATTTCTAGCCTCATGGAGTTATAGTCAGAAAAGATGCTTGATATGATTTTAATTTTCTTAAATTTATCAAAGCTTGTTTTATGACCCAGCATGTGATCTGGTATGGAGCGTGTTATATGTTCACTTGGAAAGAATATATATGTTCTGCGGCTTTCAGATGAAATATTCTTTATGTATCAATTAAGTTCATCTGATCTAATGTGTCCTTAAGGCCATTGTCTTTTTACAGATTTTCTCTCTGGATGATTTGTCCATGGATGTAAGTGGGGTATTAAAGTCTCCTACTGTGTTACCATTAATTTCTCTGTTTATGTTTGTTACTATTTGCCTTATGTATTTAAGTTCTCCTAGTTGGATGCCTATATATTTACAATTGTTGTATCATTTTCTTGGACTGAACCCTTGATCATTATGTGGTATCTTTCTTTGTTTCTTTTAACAGTCTTTATTTTAAAGTTTGTGTTGCCTGGTATCAGTATTGCTACTCTAGGGTTCTTTTAATTTCCGTTTCCATAGAGTACCTTTTTGCATCCCTTCATTTTCAGACTGAATGTGTATTTAGATCTCTTGCAAGCAGTGTATATATGGATCTTGGCTGTGTATACATTCAGCCACTCTATGCTTTTTGATTGGAGCATTTAGTCCCTTTACATTTAAGGTAATTATTAATACATATGTTCTTATTGGTATCAATATTTGTAAAATAACCAGACTACTCAATGCAATCTACATATTTAGTGCAATCCTTTTCAAAATAGCAGTGGCATTTTTCACAGAACTAGATCATTTAATTTTAAAATTTGTATGGAAACAGAAAAGACTCCAAATATCCAAAAAAATCTTGAGAAAGAACAGAGCTGGAGGAATCACACTCCCTGACTTCAGACTATACTACAAAGCTATACTAATCAAACCAGTATAGTGCTGTCACACACACACACACACACACACACACACACACACACGAAACATAAATCAATGGAATAGGACAGAGAGCCTGGAAATAAATATACTCACTTATGGTCAGTTAATCTATGACAAAAGAGGCAAGAATACACGATGGAAAAAAAAAACAGTACACGATGGAAAAAAACAGTCTCTTCAGTAAGTGGTGCTGGATGAAGTGGATAGCTACATATAGAAGAATTAAATTAGAACATTCTTTAATACCATATACAAAAATATACTCCAAAAGTTTTAAAGACAAGACTGGATACTATAAAATTTCTAGAGGAGGAGTTCCCGTCATGGCGCAGGGGAAATGAATCGAGCTGGGAACCATGAGGTTGCGGGTTTGATCCCTGATCTTGCTCAGTGGGTTATGGATCCAGTGTTGCTGTGAGCTGTGGTGTAGGTCACAGATAGAGCTCAGATTTGGTATCGCTGTGGCTCTGGCATAGGCTGTCAACTGTAGTTCCAATTAGACCCCTAACCCAGGGTCTCCATATGCTGTGGGTGTGGCCCTAAAAAGAAAAAAAAAAGAGACAAATTTCTAGAGGAAAACATAGGAAGAACGCTCTTTGACATTATCATAGCAGTGTTTTTTGAATCCGTATCCTAAAGCAAAGGAAATAAAAGCAAAAATAAGCAAATGGGCCCTAATTAAACTTAATAGTTCAGCACAGCAAAGGAAACTGTTGACAAAATAATAAGACTACTCACTGAATGGGAGAAAATATTTGCAAATGATATGACTAATAAGGAATTAAATATCCAGCATATATAAACATCTCATACAACTGAACATCAAAAAACCGAACAACCTGATTAAAAAATGGCAGAAGAACTGAATGGACATTTTTCCAAAGGGGACATGGAGATGGCCAACAGCTATATGAAAAGATGCTCAATATTGTTAATCATCAAGGAAATAAAATCAAAACCAAAATGAGATATCACTTCACACCTTCAGAATAGCTATAATTAAAAAAAAACCACAAATAACAAATGTTGGAGAGGATGTGGGAAAAAAGGGAATCCTTATATACTGCTGGTGGGAATGTAGATTGGTGCAGCTACTGTTGAAAACAGTATGGAGGTTTCTCAGAAACTAAAAATAGAACCACCATATTTATAATGCAGCAATTCCACTCCTTGGTATATATATCCAAAAAAATAAACACTGATTTAAAAGGACAAGTGTATCCCAATGTTCTTAGCAGTGTAATTTACAATTCAAAGATGAAGAAGTAACCTAAGTGTCCATCAACCCATGAATGGGTAGATAAGATATGATATATATGTGTGTCACACACACACGTGCATGTACATGTACAGTGGAATACTATTCAGCTATTAAAAACAATGAAATTTTACCATTTGCTGCCACATGGATGAACTTGGAGGGCATTATGCCAAGTGAAATAAGTCAGAGAAACAAAAGTACTATATGACATCACTTATATGCAGAATCTAAAAAATACAGCAAACTAATGAATATAACAGAAAAGAAGGAGACGCACAGATATAGAGAACAAGCTAGTGGATATCACTGGGGAGGGGGAGGGTGGAGGGATAATACAGAGGTAAGGGTGTGTAAGAGTGTATGAGGTACAAACTATTAGGTGTAAAGTAAGCTACAGGGACATATTGTACAACACAGGGTATATAGACAATATTTTATAACTGTGAATGGAGTGTAACCTTTAAAAAATCTGAATCACTATACAGAATACCTGTACTTTATGTGATATAGTATAGCAAATATATTTCAATTAGAAAAAGTAAGTATCATAGACTAGAGATTTCATCCTGTCTTGTAGACAGCCACCTTCTGTCTGTGTGTTCTCATGGCGTTTCCTCCGTAGGTTGGCTTGCAGAAAGAGATTTCTTTCTCTTCTTATATGGACACTAATCCCATGGCGAGGTTTCTACTCTCATGACTTAATCTTAACCCGATTACATCCCAAAGGCTCCACGTCCAAATACCATCACATTGGGGGTTAGAGCTCAACATACGGACTTTATGGGGACACAAACATTCAGACCATAATAGAAGGGTATTTATTTTTCAACAAGTTGTTCAAGAAAAGTAAGTGACCCTGTACCAGTTTAGGTCATTAGTTTGCACCAGACACCCAAGTAAGATCTAGCTGAATTAAGTCAGTGTGCAGCCTGACTTGATAGAGGGTTATAGAGGGTGATCAGTATGTTCAGAATGACAGAAAGACGACATCCCAGCACCACCAGGAATGTCCAGCATGCCACGCGGCGATGTCAAACAAGATTTGTTTACCTAAAGGTTAGAGGGAAGGGCGTTAGTAAATCCAGGATACATAGCTGAATGATCAACAGGATGTTCTAGGACAGATGACACCACAAGCTTTCAGGTTGCAAAAATCATCCCCTATGGATATAAACTGCCTGTAATACCTCAGAGAGTCAGGGTCATACCAGTGCTTGAGTTCTTTTAATTGAAGCACAGGCTTATAGAAGTGTGGCTGGGATAGTTCTGCAAAAAAGCCTTTCTACATATGTTTCATTTAGATAGTATTCAACATGAACATAGGATTTGGTAGGAAGATATTGTTAAATATTAATATCTACCACCTATACAAACTTTCATGAGTAAAGACTGATATAACCTACTTTTATGTAGCCACATTTTCATAAGGCTGTGCCTGTAATATTTAATGAAGTACACAGTTACCCTCAGGTAACAACTCAAACCTTATCTCTGCCTTTCTAGACAAAGTCATCCTAATTTAAGTGTTCTCTTGGTCTTAGAGTCATGGAACTAGTATAAGGTTATTAATTTGTCAACATAGGCCTACTATTGCAACTAGCCCCTTAGTGGCTTAATAGGAGAGAAGTTGTTTTTCATTTGTGTTTTCCTTGTCTCTCACTTACATCACAATAGAGTACTGCCCAGGGATCCATTAGATCAATTGTTCGGGAACCTTGATTGCATCCATCTTGAGGCTTCTCCATCCCCAGGGCCTTATAATTTGACCAACATATAAGGGCCTTGGAGGGCAACGTGTAGAGGACTATGCTGCGAGCCTCACTAGGAGTTTCAAAAAAGTTGCTTCTGTTCCCCCCCTTCCAGTATTTGGCCTGAATTCAGTGATATAGCAACATCTGAGGAGGCTGGAAAGGGAGTCTGAGTTTCCATAAAGAAAGGAAATGTGACTTGGTGGACATAAAGTATTGTCACTTCCAAAGATTTGTTCCTCACACATTTCAGTGCGTCATACTAAGAGAACTTTAAACAGGTACAGAGTTGATGCTTCAAAAGTAATAAATAAAAATGAATGTATATTGTTGTATAACTAGGTCACTTTGCTGTGCAGCAGAAATTGATGGGACATTGTAAGTCAACTGTAATAAGAAATTTAATAAAAGAGAAAAAGATCTTCTATCAAAACCAAAAAAAAAGTAATAATAAAAATGAAAATACAAGGAGTTTCCATAGTGGCTCAGTGGGTTAAGAACCCAACTAGTATTGACAAGTATGTGGGTTCTATCCATGGCCTCGCTCAGTGGGTTAAAAATACAGCATTGCCTTGAGCTGTGGTGTAGGTCATAGACACAGATCGTATCCAGCATTGCTTTGACTGTGGTGTAGGCCAACAGCTGCAGCTCTGATTAGACCCCAGCCTGGGAACTTTCATGTGCTGCAACTTTGGGGAAAAAAAAAAGGGATGGAAAGAAAATACACATACAAAGAAAAATATAAGTGGAATTTAGTGGATTTTAAGATGAAGAATAACTTTTCAATTTTCTATGCAGTATACAAACTCACCAAGATTTATGCTAATATTTATACTAAATGAAAGTTTAAAATATACTAAAAATAACCCAGAAAATATTTATATATAAAAGTTACTTGGAAAAATATTACCACGAAGTTTATGGTGATTTGTTACAGCAGCAATAGAAAATAAATACATTGTTACTACTGTACAAACCTAGAGATATGCATATTGTATCAAAAATATACTCACTTATAAAGTAACTTTTCATGAATTCTGAAAACCTGCTGTTAAGTCTTTGAAATGCATTTGAGTAGCATCACTTATTTTGCTAGAAATAAGATAGCCCTCTGGACATTTTAATTATTTCAAGGATGGGGATTATATGGGATGAAATTTATAGAATGTTTTGTTACTAAAACCAAATAAATCACCCAGACAATTATAAATTAATACAAGATGGAATTTATATATGAAATCTTTATATTTAATTGAATTTCATTAACATGTCAGATCATAGTTCCCATCTTGTTTGTAGCAGCTGCTATAGAGCTACTGTATGGACTGCCAACTGGGAATGCTGCTAAATGTGAAATTTCTGCATGGTATTTGCATTAAGCACGTTATATGCTTTTGATTGTTATGGAGAAATTAGGATGAAATATGCATTCCATTATTTTGTCCCTATCTCTTCACTGCCCACTATTTGATTATGTATGGTGGGAGAAAATATGATTTAAAGGTACATCCTGTCAAGGGCCAGAATCATCTTCTCATATTTTGTATTATAATAGGCACCAGTAATTATATTAATGGCTGTTTATTCCCATCCATGAGTGATGATACTAACTTGCTGATCTGTTCTATTTACATTGTGGTCAGGTAACTACTACAAACCCTTCGTCATTGACAGTGGGCTGGGAGGAAAGGACATAAAGATGCCATTATCTGTTTTTAAGTATTCATAGAAACCATCCCAGATACATTAATTTCAAGGACCACTTAATTTTCAGAGAACTCTTATCCCTCAAAGGTGGAATAAGCAGGAGAAGAGGTTGACCGTCAAAAATTTAAAGCTATTAAATAATTTCTATATCTCAGATAATTCAGGGCACGCTACATATCAGGACTTTAGATTTTTAAGTGGAATTATTTTTATTATGTGTTCATTGGAAGTATTTTTAGATTTTTCTAGTGTGTGCAGACTAAAAATGAAAGCTGAAACTCTTGGGAATAAAATGGTCTTTGGGGATTATTAACATCACATAATCTTCATCAAATAATGGTTAAAATTTTAAAAATTGATATATAATAAAACATACATATGTATTAACTTTTGCACAGCAAGCACTGAGAGCTGTGAGTTAGATCTGATTCCTGCCTTCTAAGCCAGTGTTGAGGAGGAAACATTTTTTTTCTTTACCTTCTTAGGTTTGAAAACTGGAGCCTGCAATTTAAACTAACAAGAGACAGATTAAAAGGACAAAGAAAGCACTCAATTTGTTAATATTTTATGTGCACAGAAGTTCTGAGAAGAGACATGAAATTTAAAGAAACAAGTAGATCTGGGGGTTTATATATCAATTTAACAAAAGAAAGGGGGTTAGAGCTTTGGAGGGTAAGAAACCATGGGGAAGGGACTAGGGAATATATGTGGGAACTCATGGAAGATCAAGGTTATTTTATCTCTATTTCAGTGAAGTCTGTTTATACAAACTCCTCTCAGTGTCCAGTGATAGGAGTGGTGTTCTTCATCCTGATACAGGGAGAACATCTTCACGAAGGGAAATTGAGCCCTGCTTTTAGGCAGAGAAGGGGATGGCGGAGAACTCTTCTGCATCTGTTGCTTTTCAAATACCTTCAGCTCAAAATAAGCCTTACCTCAAAGTGGCATATTCGTGGTGGCCTATTTGTGGTGCCATATTCTCTCCCCCTTCACAAGGTACTTAGACCCTGACATGCATCATGACACTTAACCCTTTCAGAAACTGTCAAATAAATACTACAGTTATTCCCATTTTAAAGACTTAGGGAATCTCAGAAACTTTCCCAATCACATTGCAGTACAAGTGACAGAGTTAATATTTGAACTCAGATTTGGCTGGCATGAAATTCTCTGCTCTTCAGCCATACACCTTATTAAGTAGAAATTAGACTCATGGAAAGAGTTGGAGAATGTATTCCAAGAAAAGAAACGAGCTGGTAAAAAGACACATATATATATAGCACGGAGAAATGTGCATCTGGACATTAGCGTTTAAATCAGAGGAATGAAAAGAGATGACGCTAGAGAAATAACCAGGGGTCAGCTAATGAACTGTTTTAATGAATCTGGACTGGAGCCAACGAATTTAGGCTGAGAGATGATGGGAGCGATATTTACCTTGAAAGCTCACCCTGCTGGAATGTGGAAAAGACTGGAATGGAAAAAGCCTAGAGGCAGAGAGGCCAGTGCAACGAAGCTGCGTATTAAGCCGATATGGGCCGGCTGAGAGATACTGGTGGCCTAAACTGAGACAGTCACACTGGAATAGCTGGAAGTTAATGAATTGTGGGAACATAAAGTAGGAAAGATGGTGCTCCGTGAGTATGTGGAAGGGATGAGGCTGAGAAGGGGAGGAGTCTAATTTATTCATGGTGCCAATATGGCTAGAACAGGAAAGAGCTTTGGAGGAAAAGGTGAGACGAGGCTTTGAATAAACTTAATGTGAGATGCCTTTGTAAAATGCCCTGTGGAGGTCAGTTGGTAGTGAATATAAATCTCGGGAGAGGCATTCAGATGTACCACTTAGGAACATATGGATTGTAAATGAGGTGTGAGAGTCAAGGAAATCAACCACATATGTACATAGAATGAGGAGGAAAAAGATCCCATCCATGGAGAACTGTACCAAGGAAGCGTGCACTGCTCACGGGAAACCGGAGAGGAAAGGGCAACAGAGATAGAAGATAAGCTAGTCATTTCTCTTGAAAAAGCGGGGATAGCTAGTGTGAAGAAAAGTAAGAATTTCAGAAGAGCTGCTCAAATTTATCCTGATACTGAAACAGGTATCAATAGTTTGTATTTAATAATACAGAAATGTCAGTAACCTAGGCTAGTGCTCAAAAGGTATAGGAAAAAAGAAGTGTGGAAAGCTAAAAATTAAAGGTGAGGCTAGAATGTATTTCCTGAATGTATTAGAGGTGTTTTTCTGCCTCCCCCCACTAGAAGGCAGGCTCTATGAAGGCTAGGCTTTCTCTTTCATTGCTGTACCACCAGCATATAAAATATAGCTTAATGATGGAGGTTTTGTTGAATAAATGAGTTAACTGATTATATTTACTAAAAAAAAAAAGAGATCTTCATACAGAGAACTTAGGAATATAAACTCCAAATATTTAATAAAAATTTCAGAAACAAAATCAATTGATATAATAGTTTTCAAGATTGAATAAAAAGGCAAAATAATATTTAATCATTTTCCTTTCAGCAAGAGTTTTTATATAATTGATTGCTCTTTCTCAATTGCCAATAAGACATCAAGAAAGAAAAGTTCATTTAACATTCTTAGATAACACCTTCTGTTAGCTGACTTCTTATGGAAAATGTCAAGATAAGAGAACACTTAAGATACCTTGGATATATGTTTAATATTGCCACCTAATTTTTAAAGGTTATGGAGACTATTTTTTTTTATTTAACTGCCACAAGAACTCAAGTGAGGCAAACAAAAAGTGGGAGGTTCGGTCGTAAAAGTTTTAACCTATTTCATAGTCAGGGCCTGCAATATTTTTAGTTATGTTTTGATTTTCTGTGAAAACTGACATATCACTGAGACTATATTGATACTGACAGGCCAGAGTTATATTTATGGAAAGAATTGTTGCATTAACTAAACAAGCTACTGCACCAGGAACACCCCCTGAGCATTTATATTCAACTTCTGCTACATTACCAAGGGTGGGCCACCCTGATACAGCATGTCCATGAAAAGTAAGTAGCATTGAATACGGGCAGGTCCCAATATAACCTCTACAGAAACCTTGCATGGAAAAAGTTTTCTGGGACTAGTAAGAACTTGCCATTATTTGCAGTGGCATGTTTCTTTCCTATTTTCATTTTGCCAAACTTTGGGTAATTGGTAGTGTTTTTCAAAACATGAAGTATTTATTTTAAAACATATTGTTATTAAAAAATTACACCATCGTATCTAGAGTTTTAGATAATAATTATTGGCACTAGACTTTACTTCACCTGTGTTTTGCATACATTATTTTATAGGTATTAAAGGTTAAAATTACTCAAAAACGGTCATTCTATTCGACCTAAATTTGATACACTGATTTCTTCTTCTTTTTTTTTTGTTTTTTTTTTAATTTTTGCAGGTGTGACTTTGGAAAATAGTTTGTGTTCTTTTGGTCTTGATATCTTCATATGTAAAATGAAGTTAATAAAAGCAACTGTCTCAGTAGTGTTATGAGGAACAAATTAGTCAATTTGCCCAAAATATTTAGGACAGTATCTGGTATATAGTAAATCTATACCATAGATATACTTTATGGTGTTCACAGTTACTATACCTAGAAAACAAGACTCTAAGATAAGTATCCCCCTTTACAATTGGTAAAAAATTTAATAGCCCAAAATGTTTTATAAGTATTGAATGTCTTAAACTGCTTTGGTTGGTGCTAGAAGTAAGTAATTGTAAATACTGGAGAGATATATGATTGAAATTTACTGCTCTAAATGTCCCGTAATAAAGAGTGCTTGAAGATAAATTTTCAGGAGCTCCCACTGTGGCTTGGTGGAGATGAACCTGGCTAGTATCCTTTAAGATGTGGGTTCCATCCCTGGCCTCGCTCAGAGGGTTAAGGATATGGTGTTGCCACAAGCTGTGGTGTAGGTGGTAGATGTGGCTCGGATCTGGCATTGCTGGGACTGTTGTGTAGGCCAGAAGCTATAGCTTTATTAGAACCCCTAGCCTGGGAATTTCCATATGCCACAGGAGTGGCTCTAAAAATAAATTAACTAATTAATTAAATTTTCAGGTTTGACACCAAATAAAGATATTATTGATAATGATAAGGACGATAAAAATAGGTAACTGGATTTATTGATTCCTCACTACGCAGTCTGCCAACTATAGAGTTACCCAGTATTTCCCTTCGTGTTCATCCTTGGTTCCATCCAAGTATTATGTTTTTCCATTTAATAACATGGGTTGAATATTAAATCACCAAGATATCTAATATAAAGAAATGAAGCAAAAACAGAATTATTAAACAATAAATATTAACTCTTTGTATTTGTAGAAGATGAACTGAAACATACTGTCTTTTCATGTTAAGTATTTTGTCTGGTGATCAAGCCATATTATATATTTGATTATTAGGATAGATTTATTTGGAACACACATATAATTTTACTTCGTTGTAATTGCATTTTAAAATATTTTTGTTGCAATATAAAACACTCCTAGATCAGTAGTAGAGAATATAGTATGTGAAGTTGGGAACATTTTAAAAAATTACTATTTTTCCCAATAAATGCATATATAATGACAAACAGAAAAATGAAATATAGTTTCCTCACCCAGACACACTCAAAACTTAGATTATTCAGTTTCAGGACCCAAACTTACTACTTGAAAAATTTCCAGAAAGTAATTTAAATAAATATTGCCATAAAATGAGAAGTTTCCTTTATCAAAATGTCCCTAATATGTGTGAAATCTGCAGGCATCAAACTATGTTTATAAGGACTTTTCATACTTCTTCAGATTTTCCATGAATTCTGTAGACTTTCACTTAGACCTGAATGTCCAGAACAGCTTTAGTTTTCTTAAGTATCTGGTATATAAATGTATTTCCTGTGATCAAAGCTAAGCTAGAGTACATGTAGTTCCAGTCCCTACATAAATTGTAAATTATAGCATACTCATTTACCAGATACCTTAGCCCTAGAATTACCCTGTTGCATTATTCTAATTTTTGCTTTGATATAATTTTATTTTTGCTCTTGTCTGCTTTTTTGGCTTATAATCTCCCATAATCTCTTTTTGCTCTTGTAACCAAATATGAGAAGTTGTTATTGTTATGGCTGTGGTGACACACCAATATGTATAGAACACAGGATGTCTTGCAATGAAGTAGCAGGATATGAAACCAGCCTGTTAAATTAGGGCTAGAGATTAAAGGGCAGATACATTACACTAAAGAATCCTAATTTTATGCTAAAGAATCCTCATTTTATTCATTAAGCAGTGAGAAGCGGTGAATGAAGATTTTTAATGCTGAGGTAGTTTGATAAGCTTAGACAAGCAGAGTGTTGGTATGTAGTAGGGCTTGATAACTTAATTTCATAAATGAGTGACATGGATCATGGGAGTGTTTATAGATTATAATGTATGAAGTAGGATTACAATTTTAGAATTTGGGGCTTCTGCTTTGAATATACTCTAGCATGTTCACCATTCATTTTTGGAATTATGGAGCTTTGTACTTCCTGCTAAGAAATTTACAAGATTTTTTGGGAGATTACTAATATATCAAGCGTTGCCACTAAGATAAAGGAATGAAGACAATAATGTGTGTGCATGTGTATGTATTTGGTTTCATTCTGAATGAATATGAATTGCAAAGAAATTATGTAAGTAATCAGTAGTACAAGACAGCATTATTTAAAAATCTCACATTGCTTTTCTGTATGAGAAAGGAGTAGTTTCAGATATTCAGGAATTACTATGATTCATGTATTACAAATACAAAGCTTATTTTTTCATTAAAAATTCTCATGAGTAAATATTTTGAAATTGCATTATCATGAAAAACTTGATTTTGAAAAACTATAACCAAAGGGCCAATGAAGCACCATAGCAAGTGTTATTAAATACAATAATGCTGAGGAAAGTTTCATTTTGGAGGCGATGAATTAATTCCAATTAAAATAGAACAATATGAGTCAGTTTTTGTGTTGGTGTATTTCAAATGTGTTTAATTATGGCATATTTAAAATGTGTATAGTTTCTTAATTTTCCTGCATTAGTTTGTGTGCTTAAAAGCAAGAACATATTTTCTCTCAGTAAGTGATGCACTGAATATTTCCAGTATTGTGATATTAGTGCTCAATTTAAATTTACATGAAATGACTAGGACATATACTTCCTAATACACAGATTCTCCTAGCACACCACTTTGAAAAAACTTGAATTTGTGTGATACTGAGATATAAATTTCTGTTTCTTTTTGGGTCTGTTTATGGCAAAGATATCAACAGCTATAATGTAACTGGATTACTTAAAACATTTATGAAAAATTAAACTATGACCTTATGAGTTCTAATTTTAGAATGAGAGTATCTGTAAAGAACTTATAACTCAAAATTAATTATTTCAGTGACTTTTAAAGCCATTTATTAATTCAACAATCAGCATTCACTCTGTAAAATACTAAGGTGAGAATTGTAGGAAAGGTAAAGATAACAAAGACATATTTTCTCTCTCAAAGAATGTATTATAGATAATAAAACATGAGACAAATAATAAATATCTGCAATTTGATACAAACCAAAAAAGGATGGCATAAATTTTAAAACATAATATACTTGTGGCCAAGTATATGTGAACATATGAGTGACCAAGTTATCTGTCAGTGGGTATTTCCTCCCATATTTTGCGTTATTAAAAGAAATGTTGCCATGAATATTCCCGAAAAAAGATTTTATGCGCATGTGCACATAATTCCTTTAATTATATATCCATTATATATTTAGCAATAAAATGGGCAAGAAATATTCCAGGTTTTATATATACATATATATACATATATGTATATATTATATAATTTTACAATGGCCCTCATTTTTGTTGGGTCTGTACCTGGTAATGACATTGCAGATTCATAGGTATAGATGTAGATATGCTTAAACATTATAGAAAAAGATTGTTCAAAGGGGTCTTACCAATTTATATTCCCATTATTATTGGCATTTTAATTTTTAGGCATTTTGATAAAAATTATATCTCAGTGTGGTTTTAACTTATATTTTCTTGACTTTTATTTTTAAAAAAATATATGTTTTCATATGCTTTTAGCACTTGGATTGCTTCCTTTATGAAGTCCATATATACCTAAGTCTTTGTCTGTTTTTCTATTGCATAATTTGACTTTTGCTTACTGGTTAATATAGGTCCTTTATATAAGATGGAAACGAAGGTACTCTTGAATGCATGTTCCGTTTTCTTCTGTGATTAGCCTTGCTTTACCCTCACTTGATTGTGTCTTTTGATGACCGGAAGTTTTTAATTCTAACGTGATACATTTAGTAATAGGTTTTCTTGGTTTGTAGTATTTTAATGCCAACTTTATCTCACATGTGAAGCACACCTATCCTCAGTTATGTCCCCTGAACACATGGCTGTTAGGAACTTGCACTTAACTGAGTATAACAAGTTCCTCTGCATTATAAAATCAGTGACACAGTCAGGAGAAAATGATTTGTAAGTAGAGGATACTTTTGCAAGTTAACACGAAATTAACTTGAGAAGAAAAAGACAGAGAATCAGAATGCCCTTAATCAAGCATGTGTTGTTTAATTTCCTAACATTCCCCTACTGCTTCTAGACATTCCAAATTGTCTTACAGTTGTACTTCACACATTCACAGGGTTATGTGATTCCTAGACAATGATGATGAAGCTGTTGGAGAATTTTACATCATTTTTCTGTTGATGATTCCTGGTGAGATGATAGGTGGTAGATAGTGTGGAAAAGGATGAGTCAAATGGGCTCAGAGGGGTGTTAGTGTCTTTTGAATTTCCCTTGATATTCCCTTACAACTAAATAAAAGTTTAGTAAATCTCTTCCAATGGTGAAAAGCCTTTTATTCTTGGTTCTTATACACTGTGTTGATATAAAATCAGCTGGCCTTGAAGCTTGTGTGTAGTCATATATCATTTTTTAAAAGTCTGTTGAGATTAGAGTTCCTTCATCTATGTTTTTTGTCCATTGAACACTTATTCTTAAAGTATTTTAATCTAATCCCATTTTAGTCTTTAATAAGGAGTTCTTTTACCTCCCCATTATTACTGTTTATCTCTTTAGATTTATTTAAATTCTTTTTGCTTGCAATTGTATATTCTTTATCCTTTTTATGATAATAAAAAAAGTTTCAAGAGAGAACAGAAGTCTGTTTTGCTCTGTAATTTTATAAGGACTCTTGTTCTCATTCTTCGTTTGGGAAGGTCACCAAGGTGATCCAGTCACTAGTTTAATGGAGCAACTAGTCTTCCAACTGCTGACCTCTTTTACACTTCCTGTTCTGCTAAATCTCCCTGACCTTATAATGAATACTTTCATTAGCCTTGAATCAGAAATGTACTACCATTAAGACCTGACATTTTAACTTTTATAGGTAATCTCATTTTCTTCAAGTTATTTCCCTTCCATTTTTATCATAATTCTCCTTAACGTGCTGAAATCTTTATCTTTTACATATCACAAATAAAATTGTTTTACGCACAGTTTTTTGACAGCACAAAACCTTAGTGTCCTAAATAGTCTTAGCAGGAGATCAGCTATTTGAATGTGGTTGAGAAACCAACTTCAGTCTCAAATAAAATGCATGGTTTCTATAAAAGAATCTTCATTCTCTTCAAATGGTCATTTTCCTATACTGGCAGTATAAATTAGGCAATGGCCATGTGAAATAATTATCAACTACCTACTTCTCACGTGAATTCACTAAGTCATTTCCACTTGGTAATTGTCATTTATTTAACATTCAAAAGTAATATACTGCTCCTGCTAACTAGCTTCATTTTTTTTTATTATTATTTTTTTTGTCTTTTTGCCTTTTTGTAGAGCTGAACCCGCGGAGGTTCCCAGGCTAGGGGTCTAACAGGAGCTGTAGCCGCCGGCCTTCGCCACAGCCACAGAAACGCAGGATCCGAGCCGCCTCTGCAACCTACACCACAGCTCACGGCAACGCCAGATCCTTAACCCACTGAGCAAGGCCAGGGATCGAACCCGCAACCTCATGGTTCTTAGTCGGATTCGTTAACCACTGAGCCACGAAGGGACCTCCTAGCTTCATTTTATGAAATGATTTTAAACAGTCGTTTAACCCTGAGCCAACACCTACTGGCAGATAAATTTTGTGGAAAAGAGAAAATCGTTTTTATAACGTGGCCATTAAAAAGTAGTATCTTTAAAAATGAGTTCTATAGAACATGCATATAACAAATATTTAATGAGAAATGCTTTCGAATGAAAAAGAAGTTTTGAAAATGCCACCCATGTGTTCCCCTCCAAGAAATGATTTAGTATATTAAAGGCACTGAGGAATGTATACAGTAAGGAAAAGTATTTGACTTTGCTTTACCTGGGAATTCCTCAGCTTAGTTTGTCTAAAAAGTAGTCATTAAATATTTGTTTTTAAAAGGCACATATTAAAAAATTGGGGACTGGTATTTCATGGAACATCTATGAGATGTTATTTGAAACCATTTCCATGGGTCACCTAGAATACGTGCAAATTACATATTTTCTACCTAATCTAAGTCAGAGAATAGAAATCAGTGTTTACAGGTAGTCTGTGTTGCACTTTCACAAGAAGTTGTGCTATATTTTAACCATTGGCAATGTAGGCGTACAGAAAAATATAAAGTTATGTAGAGCTGAACTTTAAAAGAAAATCGTATGATCACCATCAAGGAAAAATAGAAACACAGGAGGTGTTTAGTCTTAGTTGGTTTAATCATCAGCCCCACGTGACCAGTCTATTACTACTGAGGATAATATGTATACAGTAATTCCAGGACTTTCTATTAGGAAGTAACACTTACTTTTCTATATAGCTGTCATAGTCCATGATCAAATTAGCTTTATGTACATAACACTTATTTTTCAGCTTTTCAAAATCATAAATATATATAAATATATTTATAAACACAAAATACCCATGAGTATACAGAAATACCATAAATCTAAAAACAATATAGCATTATCTACCATTGTTCTTGTTCTTAACAACAACAAAAAACTACTTGTTTGAAACCAGATATTTTAAGATAAACAATTACTTTCAAACAGACAGGCAATATTAAATATTCCAAAGCTAGAAATTACTTTCCAATGGAAATGCTGTTTGATATTTTAATGAGATTTTTAAGGATATACAAGTTAAGTGGATCATGTATTAGCACAATGCGTAAGCATTTTCATTACATTATGGAGGAGAGGATATTATTTCTGATGACAAGGTAATAAGCTCATGCAAGTTGTGGTTTCGGATATTATCAAATATATAAAATTTCTTCTATGCCCAGGTTATAATTTTTATAAAAATACTTTCCCCTAATCAAAGCTGTAGAACTGGCTTGAGATAAATGTGATTGACTCCAACTGACTTTGTAAGATTTTAGAACATAGCACTGAACTTGAAGATTTGTTTTACAGTTATGATTACGAAAATAATAATAACGATAATAATTTGTTGTACATATTTTATCACCATAGTGGATATAGTTTTCTTAATATGACTTGAGCTACTAATATAAGATTCATATTTTTAAACTTTCTATCTCATTATAAGTAATTACTGTCGCTTCTCATTTGTAATACATATTTCCTATTCAATATGTGTACTAGGTGTGTCCGAATGATGAAGACAAGATTTCATGCTAATCATCTAACTGAAAAGTGAGATGGGAAGTGATTATCAGTCATTTTTACCCTCTGAAGAGACGCAGAGAGGGATATTTTCCAAATATAGAAATAGAAAAAGAGTGATAAATATTCTGTACCATTTACTCCTTTTCAGATACAGACTTATTTGTGTCTTTGTTTTTAGTTTGTATTTTTGTTATAAGGTGTCCATTCTTTTCTGCTTACTCAGTTAACCAAAGACTATGACACCATCACAAGCTAAACCCTGACTGGGAAAATCTTGATATAGTGTTCCCCTGGATAATAGTTAACTTTGAAGTGGTTGGATACTTTTTTGGGGGTAAAGTTGTTGAGAATTCCTGGAAAGGTTTCCTCATTTATAAAAAGATTCGTATGTAGTTCCTTCTGCGCTACAGCAGTAACTCATTGTTTATCCATTCTAAATGTAGTAGTTTGCATCTACCAACCCCAAACTCCCTTTCCATCCCACTCCCTCCCCACTCCCCACTGGCAACCATAAGTCTGCTCTCCATGTCCATTAACTCTTTCTGTTTTGTAGATAGGATCATTTGTGCCATATTTTAGATTCCACATATAAGTGATATTATATGGTATTTGTCTTTCTCTTTCTGACTTACCTCACTTAGTGTAAGAATTTCTGGTTGCATTCGTGTTGCTGCAAAAGACATGATTTCATTCTTTTTTATGGCTCAGTAGTATTCCATTGTATGTATGTATCACATTTTCTTAATCTATTTTTCTACTCTAAAAAAGATGCATATAGAAAAATTAGCTTTTAATTCATGGCTATTTTCCTATCTCCCTTGAAAGATTAAGTGAATGAGTTATTTGTGAAGGATCTTACAGAATAGTTGCTTATGCTGTAGGTATAAAATAATTGTGATGAAGCATAAAAATTATCTTCTAGAACAAAATGACTCTGTGTTGACACATCAGTAAATGCAGAGAACCTTTTAGAGTGGAGAAAGGGACCATCAGGAAGCTGCATAACCATCTATTGTGTTTAATCTCACTTTGTCTGGCTCTCTTTTGCAGCTATGTTTTGGTGTGTCTTATTTCTCATAATATATAAATGAGGGATCTTATTTCAAATATCTGGAACCATTGAGACTTTCCAACAAAATGTGAAATATTACTTTATAATATTAAAATAATAGACATGCACATGATGTCTTATACCTTTTTCCAAATTCATAACTGCTATCTTTTTTCTCTGAAATTGAAATGACATTTAGGTATTGTTGAGACTTGACATTGATAAGCTTTTGTATTTTTACCTTCTAGTCCTCCAGTTAAGTAGATATTTAGCAAATCTTTGTTGAATATCATCTAAATAATAAGTTTAGAGTGATATACTTTTAAAATAATAGTTAGCTACACATTTCAGACAAAAAATAAATTATTCCTAGTTGGAAAAGAAAAGATTACTATTTTGAGCTAGTGTTTGAAGAATGAAATACATCCCAATATATGAGCTTGGTAGATGGTGAGGTATGACAGTATTTGAAAGAAATCACCCCTTCCTCTTAGTACCTCCATTTTAAGTGTATATGAAATGTCAAAGATTTTGTTCAGGGGGAATATGGAATTAAATTTGAAAATAAAATTATTACTATATTGTGAAGGATCTAAATGGTAAAGTATTTAGAAATCTTAATAAGCAATGAGAAACAATTTAAGATTGTGAGTAAAGGATGATGTAATCCTGTGCAATTTTGTGTCTGAGTAGAGGACGAGGGAAGGCAAGGAAATTGGTAATAGTAATATTACAAGACTCCACTTAGTTGTAATAACTAACTTTTGAAAACAAGTGTTTTCAATACATGTTGAATAAAAGGCCCAGATGCAAGATATAAGATGAATCAGTAAGACGCAATTAGAGCACAGCATTAAGAATATAAACTTTGGGAGTTCCCATCGTGGCTTAGTGGTTAACGAATCCAACTAGGAACCAGAGGTTGAGGGTTCGATCCCTGGCCTCACTTAGTGGGTTAAGGATCTGGCGTTGCTGTGAGCTGTGGTGTGGGTTGCAGACGCAGCTCAGATCTTGTGTTGCTGTGGCTGTGGAGTAGCGTAGGCTGGCGGCTACAGCTCCGATTAGACCCCTAGCCTGGGAACCTCCATTTGCTGCAAGGGCAGCCCTAGAAAAGGCAAAAAGACAAAAAAGAAAATAAAGTTTGGAGAGAGACTATTGAGAGTGAACTAATTAGCAACATGGCCCTACTAACATTATCTAACCTAACCAAACCAAAGTTCACAGATCTCTAAAGATGGAATAATAGCCGTATTTGTGATGGTTATATAAAGTAATTTATGTGATGCTCTTAGCATAGTCTTTGGCACAAAGTTCAGTATACGCTAGTCAGCTTTATTTCTACTCTGCTATTTTTAAGATGCTCAGAATTCATCTTTGATTATGCTTTGTTCCATACAGCTAAATTGCTCAAATAAATAAAGCTTGGGTAAGTATTATGTCTCTGATGAAAATTTATTAGGAATCAAGTGAATGTAAAGGTCAGATATGCATAATTAAAGTGGATGATATGTAAATCCTGAATTTGCATAGTGAAGTTTAAATAACTGTGAACAAATAATTTTTCTTAAAAAAAACTTCAGAAATCTAAAAAGCCCTGTTTAGGTTACCCAAGGTATTGATCATATCACTGAAGTATAAACAGAGGGTAGTTACTTTACATCATAGGACCTGCTTTTGCTGAATATAACTATTTTATAAACAATATTTAAACGATTTTTGTTTTTAAAAATCTAAATATATCTTTTATTCTGAAGTCATCACACTCTACTTATTCTACTTTAAAACAACTGACACTTGAAGAGACATACGCCAATGGGTACATTAAATAGTGATCACCTTTTTAGAATTTTTTCAACATGGAAAAATATATGGAAACCTTTTTATTTTCTATATTTGCTCTATGAATACATTATGGAATGACTTAGAATTCAGGTGCAGTATCTTTAACTTTGGAGGAAATTCTTCCTTGTTGCTGCGTAGTTGATAGTCCATTGGCACTTACACTAAAATATTACTTTCCACTCTAGATCATGTCTTTAAAATTGTCATTAACTAGAAGGGAAATCTCCTTCCTGTGTGATGCATTTTCTTCAATAAACATATTAAAAAGTCATTAAGCCCTTTTCCTAATATACGTGTGTAATAATGTCTTTGTGCCATTCTAAACAAATTATTTGTTAGAAAAATAATGTGTTGTTTTTAATTACTTGAATCATTGTATCTCAGTGATATTATACACAGATCAGATATGTAACATGAGAAAAAGAACATTGCCAACAACTCACTCAGCTTTTTCCTGAGTGTGTTTCCCAGCAGCTTTAAATCTTGCTTTATATTTTCTTAACAGTATGATGAACTAACATTGGTGAGGTTTTTTCCTCATTGACTGCACCAATTTGTAGTTAAAGATGACCCAAAAATCTTTGCAGTGAGTCCTTCCCTGACACCTATTCCAAATTTAAAATTCAGTGTGGCCCTTACTTTATTTTTTCAAATAGTTGCTATCTTTCCATTGTGCTGCATAATTTAGTACTGGCACCGTTCCAAATTACCTGCAGAAAACAAAACTAAATATTCGATTGCTTGTAGCATCAAAATTACATTTGTGTTCCATGTGTGTTGGCATGGGAACTTGACCATCACTGTCTCCCAGAAACCTTGGCTAAAAGAAGCTTCATTAGCACGTTTTCGTGATATCAGATGTGGAAAAAAAAGAGAACATGGTGACTGGTTTTGACTTGGTTCCCAAATACTTCACGTATAACTTCTTCAAAGTAATGTCCAAATTCCAGTGAACAACAAAAGTGATCTCAAATTGTCTACAGCGGGAGAGAACAAGGTATTTGTGAATAGCCTCAATGGTGATCACAATTTAAGGCCAAAAATACTCATCTTAAAATTATAGTATCCCTTCTCTTCCATCCAGAGCTTTGTTTTCCGCAGTTTTAGTGGCCCCCAGTCAACTATGATTTGAAAATATCCAATAGAAAATTCCAGAAACAAACAATTCATAAGTTTTAAATTGCAGACTGTTCTGTTCCGTCCTGCCTGAGATCCCCAACTGTTAAAATCATCTGCTTCTGACATCCAGCCTTGGACATCATCATGGCTCAGTGGTCCAGGATCACTAGAAGCAGATGATCTTCCTACTGATGTGTTGTCAGAAGGCCAGTCTAACGCTGCATCATAGTATCTAGTCATTCATCTCCCTTCATCTCACTGTATAGCAGTTTACCATCTTAAATCATCACAAGAAGTGTGGATACAATATAGTAAGATACTTAGAACACATTGGCCACATTCACATAACTCATTACAGTATATTGTTATAATTGTTCTCTTTTATTATTAGTTATTGTTATTAATCTCTTACTGTGCCTAATTTATAAATTAAACACTCCTAGGTATATATAGGAAAAAACGGAGTATATGTGTGGTTCAGTACTATCTAGGGTTTCAACATCCACTGGAGGTCTTGGAACATATCACCTGTGGTTAAGGGGAGGGGAGGGGACTACTAATGAATAGTTTTTTCATCTTTCTCAGGAGAGAAAACTCACAAGTCTCATGTAATAGCAGCCTCAGGTTCAAAGCACAGATGTGATATTTCTTGATTCAAACAACATCTAATTTAAAATATATTTTCTCTTGCCACCTTGTATTAAATAATTGAATAGAGATGGAATAACTAAAGTAAGCAAACAGTAATAACAGCATGTTAATAAAGTGATAAAATGATAAGCTGAGATGAAATATTGTCTTGACATATACCGAACAAAATAGTGAACAAATTCTTTACAGCACAAATACAGTCTCTGGAATGCCAGTGATTTCTATAAATGAAGTTAATGAGTGGAAATAGTGGCTATTCATATATTTTCTACTTGCTAAATGTGAAATAGTATTTAAGTTCCATTTTTCTTTTTACTCTGGACATTACTAATTGCCTTTGAAATGCCTTTTATACCACAAGACTGCATTTGTACTTGTGGATTCTGCTTTTTAAATAATATTTATGGAAATATTTTGCAATCCCTGGTATTTCAGTGAGGTAGAAATTACCAACATCTCTTCCTGTTTAAACATTTTAGAAGCAAAAAAAAAAAATCATGAATGCCAGTGTCTTACCCTTTAGTCCAGTTTGCTTCAATCTTTAAAATGTTGAGTAAAGAACAAATCACTTTTGTATTTGTAGCTATGTCTGTGATTAGACCTAATTGAGTAATCAATGAGCACCTTAGTTTCAACAGAGTTAATTTACTTCCTTTGTCTTACTGTGAGCTCTTTGTGGATAGAGCAATGCTTTTTTCCTTGTTTGTTTCTTAGTTTATTTTAAATCATAATTTAGGTCCTATTATAATACTTACTGACTGGACGACTCAATAGACACTTTTAAAAGGATGAAAATGATTAAAAATATTCCAAAATTGTTTAATTGGACTAAATTTCACATCACTAAAATTGTTTTACTTAACCCATGATTTATTTTCATTAAATATGTATTAATTTACCTATCAAGAAACATTTTATCATAAACGAGTACTAAGTACACCACAAATAGAATAAAATTTAGTGATGGAAATATTCACTCTCCTATACAAATGTGGTAGAGCAAAAACCACACAACTTTCAAGGATGAATCCATTCTAAATTGTATTAAATTGCCAAAGAGAAAAATGTTACATTAGCAGATATATTTTAAACTAAGCCACATAATAGGATATCAGACTTCTTTATGTTTTAGCCATCGTTGCCTTACTATTAGTGAAAATAACATGTTATGAACATAATCTTGTATTTTTCTACTTAGGTGTGTCGAATTGATTATTGACAAATTTTCTGCTTTATTAATTTACCCACTTTAATTCAATATTACTACAAATGCATTTTTAAAAGCAGCTACTAGTCAGAGCTCTTTAAGCACCTGCTTTCTTTCTTCTAGAACTTGGAACATTATATTCGTATAATCAACATGCTACTTCCTACTCATCCTGTGTTACACCACTGTCGTGGCTTGTTTGATCTTCCTGTTACTCACTGCTGTTCCATCATGGGTTTCTTGACCCACTATGAGGGTACAGATCTTTCCTGCTGTCACATCTAGTTCAACATATATTTTTCTCAAACCTGTGCCTTTTTATGTCTTCTCTAACTTAAAGAAATTGCAATATCCCACCTACTAACCCATTTGGCTTTCTTCATAGTGTTCAAAACCACCCATCCTTTCTTCCTCACAGCCATAACTGATAACTGTAGCAATGAGCTGAACTTGACTCATCGCATTTCAGTCCAGCATGCGTGTGTGTGAGTATGTGTGTGTACTGATTTTTTAAGCATTATTTCATGGAATCCTGTATCAGTGGTACTGTTGGTGTATTTAAGTCCTTTATAGCTGCTAGGTGGCAGAGGTATAATTGGAATTCTGTTCAGTTTGATTTCAAATCTTGTTCAGTACTGACTTTTCTTCATGAGACTGATTCAATTGTCCTCTAATTGAGCTCCATGAAACTTCCCATGCTACAATCAATTCTCCACACTATCAGATTTTGCTAATATTTAGATCTATCTAAAAGGCAAATACAGTTTTACTGTCTTGCTCAAATGTATTCATAGTTCTTTCTAAGCAGTGTAAATCTAAACTCCATATTTCGAGGCTCATTTTGATCTATCTTTAGACAGATCAGTTTCCTCTCTTGCTCAAAGTCTTTCTTTAGTCACCTAGACTTCTTGTAACTCCTTGAAAACCCCCAGGGTATTTTTAATTACTTCTTATCAGTCTCTTTGCTTTTCTTGAAATTGCCTTACTCCTGTGTATAGATTAAAAACTCCTTCTGTTAATATGGTCAGAAAATTCCATTTCAATCTAATTGTACCAAAGAGTTGTAGCTTTAAGATATGTGTATCATAAATTTCATTTAGAGAAATGAAATGCATGAGAGACTTTTCTAAGAAAACATCCATTGTAATTAGAAAACAAAATTTTACTGTATATATTTTATTTTCAAATTTATATGTAATCAAGCACCTTTCCAACAATATGGTATTATATATCAATCTTTTGCTATAATACGTAGATATATTCATTCTACTCTTATTCCATTTTTAAATTCTTGGAATATAAGTTTTATATCTTAGTTCTAATCATCCACATATTTGCAAAACCCAGTTCTTAAACACAGTCCTATCAAATATATTTCACATATACACCAACATATACAAATAAATCCCTTTTACTATTCAGTAAACCAAAACATAATTTACATATATGTATTTTTCCAGTTACTTTCAAAATAAAATATACAGAAATGGTATGGGTTGCTATATTAGCAAAGTCCTATTATTACTGGCATCTGGAATAAAAAGAAAATTTTGATCAACACTTTTTGCTAATATCTGAGGTAAAATTGAAAGAAAATCTTAATACCATGTCTCAGTTCTTTAGTTTTAGTGTATTATATACTTTAACAATAGCAGAAAATAAATGTGTAATACCTTGCTTCCACCTCCCATTTCTTTCTCCTTCCTCCACTTCAAAAATAAACACTCTTAACAAATAAATGTAAAAAAAATTAATGTAGTGGTTTGACCCTCGGCAAGTTATTTTACCTTTCTTTTTCTTTCTTTTTTTTTTTTTTTTTGTCATTTTAGGACCACATCCGTGGCATATGGAGGTTCTCAGGCTAGGGGTCCAATCAGAGCTGTTAGCTGCCAGCCTATGTTACAGCCACAGCAATGCCAGATCTGAGCCTAGTTGGCGACCTACAGCACAGCTCACGGCAACACTGGGTCCCTGCATCCTCATGGTTACTAGCCTGTTTAATTTTCCGCTGAGCCCGAGCCACAACGGGAACTCCTATTTTACCTTTCTGATTCTTAATTTACTCATCTGTAAAATGAGGATAAGAACAGAACATAATCTCTTATGTTTGCAATTGTGATTAAATTAATTTAAAAAGCATTTAGAACAAGACTGAGCATACAGTAAGTATCAATAATCAAGATGAGGAGTTCCCGTCGTGGCTCAGTGGAAACAAATCCGACTAGGAACCATGAGGTTTTGGTTCGATCCCTGGCCTCGCTCAGTGGGTTAAGGATCTGGCATTGTTGTGAACTGTGGTTTAGGTGGCAGCGCAGCTCAGATCCTGCCTTGCTGTGACTCTGACTAGGCCGGCAGCTGTAGCTCCGATTCAACCTCTAGCCTGGGAACCTCTGCATGCTGCGGGTGCAGCCCTAAAAAGACAAAAGACAAATAAATAAATAAATAAATAAATAAATAATCAAGATGGTTTGTCAACAACACCAAGATAGGATTGTAGATCACCCACATCAATGTGACTTAGTTATTTATTCAAAACAATCTATATCCAAGATAGATTAAACCATCAACCTATAAATTCCTTGACTATTTACTTGAAATTCTCACCTGTAAATTTCAAAGACAGAGCAAATAGTTCAGTTATTAAACACCTTCTGTTTTTTCAACATTCATTTCAAGACTCTTTCCTCACTCTGCCCATCCTAATAATATCACAGATAGTATGGCTTATTTTACCAAATGCCAAGCAATTCCCATCTTGCAAAGCCATCTTAAACTGCTGACCCCACACCATGAAGTCCTATGCATATCCCACTTTTAATGTTCCTTTCTGAGAGAATGCTGAGAATGTGACAGGATACTTTCCTCATTTGCTGCAATATATTTAATTTTCTCAATTTTATTTTTTATTGCTCTTTTTTTGACCACCTGGCAGCATATGGAGTTCCCAGGCCAGGGATCAGGTCCAGGCCACAGTCCTGACCTCAGCAGAGGCTGCTGTAACGCCAGATCCTTGACACATTGTGCCGGACCAGGGATGGAACCTCATCCCAGCACTGCCATGACGCTGCCAGTCCCATTGTGTCACAGCGGGAACTCCTAATTTTGCTCTGCTAACATCTCTCTGATATTATTTGTGGGAGGTAAAGTGCATTATATAAGTATTTATTAATTAATCAAGTAATTGATTAAATATTTAAAATTTCATCTCAAGTATATCCACTAAGAAACTTTTCACTATGGAAAATGTTCACGCTTTTAGTAACTTTTAAAAACTGTTAGGAGTTCCCTTCGTGGCTCAGTGGTTAACAAATCAACTAAGAACTGTGAGGTTGCGGGTTCGATCCCTGGCCTTGCTCAGTGGGTTAAGGATCCGGCATTGCCGTGAGCTGTGGTGTAGGTTGCAGACGCGACTCGGATCCCATGTTGCTGTGGCTGTGGCAAAGGCCGGCAGCTACAGCTCATGTTAGACCTCTAGCCTGGAAACCTCCATATGCTGTAGGTGCAGCTCTAGATAAAGGCAAAAAGACCAATAAATAAATAAATAAATGAATAAATAAATAAATAATAAAAACTGTTAAAATTTCCAAACTCAATAATTCACCTGTCACTTTTTAATTAATTCTAAAAAAAGAATTAATGTATATTCTCATTGAGAACATGATTTTGTTTTCTTTCTGTATTGGAAAATGTAGCCTATTTTGATTATTTTTAGGAATCAAATCTAAGTTTCTTCCGCTGTGAAATGGGAAAAATGCTTACCATACTGATTTTAGATATTGCCAATTTAAAGAGTATAAAGTTAACAAAATAAAGATAGAATGTTTTTGATATCAACAAGTCTATGATCTAAAACTATCCTTTCCTTCTTCCTTTAACTTTTTTCTTTCAGAATTAATATTTTCTTGGTAATTTAATTGCTTATTTTTTTATAGCAATAAATAAGATCGTATCATTTCTCTCAGGGTTCACTATGACTTCCAAACCTTTAAATGTAAAGATAAACTTCGGATTGCAGCAATCAGTGTATTTACATGGTTTATGGTAATTGGGAATACCCCCTCCATTTCCCGTAGGCTTAATTAGGAAAAACATCAAGAAGTTTAGTGACTTTAATTAGCTAGTTATTCAGCATATATTTTTTCATAAACAGTTCTGTAGCTACTACTCTCATCACAACTATAATAAAATAAATTACTTTATAGAAATTGACCAGATTTAATAAGCAATTTCGATGAAAACTAGATTTATCTTGACTCCAGTAGTCAGTGGGTATGACCAGCTCATCATTTCAGATTTATGGTTTTCAAAGCTTTCCTAAATGGGACATAAACTACTTTAACCATATATAATAATGAATTTCTAACCTAATAACGTGTCTGAATTGAAGTTTAGTAAAATATATTGAATTATGTATTTCACTATATATGTGTATATCACAAATAGGAGTTTTTATTCAAATAATATATTATCACATTTCCAGAAACTTGTTCATTTTTATTAAATATAAATCTAAAATGAAGGGTACACTGATGTTTAACAACTATTTACAATTTCAGAGAAGAAAATAGTGAGATATATCAAAATCAAGAGATTCAGTAATCTCAAATAAAATGAGATAAAATCTGTTAACTAATTTCTAACCATCTGTTCTTTTAAAATGAATATTCGCAGCTTTAATCACATGATATACTCACAATTATTAAGGCAAGTAAAATTAAAATTGTCATTCAAGTGTGAAAGCAAAATTGATGCTTAACTTAATAAACATAATAATTCAATACTTTTACAAGAACTTTTATCAATATTAAAGTTGTGAAGGTTACATGGGATAAAGATGGAGGAATGAAGGAATGGAGCTCAACTTCTCTCATAAAAACAACAAAATTACAACCAGATGTTGAGCAATCTTCAACTAAATGCACTGGAAACTTCCAAAAATATATCCTACTTCAGAAGATAAAAAGCAGACCACATCAAGAGGTAGGAGGGGCAATCACAAAATATAAGCAATCCCATACCTCCTGGGTGGAAATCTCCACAGACTGGAAAGTAACTGTATCACAGAGGCACACCTACAGGAGTAAGAGTTCTGAACCCCACATCAAATCCCCGTGCCTGGGGATCTGGCACTGGGAGAAAGAGCCCCCAGAGCATCTGGCATTGAAGGTCAGTGGAACTTGTGTACAGGAGCTTCACAGTGCTGGGGGAAATGGAGACCCCATTCTTGAAAGGCACACACAGACTTGCATGTGCACCGGGTCCCAGGGCAAAGCAAAGGTGCCATAGGAATCTGGGTGGGACCTGACCACAGTTCTTGGAGGATCTCCTAGGAAAAGAGGGGGTGACTATGGCTTGTTGTGGGGGAAAGACATTGGAGGCAAAGCTCTTGGGAATATTCATCAACATGCATTTCTCTGGAGGTGGCCATTCTGGGAAAATCTGGCATCACCCATCAGCGCTGAGAAGCCCCAGGCCAAACAATAATCCCAGTGGGATCACTTCCCCACCCATCATAAAAAGGCTGCCTGAGGAACCCCCTGGCAAGTGGCAGACTCTAGTCTCACACAGAAACAAAACCACACCCACCAGAGGGATAGGAATCAGCCCCACCTGCCAGTGGCAGACACCAGTCCTCTCCCCTCAGGAAGCCTACGGCAAGCCCCCATACCAACTTCAGCCACAAGGGGGGCAGACACCAGAAGTAAGAGAGGCTATGACTCCACTGTTTGCAAAAAGGACACCACACCAAAAAACCTATAAAAATGAAAAGACACAAAACCATAACTCAGGTAAGAGAGAAAGGAAAGAAAGAAAAAAAAAAAAACAGCTAAGTGAACAGGATAATAACAGCCTCCAGGAAGAAAACTTTAGACTGTTGCTGCTGAAGATGATGCAAAACACTGGAAATAAACTGGAGGCAAAGTCATCATTTGCAGGAAACACTGAGCAAAGAAATACAAGATTTAAAACTTAAGCAAGAAGAGATTCAAAATACAGTACCTGAAATAAAAAAATCATTAGAAGCAACCAATAGCAGAATACAGGAGGCAGAAGGATAAGTGAGGTGGAGTACAGACTTGTGGAAATCACTGATGCAGAACAGGAAAGAGGAAAAAAAAAGATTGAAAAGAAATGAAGAGAGTCTCAGAGAACTCTGGGACAATGTTAAAGGTACCAGCATCTGTATTATAGGGGTGCCAGAGGGAGAAGAGAGAGAAGGGACAGAAAAAATATTCGAAGAGATAATAGCAACTATATGCCTATAAAATGGAAAACCTAGAAGAAATGGTCAAATTCTTAGAAAAGTACAATATTCCGAGACTAAAACAAGATGAAATAGAAAACATGAATACACCTATCACAGGTTCTGAAACTGAAACTGTGATTAAAAAACTTCCAACAAGCAAAAGTCCAGGACCAGAGAGCTTCACAGTCAAATTCTATCAAATGTTTCGACAAGAGCTAACACCTATCCTTCTGAAACTCTTCCAAAAAATTGCAGAGGAAAGAACACTCCCAAACTCATTCGATGATGCCACCATCACCCTGATACCAGACAAAGATACAACAAAAAAAGAAAATTTCAAGCCAATTTCATTGATGAACATAGATGCAAAAATCCTCAACAAAATACTAGCAAACAGAACCCAACAATACATTAAAAGGATTGTACATTATGATCAAGTGGAATTTATCACTGGAATTCATGGATTCTTCAATATCTGCAAATCAGTCAGTGGGATACAGCACACTACAAAACTGAAGAATAAAAAAAATACGTCATCCTCTAAATAGATGCAGTAAAAGCCTTTGACAAAATCCAACACCCATGTCTGATAAAAAGCCTTCAGAAAGTGGGCATAGAGGGAACTTACCTCAACGTAATAAAGACCATATATGACAAACCCAGAGCTAACAACATTCTCAATGGTGAAAGCTGAAAGAATTCCCCCTGAGATCAGGAACAAGACAAGAATGTCTGCTCTTGCCAGTACTATTCAACATAGTTTTGGAAGTCCTAGCCACAGCAATCAGAGAAGTAAAGGAAATAAAAGGAATCCAAATTGGAAAGGAAGAAGTGAAACTATCACTATTTGCGGATGACATGATACTATATCTAGAGAATCCTAAAGACTCTACCAGAAAACTTTTAGAGCTCATCAATGTGTTTTGCAGAGTTGCAGGATACAAAATTAATACACAGAAATCAACATGGAAACAACCTAAATGTCCATCGATAGAGAAGTGGATAAAGAAGATGTGGTACATATACACAATGGAATATTACTCAGCCATTAAAAGGAAAAAAATAACTGCATTTGCATCAACACGGATGGACCTAGAAATTATCATGCTAAATGAAGTCAGTCAGACAATGAGACACCAACATCAAATGCTATCATTTACATGTGGAATCTTAAAAACGGACACAATGAACTTCTTTGCAGAACAGATAGATACTTACAGACTTTGAAAAACTTATGTTGTTTCCAAATGAGACAAGTTGAGGCATGGGGGGATGCACTGAGGGTTTGGGATGGAAATGCTATAAAATTTGGTTGTCTTGATTGTGGTACAACTATAAATGTATTAAAATTCATTGAGTAATTTAAAAAATTGTGAAGGTTAATTTCAAGAAAATCAGACACTAATTAGGACTCCAGTTTCAGAGCTGGTTCCCAGGTCTCTGAGGATGACTCACACCCTTTTTCTTTCTTTCTGTCTCTCCTCTTCTTCCCTCTGTGTTGCTTTCAAACAGTCACCCATCATGCCAGCCAGTATTTGACAGATTGTGATTCCCTAAAATACTACAATAGTCCTCTGGTCAATTTTTTTCCCAATATGTGTTTTTCTAGTAGCAAAAGGTTTAGTTTCTTCATCTGTAAGTAAGATCTGTCTTTAATATATTTGTCCTTATATAACAGGTACTAGTGTGTCACTCATTTTTCTTCCTGAGGCCAAGTAACTTTGCACATACCTTCTTTAAGAGGGCAAACTATAGCTCTCAATTCAGATATGTCAGGTACAATTGTTTGTCTCTTTTGTATAGGTTCATATTGAATCCCTCATGACATTCTGATATTTTCTCGGATATCATCAAAGCCTTTATCATCAACAAGAAACAAAAAGATTGCAACAGCCAGACATTTTGTTATTTCTTGATTGGGGTTTCTGACTTGCAATCTTCCTGTACCATCCTGTCCCTAACATGAGGTACTTTATAGAATAACATTGATCACTGTCAGCAGCATATGCATCATTCGCATTTTTTAAAATAAAATAATCTCTCTGTTTTATGTAACAAAAATCTAATCAAAAATGTCAAAAAAAAAGTGAATTCATGGATTCACTAATGGAACTGAGAAGTAGGATGCTTCATAAGCTTCTAGCAGAGCCGAATACTAGAGCTGGAACAGAATCAGTAGAACCTGGTCTTTCTAGTTGTGTCCTCAGGTCTCTTCCTTCTGTATTCTGTTTGTTTTCACTTACATTTTTTATATGTGGGGTAAAAATAGGTTCCAGCTACTCTAACTTTACAAATTATAACCCCAGGAAAAGCAAAACAAAAAATCTTCTTTCTTATAGCTGCATAAGAAGAGAAAGGCATGGCTGTATCTGTCGTTAATTCCATAATGTTCTTGTCTCTGAAATAACCTCCATGCCCATGAGGTGAGCCTCTCATGGTTGAGCGTAGGGGAATAGAGTTTCTCCAAACAGATGCTTTACTTTCACAAAAAAAAGGTAACTATTTGAAAAGATTGTATTGTTGAAGTACGTTATTCAGAATAAACCAAATAAAGGATGATATAATACAGTGATAGTTAGAAACCTTCTGGGTTTTGAAGAGTGTTAGTAACTATAACAGCTGCGTACAGTAGAGGGTAACAGATGCAAAGATATAAGGAAAGGTAGAAATGGATCTTATATGAGATGTAAGAGTTGTCTCCACGTGTCTAGTAGCTTATTAGCAGTACATGAAAAACTTTATGTATGTTATATTTCTCAAGTTCACAGCACAGTATCGTGTGTATTATGTAGTTGCTCAATAAATTTTTAATAAATTAATGCTATCAAATGTAGTTATTTTAAATAATCCAAAAAAATGTAAGATGAAATACATGTACTACTCTAATCTACCAAAAAGAACTATTCTATAAAGAGATTTGAAATCACCTTAACATTTACTGGATATGTGACACCTAACTTGCCATGGAGTATATTATCTATATTTTTCTTTCAGTTGGTAGAACTCTTCAAAATAAGTAAGGCAAGCATATATGGGGACATTAGTGTATTCTGTTTCAAATTTCAATGACAAAAATGAATGGTGAATTTTACTAAACTCTTGATTTAGTGTACTGTAAAGGCTCCACCATCCATTACACTTTATTCGCTAACTGCCTTAATGTAGCAATTAGGAGTCGATTAGAAATGTCCAGGAACAATAATACTTAAAGATCAATTAGGAACCCATGCTGCTAGAAAGATTAAATATTTACTAAAATAACAACAGCCTTGAAACTAATGGTTCAAACTTCATTACTTGAATACATTTTTTGAACTGCTATTTTCTGCCTCACTTCACTGTAATTGCAAAATGTGACAGTAGCAGTAAATGTTTCAGACTAAAGTACATAAAAGGCACAAAGCTTTTAGGTCATAATGACACTCGTTTAGATATTGTACACAAAACACAAGCACTTTTTGGTACAAGTTTATAAAAGACTGTTTAAAAAGAAAGCTTTGTAATGATATTATTTAAGACTAATTATATTTATTGCAATAGATGGAAAATAAAGCTACCGAGTTTACTTCTTATGGGGGAAAACATAATTGAAATGTTCTGGACTACACATTATGCCTTAGTAATTTACATGGTAACAACAGAGTTGCAGCTATGTGAAAATTAAATCACAAGTTTCCAAGGAAGTCATTTCCAATTTTTACCCACTGTAAAAGATGCTGCTATAAAAAGTTTTATCTATAAAGTTTGTGTATTTACTGGATAGACTATAAAAAAGACATTGAGGTAGTTCCCGTCATAGCTCAGTGGTTAACGAATCTGACTGGCATCAGTGAGGATGCAGGTTCCATCCCTGGCCTCTCTCAGAGGGTTACAACTCTGGTGTTGCCTTGAACTGCAGTGTAGCTTGCAGATGTGGCTTAGATCCTGCTTAGGCTTGCAACTACATCTCCCAGCCCTAGTCTGGGAAACCCCATATGCTGCGGGTGCGGCCCTAAAAAAAAAAAAAAGGTTTTAAAAAAAAAAGGCATTGAGTATTTTTTTAACAATAGCTAGTAGACTTTTCAGAGTTATACCACAAAGATGAGTTTTGTCCACAGACGGCAGTTACTGTTCTGTCAGTATTCTCTGATTAAGGAAAGGAAGTTCACCACTTGCATAATCAGGTTGGGCAACCACTTGAGCGAAATAACTTCAAGGATACCAAGGTGGATTCACAAGTGTGTGCAGAGTATATAAGTAAATGAAGTCAAGTAAACATACAGTGGGATCCAGCACTGAATAGATCTGTAGGCAGGATCAGATCTTGAAAGGATAGTGTAGGCATGTTTGCTGTAGTGAAGCCTTGTGGGAACACTCAGGAAGAATCCAAATAAAGTGGATGCCATGCTTAGCCCTTTGACGCTTGTTTCTTTCAGGGAGGAGAAAAGAATAAATGTCATTTGAAATTGCCCCATAGAGTCAGTACATTTGAAGGAGTGTTTATATTATCAATAATATAGCAGAATGATATATAAAATCAAAGTGTTATATGGATTGCAGGGTATATTTTTTAGCCATAAAAAGTTTGTTTTGTGTACTTCTGTGGCATGTGGAAGTTTCCAACCCAAGGATTCAAACTCCACAATAGTAGTGGCCACAGCCTCTGCAGTGGCAGTGCTGGATCCTTAACCCACTGAACCATACTGGAACTCCAAAAAAAAAAAAAATTGTATAAAATGAAACTGAAGGGGAAGTAGTAGTAGTAGTAGCCAACTCTGGCTATTGCAGCACTACTTACAATAGCCAGACTTGGAAGCAACCTAAATATCTATCAGTTAGAGGAATGGATAAATATATAGAACATAAACACAATGGAATGTTACTCAGCCATTAAAAAATGAAATAATGCCATCTGCAGCAACATGAATTGACCTAGAAATTATCATGTTAAATTAAGTAAATCAGTCAAAGACAAATATAATATGAGGTCACTAATATGTGGAGTCTAATAAAAATGTTACGAAATAACTTACAAAACAGAAACAGACTCAAAGATTTTGAAACCAACATTACGGTTACCAAAGGCGAAATGTTGGAGAAGGGATAACTTGGAGGGTTGGGATTGACATATATACACTACTCTACATAAAATTTTTGGCAACAAGGACCTGTTGTATAAAGCACAGGATAATTTACCCCGTACTGTGTAATAACCTAAATGGGAAAAGAATCTGAAAAATAATGAGTGTAACTGATTTACTTTGCTGTATGCATGAAATTAACACAATTTTGTAAGTCAACCACATTCCAATAAAATTTAAAAAAATGATCAAACGTGTTTAGTTGGAATGATCTAGAATTTATATGTTTGTGTGTATATATATATATATATATATGGCTAGTTAGTATATATAAGGGTACTACTCATTTTTAAGTGTATTTTAAATATAGCATTTTTCTTAGTAAATTTGTTTAAAAGTAATATTCATTCATAAAATGGTTTGTGGCTAGGGATTATTTATGAAATGGTAAAAGAGAAAATACTCCGGGTCACTTTTCTCTATAAATCAAATAATTAAAAATATAAGCTACGTACCACTAATTCATTCTTGTTCTTTTTTCCAACATATATTTATGCTGTATATATTAAATTAATTGTGTATAAACACATGTATCATTAATGCTTGTTCCTAAAAAGGAGTGCATGTACATGTGACCACTTCAGCTGTTTGTGAGACCCATGAGGTCATCTCCAAAAAAACCAGCTGGGTGATATCTGCTATAACTTGTAGATATCCCAGTGTTTATAAGACAGTAACCCATTGAAATCTATATCGTTAGTTAATAGCAATTCTCACAAAGTGACAACTACTTTGAAGACAAAATTGATTAGTATCCTTTCACACACCATATAAAATTAACATAAACTGAATTTAAAGTCAAAATAAGAAATAAAAATTATTAAAATAGCAATAGAGAATGTATAGAATATTTTTATAACCTCCCAACAGAGGAACTTTTAAGAAATCCCAGAGCTGCAAACAGGCAACTAATATAGACACCTATGAAACATGTCATTTTTCTCTTTGCAAAAACATATTAATAGAAATAAATGAAAATAAAGAGCAATAGAACATGAAAAATATTTTAAAGCCAATCGTAATTCAAGATATTCTTTTTTTTTTTTTTAACGTGGCCTTTTGATGTGTCGTCTGAAAGGTAAAATGCCGACCAAATGAATGATGTTCCATCTCATGAAGTCTTTACATTTAATGTGTCTGTAAAGTCTTCTCCCATTGATCCAGTTTCTCAAAGTCAAAAATCTGAAGTCATCTTTACAGTCACGCCCAAATAGTCTTTACCCCCCATGCCCAGATGATCACCAGCTGTACTGAATCCCTTCTCTTCTGCAGTGTCATCCTTAAATTGGACCATTTTCCAGTATTTACTCTCAGCCACTCTGGCAGTCTCCAGTGTAAGACTGTGCATTCATTCTTGGAACTTCAGTCCATTCTCTAGCAGCAACTGCCAGAATGAGCTTGTTAAAATGTAAATCAGAGATAGAGAGGAATTAAATTTGGGCAGGAAACATATAACTGTGCTAAATACAATACAGGGAAAGTTTTAACTGAAGAGACATCTGTGTTTAAACAGTGCGAGTGAGCCTTTATCAGAGAATTACTTTGAAATGCAAAGATGAAAATATGTTACTCCATCTTCAGGTCTCAAGTATGCTGGAAGATTTTTCTTTTTACTTTCTTCCTTTTTCTTCTATTCTCAAGCATCTGGATATAACACCACTCTTGGCTTGGGATGTGAATAAGTAGACAAGGAGACAACTTTAAATTCCTTTATCCTTCTGTTCTTCCCAAGCTGTGAAATAATTCAAATTTCTGTAGTAAAATTGTGTTCTAGTCATGTTACTCCAGTAATAATCATAGACTGTCTGAAAAAAATGAGAAACCATGGTTAAATTTATCGGTAATTTTTGTGACTTTATGCTCAATTTTTAGTCTTTACAAAACCTTAATATTTATACAAGAAACTTGCTTTAAGCTTTTCCTCATCCCATTTATCGAGGCTTTCCCTTCATAGTAGATAGCAGCAACCCACACCCAGTTGCTCAGGCTAAAAATCTGGCATTAGCCCTTGATTTATCTCTTTTTCATACCACATATATAAGCCAACCTTTGAATTATAAACATCCATCAACTCTGCAGCTAACACCCCAGCCCATACCACTGCCACATGCCCTCTCTTTTGAACCATAGAGAATCTCCCACCTATCTATTCATTTTCCTCATCCTAGACTTAATTTCTTTATTGCACTTATTATTTAGATTATAACACGTTATGAAAACTTAGATATACTATATTAGCATATATAGCATCATATTATAGTAATTGCTTTCTTGTTTCTTGATCTCTTGCTCCCCACCCAAATGAGAAAGGACATACCTCTGGAGTTCTTTTTTTTTTTCTTTTTAGGTCCACATTCGTGGCATATGGAGGTTCCCAGGCTAGGGGTCGAATTGGAGCTACAGCTGCTGGCCTACACCACAGCCACAGCAATACCAGATCCAAGCTGCATCTGTGACCTACACCACAGCTCACATAAACTCCAGATCCTTAACCCACTGAGTGAGGCCAGGGATCAAACCCGCAACCTCACGGTCCCTAGTTGGATTCATTTCCACTGTACCTCAATGGAAACTTCTCCTTTGGAGTTCTTTATCATTGCATTCCAGAAAAATGTCGGCACCAAAATAGGCTTTTAAAATATGATAAATATTATATCGTTAGATAATTGCATGTTAAAACAACAGTGAAAAACCTTTGTTAGAACGGCTAATCTAGGAGTTCCCCTCGTGGCTCATCAGAAACAAATCTGACTAGGACCCATGACATTGCAGGTTCGTTCCCTGGCCTTGCTCAGTGGGTTAAGGATCCTGCATTGCTGTGAGCTGTGGTGTAGGTCACAGATGTGGCTCAGATCACACGTTGCTGTGTCTCTGGAGTAGGCTGGCAGCTACAGCTCCGTTTTGACCCATAGCCTAGGAACCTCTGTATGCCATGAGTGGGCCCTAAAGAAAGGGGGGGGGGGAATGGTTAATCTAAAACTCTGAACAACTACAAATGTTGGTGGGGACGTGGAGCAACAGGAACTCTCATTCACTGTCAGTGGAAACACAAAGAGGTATAGACACTGTGGAAGACAGTTTAGTCAGTTCTTACCAAGCTTAATATATTCTTCCCTTAAGATCCAGCAATAACATGGCTTGGTATTTACTCAAAGGGGTTTAAACTTACATCCGCACAAAATACTGCACAAAGATGTTTGTAGTGTCTTTATTCATAATGACCAAAATATGCAAGCAACAACTTTGCCCTTTAGCAGGTGAATGGATTAAAAAACCATGGTACATCCATGCAATGGGGTATTAATTCAGTGATAAGAAGAAATGAGCTATCAAGCCATGATAAAACACAGAGGAAACTTAAATGCTTATTGCTAACAGAGAAGGCTGCATTCTGAATGATTCCAATTATATAATATTCTTGAAAAGGCAAAATTATGGAGACAGTAAAAAGATCAGTAGATGTGGGGAAGGGGAGAGATAGAAAGAACAAAGGGATGAAAAGGTGGAGTAAAGGAGTTGTTTAGGCCAGTGATACTATTCTGTATGTTATTGTAATTTTGATATATGCTATTATACATTTGTCAAAACCCATGAAATATACAACAAAAAGATTGACACCTAATTTACATGTGTTTTGACTGAGGTACTTCTTGACTGTGTGAATTATTCTGTATTGCCCTGAGATTTTTTTTTCAGTGTTGGAGTTGGTAATGACAAGTTCTTTGGTGGTAAAACACATTGTTATATTTTATGGAATTAATTAGCCATTTATACTTGGTAGGGTTTGGAAAACTTACAAGTATAGAAGGTTACTCAATACAGTTTGCATCCTGGTGGAAAATTTTACAAAGAGAAGGATAATGTCTAGTCACATTTAGGTCACTGTAGATCAATGAATTTTAGAATGAATGGAAAAATGAATAATTATGTTTGCCTGAGACATTACAATATTAATCATATTAAATAGTCATTCTAAAGAGGAGAAGCTAGCAGCCTATAATTGATAAATGAATCAAACTTTCCAAAGTTAAACTTATAGTAGACTTGTAGGAAATTTAGATTGAAAAAGGAAAATGGTATTTTTGTGACATTAGATGAAATTTACCATCTTAAATATGAATTTAAATACCATGCTATTCAAGGGCAGACAGTTTCTGTAATTCTTTTCCACCTACAGCTCCCTACCTCCCGCTCCACATTCCAAAAAGATTTTGAGGCATTCCTGAATTAATATAGTACTGTGTTTTTCCTATTTCAGAGATAAAACATGAATAACACTGAAAGCATAATAAAAAAACAAATAGAAATAGCAATGATTATCATTGTTTATTTTTGCTATTTGTCAGTACCATGGGCTGTACTACGAGAATTATCTAATTTAATTCTTACACCGCCTTATGTGGCCCTTCTATAATAAGCTCTTCATGTATGAGAAAACTTAAATACCTTACCCCAAATAATATATATATATATATTTTAATTTTTTGGCTGGGCCCATGGCATGCAGAAGTTTGCAGGCCAGGGATTGAACCCACTGCCAGAGCAGTGAGCCAAGCCACTGCAGTGACAACACCAAATCCTTAAACTATTGAGCCACACAGGAGCTCCCCCATGTTGTTTTTAATATACAGTGATACTAGGATTTGATTTCAGTTTAGGAAGGATGGAAATGTTGAGTCATAATTTTACTTTCTAGAGGAACAGTTGGTAAATGATGCTTCATTGATGAGCCACCTCTTTCGTAAAGTTTTTTGGGAACACAGACAAAGCTGAGAAAGTGGCTGTGGGGTTCAGCCTCAGCAGCTTGTGGGGAAGTAGGAAGCAGAGTGAATAGGATGGACGTTCGCCCCTGAGGGCCCTTCCTGAGGGCACTGGCCTAGCTGGAGAAGTCTGTGCGCTGGGCAGTGCTAGGGGCTAGGGCTGCCGGGCTTCGCATCCTGCTGCTGCTCCCAGCCTCAGAAGAGGAGAGATCCTAGGGCCCAGGGCAGCCCCTCCCAGGCCTTGTCTGTCACAGTCCTTTTGTTTGTCGATGGTGCACGGTTTCTCTCTGCCCTGTCCTCCTTTTTTACTGTAGGCTAGGTTTTACGTTGTGCATTTCAACTGCCCCTGGGTGAAAAAATTGCTTCGAATAAACACCTCATTACCTCTTTCAAAAAAAGTATTGGATGAATACTCAGCTATGTGTGCACAGGATAGGAGTCTGCAAGACTTGGCAGAAAACAGTTACTGGGCATCTGGGCTTCCGTAGAGTTACAAAAGTAACACTGTCCTGAGAAACAGAGGTGTGCACAAGCCAGAGTGGAAAAAGCAAAATGAATAAACCAGACAGTCAATTAAGGTCTTCATTAACAGTAGCACCCCCTCAGCCCTAGACTGAAGGCTCTGTATACTCTCACTACCAAAGCTTAAGTATGAGTCTTAAGAGGATCAAGTTAATTTGCCAGCAAGTTACCTGCCTTCCAAAACAAAATCCAACACTCCTTAATGGAAATCAATAAATTCTCAACTTTTAGTAACATATTATTTACAAGAACAAACACTTTTTTTAAAAAAGAAAAAAAATATTTCCATGGCATGGAAAGAAGCAGAAATATGTGACCCATAATGAGGAAAATAGTAATACAAATAGATCCAGACATGACATGGATCTCAGCATTAGCAGGTACAAACCTTAAAACACGAATGGCATGCATACATGCTCAAAGATGTGATGTAAGAGATTGGGATCAGCAATTTACAGCCCAGAGGCTAGCCACCTATTTTTGTAAGGTTGTACTTGAAAATGGTTAAACCTAATAATTTACATATTGTTTAGTCTTGTGTTTGCCAAAAACAGCAGAATTGAATAGTAGTGATGTAGACTATATGGCCTACAAGCCTCAGATAATATCAAGACTTTTAAGAAAAAGTTATTTGGCCCTTGTTAAAGATGAATATAATGAGTGGAGAGAAAAAAGACTTCAGTATAGAAATCAATGCAAAGGAAGAAAGATGAGTAATAGCAAATATGTCATAAAGGTAAAGTTTGTTTTTCTCACTTTTGAACTTTTTAAAAATTTGTTTATCAAAAATGCTGAAATTTTTCAGAGTTTTCTATGATTTTTTCCCATTTTCAACTTAGCCAAACTGACATCTTGTAGAAACTGACTTGTGGAAATACGTATCTATTTTTCCCCACTGGGAATTTATTTAATTATTACAGAGTAAGGAAGTATTGACAAATACCTCACTTTATGTTTGCCACAAATACAACTACATGATAGTATGGATAATACATAAAGGAGTAAAAAGTCAACAGTAATAAAGATAATAGGCTAGTGTAAGCGGAAATATACAACTATAAGGTGTCTATTTTATAGGTAAAATAGTTTAAAATTCTCTCATGAAATACTGTAATAAGGCAAGAATGCATATTATAAAGCCTAAAAACAGAACCTTAAAATAAATTTCCAAAAATGAAAAAATAATTAATACAAAGATGGCAGCAGTGAATCAACAAAGGAAGAAAAATTAGATGGGACAAATATAAAAGAAAGAAGACTATGAAAGAATTAAACCTACTTTCATTTTAGCTTTCAGGAGTTTTCCTTTTATGAGCTAAAGTGTGGCATTCTTTATGTGTATGTATGTGTATCCTACTTAATGTATGACTTGATTTCTGTTACCCATTTTTGAAATTTCTTCCTCAATATCTCCCAATGATTGATTCTGTCCTATTTTAAGTCTTGTGCAATGGTATTTACATTCTGGTTAGTCTTTTCATTTTGCTTTATATAGTCCATGTGATCTCTTCTGTAGTTTCCATACAATTGCCCCCACTGTTTTTCAGTCTAGATATTTTTAAACTATATTTCAGCTCGTTATCTTTTATTTGCCGTTCCATCTATTACACTCATAAATTATTAGGTAGTTTAGAATTCTTATTTCCTTGTCCTTTATAATTTCTGCTATTTTCTTTGGTGTCTCTTCTATCTTTAGATTTATCTGAGAGTCATTTTAAAGTCTATATCTGAAATATTGTTTTAAAATATGACCTATCACTTCATATTTGGAATTTTTCTTCTTTTAAAAATAGTGGGAAAGAATCTGAAAAATTATATATATGTATTATGTATATATATACACACATATAATTAATCACTTTGCTGTATACCCAAAAGTAACACAATATTGTAAATCAACTATACTTCAAAAAAAGCTTATTGTGTCCCTCTAAAATTGTTTTTTTTTTTACTGAATTATAGACTTCATTAATTTTTTTAAAACAGAGAATTTGAGGCTCTGGTTGTCATTCTCCTTCAGAAAAGATTTATGGTTTTTTGGGGTGTGTGGTTGTCCTTTTCATAGTAACAGCATAGTAACAGTCTCATCTCACTTTTCAGTTGGGGACTAAGATGATGTGAAGTCAGCTTTAGTCTTTTGTGACTATTTATGGTTCACTTTTCATTCCTTGGACAACCAATCAGTAGACTGGAAAAATTTACAAAGTTTTCATTTCAGGTGGGTCCTCAAAGTCCCATTAAGACTGCAGAAATCTCTGCTTAGCTTCTCTGCCTGTGGTTACTGAATCAGTAATCATCTGAAAGAGAAATGTAGGTGATCACTGTACTTCCCTCTAATCCAAGATTGCAGCCCCAATTTTCACTGTGTTTGTAGATTTCCACTGCCTTCATACATAAGATGCTTAGAGTTTTCAAGGTTTTTAAGTGGAAAAGTTGCTCTGAAACTAGTCAAACATGGCCAGACATAACACCAAACCAAAGGGAGATCAATAACCTCATGTGATTTTTAGCATCATCTTCCCTTTGGTCTTGCTTCTCAGCTTGCTGAGATTTCTTAATGACCAGAAGATGTTAGTTTTCACGTACCAGGATATTTGATTTTTAAACTGATAAGCTACACTTTTAAAAGAAAAAATAGGCCTCCAGAGCTAAAGGTTAGAATAGGAGTCTAGAGTATATAAAAAGCATCTAATAGAACACTCAGTAGTGTAAATATGTATTCACAGAACATAATGGCAAGACTAACCTGGAATTGAAGGATACCTTATCCAGAATTTAAAGGAAAAAGTATCCTGGAAAATTCAATAACTATAACATTAGCATTCATTCAATAGGCAGTGATTCATAACTAATTCATTTCACCATCTCATCTATATTTTACTGACGTGAACAAATAGAAATGTATGGTTTGTAATAAATAAGTTATGGAGATGCTTTATGTTTAATATATGTAACCTTGATTTAATGCAATTTCTTAGAGATCAATAGTGCTGACTTTTATGATTTACTTTTTTCCAACTTTTTGTGGTCAAAAAGTAATTCTGAAAACTTTCCAGTGAATTTTCTTCAGTTTAACTCAGAGATTATAAATTTATTATTAAATTTTCTAGTCAAGGTAGTTGATAATTTTTTTTCCAGATAAAACGTAGTCCTCCTCTGAAACAGCCCTTCACTGCTGAACATCTATTTCCTAACTATGTTTCTGTCCAAAAACCTAAATATGTAAATCTAGCCATCTATGCAAACAATAAAAGTTTTGTGTAGATATGTAGAATAATACCAAAAGAGAAGATTTTAAAGTACACGGTTTCTTATTGTCTTATTATTTTCCTGTAAATAAAGAATAAAGAGACCAGGAGAGTGGAACAAATTCAGAGGGAGAAAGGCATAGTGAGAAAGTGAGCAGCGGAAATAGAGAAAAAGGAAAGAAACAGCAAGGATAAAGAGGAAAAAGTTGAGATCTAAGTCTATCTGAATTAATATGAGTAGGCTAAAAGTAGAATAACGATTATGTTTTGAATTGCCATATTTTATCTTTTTAATTGCACTTGAATTAAGTCTTTTTGTTCTTATCTTTATTTTCCTTTTGGGGTAACATGAATTCATGCTTGGGATTCTCGGGGAGAAGGAGGAAGTACTGCTATTCTGTGTTCTAAGTGTGTTGATGGGAGGGATGAGTAACAGTTTACTGTCTTAGTTCCTCTGGGCTGTTATAACACAAATACCACACTGGATGGCTTAAACAACAGACATTCTTACTATACAGTTCCAGAGGCAGGAAATCCAGGATTAAGGCATGGCAGGTTCAATATCTGTTGAGGGTCTGTTTCCTGTTCATAAATGACTGTCTTTTCACTATATCTTCACACAGCAGAAGGGACAAGTGAGCTCCCTGGGGCCTCGTTTAGCTCCCTGGGGCCCCTCCCTGGGGCCACTAATCTCATCCATGAGACTTCACCCCCCTTAAGTGAGACAAGAAGGCTAGAGAGGGATAGGATTGGGTCTTCCCCTTCCTCCACACTGCTTAGGCTCTGCTGAAATGTGCTGTGGGTAGACTATGGTAGAACGGTTTCCTTATGGGCGTATCTTTGTTAAGAGAACATAACTGGTCTGAGCATATTCCCAAATGGTTGCCTTTCCCTCCCCTGTTGGAAACAGGAGGGGATTTTTCTCAGTTCTTCAACGTGAAAACCTTGTGGGTCTCCTGGAAGGAAAAATGTCACATGTGCAAGAGATCCTTAAGACTGTCTTTCTGAAGTCTTTATATCTTACATTAGTCCACACTAGTCTCTAGGAATTAGTCAGTTACCCTTTAACTATTACTACCAGTGCTGGCTCTAGTACCTGTTTCTGTTCCTAATAGGTTATAATCTCTGTATCTACTTTTTTTTTTTTCCGGTTTTCAGGGCAGTGTTGTTTTTTGTTTGTTTGTTTGTTTGTTTTGTTTGTTTGTTTGTTTTTACCCCCTGTGACCTTACTTTTCTAATAAAAGAGTTATTGACTTTCAGTTTTTCAGATTTTTTTCTGGTTATAAAGATGGGCGTGACTACTTCTAAACTCTTAACATTTGGACTGGAAACTGGAAGTCTAATAGTGACTCTGACTTGTATGGCCAATGAAGTGTTAGTGGACGTGATATGGGTTACTTTCGGGCTGATGTTTTAAGAATTAGTGAAAAGTTTTAAGTTTCAAGTACGACTGTGGTTCATGTTTATGTTATAAATATTGCAGAAAATTACATAATCCAAAATTAAATAAAATCAAGATAACTATCCAAATATATGTTTCTTAAAATTTTACCTAATTTGTTTAAGCAGCAGTTTTTATTCCAAAACAAACTTATGTGATGGCATTTTAAAACTTTTAATGTGAAAAATTTTAAATTTCCCTGTATTTTTAGTTACATTGGGAAAGGAAGTATAGTATTAATCAAAACTAAGCTTTCATATAAAATATGTATAAAATCTTTTATAATATAAATTTTGAAAGAAAAAAAGATAAGGAAAACACACTAAGATAAAAGTATTATACATTTTCTAAATAGTCAAAACTTATGACATCGTTTTGATTTCCTATATTCAGATATACTTATGAAATTGAATTGTATACTAAATGCCATCTAAAAGTTTTCCAGTTTTTTTTTTGTTTTATTTTCTCCAGTATTTTCTTTTATGGTGTAATTATGCCAACACTATAGAGAAGGTGATCTTAATATAGTTTGCGTTCTATGAAAATAAAGTAGGATTCATAGATTTTAAGTTATTTGCCTTTTAACATTCAAAGCGAAGTCTTATTTCTGTTCTCTTTATAATAAATGTTCTAAACATAAAGCTTTTGAAAATACCTATAAAACTAATAAATATTACCAATTTAAAAAAAAATTCTTATTTTATCCTGACTCTAATTTCTGGGTACTTACACAGTTTCTAATAGTCTAAAGTGAGCATCTTGTTCAGTCATTAACCCAAATAATTATCTTACAGGAACTTATGTAAGTGTGTACTAGAGTATGCTTCCCAATGTAGGTTATTTTGCCTATATTGTGTGTTTATTAAACATAGAGACAAAAGTGTCTTCTGAAGAGTACTATCAAAATTTCCAGTTAGTATTTTCTTAGTAGATAGTGTAATAAAATAAATGAAAAAAATCAAGAATCAGAAACACTGTATAATAATCTCTTTGCTAAATATATAATTGTGGAGAGTTCTCATCATGGCACAGCAGAAATGAATCCAGCTAGGAACCATGAGGTTGTGGGTTCAATCCCTGGCCTTGCTCAGTGGGTTAATGATCTCACTTGCATTGCAGTGAGATGTAGTGTAGGTCGCAAACGCGGCTCGGATCCTGCGTTGCTGTGGCTGTGGTGTAGGCCGGCGGCTGCAGCTCTGATTAGATCCATGGTCTGGGAACCTCCATATGCCGCAGGTGTGGCCCTAAAAAGACAAAAAAATTAAATAAAATAAATTTCTAATTGTGTTATTTGGTCTGATCAATATTGTAGTTAGTCCTCTGATGTCTTTAGGAAATAGAAATTCTACTACCTGTTCATTCTGTTTATTAAACTGTAAGAATTAAATAAAATGTCTTTGGAGGGTTAAGTAGTCTAAATAGAGAAACAGGTTGGATGTGCCAAGAATAGCCTTCTTATAGAACTCTCAAACTCACCACTAGTGCATGTATTAATATTGTTGACATGATCAAGCTACCATGTGAAAGCACATGGAAATTACAAAGTTAGGAAAAATAACGGATGCCATTCTTTCAATCATGGGTTGTGTTACTACTGTGTATTCTGTTCATCCATTTTCTCTTGATTTTGAATTTATTTTGAGTTAACTACAAAAGAATTCTCTAGTTCTAGCCATGAGTTCTGATGGAATAAAATCTTAACCCTAAGGGCATGGAAGTAAATAAATTCCCTTTCAATTTAAGGATCAGAGGACCAACAATTTCTCCAAAAAGCAGTTACATTCACTGTACTAGAAATGATGTTTGAGGTTTATGCAACAGTCCTTATTCCTAGCACATTGAACCAAAATCGATTATTTTAGAACTAAAATTTCTGCACACTATATAAATTGAATTTCAATTTCAGTTTATTCTGGGCCCATCTATAACTTTTAGATCATTGCTTTTGGGAAGTATTGATGCAGAAAATCATGTTATTTAAAAGGAAATGTTTTAAGATTAATTTTAAATCTCAAAACCGCATGTCTTAACAATAGATACTGGATAGGAAGGTTATCTCTGTACTCTGGAAGTTATGTATTTTCCTATTTTCTTTTAAGTGGGGCATTCATTTAACTAGTCAGTGTAACATGTAGTAAAATTCCTGCTACAATTTATTCACAACCATATGAAGAAGAATGGTTGATGGATTGATATATTCTGAAAGTGTGTACTGAGCTAGAAGAAAACAAATCTGTAAAATATATAAATCTTTTGTCAGGCTTTGTAAGTTCAAAACCACTTGAAGCTTTTCTACATCTTGCCTGATGTTTAAATACCTGTGTGATGACATATTGAGGTTAGAGTTCTCAATGAAGCAGTGCCATGTATTTGAAAGCACTTGCATTGATTTTATCACTAGATAGCAGCTATGTGACAATTGATGGATTGTAGGGACCACAGTCCATTAACTCTGTGTGCCTGACTGTTGTCAGTAGACTTTTAAAGTCTCCTTATTCTGCACATTTGATATTTGCTAGAAGAGCGCATTTTTATTTGACCGATATATTTTTTGCTCAAAAAATCAATAACAATAATTACCTGGAGGGGATTTAAATAATATGTATTCAAATTGATTAGCATGTCTTAGTACTTTAATTTGATCAATAACATATGATCTATGTTGATTCCATAAGGAGACAGATGCATTACTCTTTATTTTCTGTTGAATTCTTAGTTCTTAATAAATCATCCTGTTTGTCAATAGTAGTGCAGCACATGAGGGAATTGTTGGTTCATATGTAATTAACAAGTCTCAGAGGACTAAATCCACCTCCTCATCAACCTTCTATAATGTCAATTGTAACTGAAAATCCTTTTATAATAATATGTTATAAAAGAAATGCACAAATTTAAGAATGAAAAAAATTTTTAAATCATTTTTTTAGAAAGTTTTGAAAATCTTAAGGGTCTTTAAGTTAGAATCATTATTTTTTCTATATCTTGATAGTCAACAGCTTGATGGCTCTTTTTATTAGTGTGGTTGATATAGTGAAATCCATGGGATTGAGTGCAAATGGTCAAAATTTATATGGCATAAAGATCTGGACTGAGATTCTAGGAGTTACCTGTACCAGCTGAATTTCTTCATTTTCCTTAGTCCTAGTATTGTTATCTGTAAAATAAGAATAATTGTAGCTACCCTGTTGTGAGAGTTAGAAACAAATATACAGTAAATTCTCAGTAAATGTCTAACATTTTATAGACTGCAGTTTCAAGTAAAACAACTTTGGGCATTTGGTATAACTGACAGATGTCAAATAAGGTCAGATAGAAAAGAAAACCTTTTTAATTTTTTTTAATTTTTATTTTTTTCAAAGGTTAGAAAAGCCAGTTTTACAAATCTAGGACCCCTTAATGGCATCAAACATATAAAATAGAACATAAAGACAAAATTCCTTCAGGAAGAAGAGAGATACAAAGCAGTTAACAAGAAAACAAGTCACCTGTGGTGGCCTGAATAATGGCTACTTAGACATGCCCATGCCTTAATCCTTGGAACCTCTGAATGTTACTGTATTTGGCAAGAGGGATTTTGCAGATGTGATTCAGTTAAAGATCTTGAGATGGGGCGATTATCATGGATTATCCAGACAGACCTGATGTAATCGCAGTGACCTTTATGAGAGGGACCCAGGAGAGTCAACAGAGAAAAAAGGCCCAGTGAAGAAAGCAGTGTGCTAATAGACAAAGACAATGGAGAGATGCAGTTTGAAGGTGGGGGTAAGGGAATAAGCCAAGGAGTACAGGCAGCCAGTAAAAGCAGAAAAATGCAAGACAACAGGTTCTCAACTCAGAGCCTTTAGAAGCAACCAGCTCTGCTGACAACTTGATTTTTCAGCCTCATAAGACTCAGCTCTCAAGACTGTAAAAGAATAAGTTTGTGTTGTTTTAATCCATTAAATTTGCGGCAATTTGTTGCAATGAGTACGGGAAACTAATATACCAGCTGACCCACTGTCTCTCTTCTTTTCCTTTTAGAGCTTCCAAACTTAATGATCAAGGATTTCTTTATTCATGTTTGTTTAAATTTGGCATTCAACCAGCACTCCAGTAAAGTTATATTACTTAATCATTCTTCTCTACTACTCTCTGAGTTCCTTTTTAAAAATTTTGATGGGGAGAGTGGTTTCAACTTCAACCTGTTTCTTTTTTTTTTATATAACAAGTACAGGAGTTACCATTGTGGCTTAGTGGAAATGTATCCGACTAGGAACCATGAGGTGGCGGGTTTGATCTCTGGCCTTGCTCAGTCGGTTAACGACCTGGTGTTGCCGTGAGCTGTGGTGTAGGTGGCAGACGCTGCTCGGAACCCACGTTGCTGTGGCTTTGGCGTAGGTCAGCAGCTATAGCTCTTATTAGACCCCTAGCCTGGGAACCTCTGCATGCCGCAGGTGCGGCCCTAAAATATGACAAAAGACAAAAACAAACAAAAGTACAATAAAATATTTTGGAATTTATTAAAAAATATTCTATGCATAATGCATTAAACCTTTTTTATTTAGTCATTGAAACCATCTCATTGACTATAGAAGAGCTCTTACGCATCTGTTGAATGATACATAGTTTATCTACCTCCCTTCAGAAATCAAACAAGTAAATAAACACGTCTGGTAGCCTCTCCAGTCTGTTGCTAAGAGACAACAAATTATGTGGTTTTAGAAATAGGGAACAAAGAATTGTTATGCATAATGCATGCTCTAAAAAGAAAAATACAACTGGATTTTTATCAAATTCAAAGATTGCAAACACAATAGTATTCATAAACATGAGACGTCACAATATGAACACACCTGTAATGAACGATGGAGGGGGAATAGTCATGATAACCAGGATGACAATCAGAACGGAGAATGTTAAGAAATTCTTTTTTTTTCTTCCAAAATCCAGAAGCACAGTTTAGACTTGGTCTTAGTGTTAGAAAAGCTACATGAGTAACTTTTCAGCACAATGAAATAATTTCTTAAAATAGCGTGATAAAGCATCTTCAACACAGCAATTTTATAGCAGTAAATAAATAATTTGGCAACTTGAGGTATTTTTACTCCAAATATTTAGCGTAAAATTTATCTAGACCTTTTAAGATTATAAAAATACGAAATATAATGAGTGTACTGAGGATAGGAAGGAAAATAATCATGTCACTGTAATTTTCCTCTGTAGGCTCCTTCTTTGTCCTATAAGTGCTAGGTTGCCTTAATACTCTGCCTTACTCCTTCCTTGTATTTTATACAGCCTTCCAAAGAATTCAGTGCAAAAGCTGAAAAAATCACTAATTCTCATCTTATTTCATCCCACTGAATGCTAACTGCATTTCTGTATACCCAATGAAGCACTAAACATCATCTCCTAAATATTCAGTATCAACTTCAACTCAATCCAATACTAAACACCTTCAAGAATCTGCTCTCTTTCCCCAATCTTTCTTTTTTTATATATGTAATGATTTTTATTTTTTCCATTATAGCTGGTTTACAGTTTTCTGTCAGTTTTTCAAATGTACAGCGTGGTGACCCGGTTGCACATACATATATAGATTTGTCAAGAGTGATTAGAAATAATTCCTAGTGGTATACAGAAGGATCTTCTTGATTTTCCATCCCAAAGGCAATCGTCTAGATCTATTAACCCCAGACTCCCAGACCATCTCACTCCCTCCCCATCCCCCTTGACAACTACAAGTCTGTTCTCCAAGTCCATGATTTTCTTTTCTGTAGAAAGGTTCATTTGTGAGTCTATTAGATTCCAGGTATAAGTGATATCATATGGTATTTGTCTTTCTCTTTCTGACTTACTTCCCTCAGTATGAGAGTCTCTAGTTCCATCCATGTTGCTGCAAATGGCAATACTTTTTTATGGCTGAGTAGTATTCCATCACATATATATACCACATCTTCCTAATCCAATCATCTGTCGATGGACATTTGGGTTGTTTCCATGTCTTGGCTATTGTGAATAGTGCTGCAATGAACGTGTGTGTGCAAGTGTCTTTTTCAGGGACATTTTTGTCCAGATATATGCCCAAGAGTGGGATTGCTGGGTCATATGGTAGTTCTATGTATAGTTTTCTGAGGTACCTACATACTGTTTTCCACAGTGGTTGTACAAACTTACATTCCCACCAACAGTGTAGGAGGGTTCCCTTTTCTCCACACCCTCTCCAGCATTTGTTGTTTGTGGACTTATTAATGATGGCCATTCTGACATGTGTGAGGTGGTATCTTGTGGTAGTTTTGATTTGCATTTCTCTAATAATCTGATTTTGAGCATTTTTTCATGTGCTTGTTGGCCATCTGCATATCTTCTTTGGAGAAATGTCTATTCAGGTCTTTTGCCCATTTTTCAATTGGGTTGTTGGCTTTACTGCTGCTGAGTTGTATAAGTTGTTGGTATATTTTAGAGATTAAGCCCTTGTCTGTAGCATCATTTTGACACTGTTTTCTCCCATTGTGTAAGTTGGCAAAACATTCTCTGACATCAGCCTTACAAATGTTTTCTCAGGTCAGTCTCCCAAAGCAAGAGAAATAAAAGCAAAAACAAACCAGTGGGATCTAATCAAACTGACAAGCTTTTTCACAGCAAAGGGAATCCCCAGTCTTTCTAATCTATATGAATAACACCTTTTCTCGCTTGCCCAGAGGATGAACCAGAAACCATCCTAAATGCCATCCCTTTTCAATGTTTAATCAACTGTTAATAATTTTCCCCCCATCTGCATCCTAATTTCACTACTTACAAGTTCCACCTCTGCTTTTGAGGTTATCTTAGTCCTTTTCTGTTGGCCCTATCAGCTCTGTTTCCTTCCAACTCTTCTGTAGCATTATTGGCATTTACTGGCAATCCAAGTTCTTTACTAATTCCCCAAAGATGACATAATAAAATAGAAATGTTTCAATATACTTTATCTCTCTTATGAAACCTATATGGCTACCTAACCCTGATTGACTTTTAAATTATGTTTTATTTTCTCAATATGCATTTTAATTCAATGTGTACCATACCTGTGAAGTCTTCATTCATTTCAATAGGCAGATATGTCCTCTTTCCTCACACTTCCTTGTTTAAAACATCATATATTAACCAGAATTTTTGCTTCCAAAAAACAGAAAAGACTGTATTCTTCACCATTTTATTACTGTATTATATTTTATCTTGTTATTTAACATCATAGTTTGTTATTGATTTATTTCATGTTTGTCAGCCTGTGTGAACCTTAAGTATCAGAGTAATGGAACAGCTTTTTTAAATCAACTGCGTATAGTGGCATAAAGCAGAGTTCATGGCATGTAGAATATTTTTCTCATGTGCATTCTAACTGATTTTTTAAATTAATTGTATGAAATAAATTAGATGGAATGCATTTATGTGGTTTATAAAATGATTAGGCAGAAAACAATATGCTGTTGGTGGACATAAGGTCAACTCGACTCTGTAAAGAGGCACCCCACTAAAGTGCAAGTACACACAATATAAATTGAAACAGGCAGAGCCTAATATGTAAACTTTTTTAGCTGACTTCCAAAAAAAAATTAAATTTAGTTTAAAAACTAGAACAAGCAGGGCACCCAAATATGATTAGCTTTGAATGAAAGAACCATTTCACTACTGTTTTCTGGAAACTTAAGGTGAAAGAGAGAAAACCTCAGATTTAGTTTCCCAGATATTTAAGATACTGCAGTTATTAAATATAGAATATAAATTTAGTATGTTAAGAAATATATATGAAGTAAAAGGAGTCACAAAAATGAGAAAGGAACAAAAGATTGTAAAATGGCCTGTGAGATATGGAAACGATATTGATAGGGGGTTTGTTCCAGGACCCACTGGGGCTACCAGCATTCACAGATGCTCAAGTCCCATTATAGTCTTTCTATATCTGAGGTTCTGCATCTGTGGGTTAACCAACCGTGGACAGTATAGTACTGCAGTACGTACTGAAAAAAAGAAACATGCCTATAAGTGGACCCCTGCAGTTTAAAACCGTTTTGTTCAAGTCAACTGTATTTTACATAGACACAGACAAGAAAAAAAAAAAGAATTTTAAATATCCTAAAAACTTTGAGCAGTTACACACACTCAAAATATGCGTGACCAGAAGTTAGGTTTGATGTGACTAACTCAAATGAAGCACAAAGAGATTGAAATACAGTAAAAACTGGTAGCTATTATAGGATATGAAAGACAGAGTGACAAAATGTGCAACTGGGTGATCAGAGTCCCTAAAAGAGGAAGTAAAGACCATGAAAGGGAAGCAGTATTTCAAAGATCATGCCTAAGAATTTTCTAGAGTTGTTGAAAGATATGCATCCTCAGCTAAGCTGTTAGCTAGATGATATACACTTTGTTGGCCTTATTTCTGCTCATATTCTAAGAGTTGAACAAGTTTTGCAAGTGTATAATTCCCTTTCTTGTTTTGACAATACGAATCCTACAAATCTCAAAAAAAATTTTTTTTTGCTTTTATGGCTGCCACCTGTGGTATATGGAGGTTCCCAGGCTAGGGATCTAATTGGAGCTACAGCTGCTGGCCTGTACCACAGCCACAGCAACGCCAGATCTGAGCCGCGTCTGCAACCTACTCCACAGCTCAGGGCAACACAGATCCTTAACCTACTGAGAAAGGCCAGGGATTGAACCTGCAACCTCATGGTTCCTAGTCAGATTCATTTCTGCTGCACCACGAAGGGAATTCCCTAAAATGTTTAGTTCTGGTCAGTTCTGTGTACAAGCAACTACTGATCTTGTCTACTATATTGAGTTGTTGAGCCCAAGGGATTTTTTTTGTGTCATGTTCGGCAAACTCTGTTCTCCGCTTACCCCCCCGTCTCACCTTAACTGTGCTCATATGGAAAAAGCAGCTTGTTTGGGACCTTATGCCCCTTTCTCTGCTGATTCACTTCGTGCTGGCTTCCATCACAGGTCAGAAAGCTCCTATCAGAAGGTATGTCTAGAGGACATTTGAGCCAAACACTTATCCTTTCATAAGACAGACACTTTAAGGTCACTGCTTCTGAGAGCCGTATCTTGTGATATGGAGCCTAAAGACTCCGTCAAAGTAGACTGTAGGCCACAAGCAGCTTTAGCAGAACTGCTTCTCTGTCCATCACAACTCACAGATAGCACATCTCTAGCAGGTGTGCACTCTGCCTTCTGTGATATGGTCAACAAAAGTTAGCCAAATGTTTTGCCAGGAATAAGGATATTGTAAATATATTAGTTTTACTGAAATCATTGTTTATATTCAGTGCAAATTGCAAACCACCCCTTTGAAAGGTTTTTTTTCAGAAAATAATTATAAGATTTAAATGAAGAAGTCACTATCTAAAAATAGTTTGAGGAGTTCCCCTAGTGGCTCAGTGGTTAACCAATCCGACTAGGAACCATGAGGTAGCGGGTTCGATCCCTGGCCTTGCTCAGTGGGTTAAGGATCCGGCGTTGCCGTGAGCTGTGGTGTAGGGTGCAGACACGGCTCGGATCCACGTTGTGGCTGTGGTGTAGGCCGGCGGCTACAGCTCTGATTAGACCCCTAGCCTGGGAACCTCCATATGCCACAGGTGCGGCCCTAGAAAAGGTAAAAAAGTCAAAAAAAAAGTTTGAAAAAGAATATCTGAGGTGGCTCAACTTGTCAGATATTAATGTTTGTTACAAAATTATTATATTTAGTGTTGCTTTATTATCTTGTGGATTTACCAATTAAAATATTGATCATTGTAGAAACTCCAGAACGAGGTGAACATGTAATGAACATTGTTATACAATATGATAATATCACAAATCTTTAAAATAATTATTGTGCAACAATTGCTTCAATATCCGTAAGGGGATGAAAGTGAAATTTGGTCCTTATTTAAACTATACGCAAAATTCAATTCTAGATAACCTGAAAGATTAAAACTAAAGTCAGGTGAAGAAATTATCGAACATTTTTATGATGTCAGTTTTATAAACAAAAGCACAAGTGATGAGTAAATCAAGAAAGTTGAAATTAATCATTTTGATTTTTCTGAAACTGATAATTTCAGTTAACAGTGTAAAGATAAAACAATATTTCAGAGAAGATATTTGAAAAGCAGAGCTGTAAAAGAATAAAATTCAAAATATGCAAGCATGCCATTCAAAGAAAATCTAGCATCTTAAGGAAATGTGGCCTTGAGATAAAAAGTGTTACCATGTAGAGGAAACACATAAATGGTAATATGTTAAATCTCATTAGCATTGGGGGAAAAGCAGATTTTGAAAACATTGAGATGTAAGTTTTCTCCTCTCTAGATTTGTAAAAAGTAAGAAATTTCTTTCTGTCAAATTGCACATAGATAAGAAGGGAAATATAGATTCGTCTAGTATGAGTGAATTATGATAAAAACAATTTGGAAAACATTCTTGTGTTATCTTATAAAGATGAAGCATTTAAATTCTAAGTACCAGATATTCCATACTGGTGAATACATTTTGCAGAAATTGTTGTACAGATGCAAGAGGCATGTACAAGACTGGATATAAATATTCAGTGATGCTTATAATAGCAAGTAGCTGGAAACAAATTATTATTATCCAGAGAATAGATAAATGCATTAATGGAATGTATGTTCATACCATTACATCAGGGAAGATGAATATCCAACAGGTATCTAAAACAGTATCACTAAGCTTTAAAAAATGCAGTGTTTTGTGAGAAAGTTCAGTTAGTTACAGAAAGTAAGATACTGTTTGTTAAAGGCTTGAAAAGCAAGCACAATTAAACATACATTGTTTAGGAATAAATATATTTATGATTAAACTATAATAGATAATTTCTGACAAGCAACTACATTAGACAAAAGGCAGGAAAATGGAAAATGGAGGAGCACATAATTTAATGTAAAACTCATCGTTAATATCCTGTCTTAATTTGAGTAACTCGTGTGTAAAAAATTTTCTAATTATGTTATAGAATTGTGTGTATATATTTTGTATGCTTAAAATATTGCATAATGGAATATATTTAAATCTCAATAGCATTTTTATGCTGCAATTAATTCTTATCTCAAGTACACACACTGATGAATGGATTTAAAAAGATCCATGGACTCCATCTCTTGTTTCAACTCTGTCTCCTATCCACTTTGTCTTACAAAGAGTGAAAAATGAAGCAAAATGAGCCAGTTTTCTTAAGACAGGAGGACAATGATATTTTCACCAGAGTTGCCTCACACTGTTTACTCCAACCCCACCTAAATGTTTAAAAAAACATTTTACTTTTTATAAGTTTTTAGTGATTTTTATTTTTTCCATTATAGTTGGCTTACAGTGTTCTGTCATTTTTCTGCTGTACATCGTAGTGACCCAGTCACACATACATATATACATTCTTTTTCTCACATTATCCTCCATCATGCTCCATCATAAGTGGCTAGATATAGTTCCCAGTGCTATAGAGCAGGATCTCATTGCTTATCCATTCCAAAGGCAGTAGTGTGCATTTATTAACCCCAGGTTCCATATTTTAGACTGTGCTCTTTATACACCTACTGTTCTGAAATTCCAACCCCGAGCTCTGGATTTTCATGCTTAACGACGAAAAAATTAAGAATAACAATTTACTCATTTTTTGTAGCAAAAGTGCATGACTTTCAGAAGAGCCCCAGAGGGGTTGGTAGTGAGCATTTGCCATGTTTGTATGGTTACCCAATATTTTTCCTGCCTATCAGTTATTTTCCCATGGAATTCAGGTTAAGACAGTGATTCTTGGGCGTCAGTAACAGTACTGATTGTCGTCTTCCATGCTAGCTCTCAAAGCATCATCGTGGTACCACACAGCATTTAATGTTTGGTGGTGATGACAGCAACATCCTCACTAGATCAGTTCCGCAGCTTCAATATTTTTCTTCCATTTTCCTTGTGTATGTGCCTTCCACATAGGAGTTAGGTCCTGGGGCATTGACAGAGACTAGTATAAGGTCCACATGATACGTACTGCAGATTGACTTCTTCTAGTCCCACTTCAGACTCTTCTCCCTTGCTTTATTCTACTACAGAGGCCAGACAGAAAACACCCAACAGCTGGTCTCTCTTTGAACCTAGGAATGTTTGTGTTCGCAGTTTGGTGGATGGCAGAGTAAGGAAGGTGAATGGATGGAAGGAAGGAGGGAGGGAGGGAGGGAGAAGGGGGAAAGGAAAAAATAAAAGAAAAAAGAGAGGAAAAAGAGAAAGGAAAGTAGAAAGAAAAGAAGAACATGAAAGAAAGGAAAAGTAGAAAAGACATAATGTTTGGTTGTTGTAGTTCTTTATTTCGGTATCAAAAGGTCTAACAGCCATAGTCCAACCTTGAAGTTTAAAGTTTTAAACAGAGGACAATGAGCAGAGCTCCTTTAGGGAGCATATACTGCCTCCCAATAGACATCTACTCATGCAAAACAAAATATACCTATTAATTATTCAGTCACTGCTTGTTGATTTTTCCATTTCTCTAGAGCCTAATTGACATAGTTCATGGAACAAAAAGGAGACATATCACTGCAGCTGATGTGTGACTGTCTTATTATTTAAATAATGAACAATTATGTTACTAAATGAAAAATGGGGACATTACATTCGGTATAACCATGAAAATTAAAATTATTATTGTTTAAATCAAATATCAGATTAAATCTTCACCTTTAAAGAATTAATAATCCCTACTGTGTACTTCATTAGTCATGATTCAAGAACATGAATTGTTTGTGTAATTAAAATTATACTCATAGTCTCCATCTAAAGTTTTCTAGTCTACATCTGTAGTTTTCTCCATCTACATTTTTCTAGTTGTTTTCCTGTCCTGTTTAATCAAGGTAATGTCTGGTAGCTTTTCATATTACAGCATCTCCTCACTGATCTATGGATTTGAAATGGACATTATAAATTTATTGTCTAAGCCTAAACCAGCTCTCAAAGCCCTCATGATGTTTGCTTCCTACCCTAGTTCTGGGAACCAGCAGGGTTCTTTGCTCTGGTGCTCAGGAGGAAGCCGGATCCTGTTTTTCTGCTTCCAATGTCCTCCTAATAGCTTTTCATGTGGCCCCTGCAGGGGGAGAACGCTCTTTGGCAGGCACAACTGATGCCTGCTGGGAGCTTCCCCAGGCCCTCAGAAACAGCACACCAGCTGTCTTGGCTCTAAGTTAGCCTTTGCTACTACATGCGTCCTGAATATGTGCTGCTTAAACTTGGAACCTCAGAAGATATTTGTTCACTGCTGCATTCATGATTTTAATCCTTAAAGATTTGAAAGAGGGATGTGATCCTGTTGATTGTTTGAAATAGACCATGGTAATAATATTTATACCATGGAAATAAGCATATGATACTAATCAGGTTCAAGTTACCTTTTTTTTTTTTTTTTAAAGGAGGGAGATGGCTAAAACATGCATTTGACACCATGGATTCAAACCAATCACCAAGAAGATAAAAAACAAAAAACAAAAAATCAAAAAACAAAAAATCAAAACCCTGAAACTACCCCTAGTTCAGGAATAGGAAGGAGCACTTTTATAATCATTTATTTCTCTGTCTTTTCTCTTCAGAATCTGGTGCTCATAGGAAAAACAATCAGACAGACAAACCACCAAAACAACCAAAAAGATCATTCCTCCAACTTTAGCCAAAAACAAAGGGCCCATTTGCGGTAACTCAGGAATTAAAAGCCTGAATTTATTAACGCACCATTTCTACAAACAACTACATTTCGAAATATTTGGATCTTTAATAACACGCTATTACAAAAGTAAAGATGTTTTTCATCTCTCTCTCTCACACACACACACACACTCACTCACACACAGAATCTCTCAGTTACATTTCCTGAAAGTTAGATATCCCTGAACTAACAACCCAAGATGTTTCTTAACCTTTTTACCTATTTCTCTGGATTAATAATCCATATTCTCCGTAACAGTTTTGCTGACATGCTTGACATTGCTAGAGGATTAAGATGTCGGAAACATTGAACCAACTACATCCGATAAATAATATGATCATATCTTTGCAGTGGATACTGAAAAGAAAGAGTGTGACATAAAGACATTGAATTCTTGAGACCTTACGGTAAAATCTGTTCGTAGCTTTCAAGCCCCAACACTTCTATTTCTTTTCCCGTCTGTGCCCACCTCAGGGTAAGCTGATGAGAAGATTCATCTGCTCCCTACTTTGTTACTGGCAGGAAATTGAAACCACAGAAGCCCCGGCATGTGTGCAGGGACCATCACCCCAGCCCTACCCTCCTGTGCACCTTGAAACCCCAAAGCCTCTCTCCTTTCCCTTCTTTCCCAAGTCATTTTCCGACCTACTGGGGAACTTGCCTTGCTCCCTCCGTAGGGCCTCATTGTGTGAATGATAAGTACCTTTGTATATACATAGATTAGATAGATAGATAGATAGATAGATAGATAGATAGATAGATAGATGTACAACATCATCAGTCATGATATGTGAGTCAAATTTGGTGTGTAGGGGGAGGTAGGGAGGTACATCTTATCTAGATGGAATGATTGCAACGATCAAAATATTGACAAGGCCATTTGGGCTGTACTTGGTCCAATAACAGGAAAGAAGAGCTTGAAGAAGTTCCATAAGGAAATCCTGACCAAACTGGGATTCATTTATATGGAATTAAAGAATTTGTGGGAGAATGCTAATCTAATAATTTGCCCATATTCTTTGGCATTGTGTGAGATATGACTTGCTTTTAATGATGATGTCATTATTTTAATCCCATGGCTAGACTCCAGGAAGTGGAAGAAGATGCAGTACAAATAACTGTACAGTCATGAACTACAGTGTAAGAGGCTGTCTGTCATGTTTTGTGAGCATTCCATCTCCTAGTATCTAGAACAGTGTCTTATGTACAATACGTGATACAACCAAATGTGAAAGCTGAGCAGAATACATTGAGTGCAGGATTAGAAGTACCATAAATATTTTACAGTTATTTAGAATATCAAGGGCCATGCTTTGGCTGAGAACAGAGGTGAAAGAAGGAGAGTGACAAAAGCTGGATCCTAGGAAAAAAAGCCTTTGAACCAAGACTTGCTTGAAAAATATTCAGAATTTCCAACAGTGAGGCTGTCAGAAAACAGACTTGGAGTTGGGAAATGGCATTTTAAACACTGTGTATTTTAAGCAATGATGAAGAGCTAAGAATTCAAACCTGATAGAAAAAGAAAGTCTAGGTGTAAGCAAGAACTTGAATGAATCTCACAAGCACAATGTTTAGGGAAAATAGACAGATTAAACAAAAAGTGTACATACTATGGTTTCAGTATAAAATTCAAAACATGCTTTTAGCCCTCTGGCTTCCAGTTCCTCTTGGTAGGGGCAGTTTAGTGAACAAAAGGGTCATAAGGGGGGCTTCTGGAATCCTCCTCGTGTTCTGTTTCTTGATATGAGTGCTGTGTGAACATGAGTATCCTGATTATGAAATTTTAGTGAGCTATATATATCATGCTTTGTACAGTTTTCTAAATGTATATTATAATTTAATAAAGTTTACTTTCAAAATAAAATATATATCAACAATTACACTCTCACTAAAAATTTATGAATGGTTAGGTTTGGTTAAAGATGACATTAGTATCGAATAACAGCTGGAAGCACATTTGGAAACTGGAGTGATACTGTGATAAGCTATAAAGATAGCTCTCAGAAGCTTTGGGATGCCAGAATTACACACCAAAGTATGAAGAGTGGTGTAAATACAGTTTAGTTTTGCCAAAACGAGTCTGAAATCACTGTTGGTAAGGAAGGGGAGGCAGTCAGTAGTGAGGGTATGGTCGGCATTTGAGTGGCTGGGAAAGCCACCCCGAGGGCAAGTGCGTGTGGAGGCAGTGTGCTGTGTGGCAGTGGCGGGATTACCCTCACAAATCAGGCTGTTTATGTGCTAACATGTCTTGCAACTTAATAAGCTTAAGCTAAGAAGAAAGCATGACGTAAAGCTCCTAAATCTTCTAGCTAATGATCCTAAAGATGCTAAGATAAGGAATTTGAGGCTTTAGGAGTTGAAATGAAGGACCGTCAGGGCATGCTTAAATTCTGCTTCTCTGTATACTTTGGGAGACTGAGAAAAAATTGAAACTGCTCTTTGTTTGCAAAAAGTTCAATTAAATCAATGTCTCGGTAGCTTTTGGGGAAAGTCCGCCATTCATTGTATGGTTCTTGGACTCTATTTCAAAGTGGCCCAAAGGTGTTTTAAAAAGTGGTAATTAGGTTTATCAAACTGATTTGTATAGACTTTTGCCTGAAGCTATGGCTTATGCTTTTCAATAAACTCAGTGATAACAGGCTTAAGCCTTACTTATTTTCTAAGGAAAAGTCTCTTGACCATAATACAGTCTGGCATGAAAGGAGGCAAATTCTTCAGCTCTTACTCATTAAGATTATAGAAATGTGCTGTTTGACCTGGCAGTACATTGGTGGGACACTAATTGTGCTTCAACTTGGCACATTCCCTGGACATGCCCAACAGAGGAAGACTGTCGTCTCCTGGGTATTGGTCCGAGAGGATGTAGTTAGTAAAATCTGATTGCAGGAGGCTGAATGACTGTTTGAGGGATCTTATGAACTGTATATTAGTATGGCTACTTGAGTACATGTTTTCATTTCCCTAAAATGTTTTAGTGCTATTTTGGGGTCAGTATTTATCATGTATTACTTTGTTTTGTGTGCTTTGCCACCTCTAAGCAGTTTGCAGAAGGATATCAGATAATGAGGGTCTGTCATAAATCCCTACCCATCTACCCAGCTCCCTGTCTTGGCACTCATCTCCGCTTTTCCTCCTCTGAGAGTGAAACGTGCCCTCTCTTCCTGCCCACTGTTTCTCTGCATGTAACCCAGATCCTATACATACCTGGCCTTACTGGACATCATATTTGGTTATACACCCTTTGCTACCTTTCCAACCTATTGATATGTATCAGTATAAACAAAGTAAACTAATTTGAAAATGAGAGGAGAAAAATATGTATAGAAATTGAAATACCTGTCTTCAGAATCAGAAGCAACTTTGTGCAAAAATAAAAGATAAGAAATGCTAAAAATCTTTAAAATTATGTAAAAATAAAGCCTTATTATTAATTTCCTTATGGGATTGTGTTAATAACTCAAAGAAATTTCCATGGCATTGAGCTATTTAATCGAACACAAATTCCACTAATAGGAGTGAATTAGGCACATATCATATTTTTGCTTCATAAATTATTTATCAGGCTTTGTTTCAAGGAAAGCTCCCCCAAATAGGGCCCAACTTTATCTGGGAAAATCATAGTAAGCACTTATCCAGGGAAGATTTTCTGTACACTTCCATACCTCTTTCTATGTGTGCACTACGGACTTTTTTCCTGGAAACTCCCCTTGATTTCTGGATCATAACAGAGTGAACACACCGTGAGTTGTAATGACCAAGCACACGGTGTGCTTACCGTGATCCATTTTCCTTAAGTAGATAAAATGTGCTCACATATTTGCTCCCCAAAAGAGATTCCCCAAAGACCCAAACACTCTCTACTTAAAGCCTACTAAGAGTCCAGTTTAATGTCCACATCTCTTACATGGAAGAGTCTCATTAGAAGAATGAGCATTTATCATAACACTTAACTTAGCTGGGACCTTTTTATCATGATTTTTATTGTTTCCATTATAGCTGATTTACAGTGTTCTGTCCATTTTCTGCTTCACAGCAAGGTGACCCAGTCACACATACATGTATACATTCTTTTTTCTTACATTATCATGCTCCATCACAAGTGACCAGACATAGTTCCCAGTGCTATACAGCAGGATCCCATTGCTTATCCATTCCAAAAGTTATAGTTTGCATCTATTAACCCCAAATTCCAAGCCTCTCCCACTCCCCACCTCCGCCTTGGCAACCACAAGTCTGTTCTCCATGTCCATGAGTGTCTTTTCTGTGGAAAGGTTCATTTGCACCCTCTATTAGATTACAGATATAAGTGATATATGGTATTTGCCTTTCTCTCTATCTTTTTTTTTTTTTTTAAGGGCTACATGTGTGGCATATGGAATTTCTGAGGTTAGGGGTCAAATCAGAGTTGCAGCTGCTGGCCAGTACCACAGCCAAGTTCCAAGCTGTGTTTGTGAACTACACCACAGCCATAACAACACCAGATCTTTAACCCACTGATCAAGAGATTTGTTACCGCTGAGCCACAATAGGAACTCCAAGCTGGGATTTTTTTGAAGAATGCTTTTAAACCCTATAAATGTGATTCAGTAGGGATACTATATAAGAGCAGAGATTATTGAAAAATTGAAAATGAAATCGATCCTCTTCATGATTGAAAACACGAATAAAGATTTTTACGTAACTACTTATAAACCAAGGTGGACTTTTATTTAAAGGTGGGGGAACTTCACATGTTTACTGATGTGCTCCTTTTCAATCTCCTATCCCTCTATGTCAAGCTTACAAAAATACCACTGAAGGATAATACCCAAGCAGAAAAATAACTTGTACCTTTTAGTGTAATAAAATGGGTGCCGTATAGTGATAATTCCATCAATCATCTGTCAACACTGACATCTACATTTGTTTCTGTTTCTAAAACCAGAAAAGTCACATTGCATATTTATCAGCATATTATGTCTTTGCCTCATCAGACTAAATGCATTCTATAATTGTTAGTTAATTGGAAGAAAGCACCATGCCCATGGGTTAAAACTTAAAAGTGTGACTTTAGGATTAATACGGTAGGGGTTCCCACTGTGGCTCAGAAGAAACGAATACAGCCTGTATCCATGAAGATGTGGTTCCATCCCTGGCCTCGCTCAGTGGGTTAAGGATCCAGTGTTGCCATGAGCTGTGGTGTAGACAGGCAGCTGCAACCCTGACTGACCCCTCGCCTGGGAACCTCCATATGCCATGGGTGTGGCCATAAAAAGACAAAATAAAGGATCAATACACAGGGTGGAACGAAAACATCATATTTGTATTGGGAATCTTTATATGAGGGAATATCAAAGAAAAAATTAGGCAATTACCAAGCAACAATGAAAAATGCAAAGAGGACTCCTGGTTACAGCCCACAGCTGCTCCTGCACATTCTGGAAAATAAACAGCCTCAATTACAAATTTGGCACAAAGAATAATGCGTGATTGTAATTAATGTAACTTACATGAGCTGATTTTCTCAGCTTTATGGCCAGTAACCTGCAAGTAAACAGAATATTCTACGTTTAAGAGGTAGTTCATAATTTAGAATGTCTGATTAACATTTAACATGAAGCAGTATTAGTGTGTTTACTTGATATCTGTAATATTCTTCAGAAATAGAAAACTAAAGAGACAAAATATGCATTTTAAGGGTATATTTTTAATAATGACTAATTTTGTTTCATTTATACATGGTACTCTCATAACTTATTTGCATATTTCCAATGTAAGATAATTATTTGAGACCAAATACATTTTATACAAATGTGGTCCCTTATTTTCTGGAGTAGATTATTTTTTAAATTATAGCAAACCTAAATAATGGAATAAATAATTCTTCGTTTAAGCTATCTTTTTTCCCTTGGAACAAATTAGAATATAAAATAGATTTGTAAATGGAATCACTGTTTAAGAAACATACTTGTGAACTCTTAAGACTCAAGTTTCAAAAATCAAGTGAAATGGCATACATTCATTTCCCTATAGTAAGTATACCTGCAAATACTCTTCCTGGACAACAGAAACATTCAAAAGGGCTGATAATACTTATTTTATTCTCTGTTAGCTAAGGTCGATGAGACGCTTCTGTTCAAGATATTCTATCTTCAAAGAACATCTCAGTGGCAACCAGTTTTTTTTAGCAGAAGTTAATTATCTTCAAATATCCTTTCTATTTTTATTTCAGTAATGGAAACTAGCTCCTCAAATTTTAGTGGCATAAACATCCGAGCAGCAAATCTTGAAGCTGATGTAGCCACGTGATTCAGTTCTGTCAAATAAAATCTGAACAGAAGTGATCTGTACAACAGATTCTTGTGTGATATCTTCACAATGAATTTACACACCTTGCCAGGCCTTTCCCCCGAGCCATATATTGGGAACCAGATGTGGTGGTGGTGAAACCCTTTTGACAAGATAGATAAATCCATGCCCTGTAAGAATTGTGGAGCCAAGAGACAGAGACACCTGGTTCAGTCCCCCAAGGGCTTAGGAAACCCAGCTACTCAGTGTAGTCACAAGTACTCCTCCTCCAAACCTTCTGTATATTTATTCCTCTGGGTCCTAAAGTCACACTCTACATCTCCTTCCCCCTTTGCATCACCAGCACCTAAGAAAACTGACTAGCCAGGCATAGCTCACCCAAGAGGGATAGATGCTGGACAGACTGAGAGGGCAAAATTGGAATTCGCTTAAGTGAGCAGGAGAGAGAAATATTTGTAATTGATACAAAGATAAGTACTTCTATAATTAGCAGAATGATTTCACAGTTCAAAAGACAGATGTAAATTTAAAAAGGGAGTTGGACGTTCCTGCTGTGGTGTAGAGGGTCAAGGAGCTGGCATTGCCGAAACTGTGATGTAGGTCACAGCTGTGGAAGAGGAACTTCCATGTGCCTCTGGTGCAACCATGAAAACAATTAAATTAAAAATAAATAAATAAATAAATAGAAAGGGAGTAGACATGAGATTTTTGTTCGTGTACTAAGTGATGGATCAGAGTTAGTAAGTCTTACTGTAAGAGTCATTAAGAGGGAAACAAACTCTTAAATTCATATTTAGTAATTATATATTTAAAACTGCAGGAGAAAGATTAATTATAAATGGAATGTCAACGAGTGTACCTTCCCGATGAGAAGCTTTGATAATCTTAACTAATTCCTATTGGTGGTTATAGGAAAATCTAGAATGGTTACAATTCCCCATACGGTAATTGATAATTTTTGAAATTTAAAATACGCTTTAAATTACTAAAGGATAAATTACATTCTGCCTTGCCTTTGGCTATATTTAAGTTTCTAAATTCAATCTCTCTTATTCCGTGGAATGAATTTAACCCTCAAATCTTAATTGAAGCATGTACTTCAAGTGTTGAGCCTTTTCATTTAAAGCTTATTCATACCGTATTTTAGAAGTAATTGTGAGTGACTCAACTCTTGTGGCTTCTCTAAAATTCTGCTTCCATGTTATAGTAACAGAAGTGTGACTTCAATTTTCTCTTTTGAATTGAGAAATAATCGAGGACAGTTTTGAAAAGGAGTCAAGTACTTGTTTTCTCTGAATAATCCTGCAATTTTGTTTTCTGAGTGTAGCATCAGGGATGATGTGTTTAATGCTGATGAGCAAATTGCATTTAAGCCAGAGAAAGAAGGGTTTGTAGATAAAAGAAATATGGTGGGTGAAAGCAGATAGAGCTAATTAATGTGGATCCATTCCAGTCAAAATTGTGTTTTTTGTCAGTTATGAAAGGAAATATATGTTTTCGAACTCAAAAACTCAAATGACAGAGATGAACGAAGATACTAAAATAAACAGCATCCATAAAGATAGGGGTATGTGGAGCTGCGTAACCAGTTAAAATTATTATGTACATTTTATTAAAGTTGATACGGCTGCATTTTATGAGTAAGACATAGGTCTAGGGTATTACTTTTTTATAAGACTAGCACATTAAAAATACTATAATGGAAAAAATCCAAGTATAATTTCTGTATTGTTAGCAAAGAATGTGTATAGTGTATTATTATTTCTAAAACTGCCCTAAACAATCAGTGCATATGATCTCCTCAAGATGTTTCTCCACATCCTTAGACTAGAAATAAAACTGCTCATATTTCAAAAGTGAAGAATAACTAAATAACAAAGGAGAAAGGTGGTATCTGCTGTGTATTCATGCTTTGGTTCCTTCATTTTTCTTTGTGAGGGTGGGTTTGACACTTTGTTTAAAAGATTAGGGTGGAAATATTGTTCTGAGGCACAGAACACTAATTAGAAAGTAGATTTGTTAAAAATCTTCAAATTATTTGGTTTTCAGATGATTTGTAATATACCAAAGAAAGATAGCTCAAATAAAATGTAAGAAATATACCAGTGGTTATAAAAACTAACTTGAGCTTGACTTCTTTATCATCATCTAATTATTAATATTTACCAGATTTGATCATACATTTAACTGTAATATACACATTCATAAAAACATAACCAAAGCCTTGTTTTTCTTCTCCTAAATCTTATGTGCTGTCCCAATTAGCAGACTTCAGAGGAGAAAGAATCTGAGAGGAAAGAAGCAAAGGGGACAAAAATGACTGAACTTTACAGTTAACTGGTTGAACATTTATTTGAATTAAACATTTAAATGTGGCTAATTAACTCATTAACCTTTATATTAAAAATTCTATTTCACACTGTGTACTACACTATAGTTCAGCTGTGGTTCAGGTGTTACTTAATTAAATCTTAGGCCAAGATATTTGTTCAATGATTCTCTATTATTTCATTTATTAGGAGACCATAAACATTCAGAACAATACCCAGGTATATTTTAATATTATTTTTTATTGAACAAGTTTCACTCTTCATAATATGCCTGTTTGATAATTTGAAAAAGAAAAAGAAATCTTTTCCTACTAATTAGGAGGCATAATTATGAAAGGCTCGCAGCTTTCAAATAAAAGCATGATTGGGATTAAGATTCTTTATACCTGGTATGCATTTCCATTTCAATTTTATACTATACTTTCATGATATAATTTTCATTTTGAAATTTAATTCAAGAAAATCTAATCGAACTGGCATTCTATTTAAAGACAAATATTTATAAATCAGAATATATTTTTCTTCCAATTGCAATAAAAATTCTAATTATTATCATGCTTACTATATCATTATGGGATAAATAAAAATTAATATCGTAACAAGTTAAAAAAATAGAAATACTGGAATCATAATTTGGCTTCTACCAAGCATAAAAATAAGTTAGCAGGCTTCTTATCTATATACCCATCTACGTGTCTTATGTTCCAAATATATAGTTGCTTCTCAGAGTGCTTTTTCCCAAGATTCCTATTACCATATGACTTTATCACTTCCTTCAATTTCTTGGTAGTGAAAACATTTAGGAGAGGGGTTTTTAATTATATTATTTATAATTTTCAATGTTCCATTTAAAAAATGAAAAGAATAACTTAAGGTAGAGATTAGGAAGCATTTTCAACTTTACTAGATGAATGAATTTTGAAAAACATAGTTTTCAGATTAACTGAATTGATAATAGAAAATCTAGAACAATGATATTTACTAGCAGAAATCTATACAGAAGTCTCTGCTTATAGAATATTTTTAATGCCTATATAATGCATACATAATCTACCTAAATAGCTTATTTTTAATGCGTATAAAATTTGAGGCCTGGTTTTTCCAAGTTTAGAGTTGTAAAAAAGAAGGATCCCCAAATCTGAAAGCAGCTACATTTTCAACAACTTTAGGGTTGTCTAAACATGAGCCACGACGGGAACTCCATGGATGAAATTCTGACAGTTTTAGGATTAGGGGTGTGATGGTATGTTTTACATAGAAAAGGAAAGTGAGCGTCATTGGAGGCCTGGGGGAAGACTGTGGTAGGCTGTTCAAATACCTCTGCTTCTCCTGAAGGTTTGTTTAACCTTTAGCATTCTAAGTATGTATATACCTAATAACATATTTTTGAAATATGTAAAGCAATAATTAAGTAAATTATGAGAATAAATAATAGGGTAAAGATTTAAATAACATATTTTAATATACAAAACATTAAAGCCCCCCAAATCAAGCCATACCAATACAATAATTGCAATGGTCCCCATTGTATCTGAAAAAATTTTTGTAAATTATACTATGTTTTGTGGTAAAGCATAACAAAATTTTTAAGAATGTGATGATAGTGCAATCAAGATAAAATTCAATAATGGGAATAATCAAAGAAAAAAATGGCCTGTGAAATAAATTTTTAAAACAACCAAGGAAATTCAAAAGAAAAATAAGATAAAATCAGAAATTAAATAGACCTCAGTGAATGGTGACAAAATAAAAACAAAAGTGATTATCCTCCTTTTTACAAATGTTCAAGTAAAACTCGGGAGTTCCCTGTTGTGGCTCAGTAGTTAACAAACCCGACTAGCATCCATGAGGGTTTGATCCCTGGCCTCGCTCAGTGGGTAAAGGATCTGGCATTTTTGTGAACTGTAGTGTAGGTTGCAGACACTGCTTGGGTCCAGCGTTGCTGTGGCTGTGGCTGTGGCCAGCAGCTACAGCTTCAATTCGACCCCCTAGCCTGGGAACCTCCATATGCCCCAGGTGTGGCCCTAAAAAGACCAAAAAAAAAAAAAAAAAAAAAGGCGAGGAACTCTATTTAGGGAAAAAAAAGCTCATAAATTTTTATTTGTTTATATATACCTAAGCTTGGTCTGTTCAGCAGGGAAAAGAAAGGCAATAAATGGTCAAGTAAATTTGGAGAACAAAAAATGAAGTGGATTAGAAAACTAGTAAGGTAAATACATATGAAAAAGTTGGGGAGAAAAAAACACTCAAAGATATAAACTGAGAAAATAGCCTTGGCATAGACAAGAGAAAAACTTTAACATAAGAATAAAAGATTGAATAAAGACTCACAAAAGACATTTTTAGTGGAAACAAGATAAGCTGAGGAATTTATGCATGTGTTGCAACCCTTTAAGTACAAAAAAAGTAATAGAAGAGGAAATGCAGAACTGGCCTGGAAGCTCAAGGAGCGTGGAGAAGATTTGAAATGATTTTCTCTGGTCTGTAAGTCAAAGTCAATACAGACTTAATTAAAAAATACTAAAGAATAAAGGGATAGATTCAGTTCATCTGTGGTAGACTTAAACAGGATTTTAATTATTTTACTATAAGCTATGTTCAACAGTCTAAGAATGAGAATTTGGATGGGTGAGGATCCAGCTGTGACCATGAGCATACTCATGGTGTTACTAAACAACCTAGGGAAAGATGCCAGCACACAAGTAGGTTCTTTGTCTTTCATCAGTTTTACTGTGCTGTGTCCGGGCATGGTTATCTTTGCATTTATGTTACTTTGAGTTTGAGTTCCTTGGATATGCAGATAAATACTTATCAGCAAAACTGGAGTAGTTTCCAGCCATTATTTTTTCAAATATTGTTTCTGGTTCTTTTTCTTCTCTTTTTAGTCCTTCCCAATTATGTGTATTTTGATGCACTTTAAAGCATCCCACATTTCTCTGAGGTTTGTTCATTTTTCTTTGTTTTATTTTCTGTTTTCAGGTTACATTACCTCTATCAAACTATCAACTTACCTTTAAACATTCTGCCAGTTCAAATACACCCTTGAGTCCTTCTAGTGAATTTTGTTATTTCAGTTATTGTACATTTCAAATCCACAATTTCTACTTGTGAAAGGAAATTCACATTTTATGGCAAGACTGGAAAAATATGACCATAAAACATTTTCTCTGCCCTTTGGCCTCCTCTGTCCCCTCTGCTGTCCGTGATGTATCTGCATCATGCACAGACCACAGTCCGCATCAGTGGAAATACCTGATCAAACATAAAGAGCAGCGTTCTCTTACCACTAACAAGTCAACTCCTTAAAATATATTTCTTCTTAATCTTTAAGGGACCACGATGACCCATGACCCACTACCTGCTAGATTGTGTAAACTGTCAATGTCATTTAATGGACCATCTTCTGTCTCAAATACTTACATAACTATGCTTTGACCTCCACCCAGCAGGGCAATTCTCAGAGCTTCCTGGGAGCTTATTCCCAGGTTGTAATCCTTAATTTGGTTCGAATACAATTTTCCGTCTCTTTCTTAGGTCAACTAATTTTCAATGATACATTGTATTCTTTTAATAATATCAGTTTCTGTATATTCTCTATTTCATGAGATTTGATTTTCTCTATTTCTTTATCTTCATACCTTCCTTTCCTTTTCTAAGCATGGTTTTCTTTAGTTCTTTGAACACATGTATAATGAGTAATATAAAATCTCTGTTAGATCTGATAACAGATCTCTCTCACAGAGGCAGTTTTTGTTACCTGCTGTTTTTCCTGTGTATAGGTCAAACTTTCTTGCTCGGTATGCCTCATAATTTTTGGTTGAAAATTGAATAATATAATATGGTAACTCTGAATACTAATATTCTTCCCCCTCTCTGAGGATTATTTTTTGCTGTTGTTTGCGACTTGTTTAGGGAAGACTAATTCCTTTGTACTTTTTAAGTCTTCTGTAGTTTGAAAGAGGGTGCAGTTTTGGATGTGTGCCTAGTCACCAGGAGAACAGTGGTATTTGCAGGTCTCTCTTTGTCTTTTCCCCTGGTTTTTCTTAAGCTGTCTGACTTATTTGATAGTTTTACAAGGCCTCATTTGCTATCAGGCACTAATTCCTAGTTGATTTCTCTGTTGTTTGCTAGGAAGCCCTGGGGCATCACTTGCTCATTAGTCGGATCCAGTTACATTTGGGCAGGGGTTGTTTTTGAGGTCATTTTCTTTGAGGTTTCTTCTGAACCCAAGAGAACTCTCCTTAGCTGTCTCCATTCCTGATTCTCTCTGGTAACTTAATTGGTCTATGGTTTATCTTGTTGCTCTTATTTAAGAAGAGCAATTGTTTTCAAGAACACTGGTAGATTTTAACTTGACCTCTTTCTCTTTCAAGTAAATTCAGTGTCTCTGGGGAGAGCTCCAGTGTTCATTTCCTTATGGACTGTGTCTCCCCCAAATCCCTGAGTCATTACTCTAGGTGCTGTGTGCGGTGGTACCTTGGGTATTATTATTTCCTCTCTGAGAGAACGAAGGCAAGGACAATTGGGGATCCAGTGGTTTCAGCCTGAATATCCAGGAAATAAATTCCATCCACCGGGTAGAGCTGGGTGCAGAAAAAGAGCCCACATTTAGCAGAAATTTAGCTGCTTCTTCTTAGAGCTGGAGAGGATGGAAAGTGCTGATATTCTGTGCCTCCCCGTGAAATACAGTAAATCTCTATGAAGACTTGATAGGAATGGAAGTCCCATCTCTTTGGTCACAACCAGATAGAGTAAAACTTATAGGTGTTGCTAGGCTGAGGGAAGGGGGGATGGAGGGAGCAGTTATGGCTCAAATGCCACAGAATTTGGCTATTCTTACAGAGTTTTACGGATTTTCTTGAATAAATGTTTCTTCATTTCTTTAATGCCCTTAAGACAATTTCCAGAGACTTTAAGTGGTTATTTTGAGTAGTCTTCACCAGCTTTGCTTTGCTAGGGAGTAGATCTGTAGTCTTAAGTCAGCCTGACATCTGGGAAGTGGAATCCTGCCATTCTGGAATTCAGATTAAATAAATATTAACATTGAAGCAATGGGAGGTACGTTGCTTCAACAAAGAGAGGGACCTCCAAAATTACTTTCTTAGAATTACAGAAGACTAAAGTTCTTTCTCAGCATCTGCTCAAGTATAAATTTTGTTTCCCATCCCTTTATGATGCAAATAATATAGCTATAGGTAGATGAACCAATAGCACTTGCTTTTTTAAAAGTCTACTGAATACATAACTGTATATGAGCAGAATTAATAAATAGTATCTGAAATTGATCACTGCACTAATTTCTGGCATGACTGAATTATCTAATTTCCTTTTTCAAAAATATGGTTCCTCTCCAACTAAATATTTGTGGATTAGAAAACTTAAGCAGTTCTCAACAATTATTGAGACATAATTGTGTCATATTTCATTATTCATATTTGCCAGTTTTATAATTGAACTGGATTATTTGTCCATTTCAACCAGTGGAAAAAAAGCCATTATATACTGTGTTATGTCTCAGAAATTTAGTTAGTTTTCAATGGCGAAATATTGTTTATTTTGTGGATGTATTTTCCACAGTTGAATCATGAACACTCTGAGTAGTTTTGTACGGTAGGATAGCATAGGGACTCAGACCCAGGTAATTCAAAACAGGCCATTTATCGTGCCCAAAACAGGAGGCCTGTAATCAAACAATGAGGACACACGCAGATACCAGAGGCATGGTCTTCAGCGCACTTTCCCATAGATATGAGGCATGCCCCTTGGAGCACTTCCCTGTAACCTGTTCCCCATATAGACAAGACATCCCGCCCCAAACCAGTCAGAGGATCAAAACGCGCTCCCATGCAGAGATCAAACGACACTCAGCCCTTAAGCATGACGCAGGGGAGCTGGGACAGGAAAAATTAGTGGGATTGGGGCAGGAAAATTGGGGTCCCCAAACACATCCACTGTGTGGGGACATATGGGAAGACCCAGTGGCAGCCAGAGCCAGCCGCCACCCTGTGACGGCCCACTCCCTGAAGGTATAAATAAAATTTGCTGTACACTGCTACAAATCTGACTCTTGATTGAGATCAAGATTGAGATCTCTGAGGCAACTGGTGGGAGCATTTTTTGCTCAGGGAACTGAACCAGAATGGCTCACTAAAGAACACCCTATCAAGAGCTGTAACTTTTGAACTAAGGCACTGTCCCCGCAAGGGGAATTCCCATTGACCTGGAGCCACTCCCCTCCTGAACAGAACAAGGAGAGACCACCTGCCTCCTTCCCTGGCAGCAAGACTGCTGGCCGTATCCTGTCACTGCTGCAGCACTTCCCAGCCAGAACAACCCCACCACCAGATCGCTGGCACCTCCAAATCCTTTTTGTGTTTGGGCAAGAACCAAGAGAAATAATGCAGAGCAACCTGACAAACCGTGGCGACTAGAGTCCTTGCACATTTCTAGGAGGAAAAGAGAGGAAATCTTTCTGTGCCAGAGGCCCTTTGCCCTAAGCCTTGCTCATGCTGGCCTAGTTTAGCCTATGTGAACATGGGCTGAAGCAATTATACCAGCAGAAGAATTCCAGGTTCTTGATTTAAATTAGGTGTCCTTTTTGACGTAATCCCTTTGACCAGGGGAATGATATCACCTTGACTGTCTTAGATGCCCGGGGAACCTGGGATAGGGTCAAAAGTAGATTAGACGAAATGGAACATAATGATGACCACAATGTCTACTGTAGCAGTGAAGAAACTTTATAAGTATTATGGAAGGAGTTCTTCAGGAAATATAAATGTTAATTATAATTTTAGCAAGTATTAAGAATCAGAAAATTTATGTGTGTGTGTGTGTGTGTGTGTGTGTGTGTCTGTATCTCCCTAATCTATAACTGTGCATTTCCTTGGGGACTAAAATGTCCTCCCCATACTAGGGAAAATAAATTTGGCATAGCATAATGTTTTACATGGCCAATATTGTTAAAAAGCAATTTTCTGTTTTTTTTTTTTTTTTAATGCTATTTTAGGGCTGCACTCATGCATATGGAGGTTCCCAGGCTTGGGGTCCAGTTGGAGCTGTCGCCACCAGCCTATGCCACAGCAGCCACAGCAGCCACAGCAATGTGATATTCGAGCTGTGTTTGCAACCCATCCCAGCTCACAGCAACCATGGATCCTTAACCCACTGATCGAGGCCAGGGATTGAACCCGTGTCCTCATGGATCCTAGTCGGGTTCATTAACTGTTTAGCCACGAAGGCAACTCTGATTTCTGGTTTTTTTAAAAACATTTTTCAAATGGAAAAAAGAGTCATAGAAATTACATTTTTATTGTTGATTTTTCTGTTAAAATAATACAAGTTCATTTAAAACAATACACAAATTTGGGAATCAGTAGATAATACAATTAACATCACTGATAATTCAGACTCATAGAGTTCAATTTCTCAATATTGTGGAGTGTTTCATTTCAGTCCTTTTTCTGTGTGTAAATATAATTATAAAAATTAAAAAATGATTTTTGGTATCACACTGTACAATATATCTTTTTACTCAAATTATGGTTTCTTCACTCATAATATTAAATTATGAGTATTTCATATTGTCATTAAATATTCTTCTAAAGCCTGTTCAATCAATGCATGTTGTACTTAATGGATTTACCATTATATATTTAATCATTTTCTCCATTGCTTTGTCATCATTCTCACAACTCGAATGATACTGCAATGAATATCCTTACTCATAAACTTTTGTTCATACTCATTTTTATTTTAGGATTTTTTTACTTTGCAAATACTATTCCTATGTTAGGAGTGCATATTTTTGTTTTACTGTTAGCACGTTGCTCTGAATGCCTTCCTTCTTAATGAAATTCATTTCTTTGAGAATGGACACTTTAGCTACTCTCTTCTCACCTGCTTTGCTTTTTGATGTATGTCAACTTGATGATCACCTTGATCAACTGATAATGATTTTGATATCAATTTGATTATGTGGACATAACAAATTTTATTTTGGAAATGTTTACAATTACCTGTGCTTCTAAGATTGAAAATCAAAGGCAGAAATGTCATAAAAGTTAAATATGTACCACAGAAGCTAGTGGATTGGAGGGAATAGCAGAGAGGAGAAAGGGGGAGCGGAACGTTGGCAGGAATATAGTAACATTCTGTGGTCCCCTGGTGTATTATCACTTCAAGTGGAGCATCATAGTTCAAACCAACGTTCATTTTTTTATATTTCTAAAGTATTCCTATATGCAAAAAAACAGGAAAATTATTTCATTTTTATAGAAAAGGGCATATTCTACCAGCATCCAAGTTTTAAAAATATTTTTTACATTTTATCATAGTTTAAGTTTTTAAAATAATGCATCAAAAATTAATGGTTTTGAATGGACAAATCAGAATCGATACAAAATGGAAGAAATTATTATTTTTATTTTATTTAACAAAATTTTATTTTATTAGTTGCATTCATACTTCAGATCCTTAAAAAGAACCATGAAGATACTACTTTGGAGCATAAGAAAATGTTTTATTTACATTTTGAATACATATTCCAGTCCAGTTATCTATTGGGTGAGATTTAATATTCCATTCATTCCATGTGTTTGGATAAGGCAGTATATTTTTATTCTTCTGCCTCTTTTGGTATCAAAATAGGCTGACCAAATAAATAAAATACTTTGTTAAATTTCAAGAGAAAATTCAATATCTATTTTCAGTTTGAATGGCAAAACATTTATCTTACAAGTTCACATGGTGCATTGAAAACGGAAAACAAGCCTGGCTACCAAATATGGATTTGTCAATTATGAGAAAGTTACCCTAAAAATATAAAGAAGAATCATTGTAATTATCTATGTCCAATACAAAAATTAACCCACTCAAATTGCTTTTTTTTGTTTCCCTGGTCTCCGGTCCTATCTGAATGAAGCAGGTACTTATAATTACATGCAGTGGCGCACAGTTCCTCCTTCTCCCTGACACCAAAGCTTTAATGAATTTCATTATTCTTTTTTAATCTACATACTCTTGCAGAATAAAGATTCCCAAATCATTAACTAATTTGATATGTCTGAAATACCAATTCAATTGTCTGGTCCCCTGAGATTTTCAAATATCTTGTTCAAACACCTCTTAACTTAGTTTCTTAATTAGATACACTGTGATGGATGGGCTTTTATATCACAGTCTCAGAGGGACAGCAAATCCGCCTAATTTTTATGACAGTTTAGGAGACTTAGATTAAAAGTCATTTAAAACAATCAAGTCAGAGTTTGTGAAAGAATATTTACACAAATATTACAAAATATTTGAGTTCCATGAATAAGTGTTTAATTTATACAGATCTGAAGTAATATAGTGCTGAGAATGCTAACCATATCCTGTTACTAAGTAGAAAATATTGCTGAATGAGATCTAAAAATATGTGATATTTTTTGGTTAAAGGAGAAACACTACTTTGCAAAGATTCATCAGGTTTATCGAGAAAAGAGTTAAGACTTTAGGGAGTATAATAATCAATACTGTGAAAATGGTTGAAATTTTCAAAGGACCTGTTTTTGTACTAGCCTCCACAGGGGCAGAAAACTGTATTTTTTTTTCTGTGTCATTCCTTTTCTATATCAATAGCAACTATTTTGTAGTTACTTCTGTATAAAATGAATATAAAATAATATGTCCATGTTAAAAAAGATTGAAAAAAAAGAATTCTGCATGTGTTTTTCTAAAAGTTGTCTATATTTTATAATGGTATTACGTATATTATGGTTTTAGTATTATAGTGATATATATGCATATATATCAGAATTCTCTTTTATAGATTACATTTTAGAAAATCTGATTTAAACTCCAAGAATTTTATGCATTTTGAAAGGTTTAATTTATTTTTGTTAGTAGATTTAGTTCTTAGTCACTGAGAGGAAAACAATAGTCTATATATAGTGTCACTTTCTACAAACTAATGAGTACAATGCACTTGAACATTATAGTAGTGATAATTTTAGAAAAATATTGGAAATATTAACTTTGTCATATTATGCCATTTTATAAGGGGGGCAGGCACTCAAAAAGTATGTGCTAAGAGAAAGTATTCTAAAATACATTTTTATCTTCAGGATATTCACTAAGCTGCATATTTTCCGCCTGGTAAAGAACTGTAGTGCGGTGAAGTGATGCATTTATATTTAAAAAGACAAACTGATTAAAAACACAAAAGCAATTAAGTACTTTAATGTTCTCACGCATATTTAATTTGGTGTAATATAACAAGCTATAAATGATTTTTATAGTATAAACTATTTTCTATGTAACTCCTCTATAAACTAATCTGTGTTAGGTAGTACCTTAAGCAAAAGTGATGGCTTTTAAAATATAGCCAATAGATAAATTGTTTCATTTAATGCTTCTGAGTTTGGAATTTCCAGAAATGGTCTATCAGAATCTTTTAGATGGAATAGGATGATGATGTGGCAAGAACATTAAACTGGAATCTTGACTTAAGGTTTAAGCTTCCCCTGTTATTAACTTTACAAAATAATATCACCTTTGGGGACCTCAGTTTCTTTACTCTAAGGAGACTGGGCAGCATCTTATCTATAAAATTCAAGGACTCTGAAACTATACTTTAGTGGCTTGAATATTATAATTTAGGTACATAGTAATTATATGTGGGTGGACTGTTATATGCACACAGAATATATATATTATGCACATGCTTTCTAGATGATACATAGAGAAATGTATACAGATTGCACACATTTTATTTATAAAATATATACTGTTTACTATATATAATATACAATATTTTTGTACATATTGTACTTACAGTATACCGTATGTGTTGTTGTATTATAAAAACAGGCAAGCAAAAAAACAAAGTTGGTCAACTAAGTGTGAGCACAGACAGGGAAGGGATATTGAGTTTGAAGCAGAGGCTTGATCAGCTATCACATTTCTTTTTTTTTTTTTTTCTGGTCATAGCTGCAGTATTTGAAAGTTCCCAGACTATGGGTCGAATTGAAGCTGCAGCTGCCAGCCTATGCTACAGCCACAGCAACACCAGATCGAGCCTCATCTGTGAACCACGCTGCAGCTTGCATCAACACTGGATCCTCTAGGGATCCAACCCACATCCTCACAGAGACAACATTGGTTTCTTAACCCACTGAGCCACAGCAGAAACTCCTATAATTGTATTTCATTGTTTGGTAGAAACTGAAATATTAATGTTTTATGTTGTAAGTAAAACTCAGTCTTGTTGAACCAGTGAAAATGAATAAATTTGAAAAATTTTAGCATGCATGTGTAAATCAGGCCACATGGAGACTCAGATGAAATATGGCCATCTATGTGATACTGGATTCCTGTGGAGGATAAGGAAGACTTTTATTTTCGTCTTATTCCTCTGAAAAATCTAATCCTTGAGGGTTCCTGGCAGTTTTATGTTTCTGTAGGGATGATGTCAGATATTTCTGTAGAATCGTCTCCTGATAATCGAGTGAAAAGTGATATTCAGTAATTTCATCAAATAAATGAGAACAGTGAGGTTAACATAAAATTGAGTTAGAGTCCACAGACCAATATAGAAATACTCTGTTCAAGAAGGTAAATTTGCTAAAACTTTAGTTAAAGCCTCTCAAGCCACAGATTTTGGTGACATTTCACTGGTTGTTTTTCATGCCAATTCTTGGCCTTAGAATAGCATTGCATCTTTGCGGGGATTTTCCTTTGTAGGCATTTGATGTTCCACTGTCAGTGGAGAAGGAAGTTTTAAACCTTAGGGTGGGAGGAACTGTCACCAAATTCTTAAACCAGTGGAGTTGTTAATGGACTCTACTGTGTGAAGAAGCCAAAAGATTCTGGACCCCTGACGTGAGATGTTTCCGGAGTTCGATACCCTGAAGTTTAAGAGAGACCGTATAGAGAAAAAGTGTAAGTTTTTCTTTATATTTTACCTCTCTTTCCAAGAAACTTCCATAAACATTCAACCCCAGAGTCTTGGAAATTTAAGAAACGTTACCATGTTGGCAAAGATGGTTGTTTTGGTTTGTTTTCTTTCTTTAATAAAGAGAGCTACTTTGAGAAATGTGATATCGAAAAATTAAATATAAAGAGTTCCACATATTACTTGTGGAATTTTGAAGGCATTTTAAGAAATAAAGGAAGATAAATGAGGTACAATAAACTTCCAGTTATCTTTGTAAAAATATGTTTAGAATTTTTATAACTTGAAACATTTTTAAAGAGGTGTCATTTTATTACTACAAACTATATAGAAAGATATTGCTGATTTTTCCCTAATTTATTTGTTTGTATTCACCCCCCCCCCCAAAAAAAAGCATCCAGTTAATGAAACCCTAATCCCAATGGGATGGTATTTGGAGGAGAGGAGACTTTGGGGGGTAACTAGTTTATGTGTAACTTTTTTACTAGTTTTAACTTTTATGTTTAAATTTTAACTAGTTTTAGTTTAACTTTTGGGGGGTAAAAGTTTATGTTTATATCTTATAAGAGATATTATCTTTCCATCCAGTTTTATCTATTTCTCTGTTTCATCTTCCAAATAATTTATAGCTTTCATCTGTTATGAGTCTTTTCTTCCTATTTAAAGATTTTCTTCAAAAGTCTAGAATTTATTTTGAAATTCATCTCCTTTGCAAAGTTTACAAGTAGCTCAGGCTTATCTGCAAGCTTATTTCAGCTCATGTTTAGTCAACAACTCTTTACTTTTGGTTAACTGTGCCTACCTTCAAGGAAACCAATATGTAAAAATCTAGATTTACACACTTAACAAATTAGGACACAATTATTTTTAAAAATTGCCACATTTTCTTTATCTCTCTTTTCTCATGCTATTTAAATAGGTGACAAAATTAACTGTATTTCTAGAAGGTATCTATTCTGGAATTAACATTTTATACAGTTCTGCTTGCATCAGCCTTTGCCCACCTTCAGCTAATCTTTTAACTCAGCAGTGAATTTTCCTCTTTAAACCTAAGTCAAATCATCTTGCACTCTGCTCAAGGGCCTATAGGATCTGCTTCCTGTTCTGTTTCCCTGATTTGGTTTTCTTTGTATTTATCACTATTAACATAATTTTACTTGTTTTTCTTGCTTATGACCTGAATCCATCTCTAGAGTACAAGCTCCCAGGACAAATTTTTAGCTGTTTTGTTCATTGTTGTGCTCTCAATGGATGGAAACAGATATTCCACATCACACTGTTTCAACAAATAGTTGTTAATGGGAATCAGTTATTAATAGTCTACAAAAGGCACACGTGTAAGCATAAAGCAGTGCTGGTTTTTCCCTATGACGCACCATCCTTTTTCTGCTTATCTCCTCTCTGCTCCAAGATCAGAGGCCTCACCTCTCTGATCAGAGCTCCTCCGCCTTGACTTCAGCCCCCTGGGATTCTAGAAACCAGTTCCCCTTTCTGCCTCTGAGACCTGGTGGTTGTGACTCATGCAGTTAAACGTGGATTCTCCCTCATTTCTTGTGGATTCTTTCAATCAGATCTCATCTCCGCTGAGAATCTCTTTCTTAAATCTTTTTCATCTGGTTTAGCTTTCTGTTAAACCCTTTTGAGACTGACTGAATCCCCTTCCTGTCTAAATCCTGTCTGATAAAAACTGCATTGGAATATTGAAAGTTCACATGAATTAGTAAGAGGAAGTCAGTGTAACACTAAATTCAGGAACAGTGAGAGATCTGTTATGTCCAAGACAGATATCAGTAACCTTAGGCAAATGAGGAAAAGTGCTTAAATCCACTGGGACATCAGTTTCTCCATTTATCCAAAGAAGTTATTGGCTAAACACTTTTCAGGCCTTTTCAGTTGTTTAATGCACATTATCTGAATGTAGAAAAGTATCATTGCAAGAGTGTATGAGGGCTGGCTTTCTTAACTTTGCTAAATGATATAGAGACCCTTTAATATCTTAGGAGCTATCATCTCTGATTCTTCATTCAAGTCTTGCTTTAGCTTCATATTTCGTTGCTTATACCATAGCTTCATGGTAAAATCAATGTACATTTTTACAGGTTGACTTTGGGACTTACCATTTACATGTTTGGGCCAGTGAAATGCTATCAGGCATGATGAGAAAAGATTTGTTAAATATGCCTGGGAAAAATGGCCTGTCCTCTTGTGCTTCTGTGGCCTGTCATGAAAATCAGATGTCTCAGACAGTCTCCTCTCCAAGGAAAGTGTGGAATCACATGGAGCAGATCTGAATCCCAACAGAAATTTGAAACTAAAGCAGCCAACCTATAGCCTGAGGCAGAACTGTCTCACTAACTAGAGGTTCTGTGTGTGAGAAAAGCTCATGCTTGTTATATTAAGCCATTGATATTTTAGATCACTATGCAGCAAAACTTCCTGATGCATTGTTTCACTCTTCTTCTAAATGTTACTAAATGGAAGATTAATAATACAAGGTTAGAGTTAAAATAAAGAGAAAATTCTAAGTTTAAGTAAATTAACTAAAAAAATGTCAATGAAAGAAAACAGTGAAACAAGGAAGATTTCTGCTTTTTTTTAGAGCTGCCACCTGCAGCATATGAAAGTTCCCAGGCTAGGGGTCAAATCTTAGCTACAGCTGCTGGCCTATGCCACAGCTATGGCAATGCGGGATCCGAGTGGCATCTGTGACTTACACCACAGCTTACGGCAATGCCAGATCCCCAACCCACTTAGCAAGGCCAGGAATCAAACCTACATCCTCATGGATCTTAATCAGATTTGTTTCTGCTGTGCCACAGTGGGAACTCTGGATTTCTGTTTTTTACCATGAACTGGTACCAGATTTTAGCTTTACCGTAAACTATTTACAAATTGAAAAATGTATATGGGACTGCAGGCTACACAAAATCATGAGTCATAAGAGAAAAAACATACCAGGTAAATGTTAAGAGTTTTTGCCCTGACTTTCTGCCTGGATGCATCTCCCAGATAAAACTGAAAGGAGCAGGCAGACTATAACATACTGCCGTGAAGAGGCAGATACACAAATTTGGGAAGGTAGATGTGTCTGGGATGTGTGGGCCAAAAACCAGAGAAAAGGGTTTATGCGGAGAAAGAGCTCCAGAAATATGGGTATGGTTTTGTTAAAAACTTTAACTGAATACTAATGTGTACATGCACAGAAGTTTATATAGGCCAGAGTCCAAGAACTCAGTAAATATTTGTGGAAATAAACAGAGTTCTTGGATTGTCATATCTTTGTAGTAGGGCTAAATTATGCCTAAAATAAAGATACACTAGATCCATACTAACAATTTTTTTAAAGAATGTCAAGGAATCTGCTTGATCTGCATGTAACAAGCTTAGGCATCTCTTAAAATAGTGCAAAAATATGCAAATAATCAATAACATAATATTCACCCTGTCTGAAATTCAATAAAAAGTACTGTTCATGTAAAGAAGCAACATACTAAGACCAAAAAAACTAGAAGTAATTCAATAGAAATAGTCCTAAAATTGGGAAAGATGATAAAACTTTGGAGAGACCTTAAAATAGCTATTATAAATATACTCAGTGGTTTAAAAAAAATTCTGAACATAATGAGAGAAACAAAGTATTTTAAAAAATTAAATGGAATATATAAGAATTAAAACTACAATGTCTAAAATAAAAATTAACTATATGTGATTAGTTCTGATTAAAAAATGGAGAAGAAAATATTGAATTTGAAGACAGAGCAATAGAAACTATCCAGTGATGCACAGAGAGAAGATAGACTAAAAATAGTTAACAGAGCCTCTGTGTTAATTAAGGACAATATCAAGCTGCCTAACGTATATGCAGTTAGTAACACATGAATGTGAAAAGGAAGTGGAAACAAACAGGGAGAGGGAGAAAATACAAAACAAACCGAAAAGATAATGGCAGAAAACCTTCCAATTTATTGAAAATCATCAGCCAATAGATACAAAAAGCTCAAGTAACAGCAAGGAGTATAAACACAAAGAAGACCACACTTAGCAACATCATAATGAAATTGAAAAAAACTAGTATCAAAGAGAATATTTAAAAAACTATATACAGATATATAAAGGTAAGAATCAGCAGACATATTTAAGAAATAATACCATCAGAATACAATATGGGACATTTAAAAAATGCTGGAAAAAACAAGTGGTATCCCAAAAGTTGTTCTCTGTTTTCTCCATTGCCAGATGTTCTTTGCTTAGCCCTAGGAATTTCAGTCTATTCATGTCCATATCCATATTCAAAGACTGAAGGAAGCAGACTTCTCTACCCAGTAAATATATCTTTGAAAATGAAGGCAAAATAAAGACTCTTGAAGACTATATATATATATAGAAAAGGCTTAGAGAATTTATTGACAGGAGAACAATACTTTAAAGTATGTTAAAGGAAGTAATTTAGGTAGAAAATAATATAATACCAGAGATGAATTTGAATCTGTATCAGTGGGTTGTTTTTTTTTTTTTTTTTGTCTTTTTGCCTTTATCTAGAGCCGCACTCACGGCATATGGAGGTTCCCAGGCAAGGGGTCTAACAGGAGCTGTAGTTGCCAGCCTTTGCCACAGCCACAGCAACGCGGGATCCGAGCCGCGTCTGCAACCTACACCACAGCTCATGGCAACGCCAGATCCTTAACCCACTGAGCAAGGCCAGGGATCGAACCTGCAACCTCATGGTTCTTAGTCGGATTCGTTAACCACTGAGCCACGAAGGGAACTCCCTATCAGTGGTTTTCAAATATTTGGTCTCAGGATATATTTATATGTGTATAAATAATTAAATAACACAAAAATGCTTTTATTTATGTGGTTATCACCTTACACCTGTTAGGATAACAATTATCAAAAAACCAAAAGCAGAGTTCCCTTCATGGTACAGCGGAAACAAATTCAACTAGGAACCATGAGGATGCGGGTTCCATCCCTAGCCTCGCTCAGCGGATTAAGGATCTAGCGTTGCATGAGCTGTGGTGTAGGTCACAGACAGAGCTCGCATCCCTCATTGCTGTGTCTGTGGCGTAGGCCGGCATCTATAGATCCAATTTGACCCCTAGCCTGGGAACCTCCATATGCCGCGAGTGCGGCCCTAAAAAGCAAAAAAAAAAAAAAACAAAAACAAAAAAAAACAAGAACAAAAGAAAAGGGCTAATGGGTGATAAGATGCACTGTTAGTGGAAATGTAAATTGTAAATGTTATTTGGTGAAGCCATTAGCGAAAACAGTATAGAGGTTTCTCAAAACACTAAAAATAGAACTAACAGATAATCTATCCATGCTACTTATGGTTATATATTCAAAAGAACTGAAATCAGGATCTCAAAAATATAACTGCACCCTAGCATCCATTGCAGTGTTATTCACAAAAGCCAGGATATGGAGACAACGTGAATGCCCACTGATGGATGAATAGAGAAAATATATGTATGTATATATATATACAAGGACGATACTATTCAGCTTTAAAAAGAAGGAAATCCTGCATTATACGACAACATGAATGACCCCAGAAGACATTGTGATAAGTAAAATAAGTAAGACACAGAATTCTGCCAGCATGGTTTTACTTGTTAAAGGTAGTTAAAATAGTCAAAGTCATAGAAACATAGAGTAGAATGATGGTTGCCAGGGGCTGCGGTGATGAAGAAATAGGAAGTTGCTCTTTAACTTATACAAATTTGAGCTAGGTAAAAATGACCAAGTTCTACATAATAGTGTGCATGTGCAGCATAGTGTCTATACTTAACAACACTGAGTTGGTACTTAAAACTTCACTAAGAGACTATATCTCATAGTCTGTGTTCTTAACACAAGAAAAAATAAAAATAAAAACAGAAAGATATTAATACTTATTAACTTGAAAACAATAATAAAGTCCAATCTATTGCTATGTTTAATGCAAACAAATGTTTTAATTAAAGATAACTATAACATCATGAGAGAGAGGCCATGTTGTATATTTTGAAAATTTCTGAAATGTGTGCATAAATATAAAATAACTGGATTCTAAGATTTATTTCTACATTTAGTACATTTTGTGTGTGTGTGTGTGTGTGTGTATTTTAAGATCAAGTATATGAAAAAACGCTGGTCAACACAGACATTAACTTGAAAAGTTAGGAGTATTTTATATTTTAAAAGCCTTTTCTGATAATTCTATATACTTTTCTTTGATACTGTGTCGAAACTTGGTAAGTGGTAGGTTCTTAGAGGTTAATTTCAATAAAAAGTCTGAAACCGTATTCATGTACTTTTGTAATTTGTTACATTAAAATTCATTAGTCTGTCTTGTACTTTGAATGGATCTTTTCCAGATGAATAGATTTGTAACATCCTCCACTGGTCATTTAAGAAAATGTCAGTCCACAGAATTATGCAGAGCTTCCAAATATATATAAAAAATCAAAATGTATTGTTAGTTACAACATATAGACATAAAATATGTAATAATTATTGTCCGAAGGACAGGAAGAAGAACATTAAAGTATATTCTTGTAAGATTATACAATTTAAGTGTAGTGATATAATCTTTTTTGGAGAGGGGACTGAGAGGGAAGTATTACAAATTTCACCTGTAATTGTAATTTTATCTAGTTATTCTATCAGTATTATTAATTTTTGATTTATGTAAAATATATCTCTTAGATGCATAAAAATTAAGATTGATATATCCTCTTTATAAATCAAACCCTCTGTAATCACAATTTCCTCCTTATTCATGATTTTTTTGTTCTAAAATCTACCATATTTAATATTAATGTTACTTCTGTATGTATCTTATGAATAGGTTTTACATAATGTATCTTTTTCAGTCCCTTTAGATTTAAATGTATTCATTTTAAAAGTGTTTTTTTCTGTAGTTTGGTCTTTTTTCCCCATTTTGATAATGTCTGCCTTACTTTCTGAGTTTAAATCTTTTATATATAATACTGTTACCGCCATGACTGAGTTTAAATATACCGATGCTCTGTTTCCTATTTTTACTTTTGTTCTTTGATCCAGTTGTTGCTTCTTTCCAGCCTTACTTGGATTAGTTTAATACTTTTTAGTATGGCATGTATTGTTACTATTGGCTTAGTAATTATATTTTTGTTTTTTTCTTTTGTCCTTGCTCTGTGTTTTACAAAATGCATTTTGAAAGCAATGCGTTTTGTAATTTCAAATACATATGATAATATAAATCAAAGAATAATAGTAATATCAAAATTTGATTAATAATTAGAAAAAATTATTTATATATTGGCTTTATTTCTTCTGCATTTGTTTTGAGAAATTTGTTTCCAATATTCTTTTATTATTACTCACCTTAGGAAGTTATAAAAGCCTTGAAGTGTGTATTTTCAGAAATTTCAAAGTAGTGTACCAATTATGTATGCCTGTGTGTGTGTGTGTGTGTGTGTATGTATATATATAGTACCACTCATTATACTTAAATAATTTTATTATGTGGACATTTTAATACATCTTTCTGTCAAATTCATTTTTGAATGGCATGTTTTTCCATGTCTATTCCAAGAAAACTAATTTTAAGTAAACCTCTATCCAAATTAGGCAGTAAATTTCTGAGAGCTTAATCTGGGGCTGACAATGAAGTAATGGTTGTAGCAAACATCAAAAACTTTGGACCTGAACTCATGTTACAGACCAAAATTGTCTGAGTCTAGATGAGGGTTGTGCTCACATCTGTATAACTGAAAGACATAAGAGCTAGTGATTAGAGACTGGAAGACTAAGATTAATCCAACCTGAATTAAACTGGAGCACAGAGAGAGAATTAGAAGGCAGAATGAATGCTAAACAAAGACTTTTCAGCATTGTCAAGAAAGTCACTGAAATATTCTCTCTGTGGGACATTTGTGGCAAGAGCTAACCTTGTACTAATGGAATAACAATGCATAAAAGCCATAAAAATAGAACAAAAGGTGCAATTTACCAGAAGATATATGCTCAGTATGTAAAACCCAAGTAAAAATACAGCCTTGACTACATGCTTCAAAAGCTAGTACATCAGTCTGTGACTAGGGAAAAATACCAAGTAATTCAGAGTGTATTTCTTTAAAGAGATGAAACACAATCACAAGAAAAAGAACTTCTTTTGCTATTATTTCCATATGACATACTGTGGAAAGAAACCAGAAAAGAGAAAACTTTTACAGTTTATATATTGAGATATAACTCCAGCTACTTAGGTCTTCACATTTTACAAAAAGTTCGTATTTTTTTGTACTGTAGCAGCAAGATATCACATGTGAAATATTAGTAAGATGTATCTCTTTAAAAGGTGGAGAATAAACTAAAAATTAGCTAAGATCATAAGAATTAACAAATTCTATGTATAAATGTTTAATTTCTTTTACGAAATAGGCATTATCGTGAATGTTTTGATGCATTATCTGCAGATGACAAGCGGGCACATACAGGCAACAGGTGACCCACTCCAACTTCTGATGTAGTTGAACTGACTGCATAATTTAGAAATTGTTTCAGAGAGTGGGATTTTTCAATCACTTTAATTTCCATTTTCTGGGATAAAGTCCGTGGAAAAACAACTCAAGACCACTCCATTGTTGCTCCACCACGTCCCTGGCATGAGCGCGGGTGGAGGCTGTAGACATTATCTACTGTGGCGGCTGCGCGCTTCAGTCCTGTTGAGGACCTGCTGGATGGGTTGAGTTATGATAAATTTAGAAACTTGGACAGTCTGTTCACCCAAACTCCTCTCTGGTCTCAGCCTTCTCAGCAGTGGCCAGCCCTTCCTTCACCACCTGCTGAGGCTTTTCTTTGCAGGAGAGAGAGGCGGGACTTCCCGGACTCCCGCGGGGGCTTATGGGAGAGAGAAACACGCATGCTCAGAACTTCCTGCCGCTGGCGTCCGTCACATCAGCCGCTCAGAGGGCGTGCTCTAGTTGTTACATGGATGGCAGTCTCCGCGAAGCACAGAGACTAGTCTGTGTACACCGAGCAGTGGCAGTCGGGTTCACAGAAGACGCCACCTGTGCTGAAGGTCAGCCCTGAGGCCAGGAACCACCACGAGTCCCGGCTCCTGGAAGGCTGCCTGGTCCTGGTGAGTGGGGTACCAGGAAGGAGGTGACCAGCAAGAGGAGTGGCTCCTCTGGCAGCTGGAAACTTCAGCACAGCACACTGGCTGGTATTCCTGGACATTATCGCATCGGTATCAGCCAAGTTTTCAATGGCAGTGATGGCAGGCGTTGCCTGCAGAAGTTTCCTCCAGGTTCTGCAGATTTAGAGGTAATTACATCACCTTTCCTTGTTAAATGACTGTTGCATTTGGAAGTTGAGGTTTGTGCTGCCTAAGTGTGCTCCTACTGCAAGGAGTTTGAGGACCTCCTCCTGCATTTGCAGGACATCAAGGGCTCTGGATACTGTAAAAGTTTCTCTTTATGATTGGAACCCAGAATAATGCTGTTTGTGTCCCTCTCTGGGTAGCATGCAAAAGCTTAGAAATCTAATCTGGAAGTCCCTATATAAAAAGTTAAAGGACAAACTACAGATTGGGAAAAGATATCTGCCATACACATACACAAGAAAGTATTCTTATCAAGAACATACGTAGAACTACCACAGAAAGGAGGGGAAAAATTATAAAGTATATGGTATTCTTTTGTGCTGTTTACTTTAATATTGCCACATGAAAATGGGGCGTTGAAAACTATTTGTGTTAAATATTGAAATACCTTTCTGTCTTTGTTTGTTGTTTGAAAGTTTGGTGGATGCTCGGAGGAAAACATTTTTAAAAATAGGGATTTCTATTCTATTCTGATTTTACTCTGTTCCTGTCTTCAGGATTGAAAGGGCTACTGTCCATTGTAATTTATTACATTGTATTCCACTTTGCTTTGATTTAATTAGTTTTGATTTGGGCCTTCTATATTTATAAGCTAGCCTAAAATTCAGCTATATCTGAATAGGCTTTCTTTTCATAACAGAATTAGCATAGCTCCCATCCTTAACACTGAGATCCATCCATTTCTTTCATCTAAGAGTTACTACAGTTTTGCTAGTTGCTAAACAAAGATTTGTGTTCCAACAACTTTTCTATTTTTCCTATAGCATTTCCAGGATTAGAAGGGACATTTACAAATATTCTCAAAAAATATGAATAATAAGCATAGAAACGAATAAGCAGTTTATACACAAATTAACATAATGGTGCATAAATTCATACACAATTAAATGATTGCAAGTCAAAACAGCATTATACAATTTGGCAAATATTTTAAAATATTAATTTGTAGTTCACTCTTTCTAAAAAATTATCAGAATAATTAAAATATATGAAAGATAAAATTTTGTATATTCCCTATATAGCTAGGAATGTTCTATTCTCATATGTGCAAAGAAATATATAAAAATATTTTATATATAACTTCATCAATGCTGTTATTGGCTGAAAGAGAAACAGCATAATCTATGGAATTCTATGCAAATATTCTGTGCCACTATTGAAAATAATTAGAAAATTATAAAAACAAGACAGAGTATTTCAGTGGAAAGAGAAGTATATTATTACGTCTTGTTAGAAATCATTTTGCCAAAGATGCTCAGAGCTAAGTGAAGAAAACTGGTTTGGAGGGTAATATTTCTATTACGTATTCCTTCATTCATTCCTTCTTAGAATATTAAAAGTAATACAGTTGAGCCTTGAACAACATGGGTTTCTACTGCTCAGGTCCACTTCTATGTGGATTTACTTCAATAAATATAGTACTTGTATTTTCATTTTCAAAATCTTTAAATTAACTAAGTGTGGGGAAAGGTTTGTGTTGGATTAGCGATAAGAATATGTGGGACCAAAAGAACTTGAGTTTGAATCCTGTTTCTATACAAACTGTCCAGCTTCTTGCCCTTCGGTGAGTCATTTATCAGTCCCTGTATTTGGAGTCAAAGATGCCAGGAGGCAAACTTTCAAATGAAGGAGGAGGTCAGCACCCCCAGCACCCTCATTGGTTCAGGGTCAACTGTATTTCATTTACTAATTCATATCTTCTCTTAAATCTTAACAGATATTTCAGACACCAGGCTAGTTACTGCCCATTAAAGAGAAATTTACTCCTTTGTTTTTTATCTGATCTCTTTTGCATTGTTTCATAGTGCACAATTGAGCTTATATGCAAGTTAAAAAACAAAAAGTAAATTTCTCTTGAAAAATTCCAGAAGCCACTCCTTTTGGGTATATCCCTTCGTGGCTCAGTGGTTACCGAATCCGACTATAGAACCATGAGGTTGCAGGTTCAATCCCTGGCCTTGCTCAGTGGGTTAAGGATCTGGCGTTGCCATGAGCTATGGTGTAGGTTGCAGACGCGGCTCGGATCCCATGTTGCTACAGCTGTGGTGAAGGCCGGCAGCTACAGCTCCTTTTAGACCCCTAGCCTGGAAACCTCCATATGTTGCGGGTGCAGCTCTAGATAAAAAAAGACAAAAAAAAAGTGTTTTTTTCTGGGTGGAGGTAGCCACATCACAGGGAAAGCATGTTTGGCAAGGAGGGCAAAAACTACCTTCTACTTCTTGCTCTTGGCCTCTTGGCCAGGTACCATTAGGCAGATGCATCCTGACAACCTTATTCAGAGATGTTAGAACTTCAAAAATATGTTGCTGAAAATATAGGCATATGATTGAATCAGTTCATGTTTCTATTTTCTTTTCTCCAAGAAAATGGAAGATGTTCCATTGTATGTGCAAGTTCAAGTTCTGGGGCCAAGGATCAAACCTGCACTACAGCAGTAACAACACCGAACCCTTAACCTCCAGGCTCCAGGGAACTCCGACTTTTTTGCTTTCTCTATAATTTTATTTATCTGTGTTGAAATAAATCAGTGCATTGGTATGACAATTGGAAACTCATTCTGAAACATTCTGGATTAATTTTGAGTCTTCACATCTTTTTACTTTTATTTGTAGATTCTATGGAGGAAAGGATCTCCGTCATTGCTCAGCAGACGACTTCCTGATATTTAGTAAAAGGTAAGCCATGCCTTTGTTATAAGTCCAGACCATTGCAGAGTAGACTATGCTTACAGTAGTCCACTTAAGAGTTCACAACGGGGTGAGGGCAGTAGAACATGCATTTTAATTATTTGGGATTAGTTGTGATATTACCCAAGAATCAGATAAGAGAATTTCCTCTATCCTTTTGAGGTGTTTAATACCAGTTGCTGGGGATGCGTATTTTGGAAAAACTGACTCTAGGCCCTCTAAAAAATTGGTAACAGAAACCTGAGTTTAACAGAGTCCGGAGATCAGGAAGGGGAGAGCTCGTGCGCTGAGACTCCAGCAGAGCCTGACAGGAAGACAGGCTCCTCCTCTTTCCTGAGAAAAACGCAGCCCATGAAAAGTCAGGGACTTTCTGCCTACTCACAACTTCCTTTCCCCCCAAAAAGTGTTCTCCTTCCTTTGCTGTGGGAGACTTGTAGGTGGCTCATCAGGGCTGCAGACCTCACATTGCAATTCTCTGCTGATTTGAATGAACCTATCTTTGCTGGAGAAACACCTGGCAGTCTGTTTTTTTCAGGTCAATAGCCACATACCCTTTCCTTATGCTGTTGTATGCCATGGAATCCGAATTTGATGCTTGGACACCTTTAGTTGCGTTTTAAGGGAGTAAGAAGGGGTGAAAAGGAAAATCACCTTTAAATAATGTTTAGTTTGTCTGACTTCTCTTCCGTGTTCTTCACATATGTTTTCTAAAGCCTTTATTTAAAAAATACTTTTATTTAGCTTAATTTTGATTAAAGGTTAATAGTACCATCGCCAAAACTCAGCCTGTTACCTCCAGTGCCAAATGGAAATGTGGAGTCAGAGTCTTGGTTGAAGGAAAAAAAAAAAAAAATTTTTATTGCTTTGCCAGGCAAAGGAAGCCACAGCAGGTTAATGTCTTAAACACTGTGCCCTCCTTTGGGGAAGAATTGCAGGGAGTTTTATAGTCTAAAAGGAGAAAAACAGGCTTTCAGATACGACTCATGGGGCAAATATGCATTTTTCTCACTTTAAGGGAATCTTAGTCATCAGAGCTGGAGTCAGGAGATCTTGGCATGATCATGATGGTGGTCTTCTGGGTTGTTGCCTAGAATAATGGTACTTTCCAAGAGAGCATATTGACTAGAGATTAGAACAAACTAGGAAAGTTCCTAAAAGACATCATATGCTAATAATCTTTAACCCACAGGCAATTGTGCTTGGGTGCCTAATCTTTAGCTTACAATTGGTTGCGTTTAGGATACAATCAAATAAGGGAGAAGCACAAGGAAGGGCTCCAAGCTGTTCAGTTTTAAAGTCTTCATTTCTAAAAGAAGCATAAGGAATATAACTTTTCTCTTAAGAGTATAATATGCCTGTATTATTATGTGTATCCCTTGAGAGGGAACCAGGATCCTGCCCCAGGGCTGTACTCTTGTTGCTTGACTGCTCCTCTCTGGTCTCTGCATCCCCTCCCTTCCCTGGTCAGCAACTGTCTGAACCTGCCACTTGGAACTCAGGGAAGTCATGGAGGATGAATGAGGTCTTTGTTTTCCTAAAAACAAGAAATGGGGGACACAGAAAGGCTTTTGTGCCCAGGAGCCCCACAGGGCCCTGCTCCATTACAGTCCTGTAGAATGTTGAAAAGTCAGTAGCAGCTGAAGGGGAGTAGAATATGTCATCCCAAAATATGTCTCTTGGGCAGAAGGATTGTTGTTCAATCTTTTTTTAAGAAGCAGTAGACATAGGAAAAGCTCTGAGAATGAGTAGAAGTTACCCTTTTATAAGAGAGATTTACATTTAAAAGGGAAATCTGTATTAGTAAGAGTGTCTCTGCACTTGGAAAAGAGGATGATTCTCAGTCTCCAGAAACTACTGATGAAAAGGAAGACTTAAATCTGCGTAACAATCTTACTCCTGTTGATGTGCTTTGCTTGGTAATCTCCCATAACTGGCACCCTCCCCCCACCCCCAACCTCTTCTGTTGTTTTTAGTTGGAATTCTTATTTAAGGTATGCACCATTTTTGAGAGTTACTCACTTTTCCTGGGACTCTTCCATGTATGGAGGAGGTATACATATTGTTAAACTTACTTTTTTTCCTGTTGATCTGTCTTTATTACGGGGGTGTCTCAGCCAAGAATCTAGAAGGGTAGAGGGAAAATTATTTTTTCTTTCCTTACCCACAAAAGAATGATTTTAAAAAGAGAAGGAAATCAGCAGCTTTTGTTTCATCAGTAAAGAGATCTCATTTCAGAAATTATGTTTTGCATATACAGCTGTAATCAGCGTTTCTTTAACCTGTAATCTTTAATGAACCTGTAAGAATATCGCTGCCTCGTGATTTAGTCGTTGGGAAGATGTATGTGGTAAACAAGCTTCCTCTGCTTGCTTGTGTCTTTGATAACTTATGAAGAGAAGCTTTTGCATTTTGCACTTGTTTTAAATTTATTTTTCCAGGTATTTTGAATTTTCGTACTGTTGATTATTTTTAAGTAGTCTACAAAGGGATTTACTCTGAGCACTTTTGAGCCTGAGCCACTAGGATACGTAAAATCAATATTGAAAGATCCTCTTTAAGGGTACCTTTTTATAAAACTCTGATATTTGTTTATTAAAATTCTGTATAAAATGAAATCTGATGAAAAAGACTTTGAATTGGAATTGAAATTTAAAAAAGAAAATTGTGTAATTACACTTCAACACAAAATGAGAAGTAAAATTAAAGAAGTGAATGAATTTGGTAGTTTTATGTACTGACTCAACTCACTAGATCGGGAACAAACTGCAAACATGCAGCTGGAAAAGATGCGGCTTAAACTGTGCTTAATCTTTAAATGCATATGAATAGAAATATTATTAAAGGAGCAAAGAAGTAATAATATTATCATCTCTTTTAATATCAATATACTGAAGCTGTGATATACTTAAGAAGTAATTAGTGTCCATTTTCCTTCCTCCTTTTTAATGCTGTATCTTCTGCCCTGGGTAATTAGTTTCATATATTCTAGGCTTTTCAGTTTTATCTAAGAGAGAGTCATTTAAAAATAAAAGACATTGAAGTAGCAAAATAACAAAAAACGACCTTAACTTACTCTTGCACATTCTTGCTTAAAAATAAATTTAAAACAAAAATACACTTGAAAACTGACACTTGCTCATTCTAAATCATTTGTAAGAATTGACTCCTAGTATAAATTTCACACCACTTTTAGAACATTCATGTTGAAAATGAGGACTCTTAACGAAAAAAGAGTTTCAGTATTTCCCCAGAACTTCATAGGAAAAAATGGCTGTCGAAATGGCTCCAGAAATTGTGGTTAAGCCACTGTGCTATTCTGCTGTAACCACTGTACAATGTAACTCCTCATTGTCTTACAACAGTGATATTTTTGCACACAAACAAATACAGGCGGAAACGCCTTTGACGTGGATTTCCCATTTTAATTTTAATCAAATATTAAACACTGCATAGCACCACAAAGCAGACTGGTAAAACTGAAAATTTGCTTTCATTATTTCTCAATAGAATCAGATATATGTTATAAAATTGCTGACTGGATTGTTTCTGAAATAATGTTAAGACATTTTTCTATATAATGTTGCTCTGGACTCAAATAAAATAAGCAAATTTCTATGTTTTGGAAGGAGAAAGGAAAAGTCTCTTTTAGCAGTACATTTAAGTGATGGAAGCCTCTGCCTAACCCCTATGCTTTTATTGATCTTTGGTCCTGGCCTTAGCTATGTGAGGAAAGTTTAAAAATCTCTAGAGGAAGAAGTCCATTATTATAATCGATATTCTTCCACTCTTTCCTTATAGAGACCCTCCTTTTTTTTTTTCTGCTTCTCCTGTTCTTTTAGCTTCCTTTTTACCCCTTCCGTCTTATTTTTACATTTTCTCATACTCTGTCTCTTTCTCTGTGCTTTCCATCCTAATGGTTTTATCTCTTAGCTCCTCTGATATTTTTACAGTTTCTAGTTCAGTTTCAGCTACATGCAGAAAGATTACAGAAAATGTGATGCTGCTGTGCAAGAATTTACTCTTGCTCTAAAGATTCAGTAACTAAACATGAAAAAGAACCTAGCCCCTTAATAGTCAGTCACTGACTATTTAGTAATTAAACATGAAAAAGTAACTAAACATGAAAAATAACTTTAGCCCCTTAATCGTTAGTCACTAACCTCTGATGTCTCTGCCACACTGCTCCATGGGCACTAGAGGTAAGCTGAAAGAAATCAATAGAAAATTGAGTTGCTACTGTATGTTGTGACCTGTTGGTGTTACATTGCCTGTCATGAACTTAGGAGCCTCCAGTATTCACATGCACCACTCAAATAGAGTACAGCCTAAGTGAGAGTAGAATTATGGTTGTCTTCAAGCCCCAAAATTAGAGACTTAGAATTCCAGCGCTAAAGAGTTTTAAGTCTTTGAGAGTTTCCCACAGTCCTAGATACATTAAAAGCACACAATTAATTTTTTTTAAATAGACATCTAGGACCTCAGTGTATATGACATGAGATGGACACCTGGTATATTATAAAACTCCAGAAAAATTGAGGAAGAGACACAGCATAAAAAAGGAGTATTAGGGGAAAGATGTGGAATCCTAGTTTATCACAGGTTTACTGCTGGTTTGGCTGTCAGTCTTACCTCGTGTCTGACTATTGTCATCAGAGAATAGTATCACTTTTAGAGAATTATATAATAATTATATGTAATTATAATTATGAGCAAGTGCTCTCTAACTTAATATCAGATTTTTGTTCTGGATTATTATTTTGTTCTGTTCAATTTTTGAAATTGAAATAATCCTACAAGCTCCTCACTTGAAAGCTTGATTATTTAAGGACTGAGCAGTTAAAGGTCCACAACTTTGTCTGTTAGGCTCCTCATTCAGGCCTATCTGTGCATCCAAGTTTTCATATTAATTGACCTATTGACCCCATTATATATTCGTTGAAAGGACACTTACTTTGAGCCAGTCTGTGCTTTATGGAAAAAAAAAAAATGAATAAATACTGTTCTCATTATCACATTAGTTAGAGATTTTTAAGATATAGAACTCAAGAAAATGGCAAGGTCCCTCTAAACAGTTTTGTGACTCAAACTGAAAGGCCTGTGTTTCTTTTGTGATGCTAAATATTTCTGGTGATATTATCTGTCACTAAAGCTTTCCCTATTGCATTGCTAGGCAGCTAACTTCAGTGGATCTAATCAAGCAGTTCCATCCATGGTGCCAATGACTGAGACAGTCTTGACACATATGCTAACAGCCCTAGATAGTTCGATTTTTCACAGACTTACAGAACTTTAAAACTAATATACCCTTAGTTGCGATCAAGTCCAACCACATGCCACACATGGGGATGATGAGGCTCTCAGTGCCTTTCCTTGATGACCAGACAAGAACCTGAATCTCAATTCAATTAAAAAAATTTACAACCTATGGGAGGTTTTTCAACTCTTAAACCGTGAGAGTTCTCTATGGAGATTTTAGACATAATGGTTTGGAGAGTTGTCGGATAAGAGTTTTTTTTTTTTTTTTTTTTTAATTATTAACTAAAACAACGTTTAAGATCACCACAAAGAAAGCTCTATCTGGAGTTCCCGTCGTGGCTCAGTGGTTAATGAATCCGACTAGGAACCATGAGGTTGCGGGTTTGATCCTAGGCCTTGCTCAGGAAGTTAAGGATCTGGCTTTGCTGTGAGCTGTGGTGTAGGTCGCAGACACAGCTCAGATCCTGCGTTGCTGTGGCTGTGGCAAAGGCCGGCAGCTACATCTCCTGTTAGACCCCTAGCCTGGAAACGCCGCAGGTGTGGCCATAGATAAGGCAAATAAGACCAAAAAAAAAAAAGAAAGAAAGCTCTTCCTGCCACTGAATATCAGGAGAGAGTATGATGTTAAATCAATTAGTTCCTCCCCTTCTGAGACACATTAACATGGGTTTAGAACACCATCCTCATTTGGGTTGGCGAATAGCAGAAATGCTCTGTTACCCTGTTAATGGGTTTATTTAATTGGATATGATATCTGAATGCAATTAAATTAAAAGTAACATTGAGATAGAAGACTCTTCAACCGTCTGACTGAAGATTAAACCATTGGATTTCCTGAACTTCATTCTCTGGGGTTAGGGACTCAATAGACTATAGGAAAACAAATCTTTGAGTTTCCTAAACAGAAAAATAGTGAGTTCAAATTTCAATGTAGACTTGGCATTTAGCTGCTTATTCTTACTTAAATAGAAAATATGGTCTCTGACATTAAAATGAAAAGTCTGCACATGTAATATTATTTACACTACAGTAAGATGTTTTGTTGTAAAGCATTACAAATTCAGATTGCCTGGCTTGCTTATAGAATCTGTACTTCTCTCTCTGATCAAATACTTTTATACTGAATGTCACTTAAAAGAAGCCAGCATTTGAATCATTGTGTATTCTCCTAGCTGCTAAACAAGCTTCAGTAGCAAAATAAGGCAGTGACCTTGAAATATACCCTCTGCCATAATAAAATCATGGTTATTTTTTCTGCAGTCGAGAGTTTGCAAGATGTAGTATTTCTCTTTTATAGTCAGATCTCCAATTGGATGCATTTTCTCTGGAAATATCTTTTAAAATTCATTTTAAAACACTTTTTTGAAAAATGTAAAAAAAAAATGCTTTAGATTCTTTTAATTTATGCCCAAAGCATCAAAGGCAAGAGTTCAGAATATAATTAACTTAAAATATACCCTAGAACATATCTGACTCATCATGCTCTAATGAGTCTTCATAAGCAGATGATCTCTGCAAAAATAAAACAGAATACTGATTAGAGGCCTTGACTCCTACCTGAGTAGAAAATCTGTAAGTATATCATTGGAGGAAGTTTAAATGTCACCAAACAGAAATAAAAACAAAACCTGGCAGTTTAATTTACTTGACTTGCCCATGTGTAAGAAAAGACACAAGTCAATAAGATTAAAGTAACTATGCAGGAAATAGTTTCTTCTTGTCCCATAAATTAAGAAATATAAAATATTCAATGTTTGTTTAGGAAAAAGATTATATCTCACCCACAGGTTGGTATTTTATATGAAAGAAACCAGATGTAAAGAGGAGAAGGTGTGATGCTTATACATAGTCATAGATTTAATGTGACACAATAGAGTCCATGTTCAAATCCCTTTGCTAGGAAGGTTTTGAATAGTTCTTTAGATAGAAAATGCAGTGATATGCATTAGCCCATCAGTATAACCCTTTTCCTATGTGGTGTCAAATACTAGTACTAAGAAATTTGGCATTTTTAGTGCATCATATTTAAAAACTATGGTGTTCCTTTATCTGTCATTCATATAGGAGAGAGGGGGAAATAAGACCAAATAAAAATTATGAAATTATTAATCTTCAGCCTTCTAATATTCGTACTTAGCAATCTGGAAAATTATTTTGCCTCATACAGTAGGGAATTAGGCTCAGGAGAGGTGTTACAGAAATGTGGTTTCACAAGCCTGAGTGAAACATATGTTTGGGACATAGAGGCACATCCTCTTCGTGGAAAGGGAAAAAGTAAAGAAAGACCAAAATACATTAATTATAACGTTGATGGAATTTTTTTTATTCCTCTGACAGCTGGGGTAGGGGATTTTTAAATCAAAGAGGTGATTTTAATAGTCCCTAAAAAGAGTATTAAACAAGGGAGCATAGGATTTTATTCCCATGCATGTTTACCTTTGAAGGAAACTACACTGAAACCCAGTGGGAATACAGATGCTATAATAGGTATAAGATTGTTGTCTTATCAGGCCATATCAACTTGATATGTAGAAAGTAATATCAATGGATGTGACCATGTTTTCATCAGGGACAGTGTCACAGAGAGAGAAAAAAAAATCAGTATATCACATACACAATCAAATTTTATGAAACATTTTGAGTTATTGTTATTTACTAGGGACCTTGAAAGATATCTAAGGGCCAAGTGGTGCGTCAAGTTCACCTGACGGCAGAGAGAGCAGCCCAAGCAAATAAATGATTGTATGTGTCACTGAAGGTGTTCAGAACAAGCCTCCCCATGAAATGCCCCTTTCCACGTGGGTTATGTGGAGCCAACAACAGTAGACGCCAAAAGATGCAGAAAGAGCTTTTCTGCACCCCCCTCAACTGCCTAAAAGAGTCTAGACAGAGCATCTGGTTCAGAAGTAGGGCTATCAGCCCTCAAGGGAAAGAGCTGTAAGAGTCTGCAAGGGTCTTGTGGGCTGGGGGAGGCTGGGCAGGATGTATTTGTTCAGAGACCTCCCTGTGACCCCTTGTCTCTGCTGGACATGACCTGAGCATTTGCTTTCCAGACATTTGCTCTTCCCAACCTCCTCTGAATCCTCTTCCCTCCCTTGAAAGCCTCACACCCTTCCCCTCTTCTTTTTAGCTCAGAAAGGCCTGTAAGCTTCAATTGCCTGACTCTTGGGCAACCTCTCATTGAGTTCATAGTGCCGTCATATATATGTATGTATTTTCCTCCTATTAATCTGCCTTATGTCAATTTAATTAACAGACCAGCCAAAAGAACTTGGAAGGGTAGAGGAAAAAAACCTTCCCCTCCCTGATATAACCACATACTCTAGGATTACACAGAAGAAAGTCACTAATTCTAGACAAATCGAGAGCATCAGAGAATTGACTGAGCAGAGGCTGTTTGTGTACTATTTAAATGTTTCAACAGGAGTTTGATTCAAAGCTAGTTAGGAGGGAAATATTTTAAACATTTGTGGTAGGATATGTATTAACTCTAGGTATAAAGGAATAAAAAGTAGAAAGGGAATGCAGTTGCAGTGAGAAAATAGAATATGGATTTAAAACAATAGCAAGTGGTTGTGTGGTCATGTAAACAAAGGTCAATTACAAATGGAAGGCAAACCATCAGGAAGTCAGTATGCTTCAGTTTTGTCTTAATAGCATGAATAATGGGATGCTGTTGGGAATTCAGATGGAGAATAAGACTATTAGGGCCCAGGTTCTCATGGACTAAATGGGAGCAGGTGGTGGAGAATTGCTGGATGACATCAGCAAAGAGTAGAGGTGTTTTTTCCAAAATTTCCATGGTCTATATATAAGTGGTGGTGAAAGTCAAGGTAATTCTTGTCCATCTTTTGGTGTTTAAAAATTGTCTGTTTGAGAATTAATAAGAAGGAAATGGAGATTCTGTAAAGGGACCTAGGGAGTCTTTTACAAGAAATGTGGCCAACAGTTGGTCCACAGGAATCACTTTGGGAGAGATCACTGGCAGTGGGGTTAAGCATAATGGGCTCTAAAGGACAGTTAGAAGATGCCTGAAGATGCTCAACCAGAGAGACCTGGAATTTGCTTGTTCACAGAGGACAGTAACCATGTATAAGGTCATAACGATTTTCCTGAGTTCATTGTAAAATAACCTTTTTATATAATTGCTTTACTGTTAATCAGAGCTACAAGATCCTGAATCCCTAAAGAGAATGGTAACCGTGATAAGATTTTGAACTGAAGCATTAGGTTATTATCTTCTCTGCCTCTTTTCTACCTAGGTGAGGTTTCAAATTTTCCTCCTTGAAATCTTTACAGATTCTTCTAGTCTTCATTGTGCTCCCCATTTTCCTGCAGTCTTGTCTGCATGTATTGTCTTAGACATTCTTTAATAATGATGTATGTGAAAATGTTATCTTTGAAGTTGCGATATGTTTTTATTTGCCATAATGATTAAAGTGGTATTGAATAGACCATAGCTATTCAGTAAAGACTACTTGCCTTATCAAATGTAGAAAATGATCTTGGCATATCAAGCTCATGACTGAGTGGCGATAGGTCATGTAAAAGCCTTTTAATCTGTGTCTCCTAAGGACATTTTTCCTTATCCCAAAATAAGTTGGAAAGCCAAGTTGATTCTTCTTTATTGATCCTCAAAAGTGCATATATTCTGTATTTAAACCATAGTATAAACTGGTGTATTTAAGTGATTGGCTCAATATTATAAATTAAAATTGAAAATACAGTTGAGCCCTATAGCTTCAAGTTCAGCTGAAATAAAAATAGCACAGGATAATTAATTCTCATTTACTATTACTGGGGATTAAAAAAGAAGAAAGGGTACTACATGAAAAGGAGGTAACTGGCAAGGGAAAAGAAGAGCTATGTTTCTGTGTATATAAACACACACACAAATGCGTATTGATTAAAATGATGAGTCTCCTACAGGGCAAGTGTTAATGACCTGAGTTTGATATAGTGGGGGCATAAGATTTAATTCAGTAAGTGCACATCAGCCCCTGCAGTGCTAGATACTCTTTTTGTCTTTTGGATACGTAGAGAAAAAGAAGAAATCCCTTTTTAAGTGAACTTTATATTTTAGTGAGATTAAATATGTAATCATACAAACATGTAATTAAATATTTAAATTCTCTAAATCTCCCATAATATATGTACATAAATATGTGTTTATATACATCTGTGCTAAAGTCCATAATATAAATTAACTTGGATTGCCTGGGTTTTCAAAATTTGCATGTGATTTTTTTTTCCTAATCACTTTATGCTGGTTTTAGTTCTTTGTATTAAAGACCTAAAAAATGTTGCGAGCTTGCAAATTATATTACTGTTGTGGATATTATTAGCTGTGGGTATCACCAAAAGGAAACTAGTTAATTAACTTGAAGATAAGTTGATGGGTCCACAGTGTATCCTCTCCTCTGTTTTGGGATCTGTCCTTGTCCTTCACTGTTCTTGAAACACACTCAATGTTTAAAACATAGTCTTTGTCTCTTTCTACAGCCATACTTTATACTTTGCCTACTAAGGAATTGTCATTATAAATAAAAATATGTTTGTTGTAGAAAAATAACAAATGATTGCGAAATCCCTTGCGTTAATCTACGAACATCTAGATTTCATTATGGAACCTTTGATGCTTCATTTTAAATTACATTTAATAAAGCATATACATATGAGGAGAGGTACCAATAGCAACTTTACACATTTTAATCTGCCTTTTAGATGGGTGAGTTAATAAAATATACAATTATCTGAATCACCTTCTCACCACATTTTAAAATTCCAAACCAATTTTTCCAGTTTCGGATTTTTGGCTTCTGTCGTGCTAGTATCGTAGACATGTCTACGGCTGAAGTGTGAATGGTAACTTGTCAGTCATACGTTTTTACCTCTTAATTCAAGTCTTCTTAGCCAACAAAGTGTGCTTTATGTTTCCTCTGGCAGGGGACACCCCACTCAACTATACTGCCATCCTACTGTGCTAGACGTTACTTTACAATTCTCTTATTAGTATTTCAACGCAGCGCAGAGTTGCTTGTCGTTTTCTCACAGAGAGGATTCTGTATACCCTTACTGAAATATGGTCGGGATTGTCACTGCTTCCACAGAGTGTGGCAGAAGAGGTTGTTGTGTCTTCCGAATTGTTACCAGTGCAAAGGTGGTTCCTCGGTTCTTGTCCCCCCAAGGGAAAGAGTTCGGTAGGAGAGACATAGAGCAGTTTCAAGTAGCAGGAGTTTTATTAAGCCAAGTGAAAGTGTGCTCCCAAAGAGACTGCCCCAATGAGGGTACCTTTGTTCTTTTCAGAGTGGCAGAAAGTGTCTTTTCATTGACAAGGTGATCGACAGCTTTAGGTTATATAACTTTTCTTCTTGGATGTAGGTGCTTACCCATAAGCACCCAATAGAAACCCATTGTGGGGGGAGCAAAAACTGCACTACTCGTTTATTGTAAATACAGCATAATGAACCCAAGTTGTTCTGGATCACCGCTTAGGTCTTGGTGTACCTGCGCCCACCGGAGCTGTGTTTTTGATCTTCTGCTTAGCCCTGATAAGGCTGGGAGCTTAGCAGTCCTAAAACCACAAAAGAGGATCTCTGGGCATGTTTCAATCAGTGTCAAGTTGGGCAGGGGAAGAGAAGGACGACTCTGTCCAGGTTGGGGTGGGGGGCACTCATGTCTGCCTAGCTGCCTAACAAGGTCAGGTTATAAAACGAAATAGTTTCCTCATTGTTCACTGGAACATTTGCTGTTGGAGGTCTGAGCATGCATGACAAAAGTCTGACTAAAAATAAATGCAAATATAATTTGCTTATTTTTTTTTAATTTCATAAAAGTCTAGTGATGCCCGAATAAAAACAGCACTCCAACCATCCTTGCCAAGAAACCAGCCTTGTCAGGGAAGTGGCCTCAGATAATCTGCCAATTGAATAACCCCACTGACCTCCATCAGTGCCAAATGGATCCAGTGAATTGTCTATCCCAGCTTTTTCTGAGTTCCTGATGCACAAAATTATGCAATATAAGATAATTGTTTTGAAAGTCTAGTTTCTGAAGCAGTTTGTTATGCAGCAATAGGTAACTGGAATCTGTCCCGTCAAACCATCCTTGTGTTATGAGTCATTTAGTATGCCCTTGGTCTTTATATGGGAGAATGATAATTGTATACTCATGTGATAAAACACATAATCAAATGCTAATGATTGGTGATAGAATTTTTTTTCTTTTTTCTTTCCTTTTTTTTTTTTGGCTGTACCTGCAACATATGGAAGTTCCCAGGCTAGGGGTCGAATTGGAGCTGCGGCTGCCAGCCTATGCCACAGCCACAGCAATATGGGTTCTAAGCCATGTCTGTGATCTATACCGCAGCTCATGGCAACACCAGATCCCCGACCCATGAGCAAGGATAGGGATCAAACCTGCATGGCTACTAGTTTCCTGAGAAGCCCCCTTTAATTATGTACTTCTAATGAACATTATATAGCCATAAGAATTGGAGAAGCAGAGAAAATTCTGGCAAGAACACTCTTTCCAGTGAATGCTTAAAAAGGCTGAAGAAGAATTTTCTCCACACTTGTACACATCTAAGATTAAGTTTTTAATTCAATTTAAAGACTTTCTATTACCTGAAAAAATGTCTTTTCTGTATTACCCAGAATCTCTTTTCAGAATGAAATAAACTATGAGTAAATTCTGAGCCTCTGGGCTGGTTGAGGCTGACTGAAGTTCTTTCTAGAATGATCTGTGACTTCTAGAGAACTGTTTTCTTAAAATCAGTAGAGCTAAAATAAGTGAGAATGTTGTTTTGGCTTTGTTTATCCAGTGAAACTGCAGCTGTGTTGGAAAGAGAATGAGCTGGCATCCTGGCCTCAGGCCTGCGTAACCAGCCCAGCATTAAGGATGGGTGGGACGTAGAGAAAACAGCTTATATCATAAGGCTCTTGTTCATGGCAGCTGTACACACCTTCTGTGGGTTGGAGTCAAAAGAAACTGTGTACTTGGGTAGCTGCTGGGATTTTCCAATGAAGTAATGATGTACTTGCTGTATCTTCTGCCCTGCATCCTTCTATAAAGTTAGTTAAACAAAACAAACACATACTAAACTAAAACTATTTGTGTCTTAGAAGTCTGATTGCCTGTTTGCATTTATAATTACAAGAAGAAAAAGGACAGTAATACAATAATTAACACATACTGAATGTTTTATTTATGCCAGACACTCTTCTAAACACATCACCATTAACACATTTAATAATCACAACAAATCTGTGAGTTAGGAACTACTCACTGCCCACCTTTTTGACCGGTGAGAGAGGTGAGTCCCTTTTTGACCAGTGAGGTCATTTAGCTGAAAATGACCAAATTAAGGATTTGAATGTAGGCTTCCTGGATCCCAAAATCATGCCCTTAGTAATCCATCCTGCCACTTAAAAATCTAATAATATCCCAATCCATAGAAAGAGTAAAGAGATAGTAGAATTCATATATATAAACAATATCTCCCCAAACTGCTGAGCAAGTGCACATGCCAGGAACTTGCTTGGAGACAGAAGAGAGTTTCTTATTTGATTATCCATAAAATAAGGCATCTGGGACCAAGACATCATGTTAGTAAATTACTCTATCAAGTAAAAAGAGTAAGAGACCTTAGGTAATTTATAGGGAAGGCCACACAGGAAGACTCATAAATATTCGATGGTCTTGATGGGAAGGTTTTTCCATAGCTATTGAAATGTGATTGATACTGGAATAAATAAGGAAAATGCTATGAACATGAACCAGGAGGAGATTAAGAGAAAATGAGGAATCTGTTAAAGAGAAACAAACATCCAAATCAGTGGAGCAATGACCAAAGAAGAGAGATTAGCTCAAGTAATGGCAGACATTTCTTTCCATTGGTTTAAGTTAGTTAAGAAGGGATTAGCAACCTCAACAAGTTGCCTTTATTGAAAAAGATACGCGATTAGGCTAAAAATGAAATGCCTAAATATGTAACATGACTATCTTACAACCACCGATTAACCAATGTCACATTATATATGCACTAAAAGTTACCTGTGAATGATAAATGATCTACAATCTAATGTTATGGTTAGTCAGATATGACTATTTCCAAACATTATTTAATGAAAGTCTGAATAACATAAACTCTGTGACACAGCTATAGTAAATGTCAATCTTGGCATAATTGAACATTCAGCTTATGTCAATCAAATCTGAAAATGATGGGTACTTCACACAGCAGCAGAGGAAATAAAGACATCTAAGACTGGAGAAAAATAGCCAGGTAGATAATACTTGTGGTTCTAAAATAATACCATCCTTTCCCTGAAGGTTATAGCCAAGAGGGTGTTAAAAGTGGAAAAAGAATCACTCCAGCATACCATACATGGATGCCCAGGCAAGAGACAGGTGTGGCAGTGAAGGTGAAAGAATAATAAGCATTAGAGATTAGAGGCAGAATCAGCAGAACCTGTACAATAGTCAAGATGTGGAAACAACCTAAATGCCCATCAACAGATGAATGGATAAAGAGATGGTACATATATACAGTGGAATACTACTCAGCCATAAAAAGAACAAAGTAATGCCATTTGCAGCAACACGGATGCAACTAGAGATCATCAGACTAAATGAAATCAGAAAGAGAAAGACAAATACCTTATGGTATCATTTATAAGTAGAATCTTAAATATGACGCAAATGGATATATCTGTGAAAGAGAAACAAACTTATAGACGTAGAGAACGGACTTCTGTTTGCCAAGGGTGCCTTAGGGATGGACTGGGAGTTTGGGATTAGCACGTGCAAACTATTACACATACGTATAACTGAATCGCATTGCTGTACACCAGAAACATAATATTATAAGTCAACTCTACTTCAATAAAATAAATCAAAGAAAAAAAAAATAACAGAACTCAGTGACTGCTAAGACATCAAAGGGATGGAATGCAGAGGACACTTTTGACCCCTGAATTCTGGGATAAGCAGCCAGTCCTTTTCTATCAGTGCTGCCTGTCTGTGAGTGTGAACACTGAGCTTTCCTGGGCTTGTGAGGACCTCAGAGGCGACTGCTAACAGAGGCACTGGAACTCCAGGGCAGATTAGAAATACACAGGGGTTCCCATTTGGACTGCTGTGGAGGGGAAAGATCACTAGGTTTCAGGCATTTATTTTTACTAACGAAGTAAATAGTCATTCATCTGCCATAACTGCAGTCGGGAAGAAACTTTCTGGTTATTTTCTTTATTACTACTATTTCAGATCTTTTCCTTTTTTGAAAATACACCATACCTCTATATGTTTATTATGCTTTTTTGTAGTTTTATAAAAATAGAAAGTCATAAAAGCTTTCCATTGATTTTTTTTTTCACTTGGTGAAGAAGATTTAAATCTAGAGCCTTGTTGGTAAAACTGTTATCATTTTGACGTTTATATATATATATATTTTGTATTCGGGTTGTCCTTTTCAAAACGATTGACACTTGGGAGGTTGGAATAAGAGGCCTGGAGCTTCTTTAAGCATAGAAACATTCAAAGGAAAAATTAATAAAAACTTCATGTATAAAAACAGAAGTGTACAGCAGCATTTTAAAATGAATTATTGCCTATATTATGGAGCCATTTATTCCTTTACTGACTTGAGGGGTGGACTAAAATCCTACTTTTTTTGGCATAGGGAAAATGCTCCCTGTTTTAATTCAGACATTCACTGAATGTTGGTAGTATTAAGAAGATGAGTAAGAAATAGACGGGGCTCCTGGCAGAGGCCGAATTAAACAGACCATTGCTTTACAAGCATTAGGCCTTGAGGGAGGATGCAGAGTGATCCCCCAGCAGGTGTCAAGGCCTGGAGCCCTTATGCAGCACATGCGTGTAATCTCTTAAGTTTACTGGGTCATTTACATGCTGCTTTACTTACATAGATGAAGGTGCTGTATTCCTTTTTTATTCCACTTATAACAACCACCTTTCCATTATGCACACCTGGGATGTAGCAGCGGCCCAAACACGCTTTTTATGTGCTAATAATGCTGATCAACATGAGTATAGACCCTGGACTTGCAGTCCCTGGTTACAGCAGTGAAGAGCTCAGCCTGTGAAGACAGAGGAACCTGGGTTTTGAATTCTAATTCTACCACTTCTTGGCTGTGATGTTAATTACTCTAACGCTGAGCATTTGTTGAAGCGTCATATTCACGCGTGAATGAATAGAGAATAATGAGCCCATCTCAGGTTTTAGTTAGACTTTCAGTTAAATTTGTTGCCCCCAAGATATTTTCACTCCTTTCATCTCTTGAAATACAACAAAACAAATAGAACAACGAAGAGATTGAGAAAGGTGATTTGCAGGGAAATAGGAGTGGGGTTGCTGGATCATATGGTGGTTCTATATTTAGGTTTTATTTTCTTTTTTTGGCTTTTTAGGGCCGCAGCCTGGGAATATGGAGGTTCCCAGGCTAGGGGTGAATTGGAGCTACAGCTGCCTGCCTGCACCACAGCCACAGCAGCACGGGATCAGAGCTTCATCTGTGACCTACATCACAGCTCACGGCAACACCAGATCCTTAACCCACTGTGTGAGGCCAGGGATCGACGCTGCGTTCTCATGGACACTAGTCACATTCGTTTCCACTGAGTCATGACGGGAACGCCACATATTTAGTTTTGAAGGAGCCTCCACACTGCTCTCCACAGGTGGTTGAACCAACCCACTTTGCAGCCAGCAGTGTAGAAGGGTTAACTTTAAGGAGAACTTTCTTTGTTGTCTCTCCTGAGGCTTCCACTGAGAGAATGGGCCTTATCCTGTGACTGGATGAAGTAAGGAGGAGAAGTGGAAACTTGGGCGCTGCCTGTGGGAGAAAGCAGGTAGAGACAGACACTGGAAGGGGTGCTGCAGATACTGCTGCTGAAAACCTGTGTCCGGCAGAGCTGTCTCTGTAGGGCGGGGGATGGGGAAACCGAGAGGAACTGTCTCAGGGCACAGGGCAGGGCAGGTGGACTAGAGCAGGGGGTGGGGACTGAGGTGTGCGCTCAGGGCACAGGGCAGGGCGGATGGGATAAAAGGGTACCTAGACTTTTAAAAATAAACATTGCAATAAAAACCCTCTGTAGTTGAAATTTTGGCTAAAATAATTCATTTTCACAGTCTTCCAGACCAGGTTTAATATCTCTTATGATGTCCTGAAATCAAGGAAATCAAATTCTTTGGGATTCTCTTTCTTTTTTTAAAAGCCCTTTTAATTAATGTTTAAAAGAAATACAGAAAATAGCATAAAACATGCATATACAGTTGGATAAATATTTCTAATGCAGACGTTCTTGTAAATATCCAGTGATCAACCAGCATAGAAATGGAAAGTTGTCGGCAGCCAGAAGCTCCAGCCCTGTCCTTTTTTGGCTATGCATCGTTCTTCCTTGCCAGAAGTACTATATGCTAGTATTTATGAGAATAATTTCCTTACTTTTTTATAGTTTTGCTGCATCTTTACATTCCCCCTAGACAATGTGGTTTAATTTTGCCTATTTTGGAGCATTATGCAAATCGATCACACTCTATGCATTTATAATGTCAACATTACATTTCTAAGATTCATCCATGCCATTGCCACCATTCATTTTCGTGGCTCTATGCAAAATCTTATTATGAATATATATCACAGTTTACTTTATCATTATATCTTGTTGCCTGGTTTCTAGTTCAATTTCTGCCCCTACTTTTCTTTTAACAAGCAAGGCATTTAAAATTTTTGAGGTATTTTTCCTAATGCTTCCTAATGGCACTACTCATTTGCCTTGAGCTAAAACACAGAATATACAGCATTCAAAAAAAGTAAACATTTCTCTGTTTAGAGAAATTTTTCTATGCTGTTGGAATTAAAACGCATAAAAATTCCGAGAAAGAGATTCTCTCCTCATTATCAGAAACAATAAAAGTGTTCTTTATATTCACAATTTCTACATTAGAGTTAAATTACAAGGTATAGTAACATTGTTATAAAGATATCATCTAAGTTTCTGCTTTTATATAATGAGTCCAAATGGTATAAAAGATGTTGTAGTTTAGTCCATGTTCTTTGGGTTGTAAAGTCATAGACAACTTAGCTCGCTTGAGAAAATGGAAATTAATTGTTAAGGGTGTCATAGGACATATTCTATTACATTTTGAGTAACTGTGGACAAGTAACTAAATACAGCTTGCTCTGTGGAAACTAGAATGCGGAAGGAAGGCAGAGGTTTTACTCTTTGTCTCTTGGATTGCTCTCAGCTTCTATTTTTGCCTCTTTCTGTATTTCTCTGTTTGTTTATTCCTTTATCTTGCACAACTTCCCCTGGAAGCTCATCCTGAACATGACCTAGTAATGGCCATCCCAGCTGCTGAGTCTATAAAACCACAGGACCAACCTACCACCATCTGGGAAAGTATCTATGTCTCCTGGTTCAAGTAATTGAGCAGTTTTCTTTTCATAGATTGTTTTTCAAGATTCTTCTTTTCCAGAACATGAAGTGTAATATAGCCAGTTGGAGCAGTGTAGGATTTACTGGAAGATACCCTGTAGTTCTGAAATTCTTGCTGAAGATCTGAATGTTGCACAGCTAGAAACAGAGCACCCAGAGGTGACTTCCAGCCATGTCATATGGCTGCTGTAGCTCAGGTGCCCTAACAGCAGGGAGTAGGAGAGGAGCTGAAGTCCTAGATTGTTCACGCTGTTCAGCTGAACTAAGCTCCCTGTTTGTAGCCATCCATACACACCGCACACTGCTGCCTGAGTGCCTCTGCGTGGTGAGACCTCGATCACATGCTGAGTTCGAGCTGCGAGGGCGGCTGGGAAATACAGCTTTGGTTTACCACCTTAGCTGTGTCACCTATGAACAAAGACTAGAATCCTGAATTCTAAATTCTAAAGTGAAAGTACTTTTAAAAATGTTAAGCGTTATTCATATACACATAAATATGTTTGTGATTCACCAGAAGTTTAAAAAACTCCATTGGCCCAAGTTATACTTCATTAAGGGGGTTTTTTCAAAGAAGTATTTGTGAAGAAAATGTATTTATGATGTCTTGGCACTATGAAAAATGCTTTTGCACACAATAGGAGTAGATCGTGGTCCTTATCTTTCAAATGTTGAAAACATTGTAGAGCGTGGTGTTGGATTATCGCTTTACTGCATGAAGGTTTTGTGTATAAGATTCAAGGTCTGAATGAGCAGGTAATACTGTTATATAATAAATTATTTATAACTACAATTCACATATATTACACAATTACGTAATAAACAATTTTAATTATATATTACATATGTATGTAATTAGTTTGTTAGAGAAAGCATGCAATAATTAATTCTGCTCCAATGCAGATCCAGAAAAGTAACAGGGAAGGAATATACTGTAGAACACTTTTGACTTGGATCTTGGAATAGGCGTACATTTGCTCTTGGAAGAAAGAGGCAGGAAGATATTTCTAGTTTGGACAAAGGCATGCATGTGTGGAAATATACAGCTTAGGTGGCAGGTTATCAAGGATTCAACTAGAGAAGCAGGAGGTATGTGTGTGTGTGTGTGTGTGTGTGTTTGTGTAAGTGAATATGTGTATATATGTAAGTGGTCCTACACATACGTATTTTCTTTTATAAACGTAAGAGCCATTTCAGGGTATTGCTGGATCCATACTTTTATTTGCTTGACTTTTGCTAATGAGAGTACATTGTATATTCTGTGTTTATCTTTGATTCCTGGAGCAGGAACAGAAAGCATGTAACTCAGAAAGTAATGCTGTTGGGCCTATGTTTATATATATGTGTGTGTGTGTGTGTGTATTTATATATACACCACTTAGAATAATATTTATTATTTCTGCAATAATATATAGCACACAGTAAATCAACTCTCTTCATTTACATTTTACTGTTAACATTTTCTTGTAAAATATCTTAATTGTTTAGTCATACTATGGGGCTAAATTACAATGAAATCCAAGATATATCCTTTTAATATCTGAAAAGTAGAATTATAAGAAATTCACATTCTTCTGAGGAGCCACAAAAGGGGGTGCTAATTGGAGAATTTAGGACAAGATGATTACACAAGTTGTGATTATTAAAGACAGTGGACTACACCCTGCCTAGGAAACTGGAAGGGACAGCAGTTCCCTTTCTAGTATATCTTAAAGAATGATCAGAGATTTTTCACATCTTTACTCCAATTTTGTCAGATGTCAAAGTTCTTTCAATTGAATGAACAATATTTTTGTTTTTCGATTTTTATTAATTTATTCCTATTTTTTTTCCAGTGTTCTTGTTGATATTTAGTTCCAAACATAGGCTTTGGTTAATTTACCTTTGAGTTATAGAATTTAGAGTTTAGCATGTTCTCACTTTGTAACTGGAATAGAGTATTAAACAAATTAATCCTCTTTCTTGATGCCAGTTTGTGTCTAATCCTAGCATCTTACCTTGGTAAATATAGTGAAGTCTTAAAAAATTAAGTAACACTTTTTAAGTGGTTTGTCTGCTATGTTAGTATGTCATAGCGCTGGGAGGCAGACAGAGCTCTCAATAGTCCATTTATTAGCTCTGATGAGCCTGATCTTTTGAGTTTTGGCTTTGTAATCTGTAAAAAGAGTATAATATTTGTCTTTTGGGTTGGTTGATTAGAGATAACATACACAAAATATCTTGGAGTGCCCAGTTCCTAGCAGGCTTTCAAAATGTTTGTTCTGGGTGATATCATAGATATGATTGGATTATGATAGAGTAGCTATTATCACATATTATTATGATATAACTAACATAGTTTAACCTTTTACTATGGTCCTGTGCAAAGTAAGCCTTCTACAATGGGATGTGATATCACATCTCAAAAGTATGTTGGCAAGTTCCCGTTGTGGGTCAGCAGGTTAAGAACACGACTAGTATCCACGAGGACATAGGTTCAATCCCTGGCCTTGCTCAGTGGGTTAAGGATCCAGCGTTGCTGTGAGCTATGGTATAGGTCTCAGATATGGCTCGGATCCTGCGATGCTGTGGCTGTGGTGTAGGTTCCCTAGCCAGGGAACCTCCATATGCCACAGATGTGGCCCTGAAAATAAATTAACTTAAAAAAATGGAAAGTATGTCAGACCTTAAATATTTTTTTCCTATAGTCCTACCACCATGGCAAGGCAGAGGCTGCTCTCAGTCACCATTGTGTGTAACTCTAAAGTACTTCTGTTAGGCGTTATTTCGTTGCTTGGTGAGGGTAACACAACTGTAACTATCTTAACACTCACTGTAATTAGTTTATTAGGATCCCAACAGATAATATCACAGAATCATAGAATTGAAAAGAGAAATGATTTGTAAGACATTCCTGAGTCATAGGCATTTATTATCTACTTAGTTACTTGTAGGAAGTTACAGGAAGTAAGAGGCACTCAGCCTAATTGGCTCATCATTTTTCTGGACTGTTCTAGTTATTAGAAAAATATTTTTTATATTGAACAGAAATTCAACTATAACTGCTTTCCAAGGTCATGCTTCTGCTCGTTGCAGCAGCATAAGAGTAGACGTCATGTTCCACATTACAGACAGGAGCAGTTTTTCTGTGCCTGAGAGCCAGGTTCTTGGGTGTGCTCCCTGCTTTTCTCTAATGTACTCAGCATTTACTCTTCCCTGCGCACCACGTTTCAGCAACGCGAGTGACAAGCTGTTTCTTGCCTCTGTAATTGCACGTACTCTTTCTAAGGAGTATTGGAAAGTATTTAAAACCTCCATTACCTGAAATGTGTCCGAAATGATAACTTCTTTCTGTCCATTGAGTAACTCTGAAAATGACATCATTTCTTCCTTGGCTAAATGCTATTTAGAATGAATGATTCGGGTTCTCTGTTCAGAGAGACTTAAAACGTTCTACATTGAAACATCAACTAATTTAATTTATGTTAAGAGGAATATTCTGGAAGAATAAGGTAATTGTAGGCATATTAGAACATAAAGAGATGGCGTTCCCACTGGGCTCAGCAGGTTAAGGACCTGGCATTGTCTCTGTGAGGATGCAGGTTCCATCTCTGGCCTCACTCTGTGGGTTAAGGGCCCACCATTGCCACAAATCTGAGTAGGTCACGGATACAGCTCAGATCCAGTGTTGCCATGGCTGCAGCATGGGTTGCAGCTGCAGCTCCAATTCACCTCTGGCCCAGTAGCTTCCATATGCCACAAGTACAGCCATTTAAAAAAAAAAAAGAAAAAGAAGAAGAAGACATGAAGAAGGCTGGCAAAATTTGGAGCAAAAGTGCACTGCCTGAGGGCAGCAGGATTGTGTTGTGCATTGAAAGAATTAAAAGGCATAGTCATAGTTAAAAAACAGCAAAGTGGAGAAACATGTATTAAATAGTTTGGGGGAGGTAGAAAAACATCAGTATTTAGGATTCTACTATGTAGCATCTAATGATCTTTGATTCGTTTCTAAAGATGAAACTGAATATGATATTTATCATGTGTACACATTCCCTTCATTGCATTCCATTTCTGTTGAATTATTCCTTTATTTTTTTCTTTTTTTTAATTTTAATTTTTTTTCAACTCCTTTATTCCTAAATACAGTTGACCCTTGTTTCGGGGGTAATGGATGCTGACCCTCCATGTAGTTGAAAATCTGAGTACAGTTTTATTATTGGCTCTCCCTATCCAGTGTTCTGAATCTGTGGATTCAGCCAACTTTGGATCATGTAGTACTGTAATATTTACTATTAAAAAACCACATATAAGCAGACCCTTGTAGTTCAAACCCTTGTTGTTCAAGAGTCAACTGTATTTGTTATATACAGTTTTAGTAGTGTTTTGTGAGCTGCAGTGTTCCCTTAAGAATTTTGACAAAGTCCAGCAGATAAAGATCACCAGGAACATATCTGTAGTGGAACAAAATCTAATCGATTTATAACTTTCCGCAGTGAGAGAGAATACACCATGGGAAACTCTGGATTGTGTATCTTAGCAAGAAAGAGAAATTTTTTTAGGGTTTCGGGTTACCATAACTAGCGCTAGAGTGGGATTCCTGGAAAGTGGGGATTTACTCTGGATTGAGTATCAGATGAGAGGAAACTGTTGTTAAGAAAATAGTAAAAAGGTGACAAGCTGTGTGACATTGGTGGTGTCCCATTATTGGTGTGCCAGTGTCTAATAAGAATGTCATTATCTGATTACTGGCAGAGCTGAGGATCAGATCAAGTAGTTGTTGTTGCTGGAAATTAAACATATGTGTCTGGAAAGGCCCTACCTCAGGCTTTGCTCCTGGGTTGGAAAACAAGGCTTCTTTTCTGGGTCAAAGTGACCAATGTGGCCCATATCCTTCAGAAAAGAGGGGCACATCCCAGGCTCATTTTCTGATGGGCTATGATTTTAAGAATAAAGGATTTCTTTTTTTTTTTTATCTTATTCTTCGTGTTGAGAAGCAAAAGCAATTTTTAGTTTTTTGTTCTGATTAAAGTAGAACCATTTAAATAAAATTCAGTGTTCATATTTACACTATCAGGTTATTTTTACATGTCGGGAAATTACACATACTAGAAAAATAAAACCATTCAATGGAAGTGACGAAAAAGTGCCAAGTTTTCATTCTCAGAAAGCAGTCTGAACAACCTTCAGGAGACAGATTGCTTTGAAAGACTGTGTATTATTGTGCTTAATTGATTAATGACTTTTGAAATTTTAGCTTCAGGGACTTTTGAAAATTAATTTAAAATATAATAGTGCTATTGATTAAAATAATAATTGCCTTGTTATTTAAGGGTTGTCTTTCTCCTTCAAATGAACTTGTGCTATTTCTGGGAAAAAAAAAAAAAAGTGCCAGATCATCAATATCTGAGGGAGTCAGAAAGAAGTATAACTTGATTGTATTCAGATGTATCATTTTAGTATCATTAATCCTTATGTTTCAAGGAAAAGGTAATAACTTATGGGTGAAATTGTGATAACCCATGAAAAGTTAAAGAATCCTCACCCTGGAAGTCTAGAATATCTTTCAACTACACTTCCATTCACACATTAATAATTTTTTGGATAAATGCAATGTCAGCATCTACTGACTGTGAGTAAGAGCAGTTTCTTTTACTTAATGAGGTAATATAACCTGTTAATATCTCAGGTCACTACCTTGAGAGCTTTTCAGTACTTAAGCAATTTGGACTTGCAGAAAATGAACAAAGGGAGAACAAATGCATCCATACCTGATTGCTGAGGCCAAGACAAATTTGTAGCATTTCACTTTTCAATGCAAAGGATCTTAAGAAAAGACCAATTGTACTGCAAGAGCAGAAAACACTCATTGCCAAACAGAGGAGTTATTCCTGTGATACAGCATTAGCCAAATGTGTTGTAAAATTGGCAGGGGTGTTGTGAAGCAATCAGCTGTGTATTGGAATTTGGAAAAAGGCAGACCTATACTGTAGGTGTCCAGTGAGGTAGAGTTATGGAGACCTTGTCCTATGGCATCTTCATCAATAAGGCAGTGACCTTGCAAGGCTAAAGATACTATGATGCCTCAGCAACTATTAAATTTCATTAGCCAAGGACAAAGTAAAAAAAAAGATGATAAATACCTCATTAACAAAAGTACAATTATGAAATAGGTATATGAAATTATTAAAGTTTTATATGGAATAATATGTATGGATTTACATCTTGGGTACAGTCATCTGTGAAAAGATGTAATGGGTAAGTAATAACTTGGTTCATTAAAAAAAAAAGTTGGCATTTGAGACAATAGAATATACTAGAGATACAAAATGAGGACATGTGGAAATTTAGTATATTGTGAATTCCTATAATGTCAACCGATGCTAAGAGAAAAGCCACATGCCTGAAGGAAGCAAGTATTACCCCTTAGTTCAGCATAGTCTGTGAATACGGGCTTCACTCTAATTCTGGACATCAGTTTTAGCAAATTCACTTGGCAAAGAGAACTAGTCCTGTCATGTCTTACAAGGCTTCACATGGTACTAAGGCAATATTTTAAATATACTAGTGTATTCAGAACTAAGGGGAGGAAAGATGAACTATTCATCAGGCAACCTCAAAATCACAACTATCTGATTTAATGAGAATTTGGAAGCTCTTAAATGTTAAATAACTTGGTCAATATCATAGTGACTTTTCTGCCTTGATGCATTCTCCCTCTTGTCTTCCCTTGAGTCCTTTCTAATATAAAAGTCTTGGAAGTGTAAACTTTGATGCACCAGTTTAGCTTGAGAGCAGAAGACTGGGGCATATCATTTCTAAGCCACAATCTCTAATCTGGACTGCTAATGCAACTATTTTCTCCAGACTGTGGATGTGGCAAAACTGTCCACCTTCTCCAGACCAGTCTTGTTTGTTTGTTCTTCATTTAAAGACATATTTCTTGAAGTATAGTTGATTTACAGTGTTGTGTTAATTTCTGCTGTACAACAAAATGATTCAGTTACATGTATACGTGGATCTTCTTTTTCAGATTATTTCCATATGTAGCTTATCACTGAATATTGGGCAGAGTTCCCTGTGCTATGCAGTAAGTCCCCATTGACTGTCCAATCCATATACCACTGTGTGCATATGCTTGTCCCAAACTCCGAATCCCTCTCTTTCCCCCGCCTTTCCACTTTGGCAATCATAAATTTGTTTTTGAAGACCATTCTTGATCAATAATTTTGTGAAAAGGAAATCTGTGAGTTACATCTACTTTCTTTGTTACCTTTCATAGACTTTTTAATTAAAATTTATATTTTATTCCTTTGCATTTCTAGACTTGCATCACAATTTATAGTTTGCTTAAAGCCCCATTGGAGCATGCTTACATTTCACCTTCACCATGTGTATCAGCATGAGCATCTAGAGAGATAATGTGTTCTGAACCAAAACAATACTCCAAAACTAAAATTTGTTAACTAGCTGGGACTACAGATTAAAGCTAGTTTAAGTGACTAATACTTTGGGTCATGAGTTGTATCTCTTTGTATCATTTAAAACATAAGGCTCCTGGGTAAAAGCTATTTGATAGCCATATTCAGACTCTGCTCCATTCTCAGATATCATGATGAATATTGACTTGAATTGGTGAGAATTTCAGTGGTCTCAGCTCTGCATCCTGGCCTGAGCACGAGGCAGCGTCCAGGGCCACTGTGGTCCTTGAACAGGGTCTTGGGTTGTGACAATTGCTCATGAGTCTGGGGATCTGTATTCATCTCCTCCTTGATGCACTACAGTTTTTCAGAGCCGCCTCCTTAAACCTTCCCCCTTCTTTCCATTTTGGTGTTAACCTCTGTTTCAAGACGAGAAGCTCATCCAAACCCTGTTCCAGAGAACAGAACTGGATCCCAGTCCTAGGGCTAGGGTGGGGATCTTTCACCTCAAGGCAGAATTTATTTATTTTAGAAACAGGTTTTCTGTGCTGAAAACAGATTTTATAGATATAACTTTGAATAAGATAAATATGGTTCCACTGTTCCTTGAGTCAGAGACAATGTGAGATGAAGATCAGTTACAGAAAATTGGGTTATAAAGGCTATTGAATAGAATATTGGGACACTGTGAGGTCACGCTAATTATCTTTCTCCCTGAGACAGTAATTGTTAACTTTTTCTAGATTCTTGGTTGTGTGTTCTGTTTGCTAACTAAATGCTCAAGTTCAATGTATGCATTCATTTAGTCGTTTGTAACTTTATTTCAGTGAACATTTTCAAACTTCTGTTTTATGTCGACCACTAAGCGAGTATAGTGATGTCATTAAACTGAATAGGATCCCTGACCTCAGCTAAACCACAGTACCCTGATTGAGAGGAAGAGAAAGAACAAGCCGGCATGTAGAAAGTTGACAGGGAAGTTATTTTGATTATGTCGATCTCTCATTTCAACTGTTTGTCTAGGGTTTCAATCTTCCTCTTTAGATTGAATTTTCTTTGGCAAAGTATGGCTGAGGCAGCCATGGCTATTTCTTAATCTCCTTCCTTGCCCTTGGCTTCCCAATCTTGGTGTAATTTCTTCCTTATTCATTCTAAATGCTACTGTGTGCCAACCAGTAACCGGTTACGTATGGCTGGTGGATTCTACCGTGACATTTATTAATTTGGTTTTATTGTTAACTATAAGGAATAGAATTTTACCAGTCTTTAAAGAGTGAAAAATAGGCTTGAAAGAATAAAGAAAGTTTAGGGAAGCAATATAAATTAAATGTAAATATAACAGGAAATGATTTTATGTATGTACTGAAAATGCTGTTCAGTGGAAATCTTTAGGCAGTTCATCATTGACAAAAATACTATGGTAATGATAATGATTGGTCATTTTTTATGTGACAAGAATGTGGAAGTTTTACTGAATCAATTTTGTGAATTGCTGCACCACTTGGGGAACCTTGTTGTTCAACCTGGGGTGTAGAAATTGGGGGTTCTCTTGGAGTTCCTGTCGTGGCATGGCAGAAACTAATCCGACCAGTAGCCATGAGGATTCAGGTTTGATCACTGGCCTCGCTCAGTGGGTTAGCAGTCTGGTGTTGCCATGAGTTGTGGTATAGGTCACAGACACGACTCAAATTCCACATTGCTGTGGCTGTGGTGTAGGCTGGCGGCTGTAGCTCTGATTTAACCCCTAGCCTGGGAACTTCCATATGCCGCAGGTGCAGCCCTAAAAGGCAAAAATAATAATTATATAAATAAATAAATTGGGACTTCCCATCATGGCTCAGTGGTAATGATCCCGGCTAGCATCCATGAGGACCTGGGTTTGATCCCTGGCCTCGCTCAGCGGGTTAACGATCCAGCATGGCCAAGAGCTGTGGTGTAAGTCGCAGTTGTGACTCAGTTCTGGCATTGCTGTGGCTGTGGGATATGCTGGCAGCTATAGCTCTGATTCGACCCATAGCCTGGGAACTTCTTGTATGCCACAGGTGCCGTCCTAAAAAGACAAAGAAAGAAGGAAAGAAAGAAGGGAAGGAAGGAAAGAAAAGAACAAGAAATTGAAGCAGTATTGGCCAGTATGTGCAATCCTTGCGGCAGAGATGACTAACATTTGCTTACATAAAACTGTCCCTGAATAGTTGTCTCCTAAGAGTTTATCTCCCAGCTTTCTTTCATCTAGGAGCCTGTGTGTTTGTTCTTTTGCCAAGGAAATATGGCTCTAAGTCATTTTCAGGCCAGGCTTTGAGAGACTGGTATTCATTCTTCACACTTTGCCTTTCCTACGTGGTAGTTAAGTTCGATGTGACCCCAGATAGGAGAAGCCTGGCATCTGAATGACCACACGGAAGGAGCTGTCTACCCACTGGAGTGATGCATTGAACTCTGATGTAATCAGAAATCCTTTTATTTTAACTCAGGTATTAGAGTCTGTAAGTTATAGCAGCATGGTTGTTACCTAATGAAGACACTCTTGGCATTTTCTGGGAAGTTAAATTATAGGAAACATTAAAAGTACAGTTTTATTTTTAATCACGATAACCGCTATCTTCCTGATGTGAGGAAATGATTTAAAAGAGTATCGCAGGACGAAGCAGTAGTTTCTTGAGATCCTCCCTTGTCAGGGAGGGAGGAACAATTCATGTCAGAGTTTTTGAAAATGGGTGCCTGAATTCTTCCTAAATACATGTTCTTCCAAAAGTGTTTTTCCTCATCAAACGTATATGGAAAATAGTGCATAGAGATCCTACCGCTAGAATCACAGTGCATTCAGAGGTTTTAAAGGACCTGAAAAAATCTGTTTAGAACTTATTAATCCCATGTTTTTCAAATGTAGTTGACAGGGCAGTCCTTTACCCCCGTAATACCTGTTAAGAGCCCATGGTAGTGTGTGCTGAGAAACACATTGGAAATGTTGGCTGTAATTTACTCTGAAATGAAGTTCAGCCTCACCCGAGACCACACTGCTCACTGATTACCAAATTTTATTGCCTGTGGTTGCTTTTGCAACAGTAGACAGTGGTTCACATCTGGGTCACTGGTGCCAGAGGACAGGAGTTGAATCCCGATCTTATTACCACTAGTTGTGTGAGTAGGGGCAATTTAATCTGGCCCTATTGCATTTTGAGTGGATAAGCAATGAGATCCTGCTTTAGAGCACAGGGAACTATATCTCATCATTTGTGATGGATCATGATGGTGGATAATGTGGGGAAAAGAATGTCTATATATATTCTTATATGTGTATAAGAATATATATACATGTCTTCTTATATATATATATATGTATAACTGGATCACTATGCTCTTCAGCAGAAATTTACAGAACATTGTAAATCAGCTATAATAGAAACAATAAAAATCTTAACACAATTTAAAAAATAATCTGGCCCTGAATTTCCTCTTGTTATGAAAATTAAATCAGTGGACACATACAAAGTTCTTGTGTGAATAGCACATAGTAAGCACCAAGGTTGCTGGTTAATACCTGTCTTCCTTTTTCAACCATCTAAAAAAGGAAAGGAGGAACCTAGTTATAAAAAAAATAATAAAAAAGGTTATCATCCCAGTGAGTAAATGGGGTGCAATGAATGGATACCTCTTTTATAAAATAAAAACAAAACATTTGTTACTGACAGAGCAAATGACAAAAAAACAAAGCAGACAAATAGTGTTTTGTATTTTTATAACATTTCCCTGGTGGGTCTTCGTTCTCTTTATAGCAGTTTTTCTCCCAAAATACGTGGAGAAAAAAAAAAGAGAAGAGACCCTTAGAAATCATCCAGAATATCTGCAATTTCTTGGCAAAGTGATATGGAGAGAGTTGTAAGGAAGGAGAAACACTTAGAGGAATAAGGGAGGCCTTGTGGAAACACGGGAGGTGGCGGCCAGAGGGAGCCAGTAGCTCAGTGAAGTCTCACAGGAGACCTGACTGCATTGTTTTCTAAAGTTTATTGGTGTACAGCTGACCTATGACGTTGCATTGGTTTCAGTACAACCAAGTGAATCAGTTATTCATATTTATATATATATGTCCACTCTCTTTTCCCATTTGGGTTATTATAGACTATTGAGTATAGTTCCCTGTACTATGCAGGAGGCCCTTGTTACTTCTGTATTTTATATACAGAAGTATGTATATGTTAATCTCATCCTCCTAATTTATCCCCTTCTCTCACAAGCTTCTTGGTGACAGCAACCATTATGGTCACCTTTGTATCCACAGTGGCTGGGACAATTGGTGTTGAATATGGATACACTGAATTAAGAGCAAAAAGGGTGAGTGAATGAATGAATGAATGAATGAATGAGGCTCTTATGGTCCACAATATACTGGACCAGAGGAACGCATTTTTTCCTAAAGGTAGTCCTTTAATAAAATACCGACTGCATCTTAAGTTAGTAGCATGAGTACAGAACCATTTGAGGGTGGTCTCCAACAACAGGGGACCCTGCCCTCCCCTTTTTCCTCCCAGCCTTCAGTAGTGTTTTTAAAATCCCAGTGCATTGTCTTCAGCTTTTTTTTTAAGTTTCAGAAAGATTAAGAAGATTAAAAAATAGACATTTTGATAATAGAAGATCACTTTGGAGAGATGAGATCATTTATTCTGGAAAATTAGTGTCTAGGGGGAAATGGCAGCAATGAAAATTAGGCAGACAGTTTAAGTGAAGCTTTGGTCCATGGGCTCAGCACGAAGAGTCCACATAGAAAACAGCAGGTTGGAAACTTAAGCAACTTAAGAAATTTCAGACAGTTAGGGGGGGTGTAGAGAATTTGAGACCTTGGAATGTAGCTTGTATTTATTTATCTCTTAACATCTCTTAACATCTGCCCATGGGCGGGAAAGAAAAAAGAATATATGAAACATATGTTAATACACGTCAATAATTTACCAAACCCATTTAAGGGATACTATTAAACTCAAGCCAGCCAAGAAGAGAGGAAAGACTCTGTAGTAATTGTACGTGAATATTAGTGCAATATTATGTATTTTATTTTGTGAATGATAACAGGCCAAGTGCATCAAAATATACCTTACTCTTCAACTTATCATAAATTAAGGTCCTTTGAGCCCTTGGGGCCTTCTTTGGTGAGCTGATACCTGGTTTCCTGGATTTTCTCACCCACACCTATGGATTTAGTTATCCTCTACCTGCTGATGGCATGAATTTTCTTCTCAGCCCAGATCTTCTCTCTCATTCCTGGGTAATTTATTCAGCCACACTTAGATGTCCAGCACAGAACTCTTGATCTCTAACTGCACATCCATTTAGTTCGCAAATTGATAAATTAGGAATTCTTACGGCACCTCTCTGTTCCTTTCCATCCACATGAAATTCGCCACTGATTTCATTCTACACGCCCCTGATCACTTAAAACATTAACTTCGTGATTATATCTGGAATTCATTTAGCCATGTTCTCTTTGGGGTATGTAAGTTGTTTCAGTTTTTATTGTTATATGCGACATGCATATAGTAATATAAGTTCAGTAATGTATTGAATAATCTACTATATGAAACATTTAATAAATTCCTCATTTCATCAGTGTTGATTTCCAGCCTCCTAGAAATCATATTACATCCAGAAAATTGGTGTTTGATATAGAAAAATAATGATGACGCCAGATGTTTTGATGTCTTGAAATGAATAGTGTCAAATTTCCTTCATTATCTGTGCACTTGTAAGTGTTTTCATCAGGAACTCAAGAAGATCTGATGCGTAAGAGACACTTGTAGAACTACTTTATAGGCATTTCAGTCCCTAGGGAGCATAAACAGAAGCTTCTTTTGTTGAACGTATTCAAGGAGATAGTTGCTTTGTGAAATAATTTCTTGAAATGGAAAGTAATACTTGGAACATGTGATATAAAGATGGGTACAATATTTACAACAATTGCTTTTTCTTTTTTATTAAGGTCCAGTGGATTTACAGTGTTTTCTGATTTCTGCTGTACAGCAAAGTGACTCAGTCATACATATATATACATTCTTTTCTCATTTTGCCGTCCACTGTGTTCTATCCCAAGAGATGTAATTCAGTTCCCTGTGCTGTACAGAAGACCTCATTGCTTATCCATTCTAAATGTAAGCTTGCACCTACCAATCTCAAACTCCCTGTCCCTCTCCCTCCTTCCTCCTCCTTCTCAGCAACCATTAGTCTGTTTTCTATGTCCCTGAGATTGTTTCTGTTTTGTAGATAGGTTCATTTGTGCCAGGGATTGTTTCTGTTTTATAGATAGGTTCATTTGTGCCATATTTTAGATTCCATGTATAAGTGTCATCATAAGAGAAAGACGACTTCATTTTTCTTAATTTATCTTAAGTACTTACTGAGTACTAGCTATAGGTAAGAACTGTGGCAAGTGCTTTGCAGATGTTTTTCTTGATGATCCAGTGAAGTTGGTATTGTTATCACCGTACTGCAAAGAAGAAAAATGATTCTCATAAAGTTCAAAATATTTACCTAGAGCTAATACTGACAGAGACATGCTTTTGACGTTACGTTATTCTGGTATGGCCTATTATTTTTAAATATTACTTAGAATACAGGATTTAGCTAGATCTACCACCTTCTGAAGAGAGGGGGGTCTGCTTCAGAAATATAGACAACAGAATTCTTTAATCTTTATCATGTAAATCCTATATTTGAATCAATTTATTGATATTAAAAGATATAGGATTCTTATCATATAATAATACTGTGATATGATAAATGAATTTTGTTGAGCAGCTCCTGTATCCATTGCACTGTCTTATGATCACAAGAAATCTAGATAAGTTTCTGCTGTTTACTACTCTTCTGACTTTTTCCTGCTTATATGACCTTGGATAAGTGAGTTGAAATTACAACATCTAAAAAATACACCTCAAAGGGTTTGTGAAAATTAAATTAATAAAAATAGCTAAAATACCCAGCATGTATCCTCCTCCCAAAGACAAACACTGGGAACAATTGTAACTGTTGAAGTTACTGTTATTGTAAGTTATTATAATAAGTTATTATTATAAGTTACTATTGAAGAACTGCTCTCCTTCAAGATGAGCTCAAATCTTACCTCTCCTGGCCAGACTTCCCCAGTCCTTAAGGCCGGATTAGATGTCTGTGTGTACACTGTACCTTGATAATATACTGTATTAACTAGCACTCGTGGAAGAAATCAACCAGAGTAACCTGAACATAAACTTTTATTCTAGAATACTGAACATGAAAAATTCCAGAGGAACATCTTCCATGAGAAAGGAAGGTGCAGTGTTTTATTGGGTTTTAGCAGCAGGCGGCTGTTCAAAGTTAGGTAGACTTCAGCCCAGAGGCTGTCTGCTAAAGTGTGCAACAAGTTTGGGAAATGGGCACAATGAAAGGTTATGGTGGATTAGCAGCCACTATTAAGAGAGTCTGCACTTTATAGAGAATAGAGGAGTTGTTCTTGAAAATTAGCAGCCGTTATTTGGGCAGTCTAGGTGTACCAAGAAGGATGAAGAGGACCAATTACGGTAAATAGGGATTCTGTTAAATCTTCATGTTACCTTTGGAGAAAGGACTTCACCTAGAACCATAGGTGTAAAGCTCCATAGACTTTTCTCTCCTTCTGGATCTTTCTTTGTGGATATATAAGAGGCCAAGGAGAGCACCTGACCTCTTTTACAGGTAACTGTCTTTTTCCTGATTAAAGGAATGGAGGCACTGAGTTGAAGTAGAGGGAGCCTTCATTCAGGTGTTGCTCTAGTATAACAATTACTTTCCAATTGCGTCAGTGATAAGCTAATACATACACTTGGTAAGCAAATCAATCATACAAATAGGCAACCAGTATCAGTTGGAGGCCCCTCCTTATATTTGCCAGTGTTGGTGGTTTCTGGTGTGTACTCACAGACCTATTTCTACACATTTACATTTATAATGCATATACTGGTATAAAAGATATAATATTGTTGCATATGTTTTTACTGTACATACATTTAATTCAGGGTTCTTACACTCCGTAATGTGTAAGATCTTTCCAAATCGATTTACTTAGCTTCCTCATGTTCATCTTAACTGCCGTGTAGGAATTTCTGAAATTTCTATTTGTGTTTTCTCTAGATTTCTGTTCCTCTAATGAAAGTCTTCATCATGTCATCTATATTTTTGAAAACATTATGCATTGTTATTTTATTTTTGTCTAATAAATGACTCTCCTGTATGTCCATTTCTACTCTTTTAGTTTTTTCTTTCAGTTTTAAGTGATTTAAAGTTGAATCCTAATACACCTTTAACTTTTTAATGAATGCTAGTTTTTGTATGAGAAAAAGCATTGAGGTGACGTGTGTCTCTGAAGAATAACAGCTTTCTCCAGAGGGAAGTGTGGCTTATTCTAATGAGGAATCGAATTTAGAGCTCTGTTGCTGCTGAAGGCTTGTCTGTTTTGATGCGTCACTATTCCTGCAGTGTAACTGGTCACATCGAAAGTCTGGGGCATTTGCCATGTCCCTTCCACTGCCACAGAATCGGAAATTGATTTCTTTCCTGTTGACCCTGGAGACTAATGAAAGCTCTGCTTAGCTTTTCAGACTTTGTGCCACTTTGACACCTGCCTCATGTCAAAAAATGTTTGGCTCACTTCTCTTCATGCCCCTTCTTACTAGTGTCTTCATTTCTTAATGCATCTCTGATGCCTTCAAGCATGTATATTTTAATTTCCTCTTTGATTTCCTTGTCGACCCATTGGTTTTTTTAGTAACATGTTGTTTAACCTCCATGTAATTTTTTTCATTTCTTTTTCTATGGTTAATTTGTAGTTTTATGCCAGTGGGGTCAGAAAAGGTGGCTGAAATAATTTCTATATTCTTAAATTTGTTGCAAGCATATATCCATTACATATTTTTTCTAGCTTTTGTAGAGAGTGTCTTACATAAGTTAGTCCTCCAAGGCAGATGTCAAAGAATCTTCAAATGGCTTTAAAATACTTAAAAGATGTTCATATCACCTGTAAATAAAATAAATGGAAAAGAATATCAGAATCTTGTACCACTGGCAAAAATAAAAATGTTGGCAATGTTCTATATTTGTTAAGAAATCACAGACATTCATTGTCACAATATTTTTGCCAAGTATCTGAAAAGGAATCTAAGTACCCTGCTGTGTGACTGATGATTACTCTAATGATTAGTTCTAATAAAACTTTAGTAGCAGTGTGATAAATAATATGAGACCCCAACTGAAAGATTCAGAGAGAACGTATCTTAGTACTTCTTCATGTTATCACAGCCTAGGTAGACAATTTAAATATTGTGAAATACAGTTGGCAGTATCTTTAGAGTTGAAAAAGTTAATCATTTTGGGAAGTTCGCATTCTAGCTCAGCGGGTTAAAAAACCTGACTAGTATCCTTGAGGATGCGGGTTCAATCTCTGGCCTTGCTCGGTGGGTTAAGGATCCAGCATTTCAGTGAGCTGTGGCATAGGTCGCAGATGCAGCTTAGAGCCCTCATTTTTGGGGCTGTGGCTTAGGCTGGCATTTGCGGTTCTGATTCTCCCTCTAGCCTGAGGACTTCCATATGCCACGGGTGAGGCCCTAAAAAGACACACACACACGCACAAAGATACACTTTGGTCCTTTTGGCTTTGAATTATGTGTTACCACAGATATGATGAAACTAGCACTGATAGCATTAAGAAGGCGTAGTTTACCATTTCTAAGGTTATAGAAGGAAAATCCATATAGGGTGAATATTTATGAGATTCCTGGTCCAGTCTAGTGGAGAAGAATGTAGCTGCTTAAGTAATGTAGCCAGTTATTCCCTGACCTAATATTCTGATTTTAAGACAGGTATATGGCAGAAAGTAGAGATGAAGACACATTAGCCATCACATGGAATAAGGCATATTAAACCCTAAAGTCATAAATCTGAAAATTAAAATTCCCTTAGAAGTCAATTATCTAGTTAAAAAAAGTCAGTTGTCTGATTTATACCTCACTTTGACACATCGCTTTATTTTAGTCAGACGTTTGATATATTCTTTGTTTTCATTTTCACTCATAAGATACGTTTTATAAGCAAAAACAAGTCTGTTTTTTATTAAAATATAATTGACTTTCACTATTATATTAGTTTCAGGTGTACTACATAGGGAGTTGATATTTTTAAACATTGCAAAATAATCGCCAGGATAAGTCTAGTTGCCGTCTATCACTATGTGAAGTTATTACCGTCTTATTGCCTGTATCCCCTATGTTGTTCATTACATCCCCGTGACTTATTTTATACTGGAAGTTTGTACCTCTTAATCTCCCTCATCTATTTTTAAGGAGAAAAATCAAGTCTAGTATGGGCCAGGTAATGCTTCCTTCATTTGTATTTGTTGAATAAAGGAAAATAAGGCAGCATCAGAGATTTCTAACAAAAATATCATGGAACTAATTCATTGTAAACATATAAATTCTAAATTCTGTTCCTTATGAAGAAGTTACAATCTCAGGAATGTTCAGTATCTAGTTCAAGAATCTTAGCTCTTTTAAGAAACTGCAAAATGGAGCTATGTAATAGAATAAAGAGAGATGGTCTTCTGATTTGTCATGCCTAGTCAAGGAACCCTCAAAGAACCCGTTCAGAGGACCTTCATAACAAGGTCTGTAGTATAAATGGGGACAACTGGATAAAAAGCCCTTCCTAAAATCATAATGGCCAAAAATTCATCAGTTAGTAAACAAACGGAAACATTTCAGTAAATGATATTAATGTGGCCTAAAGGTTCAGTTTGATAGAACTGTGTAAAAAGAAATCATCCTTGTCAGACGAAGATGTATCTATTCCCTTTGAGACTCTCTTGATTAAAACAAATTTTATTTCATTTGATAATATCTAATTTTAGTAATTAATGAATCTGGCTCTTGGGAATGTTTCTTCCATCAGATTTAAATAGAGCATGCTAATGAGGAATTAGTTTATCCCAAAGCCTTGTAAGGTGTAATCCCCAAGTTCCTTACAGATTATCTTTGTTCTGCTTGTATCACTGATTGTTTTATTTTAAGTGATGTTTAATTTTGTGAAACATTTCCCAGTTAAAGTTAGATAAGTAAATACAAGGATATACTTTGTTTAGTATTACGTTTCTTGTCAATGGAAGGATAAGCTTTAAATTCTTCCAAAGACAAGCATTTTCTTCTTCAGTTCCCTATCAACACGTTGCATCATTCTAGTTTTCGGAAAGAAAATTTCCCATTTATTTTATGACTTTGAAGTTTATTTTCCAAATGGCTTCCACGGGACCCTCTGAATCCGGTTCCTGGCTCAGCTCTTCAGTGACGGGGCGTGTATGAAGCCCTCTCTCCTCCTTCTTAGTCGATCCCCTCTCACCTCCCACTTCTACAGGATCTTACACGAGGAGTTAATGCTCCCCTCTCCTTTCTCTTTAGCCTCTTTCTCATTATTTGATTCTTCCATCTTCCTAATTGCCGGGCTCAGTGCAAAATAAAAATGAGAGTGCCTCATTCAAGATGGGGCAGGTGTAGGAAAAAATGTGAAAGGATTAAGATATAAAGCTTCTTCCAAATCTACCAGTCTTGACCACTCATAATACTTGCTATTTAATGTTGTTTCAAGCCAAGGATAAAAGTAAACATTTACATTATTAGCATGAATTTCTTTCCATTTATTTTCCACACAATGCTAGAAAAATGCATATTGAGCATTTAAATCATATGAAGGATGATCTGAATTACGCAGTCGTGTTTCCAGCTTGTCTTCAAACACAATGTTTTGTGCTGGCAGACCGGAGCTGACAAGTAAAAACTGACTCAAGAAGGATGAAAGGAGGGAGAGGATCCAACTTTTGAAGAGATCAATTTCCTAAAATCCTAGGCCTTCATATATTTTTAGGGTATTTCCTCTTTTAAAGCCATTTTCATTCTTCGGCATGGTTTTAACGATTCACAGATTTACACTTTCTTCCAGATCTTGCCTCCAAACTTCAGTGTTGTTAACATCTCTGCTTGGATGTCTAAAAGTTAAATTCTTGTTAAATAGAATTGAGGGTCTCCCTGAATCCCTGTGTTGTCTCTGATACTGAATTACATCACCACCTACTCTCCAAAACCAGCAATCTCATAGTCTTGACAGATTTTTCTACCTTATTCTTATACCTCATCCAATCCTGTAACAAATAATCACATTTTTAACTCCCAAATACCTCCATAAATCTTGACTGTCCTATCGTTCATTGTCAGTGTCATCACTCCAGTCATTTCTCACCTGGATGATGACAGTGGTTTCCTAACCATTGCAACTCTTCATTTGTTCCCCAGCATGGCAACCTGCATGGTCCTTGTGAATTATAAACTTGGTTATATTCGTTTTCTGCCCTAGACCATTCATTGATTTTCTCCTGATTTCAATACAAATGAGGAATGAACACACTTGAATGCTCCTTGAGCTAAGCAGAATAATAGCCACCAAAGATGTTTATGCCCTAATCTCTGGGACCTGTGGATATGTTACCTTAACAAGGCAAAAGGGATTTTGCAGATATGATTAATTTAAAGACCTTCAAATGGGAGATTATCCTGGACTATCCAGGTAGGCTTAGTAAGAGAGAAGAAAGTGAAATGGAAGTAAGAGGTTGGGGTAGGTGTTATGAGAAGGACTCTGCTTGTCCTTACTGGCTTAATAAATAATAGATAAGTGGCACCAAGAGCCTTGGAGGCGGAAGAAGAAAAGGAAACACATTGTCCCAGAGAGCTTGCAGAAGGAACAGAGCTATTACTGAAAGCTTGATTTTCAGCAAGCGAGACTTCTTTCATTACTGTACAATAATAAATATGTGTGAAGCCACTGAGCTGGTTGTAATTTACCACATCAGCAAGAGAAAACTAGTATACTGTTACAGAAAGTGGTGTGTTGTACACTTTAGTGTCTGTAATTAATAACTTTTTTATGAAATAAAAATCTTGATTTTGTTCCCTTTTTTTTTTTAGAGGAACTTCTTAAAGTTCAGCCTCCCTATAAAGTTTGTTTGATTAATTCTACATTTTTTTTTTCTCTTTGGGAAAAATAGTTTTCAATTGATCAAAGCCATATGATACTGGTCAATTTTGCTATTAAATTATGGTGCAGTGAACCCATTACTTCCATATCTAGTTATTGCACAATCAGGTTACCATAAACAGAGTTAGCAGCCTGCAGAAAAGAGCAGATGGGAAACGCTAGTGAAGATAGGATAAAGAACCTTTAAAAATGTAACTTTTAAAATGTGATCACTGCAGATTGTTTTTCTGTGCCTGGAATTTAGAACAAAACACCTATGTAATACCCTTCACTTAGAGTAAACTTAATTTACTCTGGAATGGATAGCTTGTGGAATGATAACTTGTTTATTTTCTATATTTATAAACCACTGTGGTCTTATTTAAAAGGGTAGTTAGTGTCTGTCCCCAGTGTAATTTCATTAATTGCTCAATTTAACTCTTATGGAAACACATACACATACATAGTAAACAGCTAAATTACGTGACATCTTAGTGTTAGATTTGAATTGTTTCCCAATCTGCAGTGAAGACTAAATGCTGTCCCTGTCACGAAACTGAACAATATGAAAGGGATTAGAAACTCTTATTCCAGTGATTTATAATTATACCACCTACCTGGTAACCTTGCCTTCACTTTTTCACTCAGACTTGAAAAAAATATATTGAAGACTAGACATATTTTTAATTACTTTATCATTGCCATTCTTATTTTTGTCTTTTATCTTCAAACACATCTATTCATTCATTTATTCAGCAATTACTGAGCAGCACCTGAAAAACATGCAGGCTATGAAGCAAGGGAAATCAAACCGCAGATGAGATAAACGGAATACTCATGGGTACACGTTACAGTTGGTAGAGACACATGATTTAAAAATGTAGGAAAATGAATAAAATAATTACAGATTATAAAATATTTAATAAAGGAAAGAATCAGAGTGGAGCAGAAGCACGGTAGTGATTTCAGATAGAGCTGGCAGAGAAAGCTGACGTGCGCACCTGAGGCTTGGAGAATGAGGAGCGGGCAGCTCTGTAAGATTCTGTCGAGGAGCAGTCCACCCCGAAAATTAAGAAAAGGGGCTACGAATTCGGGAATCACAAAGTTAGGATTGAAAACTTGCAAAGGGAAGACTCTGGGAGCTGAGAGGCAGTGGGATATTTGGTCTAGGTAGAAAATATACAGAGCAGTATTGTGCTGGCCATCCAAGAAGAAGGCTGACCGGATAGACGTGGGCTTTTGGAAGAAGTTGAGGTACCCACGGGATAGGAGGCATGGCGAGGTTACATAATTCTTCCAAAGAAAGCTGGGCAATTATTTAAAAGTTATATCCTTGTATTAACCTGATGAAGTGAGGCTTCTTGTCAACTTCTCGCCTTAGCTTGAGATGAGGGGGCGTTTAGGGCTGAGGTGTTAGGATTATCTTTGAAGGTGCCCAAGGTGGGCTGCTGCCCCTGGAGAATTCTCTTTCATGCAGATTTGATGAGATAAAGATGGGAGACTTGAAAGGCCACCGAGGAGATTCCGTTGTGGCTCAGTGGTAACAAACCCGACTAGTATCCATGAGGACAAAAGTTCCATCCCTGGCCTCACTCAGTGGGTTAAGGATCTGGCATTGCCCTGAGCTGCGGTATAGGTTACAGATGTAGCTCGGATCATGCATTGCTGTGGTTGTGTCATAGGCCAGCAGCTGCAGCTCCAATTTGACCCCTAGCCCGGGAATTTCCATATGCTGCACGTGCAGACCTAAAAGCAAAAAGGGGAAAAAAAAAAGGAAAAGAAAAAGAAAAAGGGCAGCAAGCACTAGCTTTTCCATAACTCTTCCTGAGATGATTTTCTGGTGTAAGGCAATAAGGCTGTGAGTCACTTTCTGTCAGGGGGAGGTCCTATTGAGGTTGATTGGTTCATTACCACACCCTAGTTTGAGGGTAAAAATTGTCATTTACTGCAGTGAGCTTATACAACAAGAGTAATGGAGTAGACATCACATAGAATAAACTCTTTTTAAATCTCTAGGCTCTAATTTTTATCCATGTAAAAGTATCTGTTTCTCTCATTTTGCCTTAGCCAGCAACCTATAGAACATTGTCCCAAATTAATGCCTTTTCAGACATTATGGATAAAGGAGTTGAATATTAGCCCTTCGTTTATGTGCTGTCTACTCTAGTGGTGGAATGTCACTACATTTCTGCCATGTTTTTATTATTGTTTATGATTCTACACAAAATAATTACCTTAATAAGCCTCGCTTGGTTCATTTTAAAGATCAATAGTGTATGCTGATGAGAAACTTGTAATTAAGAAAGGCTGGGTATCTTCCAACATAATTGAAATGAGGTCAACAATTCCACAATATTAAAACAATATTTTCATCAAGTTATAATCTATTTTAATTGCATTTTTTCTCTTCTAAAATGAAATGCTAAATTATCGAAAATTCCAATACATATGTGTGAAAAATCAGTTGTAACATTGATTTTGAAGAAAACCTTATCCTTTTAAACTCTCCTATAGACATTAATGTCTGGGATTATACAGTGTTTTCCTGTCACTTTTATGTTTAAACTTCACATCTTTATGCAAGGGCACAATATCATTCACTATACCCAGTGAAATAAGTTAAAATGGAAGTATACATTCTACCAGACTTTTTTATCATTGTCTATTTTACCATACATTGATCAGTAGGATCCTGATTTGTGCATTTGTACATTTCTTAACAATTTCTTTCTACCATCAACATTATCCTTTTACTTCTGAGGTAATTGAAATGATGACAGTAATAATTTTTTTTCTTTTCCCTTTTTGGATGTTGAGAGTTGGGTTATATCTCCTCCCTAATAAAAATAGGATACAATAGCCTGCATGCAAAATTATCTTTATATAGAAATATGTAGATATCTCTTCAGGTATTTTTATTCTCCTTTTGAACTTGTATATAGTGAAATTTAAGAAGGCACAAAGCATACTGGTTTCTGTACATGATTACATTATCTACCTAATCAGCCTTATTATAAGTCCACATTTTGCTTTGTGTCTTCCTGTATATTAGTCTCCACATCAGGTCAGTTTTATATTCATGCATGACATTTTTGAAATCTCTCCTAAACTGCTTTCTCTTCTTTATCCCCGTCGTCACTGACCAATGTCCAATCCTAATTAATCATCAAATTTTCAGGACCATAAAATAACCTTACAAGTAGTATTCTTGCTTTCTCTCTCGTCATTTTTTCCCCCGGAAATAAACTGTTAAAATAGCGATTGCATCATTGATTACATTCCTCAACAAACAAAAAGATCATTAGAGTAACACAAAAGGCCCTCCACCTCAGTACCTCCTCATGGCAACCTTCCTTTCTAACTGCATCTCTCAAAATTCCGCATCCTACTTCCAGGCACACCAAATGGTAAACTCTTTTCTAATAAATACATCAGTTCATAAATAATTTTCAAACTGCAGTGACTGCATTTGAATTTCTCATTTCTTGTAATGCCCTTTTCTATCCTAGGTGTTTGTGCTTCGTTCTTATAAACCTTCATCGCTATCTGCCTTTTCAATGGACTTGTCACCTCCCCTATCCTCATAATACTAATAGATCAAGTCATTGCTCAAATTCAGCATCATCAGAAAAGCCTTTAGCAAATCCCGTATGTTTATATTTCTATTGTCTCTTCTCTTATCCTGCCTTCTTTGTTCTTATAGAGCTGATCACCATCTCATGTTTTCCTTCTGTTATATATTTACTTATCTGTTTTTAAATTGCCTTCACCATGAGAAAATAAGCCTTAAGAAGCATAGACTTTGTTTGTATCATTGCTTTATTCCCAAAGAATAGATTAATGCTTGTCATGTACTGTGCCCTCAAAAGTGTTTTTTTTTTTTTTTTATACATAAAATGAAGAATGGCAGTACAGTGTGTAAGTTTGGGTGAACATACAGTGGTATGGCGAGTATCCCTGTATAGCTATGTTTTAGATAGATTATTGGGAAACTGTAGTGTGTTAATTTTCATTATCATTTGTTACTTTTTTATGAATACTGGTATGGGAAATATTAAGCACCATATTGTTTTGTTCTATTTGTAAATTCTGAATTTTATATAGGTTTTAACATCATAATTATATTCTGAAATAGTGTATCATGTTCTTTAACCTATGGATTATTTTTTAATTTTGTTTTTGGTACTCACATTGGTCTTTTATTTCTCTATAGTCTATGAATAATTAAAAGCAAATGATTTTCAATAAAATTGAAAATATTATATTTTGAAAGAAAATAATAAATACCCTCTTAAGTATTAATGAGCCACAAGAAACTGAATGAAAAATACCTTCATAATGCTCTTAGGGACTCTGTAGTTGCTATAATAGGTTTGATTGTAATTTATTTCTGGGTATTGTTAGAGAAGAAAAATCTTACACATACTTGTTATTGTAAAATTGTGAATAGCTATATAATATATATGTATTTTTTTCCTTGTTTTTTAAGGGCCACTCCTGCAGCACATGAATGTTCCCAAGCTAAGAGTCAGTCGGAACTGCAGCTGCCAGCTTACACCACAGCTACAGCAGCAGCCACAGCCACGCGGGATCTGAGCCATGTCTGTGACCTACACCAAAGCTCATGGCAATGCCAGATCCTTAACCCTCTGAGGAAGACCAGGGATCTAACCTGTATCCGTGGGGATACTAATCGGTTTTGTAACCCACTGAACCATTGCAGGAATGCCTAAAACATATATATATATATGTATTTATGTTTATATTTAAATAAAGTGCACTTGTACACTGTGAAGTTGTTTTCTGGAACTTTCTGAGGTCACAAGGCAGTGACCTAACTCAAGGGTGGGGTAGGGATCAAAGCATATGTAGATCTAAGTACTTTCATTAAGGAGATTAACTCAGTTTTCAAATCTAAAGATTTTAATTGTGTTTGGGCATCTCAGTATATACACAAGAAGTCTTTTTGATTACTCAATCGTGAATAAAACTCACATAATTTTCTTCCAAGCATACTGATAGTGTGCCAGCATTTCCTCCTTGTCAAGCAAGGCATACCCGGGAGCCTTATCTCACAATGGATATACATTTTAAATTTTCTGATTCACCTGTAGCTATTGTCTGAAACCTATATTCTCTCAGATACAAAAAAATAAAAAATAATAAAAATCACACTGAACTAACACTCTAAAAACTCGCTTTAATTGCCTTCTTTTGCAATGACCATGCTCATTCTAACTACTGAGATTTAATTAAATTTGAACTTACTTTGCAATAAATGTGTTCGATAAGATAAGGCAGCAAAATTCATTATTTATATGTTTCTCCATAGACTCGTAATAACTTCATACGCAGTTTTCAAATTTTACATTGAAAGGAGTCTGTAACATCACAGAATACATGGATTTAACAGAAAAGAATATCAGGAGACTAACAAAAATTAGTACTGAAGATTTGTGATTACCAAATTATTTTATGCAATATGTTTGGTCTGTCTATGGAAAGTACAGTGAAATTTTCATAATTAAAACTGAAAAAGTAAATATTTTAGAAATTACAACTATTTTAACCCAGTGTCCATAATATGTTTTTGCATAATTTCACTAACATAAACAAAGGATTTTGTCCATAAAATCTGTAGATGTATTTTTAAATTTGCCAGATCTACTCAGTAATGTGTCATATTTAAAACTTACCTTTCCCAAGGTTTTGAATGATTAATAGTTTCTATATGATTTTACATATAACGAAATATGTTAAAGTTTATAATCATTTGATCTTTTCCCTTAATAAGTTTTTCCATTCCTTTTTTAAAAAAGCACTTTACTTCCATCTTCCTTTTTACTACATGTTTACCCTATTATTATAACTTTTTAAATAAAAACATCTTCACAATTTCTGCTATCTAAACTGAAAATACTAGAAACCTTCTGCAAAATTTTTCTTCATTTTTGGTTCATATATCTAGCACTTACATAGTTTTATATGCCCTATTGTCATGACTATTGTCTGAAGAAATCGGAGTGTATATTTCAAAGCTATGAGAACTCCGGTGTTAATGAGACTCAGTTTTGTTGACGTTCATGAAGGGCTTCTCCTAAATACTTCATAGTTCATTTGTCTGTAACAGTGATGAAAATAATGTTTTATTCTGACTCATTTGCTCATAGTGAACCTTGGCAGTTCATTTTAAGTTAACGCCATTGTTTGTTTATTTTTGCTTTTTAGGGCTGAACCTGTGGCAGATGGAAGTTCCCAGACTGGGGCTCAAATCAGGGCTATAGCTGCCGGCCTACACCACAGCCACAGTAATGTGGGATCTGAGCTGCATCTGCGACCTACACCACAGCTCACGGCAACGCCGGATCCTTAACCTCTGAGCAGGGCCAGGGATCCAACCCTCATCTTTATGAATACTAGTTGGATTCATTATCACTGGGCCACAACAGAATTCCACCATTGTTTATTTAATATTTGCATTCTATTTCCTAGAAAAGAAAGTTCTGCTCTACCAAAAAAAAAAAAGTAGCTTATGGGAAAATATCTCTTTGCCAGGAAGCTAAAAATAAGAACTTTTTTGCAATGCAAAGACAAAAAACCTTAGTGGATGTTAGAAATAATATGATTTTTAATCTGTGTTTTTGTTGCAATGTATATTCATTTAAACACTTAAAAATGGAAGATGTACTAAGATTAAATTAAGACATGGTATATTTAAAAACACTTAGTTTTTATATACATAAAGGGCATAACTACTGTTGACATATAGTGCTCTCATAATAAAGCAGTCAGACTTGTCAGTCTACAACAGAATTCTTCCGTAAACAGGAAACCAAATTAGGAAAAAAAAAAGAAAAAAAAGCTTTAAGAAGTTCCCATTGTGGCTTAGTGGCAACAAATCTAATTAGCAACCAGGAGGATGCACATTCAATCCCTGGCCTTGCTCAGTGGGTTCAGGATCCAGCATTGCTGCGAGGTATGGTGTAGGTCACAGATGAGGCTCGAATCCCACATTGCTGTGGCTGTGGTGTAGGCTGGCAGCTATAGCTCCTACTCAGCCCCTAGCCTGGGAACCTCCATATGCCCCAGGTGCAGCCCTAAAAAAAAAAAAAAATGTTCAATAAACTACTGGGATGAACAGGTTGAGATCTGAGCTTCCATTAAATGTTTAGCACTGACAAAGATCTCTAATCTTTAATTTTTGAATACTTTAGTATATGTACTTAAAATTATCAAAATCCAATATGAACATAATAAAAATAAGTCAACCATAATACTTTGGCAGCCATTAAAGGAAAACATGATAGGGCTTCCTTCCTAGCAGTAATTTTTCCAGTCATACTTTAAAGGGGCAAATACTTGAAACTGTTCTTGAATTTTGACTTTAGGTGGGTTACTCCAAACTCTAAATAATATCAATACTTTGTTGACTAAATTAATTTGTATTATTTATTTCACTACCATAAAATATGAAAAATAGCTTATTTATTCCTCTCTCCACTTCTCCCACCCTCCTCTTTTGTCTGATTTTTAAGAGGTTTATTAATATTTTTGGTTCTTATTTTGGCTGCCTGTATACAATTTAGATAAAACACACAAATATTATTTCTTGCTGTATTGAGTCTGAACAATGGTTTATAACTGTGCAAAAGTGTTCCTCTGCCGGCCCTTTCATTTATCTCGTCTAGTGGAATAAATTACTTTATATTGCCCAACTCAAGAGTAGCTAGCTTTCTGACTTAAGTCACTTTGATTGTGTCCTGGAAGTAATTTGTGTATTTGCTGACTAGAGTCTATGCCTCCAGTCATCATGACATTTTATTGAGTATCGTGTTTTAAATTCTTTCTAGCAAAAATATCTACAGAATGTTCAGTGCTGTGCATTGAATCCTGTATATTATTTTCCTGAGTCTGTGGGTTTATTATATAATTTGTTTGAATTCACTGAACAATAAGGTAGTGAGATTTCAATCACTGATAATTTGTCTCTTTATAAAAAACATTCCTCATTTTACAGTATATACAAGTATTGAATCATTCTGTTGTACACCTGAAACTAGTACAATGTTGTATATCAATTATACCTTAATAATAGAAAAAAGTCCCTAAAGTCCTGAGCAAATATATTTTATTTGTACTTCTCATTTTTTTCTCTCTCTCTCATTTTTACCCTTTGTTTCACAAAATTTGTCATGTGATACAATTCTCCTGAAAATATTTCATTAGATGATTACATATTTTTTGGCCCTCTCATTCTTTGCCCTTGCGTTTTCCACATATTGCAGAGATTGTCTCAGACTGTGTTAGGATTATTGTTCGTACCCATGTTATCAGGAGGATATTTTTTAAAATTGACTTTTCTGTAATTTCAGTTACATTAGGGAAAGGAGGGCCCTCAAAGATATTCAAAAAGGAATCCAGAGTACCAGTTGTTTCTGTGAAATGCAACAAAGCTTTGACATAGAAAAGGCTGAAAGGGGGAAGAATGTGGAAAATCGTTCACCCACCTATGGGTCCTGCCTGGAGGTTTGTCCGTCAGATACAGTGAAAGGATATGTCTACAAGTAAATGAAGCTTGTGGGTATGGAATAGATTTTCCTTCTTCAGGACCCCTGATTCCCATATATTCTGTATACAGAACCTATATTAAACTTGTAGTTTTCCAGACCAACCATGGAAGTTTAATTTAGAATTCTTCTGCTAATGTGCCTCTTTCTGCTGAGCATAGCTTCTTCCTACCACACACTTTTTATCTACACCTTCATCCACTTCTCAAACATATATTCACCTTTCAATCTTATCTTTGAGTCTTTAACACGTACCTCTTATGGAAAGCTGGCTGTGCCATCCCAATGTATTTAATTCACTGTCCTACAGTTATGTATTAATCATTGTGTATGAAGTTGAACAGAAAACCAATAAATGTTGCTTAAGAGTTAAATTAACAACTTTCCCAAAAATATTAGTTATATATGATTGAAAGCAAAAATTGACAAAGAAATTTGGTCGTACCTGATTCTATTATTGTTTTAGGCTGTCTGGTCTTTATCTGATAACTTATAAAGAATTTCTTTTTTTTTTTTTTTAGAGGAGTTGTGTTTTGGTTTTACAAGGGTAAGAAAATCTTGAGAACGCTCCTCATTTAAAAAGTGAAATATCCCAAGAAAGCATTTAAGGCATTTATAGAAACAACCTCTTCACCAAACTGATACTTAAACTAACCAGTTGTACCCAAACTAGAGGGAAAAAAAGGCAGCATTTTAACTATGCTTTTTATCATCTGTTCCACTTTAGTGAAACTCAAGAGAAAGCTAAAACCTGTGTGAAGTATCATCATGCCTGCTTTATACCGAGTAAGAGGCACAGTGTGGCAAAGACTTGTTCACCTACATTTTTTTTTCTTGCTCTTCCTTTATTATTAGAACTTCTGGTTTTTAGCTGAGGATTCCCTCCCCTTCCCTGACTTCAGTTAGGCTCTTCCCAGCCTATCTGCTTGTAGGTGGGGCTGAGTGGTGAAAGTCTGGCCAGCACAGTGTGAGCAGACATGAGCTGTGCATTATAGCTCTGCCTTTCAAATATATGCAGTTTGAGTCTGTGCTTCTTTTTTGTGCTGACTGGCAAAGTGAGTGAGAGGTAGAACAGCCAGTCTGGATACAGAGATGGAAATCCACATAGAGGATGGCAGTCATTTTACCAGTCCTAGAATGTTCACCTCCGGGCAGCTTCACGAGAGAGTGATGTGAATCTTTCTTGTTTAAGCTACTATATTATGGATCTTAGAGTCACAAGAGCTTTTATAAATCAATATCAATAAAACAGAGAAAACCATAAGGAAATGTTGTCTTTGAGGGTTCCTATTGTGTCATAGCAGAAATGAACCTGACTAGTATCCATGAGGATGTGAGTTCGATCCCTGGCCTCGCTCAGTGGGTTAAGGATCTGGTGTTGCCATGGCTGTGGTGTAGGTCACAGGTGCGGCTCCAATTTGACCACTAGCCTGGGAACTTCATTTTGCCATTGGTGTGACACTAAAAAACAAACAAAAAAAGAAACACTTTCTTTGAATATGCAGTGCAGTTATTCAGAGACTAGTCACATGACCAGAAATTTGGCCAATAGTCTAGTGCGCTGGCTAATAACATACTATTTCTGTAGTGAAGTTATAGTTTAAAAATTGAATGTATTCTTTCAATGAATACTCATTAAAATAATATTACATACCATTAACTGTGCAGTTCAAGTAATTAAAGCGAGTACACTGCTACTTTAACAAATTAGTTGGTCTGGAATTATGTTGTAAAAGTTGATTTGGGGCCACGTTTGTTTTTTGATAAACAATCATTGCCTGGTATCTTTTGGACCCATTATTTGAGTGTTTGAGGCAATGGAATGATATAAAAACGTGGCACTAAGAAGGACTTGTCTCAAGCTTTTATATCATATTGTCTTGTGTTTCCTAATTAGCAGGGTATTTTACATATATATGTATATTTATGTCTGTTCATAGATATTTTTGAAAGAATAGGACTCGCAGCATGTGGGTGGAGGAGTTAGGAGTGGGTAAGAGCTTGACAGAATTTAACAGGCATGATTCATGGACTGGCAGCCCTTTTATCACTCCCAGATACACTCAATTTGAAGTTATCAACCTTGGCTGAAGGTAGGGGCTTGTAAAATTAGATGACATCAAATAAGTCTTCTAATCTCAGAAGTGCTTTTCATTTGGCAAAATTAACCTTTTTAATAAAATTGTACATCAAAAAGTTATTTTCAAATATCAGGTCAAAGTGGGTAGGTAGAATTTAACAAACCATAATTCTTAAATGGCTAGGAATGCTGTTGCCAGGCTTGACTTCAAATAATGCCTTTATAAAAACAATGTATACGTGTATTTACATTTAATAAAATTACATGAGTTCTATTTAAGGCAATGTAAGCAGTGTAAGAGAGAGAAGGTTGAAAAGATATGCCTCTCTTCTGCTGTGGGTGGCAAATGATTGAAAGAAACCAACAAGTATAGAAACTTAATAAACTGATGAGTGCTGTTTAATTGAAATATCATTCATTTAACTGATGAATTATACATGGTAACATTACATTCTAAGAGGAAGATGTGAATTTACTTAATATAGACATGAAAAAATCAAAATCTAGGCTATATTTTTCTAAAATACAATAAGACTCCAAAAATATTTGTCAGAGGAATGAATTTAGCCATAAAGTATGTACAGTCTACTAGAACACTGAGAGTCAGTCTAGGGAAATTTACAAGTTTTTTTCCTTTAATGGAATAAATGCTTAAGCTTAGAATCAGACAAATAATTCTTTTCAAGCAAGTTTGAGAAAAATTAAGGAATACATCATTGCACAACTAGGGTGATTATAAAAAATACTGCACTTTAGCATGCTCAGATACACCGTAAAATGACTCACTGGGTTGTAGAACCTAACATGTTTTCTTCCCAATTATTTTTGAAGGGCTCCTGACAAATATTTTCTTTAGGAAAGAATGACAGACTGTCTTTTTTTGTGTTGTTTTTATGAGTCTCTTATTTTTATTCTGTTGTAAGAAGCAAATGGCAGAGTTATATATAAACAGAGGCCCGGTTTATACAATTTATGACACAGCTTTCTTTAATCTGTCAAGGAGTTTGGGCTATATGGTATTTTGATAAAAGATGTAGATTTAATTGTATATGTTAATGAATTCTGTCTTAATAGTCTTAAAGTAGATGCCAACATTTGCTGAAGCTGAACCTGTATATAGTTTTGAAAGCCTGTGAAAACTCCCCAAAAACTATAAAAATGTTCCATCTAAATATTTTTGTCATATAATGTTAAAAAGTTAGCTATGAATAAAAATTAACAGGTTAGATAAAAAAGTGGACATATGATATTAGAAAACTTTAATATGTGAAATGGAAAAGTTCATACTTTGGTAGTAACCAGAATGTTATGCAAATAGTAAGATATCATTTTATAGTTTTGAAAGAAGTTGATAACATTTTGAAAATATGTGTGTTAAGCAGACTTCCTAGATCTCTGCTTACAAGACATCTTTTTTTCCCCTCTGAATGCTTAAATTGAGAAATGTTTTATCTAAAGTATGTAAGGCATTCATTAAAATTATTAATTTGTTAAATTACACACTGAACACTCCAGATGATTCTTTTAAACTTTTTTGAGTAGTTATCTAAAACATAGAATGGTCTTTTCGAAGTTCAAATTACTCTTTTTTTTAATAAACTTCATTCTTCTGAAAACTAATTTCTACTTATTTTTATGAAAACTGTTGATAAAGGTCCTTTCACCGTCTGTACTGTTTAAGCACATTGTCTTCTGACAGATGATTTCAGTGTCCGACAAAGGCTGACTGGGAAGTTGGGGTGAAAAAAATAACTGTTGAGGAAAAGCTCTGTCTTTCAACATGTTACTTAACTTTGATAGTCATCAGAGCACTTGTTCATTCATTAAAACAAACACAAACAAAAATCATGGAGATTTTAGCTTAGACTGTGACGTTTCCTACATCTAGGCAGACATTGGTTAAACTAAAGGGTATTGTCTTCATACTTACTAACTGTACGTGCTCTCTCAGTATCTATCTAAATAATGTAACTTACTTCAAGGAAGTGTATCATGGCATATTTCCTTGAAAATACGTGGTCGAATTTCCACTTGCTGCTCATTCCCTCGGGTGAAACAGAGGAGACATCATAAACGGTAATGATATTAAATGATAACTACATTGATTCGAAAGCCCTTAAGGGTGGGTAAACTCTGTCTTAAACCCAAACACCATGTGTCTCTGACTGAGCTTCCCCGCAACCGAAGATTCCTTCCTTCGAGCAGCAGCCAGAAGGGAAAGGCTGTGATGAATGATGTCACTGTTCTGATGCACAGCCTTCTGGCAGAAAACTAAGACATGACTGTGGGGTTAGGGGTGCAGATGGCAGTGATGATGATCAAGATTAAAATTTTATCACATTTATCATGTGGGCCCACAAAGTACTATCATAAACGAAGCTTTTCAGACATTTAAACATTTACAGCTGATCTAATAACTTTCAAACCTTACAGAAAATAGAAACTCCGTGTTGACCAAAGGAAACACATGTCCTTGAGAACATGAGGCTCAGCCATCAGAGCTCCGGTTTCTACTTAATTTATTTTTACAGCAAAAGTTTGTTTTAAATCACCCAAAATGTATTATAGCAAAGGTAATAGAGTCTCAAAAGTGAATTTCCCAGTCATAAAGTTCTTTTTTAAAAATAATAATAAAAACAGGAATTCCAGCAGTGGCACAGTGAATTAATAGTCCGGCTTATCTTTGTGGAGGTGCTGGTTAGATCACTGGCCCGTTCTGATTGGGTAGACTTGGAGTTGCCAAGAGGGAGGGGAAGGGAGAGGGAGGGACTGGGAATTTGGGTTAGTAGATGCAAACTGTAGCCTTTGGAATGGATAAGCAATGGGATCCTAATGTATAGCACTGGGAACTATGTCTGGTCACTTGTGATGGAGCATGATAATGTGAGAAAAAAGAATGTATACATGTATGTGTGACTGGGTCACCTTGCTGTGCAGCAGAAAACTGACAGAACACTGTAAATCAGCTATAATGGAAATGGCTCAGATCCCATCACTGACTTAGGAACTTCCCATATGCTGAGGGTGAGGCCAAAAAAGGAAAAAAAAATCTCGTATTTATGAATAGCTTTGAAAATGCTGAAATATATGGATATTATCTATAGACTTTGCTTTTCAGTTGAGGTGTTAGCTCCCCGGCCCTCCTCTTCGATTGTTAGATGTACAAGAGCAAGGTAATTTTTACACCACAAAGATTATGTAATTAACTCCCGTTTCTCACCTTTTTTTAACCACATGTTCCAGATATTGGAACTCCTAAATTTTCCTTCTTCATCTAAAGTTGGTATTTTGTTCCTATTTTCAGAGTAACTTCATTGACTGTGTCTTCCAACTCTATCATTGGTTTTATGTTTTTACTATTATTTTTCTTTAGTATTTTAAAGTCCTAAAAGCTAATTCTTATTACTACAATTTATCTTTATAGTATCATAGTTGTTCTTGTTTTATAAATCTAATACTGTTTCATAATTTTCAGTGACGTAAATTGCCATTTGGAAGCTTCCTATTCTTCATTTTATTTGTTAGGCCTTGTGTCTGTTGATATTGCCATTGTTTAATTATTGATGTTGTTTTTATCTGTCTTCATCTTGGAGGCTTTTCTAGGTCCCATAATCATTGACCCTCCACTCCTATTTAAAATTTAATCTCTAGGAGATCCTTGGTGGCCTCTCAGTTATGGATCCTTGCTGTGGTGCAGGTTTGATCCCTGGCCCGGGAACTTCTACCATGGGCATGACAGAAAAAAAAAAGGTAAAAAATAAAATAAGGAACAAAAACCCAGCAGGAGGCATAACTCACCCAGATTTCAGGCAATATTACAAAGCCACAGTAATTGAGACAGTGTGGTACTGGTACCAAAACAGACATACAGACCAATGAACAGAAGAGAACCCAGAAATAAACCCAGACATCTATGGTCAATTAATCTTCAACAAAGGAGGCAAGAATATAAAATGGGAAAAAGACAGTCTTTTCAGTAAGTGGTGCTGGGAAAACTGGACAGGTGCATGTATAGCAATGAAACGGGAACACCCCTCACACCATGCACAAAAATAAACTCAAATTGGCTTAAAGACTTCAATGTAAGACAAAACACCATAAAACTCCTAGAAGAGAACATAGGCAAAACATTTTGTGACATCAACCTTACAAAAGTTTTATTAGGTCAGTCTCCCAAGGCAACAGAAATAAAAACAAAAATAAACCAATGGGACGTAATCAAACAAGTTTTTGCAAAGCACAGGAAACCATAACAAAAAAAAAAAAGATAACCTACGGAATGGGAGAAAATAGTTTCAAATGATGCAACTGATAACAGCTTAATGTAAAACGTACAAACAACTTATACAATTCAACAGCTAAAAAACCAACAACCCAGTTGAAAAATGGGCAAAAGACCTGAATAAATTTCTCTAAAGACAATATACATACAGATGGCCAACAAGCACATTAAAAAAAAAAATAATGCTCAACATCACTGATTATTAGAGAAATGCAAATCAAAACTGCTATGAGCTACAACCTCACACAAGTCAGAATGGCCATCATTAATAACTCCACAAATAAGAAATGCTGGATAGGGTGTGGATAAAAAAGGAACCTTCCTACACTGTTGGTGGGAATGTAAATTGGTACAAGCACTATGGATAACAGTATGGAGGTACCTTAGAAAACTGTTCATGGAACTACCAAGTGACTCAGCAATCCCACTGCTGGGCATATATCCGGACAAAACCTAAAAAAGACACATACACCCGTATGTTCATTGCAGCAATATTTACAATAGCCAAGACAAGGAAACAACCTAAATGTCCATCAACAGATGAGTGGATTCAGAAGACGTGGTATATATACACAGTGGAATACTACCTGGCCATAAAACAGAGCAAAATAATGCCATTGCAGCAGTATGGATGGAACTAGAGACTTTCATACTAAGTGAAGTAAGTCAGGAAGAGAAAGACAAATACCATATGATATCACTTATACCTGGAATCCAATATATGGCACAGATGAACCTTTCCACAGAAAAGAAACTTATGGACTTGGAGAACAGACTTGTGGTTGCCAAGGAGGGCAGGAGGGAGTGGGATGGACTGGGAATCTGGGGTACATAGACGCAAACTATTGCCTTTGGAATGGATAAGCAATGAGATCCTGCTGTAGAGCACAGGGCACTCATTGCATGATTTCTAGTGTTATCAAAGGAGTCTTCCTGCATTTGACATGGTTGTCCACTAGGTATCTGCCACTTTTGTGTCTTTCTAGGATTTTACAGCAGTGAAATTTCTGACTCCTTATTCTTCTCTGTATATAGTTTCACCTGCTTTTGCCATGTGAAAGTCTGTTACCATCTTTCTCCTTGTCTCAAAATACTGACTTAATTTATCTCTTACTGTATATATTCTCACCTTCTTGTTTTGTGGATTTCAGAAGTTCTTTAATATCATTTTATCAACTCAATTGCTTGGAAATGTTTTGGTAAAAAGTGTTTTTTTTTTTAAGTTATCCTTCAGATACATTATTCCGTATTATTTAGAGCCATTAAATATTCATTAATTTCTTCCAAATTTGTTTTCAAAAGCTGAGGCACTTTTTTATTTTCTACTATTGTTCTACTAGTATATTTTAATTCCAGAATGTCTTATAGTTGTAATTTGTTTCTCATGCAGAAAGATACATAGTTATTATATTTTAATAATGAATTAAAATTATAAAAATATAAATATGTTGCCCTATTTTAATATTTCTTGACTTAGAACATAACAGCCATTCAATAAATGCCAGTTGTTCCTATAATTAAACTTCATTGTCGCAGTTTTCAAATTTATAGCATGAAGATAACATCCTTATGATTCTCATTATTTCTGAGAATTGTTACATTTTTAACATGCTTGACAAATACTGAGAACTCAAAATTTTAGCTTTCCTCTTCTGCCACTTTCTCATCTCCCATCCTCTCATCTTTTAAATTTTCTTTTCATCTCCTTTATAGTTATAAAATTGCATTTTATACTTTGAACCAGCTTCTAAAAGTTTGCTCTTAATAGAGCACTCGGGCTTAGCTGTAAATCACATTTTATAATCACCACATCCAAGCCCTTTTCAGTTTTCCTTTTTCACTCTACAAATCATGTTTCTATTATTTTTCTCCCTTAGCAATTTTCAACCATGCACTTAATTTTTGTATTTTGATAGTTGTTAACATTTAAGGAAAGTGTTTATTTATCAATTCAAAATTGAGGCAGCATCTTTTATTCTTATGTAACCTAAAATATTGACATTTTATTCCTACACATTGCTCTTCCATTTTCCTGGTTATCAATATTAAATTACTTTATGTTTTTATTATGTGCATTTAACTATCGGAATACTTTTTGACCTTAAAGTTTGTTTTGGAATTTATAATCATATGAGAAAAGTTTCTACTTAAATAAGTCTTACAAATTGATATATCCTTTTCTTTTTCTTTATAATCAACTCTTTTTTTTACATATTATTTTAATTTTTTATTGTTTTGTCTCATACTGGAAGCTATCTTAAATTTATTTTTCAATAAATATTTTATATTTCCAAATTTTAAATAATAATTTCATATTAATTTTACACTGTAATGTGATTTTCAGATTTCTTTTGAAATTATCACATAATGATCTCATGATGCTCATGGTATATACATGATTAAAAAAACTACACTAAATCTTTAAGCTCTTGGTTTCTACAGATAAATTTGAAATACATTGTGTGTTTTTGGCATTTTGATGAAGGGGAATTGTTTTTGGTTTTACATCTTCCTAAACTTAATGTTATTTGCTTGCTTTTGTATCCATCAAAATCAATGAAGATACTTGAAAGCTGTATTTCTGCTTGATCCCGCAATCACAGAAATACATTAGGTAGCGTTGGTTTTTTTTTTTTTTTTTTTTTTAGCAAAGTGTAGTCCTCCCATGGTGTCTGCAGGTATTGATCCAATCATGGATGCCTGTACATCCATGCACACCCCCAACACGCATACCCAAACACACACAGATTTGCAATTGCTTTTTTGTGAATTAACTTATTTTAAATTTTTATGTTCCATATTACAGATGGATAATGTCATTGCTAATTGCAACCAATATATAAAAAATATATAAAATATATAAAATTTTCTTTCATTGACAGTACCTTTAGATTTACAAATAAATTTTGTACACATTTTTTGTATGCAAACTATAAAAATTTTAAAAATTAATTTTCACAGGTAATTTATGATAGATAATTTATCCATTTGAGATGGCAAAAATCTTCTGAATTTTGGGAGTGCCCACTGTGGCTCAGCAGTAACAAACCCAACTAGTATCCATGAAGATTCAGGTTCGATCCCTGGCCTTTCTCAGTGAGTTAAGAACCTGGCATTGCCATGAGCTGTACGTTGCAGATGTGTCTTGGATCCTGCATTTGTGGCTGTTGTGTAGGCCAGCAGCTGCAGCTCCAATCCAACCCCTAGCCTGGGGACTTTCCTATGCCATAGGTATGGCCCTAAAAAACATTAAAAAAAAGTCTTCTGAATTTTGTCTTTTTGTATAGCAGACTTGCTTACAAGTTGGTAAGTTTTTGAAATGGGATAAAAATAGAAAGATCGCAGATCATTTATTACTGCAAGCGATGCGTTTTATGCACCGTATTGTACACAGTCTATTTATGGGACTTTGTTACTTGGCTTTCTCTCTGAAAGACCCGGATGCCCCCAATATCCACTGCTCATAACTAGAAAAGTGGACTTTAATTTGTTTCATGTTTTTGCCTCCTTCATGACCATTTATACCGTGTCCATAGGTGACCTTGATCACATCCGTCCACTGTTTCAAGATTCTGTGGGCCAAACAGGCTGCCAGCTCTTAACTAACTCTTTCTTTGTTGTGTCCACCTTCTGAAATCCAGGCCACATACTCAATTGGTTTTAGGAAACTGCCAACCTAACTCTCAACTAAAATTCTGTGATTTTATATCTGTTCATTTTCAGACACTGCCTTTTCAAGTTTGACCTTTAAACTTAGATGTCAAGCACTCAATTATTTCTCCATATCCACTAAAATCTTTCTAGTCTTGCTGAATTCTTCTTTGAAGATTTTTTTTTCTGATACACAGCAGTCTTTCGTAAGTTTATTTCAGATTATATTACATTTAAAATTATTATAGACATCCAAGGACAGGGGTTTTGGCCTTGTGAAGTGTTGTTCTTTATGTTAACCAATCTATAGAGATTTAAAGAGGTTAAAATGATTAAAAGAGGTGATATAATTAGCAATTTAATATTTTCTTTTTGAACTTTTAAAATATTTTTGAATAATTATTTTATATAATCAAATAAAATATTTACTAAAAAGTAAAATATTTTTGAAACAATTCCCCAAATTAGGTCTAGATAAAGGGGAGGTCATTTAAAAAGAGAAATCAGAAGTCTTTAGTTAAATTAAAAGTAATTTGAATATCTTAGAATGTGAATCTTCTATCATGAAAGGTTTTACTTTTTAAATGTTACATATTACCTGAGTATGTAAAAATTTAAATTAATTTTAAGAAGTAGGTGTATCACTTTATAAAACATCTGCAAATGCATTAATAGAAATTTTTCAGTCATATAATATAGGACTTTAAAATTTCATTATTAATCTCACTTTGCACTTGTAACATACCTCAAATTGTACCTCACCTAATGAAAGCCCACATAAGAGCTGCTGATTTCTTTGCTTTTTAGCACCATTACACAAAGATCAAGAGAGTTCTGTACTTGTGCTTTTTAGTTTGAGCTTGACCTGTTCTAAATTTAATGAATGCATGGATGAGTACTTGTTTCACTTAGCCTGAAGTATCATAACTTTTTTTTTGATGCTTTTCTCCTTTTCTTTCTTTCTTTTTTTTTTTTTGCTTTTTAGGGCTTCACCTGTGGCATATGGAGGTTCCCAAGCTAGGGGTCAAATCGGAGCTATAGCCTCCAGCATACGCCACAGCCACAACAATGCCAGATCCAAGCTGCGTCTGCGACCTATACCACAGTTCACGGCAACGCTGGATCATTAGCCCATTGAACAAGGCCAGGGAACGAACCTGCACCTCATGGTTCCTAGTCAGTTTTGTTAACCACTGCGCCATGACGGGAACTCCCATAACTCTTTTTGATTACACTTATGTGCATTACTGATTCTTTGAAATAAGCGTGTTCCCTTTAAATATTATGTTATTGGTACTGTTTTCTCTGATCTGGAACAGGATTGCCAAAGCATTATTAAATATCAGTTGTTGTATTTGAAACATGAACTTCTATTTTACTGTGCATGCATATCTATAAGACCTCAAAACAAAATAAGGAATTCATGGTTATCAGGATTTTTCTCTTCTTAGTTATTGCATCATGGCTTAAAGATGAAAAATTTTGGAATAGCTTAGCTTAGATGGTGACAACAAAAAGAATCTAGGTTAGGAGGCTTTCTTTATTCTTTTTTTTTTCATCTTCACTGAGATACAACTGACAAATAACATTTTATAAGTTTAAAGTGTACAGTGTGATTATTGATACACATATGTATTATGAGATAAATGTGATACGTCAAAAGGTCCTTCACCTCATATAGTCACTGTGTGTGTGTGTGTGTGTGTGTGTGTGTGTGTGTGTGTGTGTGTGTACGTGTACAAGATCTACCCTGTCAGCAAATTTCAGGCATACGATACCGTTTTGTTAACTATGGTCATGATGCTGTATGTTTTATCCCCAGAACTTACTCAGCTTCTAATCAAAAGTTTGTATCCTTTGATCAACATCTCCGCATTTGTCTCCCCTCAGGCCTTGGCAACCAATAACATACTCTCTGTTTATATTAGTTCCACTTATGTAGATTTCTTAGAAACTTTGGTAAGGCATTCTATTACTATATCTCTGAATGTCAGTGCCAACATGGTATGGATGTGGAGAGATAAACTTTGATCATTTATGGACAATTCCATACACATAGACTGATTTGTTATCTAACAAGGCTCATATGCCAAGACTAGCACTTGTGTGGATGTATTCTCTCAAAAAAGGCAAATATCCTATAGGGAATGTCATGTCTGACATTTCATGAGTTGGAGAGCCAAGAGTAGTGTGTCCATCTAAGTACTGGATGTGGAAGGTACACACCTTTATGTCTTGTCTTCATGTCTCTATAATTCCTCACTTGGTCTAGAGAAGAGCTCAGTGCTCAGGTAAAACAAAATACAAACAGCAAAGCAAAATAATTAAAAATCAAAACAAACGTGTTTCTGTGCCTTACCGTAGATCAGCTAAAAGACCATTGTGGCACACAGAAGTTGAAGACAAATTGGCTTATTCAGAAGCAAAATATTGTACTCTTGTACATAGAATGGGAATGATAGAGATTTTGTCAGATGGGATTTCAGCTTTTTCCTAGTGTAAATAACAGATGTGTAATCAGTACTGAGCTGGGCGATGGTCCCTTTGCTAACTTATTCACTTTCAAATAGTGCAAAGATAGACGTTCCTATCATGGCTCAGCAGAAGATAATCTCCCTAGTATCCATGAGGACTCAGGTTTGATCCCTGGCCTTGGTCGGGGGGTTAGAGATCCAGTGTTGCCATTCTCTATGGTGTAGGTTGCAAATGCGTCTCAGGTCCCGCGTTGCTGTGGCTGTGGTATAGGCCGGCAGCTATAGCTCCGATTCAACTCCTAGCCTGGGAACCTCCATATGCCATGGGTGTATCCCTAAAAAGCAAAAAAAAGAAAAGCAAACATAAAAACTACAGAGATAATGCCACCCATCATAGCCGGTACTGATTATAAATAATTACATGTGTTAGAAAAAAAAAAAAAAAAGGGAGTTCCCGTTGTGGCTCAGTGGTTACCAAATCAGACTAGGAACCATGAAGGTTGCAGATTCGATCCCTGGCTTTGCTCAGTGGGTTAAGGATCCGGCGTTGCCATGAGCTGTGGTGTAGGTCACAGACGCGGCTCGGATCCCGCGTTGCTGTGGCAAAGGCCGGCGGCTACAGCTACCTCCATATGCCGCAGGTGTGGCCCTAGATAAGGCAAAAAGACAAAAAAAAAAGGAAAACCAATTATGTGTGTTGGATGCATCTGGCAGATGGGCAGATGTGTTGTAATGAATGAGCCAAATATAGATAGTGCTCATTTTAAAAATATAGGAATGTAACATTTATTTTTAAAGTGAGGAAACAATATATTTAAAAATTATTCTTTCCTTTCAATCCCAACTCCAGCTAATGTCTCTTCAGTTTTTACCATTTTCAGTGGCGTATATAAGGAAAATGTTTGTTTCAGTGATAGGACTTGGAAGCACAATTAAAACTGATGATATGTTTTAAGTATGGGAAGTCAGTAAGTATATTTATTAAAAAAGAGTTACTTTTAGCTGTAGATCATTAGATTTTTTCCATAATATCTTAAGGTATTTTTATGTGCATGTTTTTTTTTTTCCAACAACTCTTATCATTGCTACTCAAGACACCCAAGACAGTTTTTTAAACTGCATTCATAGCATTGAAATCACTGGACTACACACATTACAGTCTTTGCTTTTGTTGAGATAAATATGATTTTTCATTGGTATGAGTTATAGATGGCCTCAAGAAAATTACAAGGTATATTGTACTTACGGAAAATTTGAAATGAGTAGAAAACATCAATTATAAGCATCAGTGTAGTAAATTAGTTCATATACTTTGCTAGTTTTAAACAAAGAACTTTTGCTCATTGTATTTCTGGAAAAGATTGAAAGATAAAATGTAACGTGGCCTTCCTTTGCTGTTTAGTAGATGAGAATGCCTACAGAAGGTTGACCAAAGAAGAATATTGCTACTTGAATTGGCTTGCATATACTTTTATTATGCCATTTTTTAAGATTTCAACATACAGACATTTTATGTGTGAATTTTTACTAGTCTGCTAAAAATTCTTGCTATTTTATTTGTGAAGTTTTCTAAATTATGTATCTTGTTATGTTAAAAATTACATTGAGGAATTCCCATTGTGGCTCAGCAGAAATGAACCCAGCTAGTATCCATGAGGATGCAGGTTGATGTGACTTGGATCTGGTGTTTCTGTGGCTGTGGTGTAGGCCAGCAGCTGCAGCTCTGATTCAGTTCCTAGCCTGGAAACTTCCATATGCTATACCTGCGGCCCTAAAAAGCAAAAAGCAAAAAAAAAAAAAAAAAATTACATTGACAGAATAACTTTTGTGCAATTTCATGTGTGGTGTCCATATCTGTATAACATTGGGACTGTTTCTAGCTGTTAATCAACCAGATATGTCTCTTCAAAAAGTTTATTTTATAACTGAATTGACATCTTACAATGCAGTGAACTTGCCAATATTTAAATGCAAATTGGCACATCATTATTAAACTCTACATTATGGCATCATTAAAATACTTTGACTCATAATTACATGTTTGTTCTAAGCATTTGAACTCCTTCTCCTTAGCAGAATAACCAACTTGCTGCACAAACCTGAACACTTGAGAACTGGCTTCCTAAGTTGTGTCTAATATCAAGACATTCCCAGGCTTATCAGAGAACACCTGCATGAAATTAATTTTAACCATTACCATCTTAAGCCACTTGACAAATACTCTGATTATGAAATGTATTCACACTAATATATTTGAAAAACATTTAGTTATTAGTAATTATGACTGAGTCTAAAAAATGTAAATTGTATTATACAGAAGAAAGACAAAAGGAAAGCACTCATAGTTCAGTTGGTGCAAAAAGTTGGGCCCTGATTATCCCTCATAATTTCCTAGTTGAGTGAGAGAACTAAATAGTGTAAAACAGTACAGTGTCACATATATTTTAACAGCCCAAATGAGAATCATAACCAATCAAAAGTTGACATCCTTGTTTAAATAAGAATGTGCTGTGGGCCATGGGGTCAACAAGCAATGGAGCTGGAATTCACAGCCAGCGTGATGCCTGTACCAAGCACGTGGTTTTCTAGCTACAGATTGCTGCCCCCCAGGAGGGGTAGTACAGAGATAATTCGAGTTAAGAGTATATTTTAGAGCACTGGAAAGCTGGGTAGATGGATTTGGAATGTTGCTCTGGGCAACTGAACACCCCTGAAATGTCCAGATAGGTACTTGTGGTTTATTCTATTACTTTGTTACTGGAATTATAAATGCATTAGTCGTTCATGTTCAGGCATATCCTTTATCAATGATAATGTAAATGGTAAAATAGAGTTTTTATTTACCCATACTAGAGAAACATGGCCTCTGAATATAATACCTAGTACTATACTAGATCCTGCACTTTCAGAAAAAGAATAAAAAGAAATATGTGGTTAAAATAATTAGTGGGTTGACTGACAAAACTAGAAATAGGATGGTAGATTAGATAAAAAATACACTACCAATGTTAAATTTGCTGAAGTTGTTAACTATTCAGTTATGGTAAGGTAAGATGAGAGAAAGTCCTTATTTTTGGAAAACATTGACATATTGAAAGGTAATAGCTGGAATGTATGCCACTCCCAAATGCTTCAGGAAATAAATTTAAATAAATAATAAATGATAAAGCCAGTGAAGTTAAATGTTAACCACAGGTACATCTCTACAAAATGTAGTCTTGTCTTCCTTTTTTTTTTTTTTTTCACTGTTCCTGTTCTCGTAGCTTCTCTGCACATTTTGTTATTTCCAAATTAAATGTTTCCAGAGGAAAAAAGGGAGATTTCAGTCTTGTTGAGAAATTTCCCTTTCATGCGACAGGGTAATACAAAGCTGTAGAAACAGTACAAAGTTCTAAATTATTTGTACAAATCAAGACTATAGCAGAAGGGGAAAAATGAGCTGTGCTCACCTGTCACCAAGTAGAGCTTTATCCCCCCAGCTGTCTGTCGCTTGTCTGAGTCATTCGTTCCAACCTAAGGTGTTGTGAGCTTTTACAGTTGTTTCAATATTGTTCTTCTTATTGATTTTCTTTGGATGTTGTTTGAAATATTACGTTTGGGAAGTAAATCAAAGAAAATCTGTCCTTTCCAAATTGAGGTTTTTTTGTTTGTTTTTGCTTTTTTACTTTTTGAGTAAATTAGGGTAAGAGAAAAAGTAAGAGAAAGAGAGAGGGGATGAAGCGTTTTCCCTGCCCTCTGGGTGCAGTGGGTCCGTGTGATGAGGAAGAAGCACTAATAGTCTGGACAGATGTGAGGGGTCAGTGTCTATCTTTATGGCAGAGATTCAGTTGTTGACCTTGCTCATAAGTAGTGGGATAAGGGTGTACAGTGAGTAGCTGGAGCTAAACATAGGTGTCTTTAACAGTTTCCTGGGTCCCCATGGCATGCAAGTTTACAGAGAAGATCAAGACAAGTCCTGGTATGGGTGAGAGGCATGCAAGCGCAAGGGGCACTGTTAGACCATTGGGGTAGCACAGATGGACCCCCAAACATTGGTTCTTGGTTACCCATGTCAGTTCTGGGGCTGTGAGCTCCAACAGTGGGCGCCCACATGCAACACCATACACATGGGTGTGACCAGTCTCATTGCTCAAAATATAGCCATCTTTTTATTTTGGCTAATCTCTGTCAGTATCTGGGCTTTGACTTCATCGTAAAGGAGAATTTCCAAAATGGAGAAATAGTAAATACTGCTCTCATGCAGAGTAAGCCCGTGTGTGGCAGAAAGGCTAAGTCATTCTTACCCTTTCAGTATGGAGATTAATATTCTAAACGCCATCTCCCTAGTCAGTTGTGGCCTCTAGATGATGGGTTCCCCAGAAGAGTTTGTGAAAGTGGAGAATTAAGGAGTTGCACTTAAATGTACTGTGTGTCAGTACATTACATATAAACAGCCTTACCAGTGTGAGCCTGGGATACAGCTGGCACTGGTCCTGTGTTTGAAAAGGGGGGCGTTACTTCTGCTGTGTGTCAAGCAGACTTAAGGGGCAGCTTGGCTAATGGAGACAAATTAGACTGGGCTCTAAGAGTATTTCCTCTCTTTTCCAGCTACCCGGCTTCTATTTTTGTGTCTGATACTTACTAGCACTGTAATTTAGGAAAAAAAGTAATCTTCCTGGGGCTCAGTTTTGTCATCTGTAAAGTGGTATCAATAGTAATGCCTACTAATAAAGTTACTGGGAGCATTAAATTAGACGGTCCATGTTGAAGTGACTTGTATAATGTCTGAATTGCGGAACGTCCTCAATAATTGCTAACTTTGATTTCTTTTTTAAGAACAGAAATTTGTTTATCATCAACGGTCTTAGCCTTTAGCCTTTTTAAATCTTTAACCTTTTTCAGGAACAATGGATTACAGAAAAAATTGTACAAATCGTAGTCTTCAATCTAGAGTACACTGATACCTGGATTTCTGACCTTCATCAAGTCATCGATTTCTCAGGCTTTCAGTTTAATTATGGGCAATATGGAGTCAGACTAAATGATTTTAATCTCCTCCAGTACTAAAACTTAATGATTTTTATTCACTGCATAAATCTTCCCATAATTTAGTCACTCAAAATATTGGACATTAAAAATCTTAAATGTTATTCAAATAAGGCAGTGAATTTTTCATAGAAAAAAATCCTTTTTTGTGACTTTAACAGGCCCATTGTCTCCAAGTTTTTTTGGGTTTTTTTGGCTGAAGTTGGATAAATTTTGTTATTATCCAAAAATATTCAGTAATGTGTTTAATATATGAGAAATCATGTTTTTAAGGAAATGGATGAATTCATCCCATTATATGACTAAAGGACAATTCTGAAATAAAATTAAAACCAGTGTATTCGTATTCATCCTCACAGAACAAACATAAAGTGGTATATAGAGTTAACATCTATTGCATTACTGAGACTCTCAATTTCTTTGTTACCCACTAAAGATAAAGAAACATAGTAGTCATGATAGAAAACGTAATCAGTAAAGACTCGAATCCTTTATCTTCTGATGAAAAATTTCCAGTGAATCTAACCCTTGGTATAATTGCTCTCCTGAAGCAATTCCTTAAAGTTTTGCTGAAGTTATTCAATATTCATTTTATGTAGAGAGATGAATATTCACAATATATTAGGAACATACCGTCCACTAAAAAGGGGACTCAAAAAAGCTGTGGGTTTAGGATTTTGATGTGACTTTCAATACATGTTGCTTTATAAACGTCTTCAGAATTGAACAGTAACACGAGAAAGATGATCTCTATTATCTTCACTGTGTCCATTTTCAAAAATAAAGTGTGGGCTGAGTGGCTAGCTTTCAGTTTGAACAGTGGAGCACTTAGGAAGTATACTGGCCTTTATAGTATATTGACTTGTATAATATATAACCTCAGTTATTGCTCCTTTATGAAACACTGACCAAGTTAAAAAAGAAAACCTCTCTAATGCCCCAGCTTCTTTGGCTGTAAAATGAAAATAATAGTTTTAGAAAACTTTTGAGAATAAATTAAATAAAGTATAAAATGTGTAATGAAAAGTGCCTGATATTCACTACCTCTTTGATTTGTATATGTTATTTTGCAAACAGTATTTCTCCTTAAGTAGGAAAGAGGTCTTGGAGAGAGGTACAAATGGTTTGGATGTCTTTTTCATGGCCCATCAACTGTATTTTTTGACGTTATGTAGATGCATAGCTTAAAACCAAGTAATGAGGTTGTTAAAGTGTACTCTAACTAATGTGTGTAGGCAGAATACTCCCATTTAAAGTGTTGGATTGTTAGTGTTACTGAGCCAAGAAAGAAATCAAAATATATTAAAATTGCTATAGCTATAAAAGAACATTAATTACAAAAGTGATAGTTTATATACTTCTATTTACTTTCTTATCCTTTACATTATCTTGCATATTTTAGTAACAATAAGTATTGAATTTAGTTAAAGTGAATTTAGGGATTATCAAAATGTACTATATAGTTGACTTATATGGAGTTCTTTGACAGCAGATTTCAAGGCTTTACATTCATAGATTCTAATCCAGTATATTTGGAGAAAATCCCAGATTATGTGCTTTTCTTTTAACAGGAAATCCCCACTGTCCCTCATGATTTCTATACAACCTGCTCTAATAATACACTTTGAAAAGCGCAGCGTACTTTTGTGGTTCATTAAATATGTCTCCTGATAAACGTTCTGGTAGGCAGAGGAAAGTACACAGAAGTTAGATATTGGAGGATTTTTTTAAAAATTGACAGGGGAGCTGCTTCATGTACACACTGTTACCAACTGAAACATGTTGGTATTGAATAAAACGTTAAAGACCCTCCTCCTCAATCCACATATCACCAATACCTTTACCCAAAGCCAAGTCACTATAAAATATTACCAAATTATGTAAATTTGTAAGTGGATTAGTTATGTGCATTGGTGGCAGTGTATACTTGGGTACGTAGATGGAAACATTGTCTGGTCACGGGTTTCGCAACTCCGGCTAATTTATATGATGCTATGGCCAACTTGAGGTAGTCATGTATAAGATAACTTGATTACAGTAAGATGTTGATTATATGTGATTTTCCCTGTATGGATATTATTCTTCAAGGAAAAGTTAATAAAATATTAGTTCATATCAAGTCTACCTCTCAGTTCCTAAATCAGTTATTTTTATTTATGTATTTATTTATTTAATTATTTTCTTTCTTTCTTTTTAGGGCCGCATCCACAGCATGTGGAGGTTCCCAGGCAAGGGGTTGAATCCGAGCTGCAGCTGCCAGCCTACACCACAGCCACAGCAATGCCAAATCCAAGCTGTGTCTGTGACCTACACCACAGCTCACAGCAACACCAAACCTGAACACACTGAGGGAGACCAGAGATTGAACCTGCATCCTCATGGGTCCTAGTAGGATTTATTTCAACTGAGCCATGGCGGGAACTCAGCTCTTTTAGAATGGGGTCAAGGCATCGGTACTTTCTGCAAAGATCCTCAGAGAAGAACCCCAGTGTGAACCTATGTGGGTAATAAGCAAGAAGCATAGGTATTCTGAGGTGTCCTGGAAAGTCGCATGGGAGCTGTGGAAGAAATTTAAGAACAGAAAAAAATAGCATTTGGAGCCATTCCAGATAAAAATAGTCCATTGACATTAGACTCGTAACAATGCGTTGGACCACACGTCTTTCCAACAATGCATTCCATTTGTTGTCAGGTTATTCATGTGTATTAAAAATATTATGTTTTCTCTGACTTCAATTATACCCTTAATGAAGAATTTTTAGTGAGTGAGACTTTTAGTATGTGAGACTTTAAGAGTGCGCAATGTCATCAAGTTATGTGGTAAAGTGCTACTTTGAGGTCTGTCCAACTTTGATGTCTGTGCTTCTTTGTGAAGATCATAATGTGGAAATATACAAACATCTTGCCAGTAAGACCAGCCAGAGGCTATTTTTTAAGGGTTTTTGATAGCATGGGAGTCAGTCCCCCTGACACTCGAAGGCAGGGGTGAAACAGGAAAGCTTTGTAATGGGGGGAAAACAAAAGGAAATCTTTCCGATATTGTTCTAATTGGAGACTGTTGTCTTGAGGAAGCTGGAGGCAAGCTGTGTTGAAGTGAGACATCTTATTTGGTTTATTTGTAGAACAAACTTGACTTTCTCTGGTTAGTCCTGTGTTGGAAGAAGGGGGCAAAAAATGGGGAAGCTGGTCATTACTGATCAAGTTCTGATCTTCTGAGCTGTTTGCTGCAGAGGTTGTGGTTTGGGTTCTCAGGCGTGATTGCTGCAGAGGTTGCGGGTCAGAGTTCTGTCATCCTGCCTGGTCTGGTCTTTGTCATTCATTGGTCATATTCATTGCTGTATTCATAGGTCCTATTTAGTCTCTCAGTAAGCTAAAATAAATCTCATCTATCAGCATCTCAATGGAATCAAGCATATTGGAGAGTTGTGTGAATTCTTTAAGTTCAGTATTTGTTCAAAATCGACTGACTGAACACTCTAAAATCTTCTAAATTATTGCTTAGAAATATGCAGTCCACTAAGAAAATCTAGTTTACTTAGAAATTACATGGGATGCAGAGCCATCTTACTAAAATACCTACTCGTTTTTGAAACCAATACTTCCTATTATGAAAAGCCATAGAGAATAGATTCAATATATGCAGTGCTGAACATATTGAAATTCCATGAAAGCAATTTTTTAGAACTTTGTACTTTTATGTTGAAAAGGATGGAGGTGGATGAGTAGAAGATAAAATTAGTTCAAAGCATTAGACATTTTCGTTATCAGAGACATGCTTTAATCTCAGCAGTTGTCACATTTTTTTAGGGACATTTCTTGTTTTATAAATAATGTTTTATTGGAACACAGCCCATTCCTTTAGGTACTGTCTATGACTGCTTTCTATACAATGACAGAGTAGATGCAACAGAAACTACACTGTCTACAGAGCCTAAATTTTTACTTTGTAGTCTTCTTACAGAAAAAGTGTGCTAACTCCTCCTACATGTCTAAATATGTAACAGTACAACTTCTAGGTTCATACTAGTAAATTGAGGCTGAAGAGCCAACTCTTCGACATAAATTTATTAAGGTTTACTGAGAAAATTAGGAAATTATGATAAAAGTAAATGTTCTTTATTTTCCTGTTGTTACCATAGAATTAAATCAGCTTTTGGGAGGAAAGACTCCTTTGGAGCAGGTTTTATCTTCTTATAAGATGCATCTTGATCAATTAAATAGTCTCTGTACATGAATAATTTCAACCCCTTTGGTAATTAGAGCAGTCATTCTGCTTCACAGTTAAGTCTGAGATCAAAAAGGTAATTTTTGTTACCTACTAATTGAACTCCAAACCTACTAATTGAACTCCAAAGTGTTCACATTTTCATACTAATGGAAAGGTGAATGAATAAGAATGGAAACCATTCAGTTAATTGTATCAGTTAGCTAATAAAGTACTTTTCTAAATGTTTGTCTGACAAATATCTTAAGGCCTTCATGTTTTATCTCCCATATATAAACCATATTTTAATATAATGTTTTATTGTATCAAACCTATTCTGAGTTTTCTTTCAATCTATAAACATTTACTAATGACTTCTTTTTTGTCTACACACTCAAAAGAGACTATTGTCACACATGCATACGTGCACACAGACACACACACGCGCACACACACACACACACCTCTGCATTTCGCAAGCATCATGTAAGTACTTTAACTAGGTAATTGAATCTTTACTTTGTAAATTCCCAAACTACAAATGAAAAATAAATAGTAATATATAAGCATATTTTTAAAATAAACGGTATTAATAAAAATCACTTTAGCATATATTAAAAAGAGGAAAATAAAAATTTGTATTTCAGTACTTAAATGAACAGTAGTTTTTTAAGGGGGCATGCCCACGGCATGTGAAATTACCTGCGCCAGGGATGGAATCTGAGTAGTAGCTGTAACCTGTGCAGCAGCTGCAGCAACACTAGTTGGTTAAGCTACTGTATCCAGCCGGAGGTCAAAACTCTGCCTTGTCAGCAACCTGAGCTGCTACAGGGCTACTTAACCCACTATGTCAAAGTGAGAATGCCCAACATTTATTTTTAATACCATATTTTTAAGGATTTTTCTTACAGTGCAACCTTCACTTTCTCTATAAAATTTTTGAAACAATTTACAGCTTCTCATTTTTCTGAGTCATTAAACACATTAAAACCTAAAATGATTTATTATACTCTCTTGTAAGTTAGTAATATTTGGGAGCAAAAGAAATCTTCCTGAGTAGCTCTAAGAGAACTTATTCTAAGTTGTACTTTTATGGTTCTTTATCAGTTTTTCTGATTTCCCAGTGCTGGAATTTACCAATTTCTAATGCCAAATATGTTTAATTCCATATTAACTCTGTTTGCTACTTCTGTATAATTTCATAGCATACAAACTGTTTTTTTAAATACTTATACACCTAACAAATAGGGTAGCTTCTGGTGATTCCCCCCCCCAAAAAAAAAAATTGTTTCCTGCCTTCCAAAACTGCAGGCTATTAGAAGTGAAGGAAATACACACAATTACATTCCTTTGGTAAATGCTATAGTATGTGTAGTGAAAACACAGAAGACAGAGCAGTTCTTCCAAAGCACATTAGAAACGTATCATAAAGGAATTCATGCATAATCCGGAAAGTAAAAGATATGTGTATAAAGTAGTTAACTGATTTTTTAAAAATAGGCTATTGTAGTTGTTATCTGTACTTCTACAAAATAACTTAACTAGGTACTAGGTAAAGCATACTAGGTAAAAGTAGTATGCTTTAGAGGATCTCTTTGATAGCTGAGATCATCTGTCAGCTATGATATACATGAATAGACATGAATAGAATATTATTACAAGTAAATTATTACTTAGGACTTTATTGATCTAAATATAAATCTGCATAGCTACCTATGGAGAGATATGTTATACCTTCATATGCAACTAAGAAGAGAAGTGACCTTTTTGTTTTTGTTTACAAACGTAAAAAGGACATATTTATACCTACTCTGTCCATGTTGATAATTCCGTCTCCCACAGAAATCATTCCTATTATTTTTTATTGTAAATACTGGTTGATTTGCTCTTGAATGGTATGAGTAGAAAGGTATATTCTACACAGTGACTTCTAATTCTAATGCCAGCTTTATCTATTACTGTTTATAGAAATGCATGGGAGAATATGTGATGTATTTCCAGTGGCTGAAGAGGGACTAAAAAAAGTACAATCGGTTATCTGGGATTTCATTCCAGTGACCATCGAAAAGTTATACCATGACTAGCAATTCAGTTTGCATATTTATTGTAATGACCCCCACTTGGATAGGGTTGTAAAGTTCTTCAAGGCATTTTTCTGTATATCAGCATCTTTGGTCCTGAAACGACCTTTGAGATAGACCAGACTGGTGATTATTATAATTTTTTAAAGAAAAGGAAGCAGAAGTTCAGAGAGTTTAAATGATCTGCCCATGGTCACAGAATGCTCTGAAAAAGAAGGGCCATGGTACATGCACTTTTTTTTTATAGATAGGATTCAAGGGCAGCAATCTGTTTAGAATTTAATTTGACCTATAAACTAAATGCTAATGTTTTATTCTAATGCGTATTTATGTGAACAAATCTGAGACTGAAAGTAAGAAAGCCTATATATTTTTTCTTACAAATGAATGTTATATAAAATAGTTATCAAACCAGAGCTATTTCCCGTAATTTAATCAATGTCTCCTGAATATTTTAAAGGTCTTTCAGTTTATAGTCTTTTCAAATATCTTACTTTTTATTAGAAATAATCTGATAATGACAAAATGGTGTCTATCACATAGATAAATGTGTACTTATAAATTTTCTTTAAAAATACATATCTGTATATTTCTACCTCTTTACACTGTTCTGTCAATCAATAAAATTGAATTCTGTACCTGATTCCACAGTTACCAAGTTAGAAATATGAAATGATGGAGATAGAAATAAATTTAAGTTAATATACTAGTAAATCCCTTTAAGTACTTGTGTTTAATGTAATCATGACATATTTAAATGTAAACATTCAGTTCTTAAGTTTCTTTATTTATTTATTTTTTGTCTTTTTGCCTTATCTAGGGCCGCACCCGCGGCATATGGAGGTTCCCAGGCTAGGGGTCTAACAGGAGCTGTAGCCGCCAACCTTCGCCACAGCCTCAGCAACGCGGGATCCGAGCCGCGTCTGCAACCTACACCACAGCTCAAGGCAACTCCGGATCCTTTACACACTGAGCAAGGCTAGGGATCGAACCCGCAACCCCATGGTTCCTAGTCGGATTCATTAACCTCTGAGCCACGACGGGGAACTCCTTAAATTTATTAACTAACATTTCGAGTCCCTTTGATCACCTTATCATGTAAAAACACTCCATATTGGAGCCATTTAAACAGGTACCATATTTCAAAATGTTACATTCTATAATGCCCCAATATATTTAGAGGTGTTATATAAATCCTAATAAATAAATAAATTAGTTAAAGGTGATAAATTTGATACAGATATAGCCAACTTTTTATTGTCTTGGGGAAAGACAGAAAATGAAATCCATAGATAATCCTCAAATCTGATTTTTGCAGTTGTGTTCGATCTGCTCCCCTGTTGGTACTTTCAGCAGAGCTTGTCATGCCTGAAATGAGTAACCATTTCTGTCCTTTCCTGTAGACCAGTATGAGGAAGAGGGGGAAATGAGGGAAGCTTGGAAGCCAAGGGAAAAGAGTAAAGAAAATGTGAAGTTTCTGAGTGGCCTAGTAGTTTAGGATCCCACGTTGTCCCTTCTGTGGGGAGGTTCAATTCCTGGCCTGGGAACTTCCACATGCCACAGGTGAGGCCAAAAAAAAAAAGAAAAAGAATTTTGTCTGACTTGTTCCATTACCTTCCGTTGCTTTGTCAGTTATGAAACAGAGTCAGGTATAAATTGTGACAATATTTGGGGGGCCATCCAACGTCTTGTTTGTTTTAGTTTTATTGGGTTATAGTTGACTTAACAGTGTTGCATTAGTTTCACACGTACAGAATTCTGTTCTAGCTTTGGCGCTTACAACTGTGCCTTATGGACAAGTACCTTAACCCCCATGAACCTCAAGCTCCTCAGTACTTAAACTGAATTTCTAACATCTACCTTCTAAATATATTATTTGGTTTAGAACCTATGTACTTTTCTTAGCACCATGCCTTAGACATATTAGAATACCTAATAAAAATAATCAGTTTGTATTAGAATGAGATTTAGTCTTCCTTTAATAAAAATTGGGTATTTGTTAAATTATAAAAGAGTGAGGGAGGAGTTTATGTTGCGGCTCATCGGGTTAAGAATCCGACTAGTATCCATGAGGATGTGGGTTTGATCCCTGGATTCACTCAGTGGGTTAAGGATCCAGCGTTGCCACAAACTGTGGTGTAGGCTGAAGATACTGCTCAGCTTGGATCCAGTGTTGCTGGGCTGTGACTAGCCCAGGGAACCTCCATGTACTGAGGGTATGGCCCTAAAAATAAAAAATAAAAAATAAAAATATAACAGGGAAAATATTGCCCAGTTTCAGAATACGTACACTAATGACTTCTTTCCCTAAACCTGTTAAATGTCTGTGAGAATTTTTATTGTCTATGCTTTCTCATCGGAAATAGTTTAAAATACAGTAAACATAGAATTGACGAAACAATCTCTTGGATGAAAGGGAGTGAAGGCTGATATCGTGTTCCAAGTGCAAGAGTCAAGCTCCATTTATATTTGGTTCAGTGAGGCTCTCAGCACCAAAATCTGAGTCTTAACACATGCTTCCTTATACGGTAACTGTAAGACGCTCAGGCCCGTGGCCGGACTGTGTAGAGTTGAGAAGGAGGCAAGAGAGGGTGGGGAAAGAGTGAGAGAAAACAGGGGCCGGGGGAAAAGGAAGAGCTAAGAAAAGGAAAAGGTAAAAGGGAGAGAGGGAGTTATGGTAAGGGAGCAAGTAAGAATAGAGAAAAGCATGATTTACTATTTATTTAGTGTCCTAAGTCTCTATTGGCCCTAAAACAGTTTTTGGGGGGTTATTTTTACTAGACTCTTGACCTTATGGTCTCTTCCAGCAAGAGTGCAACTTCAAGACAGTGGATGATAGTACTGATTTTATTAGACAATAATCATTAGGAAAAAAGTTTCTTCCCCATGAAAATTTTAAGAATGCTCCTTATGGAAACTTAAGTCAGCTTCAGTGCCAATTCAAAATATGGAAGGGGAGAAAGTATAGTGCATGCAGGGATTGAAGTTCTATTTGTCTCAAGGCACTTGTAATATATGGAGATGGGACATGGGACATGGGATGCTGATTCCCCCAAAAGCTTTCAGCTGCCCTAGGATGTGACCGTGGACACGCGTCCTTACCGCAGAGCCAGAGCACTACAAAGAAGCTGTGATTTATGAGATCCTAGGCTCTTTAAGCACAAAATCAATAGCCCCATTACCCCCATGGGTCCAACACTGTGTCCGATGATTCTGTTTCAGCAACTCCTTTGAGATAGGACGGCCTTCAGAAAAATCTTTGTTAAATCAAAGTGTTTAAGTTAAGAGATTTAACAACCTGGTGTCTCATCAGTTTGAATTAGATAATTATCTGTCGAAAGGAGTCCCTGGAGAGGGTAACATAGGTTAAGTATATTTAATTGAGCAGAAGAAAAAATGGAAATGGAAGGATTTTCCTATATCACAGCCATGCAACCATCTGTGATAGGATGGCACAGGAAGCAGGGACCATGAGAGGACATGGGTCAGCTATTGCAGAGAAACCTACAGAAAAAAAGATAACAACAAGCAGGCCAAAACTGGCACAGAGTAAAGAAAAAAAAAAAAGTGCCAACTGCCTGGCCTGGATGCAACCTGTTCATTTCTATCCCGGCTCTCATGGTGGAATATGAGCAGTGGCATGCTGGAGACACCAGTGAGCGGTTATAGATCAGCAGCAATCACTCAAGTCCTGGAACAGCCTCCTATGTAATTTCCAAGGATAATTAGATTGCAAGTCCTCAGAAAAATAAACAAAAATTGTGTAGTTGAGCTCTCGGTGTTCTTGAAAATCTTTTCTCCTACCTCCTTGTAAACTTAAAGAGGAAAGAATGGCTTATGTTTCTTTGGGAAGCATTTTTAGGTATGTTTCCCTATTCCTCCCACTAATTACAGCTGACACCTGTGGATATCTTTTAGAAAACTGACATGAAAAGGCCCTGAGAGATGGAGAGGAGGAGGCATGTAAGCGAGAGATATCAATACCTGAGAGGTGGCCTGGTGCTGAGTTTCTCGGGTGTTGTAGTCACCTTGTATATCCAGACTGGGGACCAAATAAACAGGGCCCCTGCATATGCCAGCAGGTGCAGACAAAAAAGACCGCCAAAAGCCTGGTCTCGCTGGTCAAAATTGCCAGGAAAGAAACAGCCTTTCAAGATAATAACTGTTAGACAATCACCACTCCAACCAGATACACAAAACAAAGTCTGTGGCCAGTTCCGACCCTGCCGGCAGAGCAGAGTGGAGAGCTTGGACTCCCCCTTGCCAGCCTGTTGAGGTACCACACCTGCCAGGGTGGTGGCTGAGAAGGTGGAGTGCAGAGCTCAGACTTGCATGACCTCCAGGCAGAAATAAGTTCTGTAGCAGAGACCTCACTGGAGACCACCTGGGAAGCTGGATGTCCCCACGCCCTGGCAGTAATAAAAGGGCATCCTCTTCACTCAGAGTGATGGCAGAGGAGACCTCTTGAAACATGAAATTTAGACACGATCCTGAGTCTTTACAGCACATTACGTAGCATACCTAGGTTTCAAGGGCAAATCACTTCTACCAAGAATCAAGGAGCTCTCAAACACAATGAAAAGACAGCTAATAGATGTAAACATGGAGGTGCTACGAAAGGTAGAGTAACCTGACACAGATTTTAAAGCAGCCATCATAAAATGTAACAATTTTGAAACTCTTGAAACAGGTGAAAATAAATGGGAAAAAAAGGCAAAGAAGAAGATATAAAGAAGAGACAAAGGGAAATTCTAGAATACAAGAACCATAATGGGGGGAGGCAGAGTGAGCAAGTGCAAAAGCGTTATAGAGCCTCTCTGGGAGGGCCCCCTGTGGCCAGGCAGTGGCGAACCCGACCAGGAGCCATGGGGTGTGGGTTTCTTCCCTGGCCCCGCTCAGTGAGTTAAGGACCCGGCATTGCCTTGAACTGTGGTGTAGGTGGCAGATGCGGCTAGGATCCCATGTTGCTGTGCCTGTGATGTAGGCTGGCCACTGCAGCAGCTCAGAAACTTCTAGGTGCTGTTGGTGTGGCCCTAAAAAGAAAACAGTAGAAATAAAAGAATCTTTGGACTTGGTACTATCATCTGTCTTTAGTTTTGTGAATCCGTTGTTTATAGTATGAAGATTAAAATTTTGTTAAGAGAATATCTGTTTTCTCGCTCGCTCTTCATGCCTTTCTCTGTCTCTCTCTCTCGTTAAAATTACCTCATTTGCAAGTGTTCTCACTTCATTTCCTTACTAAGATATTCTTAGGAAAAGACAAAAAAATTTCTCCAAGAGTGTACTTATTTGTTTGTTACCAAGATCATAAGTTTGTTGGATAAGAAAATAAATTTTTATTATAATGTCTGTTCTAACTCACATAAATTATTTTGCAGTAAACCAAGGCTATAGATTTCTAAGTACGTCTGGTTTTATAGATTTCCTCATTTTACACCCATTGACAGAGAATAATGTAAACTCTCAAGTACTGTTTAGTTTGTTTAGTCAAAATTTATCTTTAAAAATGGGTGAGCGATTGATCTCTGACTTCTGAATCTCTCAAAAAAATAAATCTGCTGGTTTTATTATTGTTCAAAGAATAATAAACCATTGTTGTACAAATTCAGCTTCTGTCACAAATACTTTCAAAGCAGCTTTGAATAAAAATCATAGGAAGTTTTTCTTAAACCTCTTAACTTCTCTCATTTAGTAGCTTTTGAAAATTGCACAACCGATTTAGTATGAAACATTCCACAGAGGTGTGCACAGATTTAGGGAAGCAGAACTATACTTTGGGAATAAAGAAAAACTTCCCAGAGGAAACAACAGTTAGAAATGTAAAAAAAAGTTACTATAATCTGACACTGTCCTATTTTTTGTAAGCTTTTGTAAAAGCAAACTATACTTTCAAAATAACGTGATGGATAATACATTATATATAATATAGTTTGCTTTTACAAAAGCTTACAAAAATCAGACTGTATCAGGTTTTAGTAACTTCTTCCCATCTATGTTTTTTCACTCAGAAATACTTGATTGAACTCTAACCATGTCTCTGCTGTATAGACAAAATTATTCTTCGTTAAGGTCCACATCATATTTCATATAGTGAATATACCACAGTATTTTCAGCTGTTTCTCTGTATTTTTTTTTAACCACTGCGGACTCTACTGCAGTGAACATCTTTGTGCATGTACCTAGGTATGTTTGTCTGCTAGCGCTGCCATAACAAAATGCACAGACTGACTTAAATAACAGACATGATTTCTCCCAGCTCGGGAGGCCCAGCTCCAAGGTGAGGGTGCTGGCAGGTTTGATTTTTCCTGAGGCCTCTCTTCCTGGTGTGCAGATGGCTGCCTCTTGCTGTCTTTCCATGGTCTTTCCTCTTCGTGGAAATTCCTGCGTCTCTTCCTTTTCTTATAATACCACTAGTCTGATACTTTTATTGATGGGGGCTCTGCTTCACATTTATGACCTCACTTAACCTCAGTGACCTCAAGAAAGACTCCACCCATCTCCAAATATGGTCCCATCCTAAGATATGGGCGGGGGCAGGGGTTAGCTAGAGCTTTAGTGTGAATTCTCAAGGGACACAGTTCAGTTCATGGCAACAGGCCTTTCCCCATCAGCGCTTTTAGTTCTGTGGAGTAGTTTTCTTGGGATGTTGGTCCTCCTTGATATTCAAAATGTTATGTTTAATTTCAATAGATAGATGTTGCTTTCTAGTGAAGGTGGCAACACTTTGCTTTTCTGTTAGTAATTTTTCCTCAGATTGCCACCTGACATAGTTCTTTTTATTTATTGATTTTCTCCAGACGGGATGCTATAGCTTATTGGTAATTTAGCATGCATTGTCTTGATTGAGAGTGAACTGGAGTTTATTTACACTTATTCATTGGAGGTTTGTGTGAGATCACTGTGCATTCTCTTATTATCTTTTGTCTAATGGAGCTGTGAGCACTTGTACATTTTTTCAGTTTGCAGTTATTTTTATACATTAGAGGTAATAATAACAATAATGTCACCTATTTTATACTTTTTGAGATCCTTTCATATTATAGGATTATTTGAACAGGAAAAGTTTAATATAAGGAATAATGTAAGAGTTAATTGTAACATAGAATTGCAGGAATAAGGGATTCGCTAGTAAGAGGTACCTAGAACTTTGAAGACTAGAGAAAGAGTAGATTAAAAGAGCAGTTACCACCCTTAGGGGCTGAGCTGGACTAATGAAGGTGAAGCTCTCCTTTGCAGAGGTTAGATTCAGATTTTCTTAGAGAGGGTATGGCCAGCAGAACTTCTGGAAGTCCACCTTCTGGGGCAAGAGTTGGCAAACTGTTCTATGAAGGGTATGGAATAAATACTGTAGACTTCGTGGGATATACCGTCTCTCTCACAATTACTCAGTTCAGCAGCTGCAGTACGAAATTTCCTGGTACAACTGACAAGAGCTGTGGCTATAGCTAGGTTCCACTGAAACTTTATTTACAAAAACACCTGGCAACTTGATTTGGCATGCAGGCTGTAGTCTTCTAAGGCCTGCTCTTGCTCCAGGATGTCTGGTAATTCTGTTCGAGTGATAAAGTCCCATTGGAAGGACTCGACTACAGAACAGCCTAGAGGGGAAAGGGGATACTGGGGGAAGCTGCCAGCTGCTCAGGGCTGCTTGGAGCCTGAGGCCAGAGGAGTTCTCCATGCTAAGGGAGCTGGTTGCTCAGCAAGCTGTGCGTGCTGCAGAAATCACTTTTTTGTCCAGTGGGTTTTGCCCCCAAAGAAAAATAAAATCCTTCAGGATTCTAATGTAATTGAAGGATTTAAGGTATTTTCATTCCTGTAATAACATCTGTCTCTTATGGCTCATGTTTATAAATAAATTATTAAATACTCAATCTTGTTCCCGCTTATATCCTAATAAATTTATTTTCAATGAGTGCATTATTTTGTTTACAACTCCAGATAAGATCCTTTTAAATTATGGTTCTAACTTTTTATGTCAAGAATATGCACAATAGGTATTAGATACATATGATTATTTTGCTTTCTTCATTCAATTTTACTTCATAATTTTATCATACTTTTTAAATTGCTAGAACTTCAACTTTTGTCATCTCTTTTATATTGATTAATACAAAGAGTGGAATTTGAAACAATATATCAATAAAGAAAATATTCTAATCTGAATTAACTGGGTTTTAAAATCAATAATGGATATTGATCCTTTGCATCATTTAGGATGATTTTTCTTTTCAAATTGTATATAAAATTTTAAAGAAAAAGAAATTACCATTAAGTGATATCTATAAGTTGTTATATGTTTAAGTTGTAATTTTTGTTACTTGCTTTTATTTTGAAAAATACAGTTTTAGAATCATTTATAATTTGGTATATAAATAATGTGGCTATATACTAATAGTTTATTATCTAAAAGCTAAATGATTTGGGACTTATTGTATAATTATTATTTGAATAATAAATTAGAATTGTAGGTAAATATATACCTTTTATGTTTAAAATTCAATTACAGGAGTTCCCGTTGTGGCTCAGTGGTTAACGAATACGACTAGGAGCCATGAGGTTGCAGGTTCAATCCCTGATATCGCTCAGTGGGTTAAGGATCCGGTGTTGCTGTGAGCTGTGATGTAGGTTGCAGACACAGCTCAGATCCTGCGTTGCTGTGGCTGTGGCGTAGGCCGGTGGCTACAGCTCCAATTAGACCCTTAGCCTGGGAACCTCCATATGCCGCGGGTGTGGCCCTAGAAAAGGCTAAAGACAAAATTCAATTACATTTCTTTCTTATTTTTAATTTTTTTTAGTTGATAAGGTATACTTCAGGTATCAAGGAGGAGGAAATTTAAGTGATTAATTACTCTCCCAGTGATGAACAAAAATTATAATGTGTACATTACATATCTATCATGTTTTCTGTTAGTTAGCCTTTCAGAGCCAGTCTTAAGATTTATATTCTGCATCTATGTAATCATAATCATCAAAGAGAGTGTAATGATACCTCATCAATTTAATTTAAATTATCAAAAGTGCCAAGTTGATTGATCTTTTAAAGTGCCGCAGGGATCTTGAAGGTAAACATCCTTTTCAGCATTATTAGTTTAATTTCAGTGGTACAGTGGATCCTAAGAGAGTATTATGAACTCTGAATCCTACATAAAATTTTATATGCCATTGCACCAAATTATAATGTATGCTTAAAAGACTGAAATTTAATTATAGCACAATCCATACAAGAAAATCAAGTCAGTATAATAATTTCATAAGAAGTCTTTAAGTTGTTTTGAATTATACAATTTAAAAATCATATCTTTTCACAAATTAGTTAAAAAATCCAGGTTGCAATGGTCCTAATTAAAAAACATATAATTTAGAGATGTTGGATAGTTTGTTGGAAATATATTAGATGAATTCATCTATGTGATAGTCAAATTTCTTTCCCATAATCACGACATTGGCAAGTCATATTGGCACCAAAATTGATCTTGTTTCTCTGTTTTGGGGTCCAAAAAGTTCCTCTTGACAAAAGCTTCTGATGGCCAATATTAGACTGCTGACAAATATTGCCATTAGAATTAATGGATGCTTATTTATGTAATACATGAAAGGCCACCTTGTAATTGGTTCATGTTTTAGGGTGCTGAGGTAAAACAGAAACACATACCCTATGGGATTTTAATTTTCCAGAAATAGGTAACAAAAAATTTTAGTGTAAGGAAATAGCCTTCAAACCAAACCAAATTTTAGCATTTGTCATGAAATAGTAAAGGTGCAGAAAGGAGAAACAACTTCAGTTATTTTAATAATTTAATAATGTTTTAATCTATGTCAATATAAAGAATCACTGATTAGATATAGAATAATTAAAAAGGCCAAAATGAAACACAGAAATATCACACAGGTAAAAGCAAAGGGAAGCAGCTGCCAAAAGTGATTGTGAGAATTTCTGATGCTTAAAGGTTGGAACCTGGGACCCAGACCTCACAGAAAGGACTCCAGCTGGCTGGCACTCATCTCTGAGAGCACCCATGAGGTTGGCTTTGCAGTTGTCGGCAAACTGAGAAGTGGAATGAACTACCCCTGAAGGGGGTGAGGAGTGGGGAGAAAAAGAGTGAATTAAAAAATATACTTCAAAAGGGATGCTGACAGGAAGAGACGGGGGGGGGGGGAATGAAGCAAAGGGCAAGGCCATGTGTTCCTTCTTCGTTCTGCAGGTGTCCAGGCCCCTAGTACCCAGGATTTTTGGAAAGAGGGAGTCAGCTGGCAAAGGACACATGTGATTTGCAGAGTCATAGCCTCTTTGTCAGAAAGCCAATGATATGGAAAAGTAGCTTTGAAACAGGGACAATATTTAACAATTGTGTAAGAAAATTTAATATTCTTAAAGCCAAGCCAAAACTTTCACACATCTCTCTGTAAAGTCATTTCTGTGAAAGGTTGCTACATTCTCTTTTTAACTCAAAATGGGAGTGTGTCTAGAAAATTCTGGATGAGTGGATAGTTTTACTTTCATTGCACTGTTTCCTTTCATCTGCAAGTGAAAGTCTTTTCTTGATTTGTGTGTTGGACTTATCTGTTGTGATCAAAACATTTCTCTAATTTTCTTTAACATGATTTTACTATTGTAATATCCACATTGCTACATTTGAGTATCAAAGTTACCTGGAATTTAATTTCAGTTTGATGTGTAGAGACATACTTTTTATGTACTATCCCCTGAACCCCTCAGTGGGGGTGAGCATTTATCTCCAATAATGTATTGACCGACAATTATTTTCCTTCCTGCTTTGTAATGCCTTTCTGACATAGATCAAAAACCCAAATAGCTGTGAGATGTTGAGACACTTTATTCTGTTTGCTTGGTCAACCACTATCCTTGGTTTTATTTTTCCCTATGAATTTTGGGATAAATCTACCAGTTCTTTGAAGAAAATGCAATTGTAATTTTGTGTGTAATTCAGATTAACTTGGGAAATATCTTTTATTTTCATAATTTTTAGTCTTCCTATGCATATACTTATTAGTTCTTATTTTACTTCTTTTTCTTTAGTAATATTATTAAAATATCAGCATATTTATTAGTTTTGTTCCTTTGTGAATTGTATCCTTTGGTATTATTATAAATGACATTTTAAAATAAAATTTTCATTTTATAATAGGTGTACAGAGGAGCATAAAAGAGTAATAAGTTGCCATATACACCCAATCTGGGTTCCTCTCTTATTAATATCTTACAGCACTATGGTACATTTATCATGATTAGCTAACCCATGTTTAATACATTGTTATTAACTAAAGCTTGAGCAATTTCAGATTTCATTCATTTTCTCCAATGTCTGTTTTCTGTTCCTGGATCATACTCAGGATATGCGGTTGCACTTAATTCTTAAGACTCCTTGTCCTTCTCTGATTAGTTTCCCAGACTTTGCTTGTTTTGATCATCTCAAAGGTTTTGAAGAGTACTAGTCAGGCGTTTTTAGAATGTCTCTCAATTGGTATTTGTTTGATGTTTTTCTAAAGATTAACCTAGAGCTGTGGGTTTCAGGGAGGAATATCAGAGATATTAATGCCATTTTGATGACATTGTGTCAAAAGAATGTGCTGTCAGCATGACTGTCATTGCTATTAACCTTGATCACTTGGTTTAGAGGGAGTGTTTGTCAAGTTTCCCCACTGCAAAGCTATTCCTTTAAAAAACAGACAAACAAACAAACAAACACTTTCCGTTATGTAGTCTCTGGAAGAAAGTCACTTTGTTCAACAGATAGTGAAGGGTAAGGAGTAATGTAAAAATGTTTTTTTTAATTAAAAATTTTCTACAGTTTTTAAAGATTACTTTCCATTTAGAGTTATTACAAAATATTGGCTTCATTCCTCGTGTTGTACAGTACATCTTTGAGCCTATTTTACACCCAGTTAGTTTGTGCCTTCCACACCTCCACCCCTCTACTGTCCTCCCACCCAGCTAGTAACCCTAGTTTGTTCTCTTTTGATGGGAGCCTGCTTCCTTTTTGTTATATTCGCTGGTTTATTGTGTTTTTGCATTCTGCATATAAGTGATATCATACACTATTTATCTTTTTCTGTCTGACTTTATAAATGGTTTTGTTTAAAACTGGAATGTTACCTTTTTGTGATAGATAGGAATACTTTCCATTTCTAATTCCAATAGTTTGTGGATTTTCTTTTAGTTTCTCTGTAGACAATCATGTCCTCTAAAATATATCCAGATTCATTTCTTCCTATTTCCAATCATTATACTTTTCTTTTTTCTCTCATGTCCTGCTGTACTGACTCGGCCCCTTAGTAAGTGGTGAATTTTTTCATATTTTTTACTTGAAATGGAGTGATTCTGTTTCATGTTAAAAAAGTATGTTTTCTATGAACATTAATGTTTTTATTAAACTACAGAAGATTTTATTTTCTAATTTTATTAAAAGAATTTTTATCCCCTTGGCTTTTTAAATGAATTATGTCTGCTGTATTAAATAAATAGTTTCCTGCCATAGTTGAAGTGCATTTGTTTTCTCCTTTAATCTGTTAATATGGTGGTATAAAGCAAAAGTTTCCTCAATACTTGCTGTAATGTGTTCCCCAAATATATATATTTTTATATCAATCATGAGGTATGTTTGTGTGCATTTTCATGGCTTCTTAAGGAATATTTTCTTTGACATCATCACTTCTTTTTCATAACTGAGATTGACTGATAATTTTGAATCTCAGATTTTTTAATGAATATTTTAGTAGCTCTGTAAAATACCCAGGGAGCTTTCCCTTGTTTTCTAATCTCTGAAACTATTTGTACCATGTAGGGAACATCAGTTCTTTTTTCTTTTTTTAAAGAGAATTTGTAATTGTCAGGTTTGTTACATTTCCATACAACAAAATTTCTTCTTAGTGTACAATTCAGTGAGTTTTGACAGATACACAACATACAGTTCTGTATCCACAGCCACAATCTATAGAAGATTTAAGGTAGATTTTAAAAAGCTCAACGGTGCTGGAACAACTGGATATCCACATTCAAAACAAATGAAGATAGCTCTCTTCCTCACCGCAGAATACCATTTTAACTCAAAATGTGATCCATTTAACGAGAGAATTAAAACTGTTAAATTCTTAGGAAAGAAACAGAGTTATAAATCTTTGTGTTCTTGGATTATGCGGTAGTTTCTTGGACATGACACCAAAACCCAAGAAGCAAAAGAAAGAATGGGTAAAATTGAGTTCATCAAAATTGAAAACTTTGCATACCTCAAAGGACATCAGTTCTTTTGAAGATGGTAAAACTGTACGTGACTTTAAAACATTTAAAAGTTGGTAAAGGTCTATATCACCATAAAACACTTCTATGAGGATTTTATTTTTTGTAACATTATATGAAGTTTGAATTCATCTTCTTAAATGATTTCAGTCTGTTCAGAATTTTCTTTCTTTGGTCTTTTTTTTAAGGCCGCATCCGCAGTATATGTAAGTTCGCAGGCTAGAGGCTGAATTGGAGCTATAGCTGCTGGCCTACACCACAGTCACAGCAACTCAGGATCCTTAATCCACTGAGCCAGGGATCAAACCCACATCCTTAGGGGTACTAGTCGGGTTTGTTTCTGCTGAGCCACAATGGAAACTCCCTACCTTGTATATTTATTCATTTACTGTTTATTGTTTGTCTTCTTTCCTCCTGCTTCCTGTGATGTAAGATTCATGATAGCATAGATTTTGCCTTGTTCATTGATGCATTCCGGTATCCTGTAATATCTGACATATGTATAGTAAATTTTCCATCTAGTTGAATGAATGAATAAATTGCATCATAGTGTAAACATTAAGAGTGTGAGCTCTACAATAAAAAAGTTCTAGGTTTAAAGGAGATCCTTTAGTTTCTAGTGAAGTGATGTTAGGCAAATTGCTTAGTCTCTTTAAAAAGCATAGATATTCATCGGTGAAAGAGGATTAAACGTAATTACTTTTAGAATTTTTTCAGGATTAAATTAGATAATACAAACTAGAGACTGAATTTAGTGCCTTAGTAAACTTAAAAAAACTAACTTCAATTGTTGTTACTGTTTATCTTATTTATATTTTGTTGTCATATATGTAATGATTAATAAGGTGTGATCCTCACTGTAAATAAGTGGCAGTCTCCTAAGAAACTGAGAAATAGTATCTAGTTAAATGCAAAATGATAAATGCTATAAATGGTATAGATATAGTTCATGCACTTGTTTTTGTGTTATAATACATAATATTGGAGAAATCTATTATTTTTAATATTTATAATGTCTGGCTATCTGGTACTCTGTATAATTCAAGACAGACTGGATTTCTCTGGATGTCTGAGGGTATGGTTATTTTTAAGACTAGTTTTAGCATTTCTAATGTATATAATTTCAAAATAAGTGAATGGCTATTATTTTGCCCAAGAACCGGTATATAAACTGCTATCAGATAAAGAGCCTTTCCAAAAGGTATCCACCATATGGGTGAGATTTTAATTTCATCTTCATTTCCTCATTCTCTAAACCTTGCTTTCATTTTTTAAATTTGATATATAGTTAAACTTAGGCTAAAAATGTTAAAGATCGGGAGCTCCCACTGTGGTGCCTTGGGTTAAAAATCTGACTGCAGTGGCTTGGGTCACTGCCGAGGCACAGGTTCAGTCCCTGGCCACGTGTAATGGATTAATATATCCAGCACTGGATTCAAACCCTGGCCCAAGAACTTCCATATACTGCCAGTGCGGCCATTAAGAAAACGTTAAAAGTCAGATTGAATCCAAGCAAAAGTGTTCCATTTTAATATGCCTCTAGAAGATATGATAAAATGGAGTGGATTTTGATCAGAAGAAAAAAGTTGCCACATAGACCATAGTAGAGACAAGTGAACTCTAAATTTGGCTTCCATGAACTTAGCTTTCATACACTCAACTGACTGTATGAAAAAGAGGCACCAGAATCTCAGATATTTGGAAATTGATTTTCAAAAAGAACTTTTCTTAAATCAATATAAGCAAGTTAAAAGATCTAAATTTATCTTCATGTTCACCATATGTTTAATAGCTCATTTGTAACCCAGAGAATGGAGGTAAGAATTTCTTTTTTAAGCAGAAGGGAGAAATTGTAGCAGTGTTCTAAGTGTTTCTTTGTTGGAGTGACTATTTTACAATTTACTTTTTAGAGAACTTAGGGCGTTCTGAAGCCTTTTATCTCAAAGTTTAGACTTAAAAGATGTAGCAAGACTTGGACAGTTGCACTTAGAAGCAAATTTATAAATGTCTGAGAACTGCCATATGCTTATGTCAGAGCTCATATTGTGTTTTTCACATTCACTATTTCCACGTTAGTCTTGAAATGTGGATAGGAAATGTCCAAATTGGAAGATGGAAGGAGCATTCCTGGCAGAGGCACTGGAATATGTGTATTCTATGACACAACGCAGTTTCTAGGAAAAATCAGCTTTATAGGGTTTCTTGGGATAATTGTAGATGAAGCTAAGAAGGCAATGCAATTTATAATGTATGGCCAAATTATAAAAGGACACTGTGCCAAAGTAAACTATCTTACATACATCAATGTCACTCTTGTAATTTTGTAATTATGCACAACTAAGGCTAGCATCACGTTTGACCTATGAATAATGAAAAACATTCATAAACTAGATATCATGATTATACTTCTACTGCCAAAAATTATTAGTAGTTTGAAGCCAGATAAACCACCCACAGCAGCTCTTTAATTCATGTTGGTGTAGGTTAAAAAGTCATTGATTCCCATGATTGGATCTAAGGAGTTGTGTTTATATTTATTCATTTATGTTTGTTTGCAGGCATTCAACATATGTTTCAGTTTTCTTATATGTTTGGCACTATGCTAAAGGTTGCAGCTATAAAGATGGATTGATTTCATTCGCTCGCTAAAGTAGTTAACTGGACAAGAGGAGATAGAGAAAGGTAAATCCATATCATTAATAAGGTTATAGGTTTTTTATTAAAAGAACATGCAGGTAATTATGGAATTAGCAGGAAGGAAGCCGAAAAGTGTCTGCATAACAATGAGAAGAATCTTAAGCCAGGACCCTGGTTAGATCAAAACTTAAAAATGCTCTTACAGGCCGAGGGGAGGCGGCAAGATGGCGGAGGAGTAAGAGGTCGCGCTCTCCCTCTCCCACAAATACATCAAAAAACGCATCTAAATATAAAACAAGTTGGACAAATCATCATCTGAATGCTGATCAATTTAAACCTCCAAAAACTGCAAGAAACCCCCGAAATAACTGGGTAGAACAAGTGAAGAAAAAAAAA